>CM050325.1:128974957-130174957 GCA_027475135.1 Bactrocera correcta | reverse complement strand
TACATCATTATTGTCTTCTCTTTGAAACCTATAGGCAAGCGAACTTTCCGTCATTGAAAAAGATACTGCGAATAGACAACTTTAAGAGGTTTCTAAGAGAGGGCGACTATATAGTGAAATCTATATATTTGTAATTTAAAAATTTTTAAATTTCAAAAACAACTACAAATTGCTGTTTCTTAACGAAATATAACACTGGATAAAACATGGTTCCATCATTTTCCTTGGTAACTTTGCCCTCGACGTCTATTTTTGGCATTCATTCATTCATTCACTATTTTAAAAAGTGAAAAAACTCTATTTGGCTATTTGTGGAGTGCACAAGTCAGCTCTTAGCCGACGCTGATGCGTCACTATAATCTCACTCAGAGCAGGTCGCTGCTTTTACACTCATTTGCGAGGAAGTTTCACGTGAAACAATTTTCCTGCTTTGAACTGTATTTAAAATAGAGTTCTCAACGTTGTCATCGTGAATGCAGATCATGCTTAATACTGGACCTTAAAATATTTTCGTTAATATTCAAGATCGTAAACAAATTTCTTACTTTAAGTTGAAGCTTCTATCTATCTCTGTGCCAAAATTCAAATTCATCAGATTCCCTTAAAGGTAAGCGCACAAGGCTACATGGTATAAGGTGTGTTCAAAAAATTACGGGAATTTTTGATTTTTTAGGAAATAATTGTTCATTCAACTACATTAATGTTTTCGCCTTTAAAACAGTTTCCAAATCATAATATGCACTTAAGCCAGCGTTTCTTCAAATCTTCGAAACACTGTCAAAGTCGATTTTTGGAATAGCCTTCAGCTCTTTTAGCGATTTTCATGTATCTTGTAAAACGACGGCCCTTTATGAAAATCGTTAAGCTCATAAAAACACCTCTAACCTTAGAGACTGCTACAGACAAAGTAAGCAATAAATATAGCAGAATATTTTATCATACTTCCGGAGCAGCTACAACAACCTAATACTGACAATTGTGCTCTCCAAACCTGCGAAGTTTTAAATTTTAAAATTACCTTTATTTTCTGAACACACCTAGTACATGTGGTGTCCGTGTTGGCATGTAACGGGTGTACGAGCACAGAGAACGAGTACATTCGGCTTGACTGCTTGGGGCTAAAAATAGCTGTATTGCGGGAAAGTAGCTTATCCTTGAGTAAGCTTTCACAATGAAAATAATTTGTGCTACATGGCTTAGCCATTAGTCGTATGGCTGCTTTGTTCGCTGATTTTATTGAAATTTTTGTTATACCCGAGTGTGACTTTTTTCGAATATACAACAGAATTGCGATTCCTTTCGAGACAAATATAGTATATGTATGTATATACTTATATATAAATAAGTTCGCTCTGTGTCTGTTTTAGGTTTTTTTTTTATAAAAGTGAGCTAAAAATTATATTATAAATATATGTACATACCGGGAATTTTCTGCAAGAAGGCGAATGGTGCTCGGCTCAACGCACCAGTAAATTGAGTTTGAAGTGAAAAGCTTCGCTATTTTTAAATGTTTAGTACCTTAACAGAACAAAGCGAAACACACTTAAATCTGTTTGAAGATTAGTATCGGGCAAAAAGACTTCTGTTAATACTAAGTACTAATTTTTTATGAGTAATTTATAAAGTGCATAGATAGAACATATTAGTTTTTCATTATTTTGTTTAGAAAGTAGAAAAATTGCTCAACAGGTATTTGGATTTATCTCATTACGCTAACGCTGTTGTATAAATACATATGTACGCATATCGATGAATGCAATTAGAAATATTGCTGGGCTTCGTAAAACAGCACTGACTCTCTCAAACACACAAAACTTAGTAACACTGCTTAAATTAATTATTCTTCGAAAAATACTTTTGCCGAGAAAAATATTGCTGATGTCTACAACCCTGAACGAATCCAAACGAATGCCAGGTTATCCATATGTACGCCAGTCACTCCGCAATTTACGCACATAAGTTGCTTGACTTAGGTTTGTCGGTATTGGCATTTCTACCATCAAATTCCATATTGTTCTGTACGCTTGTCTTCCATTTCACTTTGGCATACATTTCCCTTAATCTGCTCCTAAATTGCACATATAAACATTATATGTACTATACACATACATATATGTATATTACGGCCGCTGTAATAAACATGAAGTCTCCTTAAATATTAAACAAAACTCTGCTATTTTTATATTCAGCGCACGTGCTTGCCGCTCATTTCCGAGGCCTTTAAAACAGATACTCAGCGCACCTGGATGACTTTATGAAAGTAAAAAATAGTAGTTGAGTAAAAGTTATGTAAATTTCACTGTTCTGTACTAAAGAGTTGAATCTCAAAATTCTCAGACTTTTACTAGTGAAATGTTGCATGAAACACCTAGATAAATATAGGTATGTAGGTAAGATTAGGTCTCAATTGGAGCTGGCAGCGTTATTATGATACACTATCGTGAGACGTCACGTTCCATTGATACTATTTACCTCCGTTATGGTTTTTGTAGATAGACATTCAAGGTTTGGTATCTGATCGATTCCAAAAAATCAATGGATGCTCATAGAGGAAGTGAAACCCCGTTTCTTTGCTTCCTTCGAGTTTGCAGCTGCGACAAGTGCTATTGTAGGGAATACCCATTTTTAACGCATGTTCTTAAAATGGAAAATGCTGTAAGTCTTTATATAGTATACTTTTCTTGGACTTGTATAATAAGTCCTTAGTGTTTGTTGGATTGGTTGTCATTATGTCTGTTTCGCTATCCTGCATCATGTTGCAAAGTTCCATCTATTTTATTTTCTTTCGTGTTTATTGCGGACACGATATTACTCTGCCTCGGTTTCGTCTAGAGAGACTCCTGACTTAGAGAACTCGGTTGCTTTTTCGTTACTAAAAATGTTTCTTTCACCGGGAACCCAAATTATGCTGTTAGCTTAAAGCCATCTTTGCTTTGTTTGGAGTTGATCCTTGGCGATGACAAGTTTAGTAATACAGCTAAATTGTTACCTCCTTTATTTATAGTTGTTCAATAGAACTTTACAGGCCTTTTCAACGCCTAGTACTTCCGTTTGGAAGATGCTAGCTGAGTTTTGTAGTCAGAAAGATAGAGAGATGTTAAATTCTTTGTAGTATATCTGTGTCCCTACACCCCAGTCTATTTTGGCTCCGTCGGTATAAATTGAGGGGGTATTCTCCTCTCCCAAAGCCTCTTCCCACCCAAGTCTAGAGCGTATTCTCACCTAGAAATCCGTATTGGAGTCTAAGCTATGGAGGTTATAGTCTGATCTATTCAGATTTGTTTCGTACTGGTTCAGAATTTCGCTATGCAGATAAATTTTCTTGTTCCCACTATCAATTTCTTTAGTTCTTGTACCAGAAAGTATTGTTACTTTCTATATGAAATTGTTTATGAGCAGTTGGTACAGGAGCAGGGAATTCCATTCAATTTTCTGCGGTTATATTGTTTATTTAATGTTGGCCACCAAAACAGTGCTCCACATGTTAGGATCGGTCTATATATACTCATATGTGGGGAGTTGTTGACATTCTATAGAATAATGATCTTATTGTCTTAATTTTCATTTTTCTTGAGTTTAAGAGATTAATGAATCCTTAATCCATGCGCCTCTTATGCATGTTGTAAAATACCCTTACTTCGTAATTACATGGACGTGAGTTGCTCCACATCTACATTCTGTTAGACCATTTTATAAATAACCCAAAATAATGGACCACTTCCACATACCTTACGCTATGAATTTTATGTTGACTCTTGTGCTATCAATGGCACTGTCTTTGTGGTTCTGTGGAAGTGCCATCTGGTTCATAGCAACTAAATTTCGTTGCTCCTTTTTTCCATCTTTTGCTGTACCTTTCTAATCGTTAGCTGTTTGTTTCACGCTCCATGTACTCGCGTACATATGTATATTATATCTGTATCTGGATATTTCGCTTATCTTTTTATTTTTTCATCGCCTTTTGCTGTTCCAATAAAGCGATTTATAAATTCGTCCATTTTTGATACATTTTTGTCGCATCATTACTATTTATTCTTTTCGATTGAATACTCTTTCTGTGAATTTGTGAATATACTCTAGGTATGTATGTACATAGGGCGAGAGCCTAAAATGGGTTGCATGGTAATGAAATAATAAATCAATAACTGTTTATAGCATTAGCAAAGGGTTTCTCACATTTTGTAGTGTAATTCTACTCCACAAGGTCAATAAACAATATGAGTTCTGAAGCAAATACAACTGTAAATATATCAAAGTAAAAGATATTAATACTTTCATATAAAGTTTTAGCACTATTTTATTTATTATTTGCATATTTTATTTATTATTGCGAGACTTTTTCAAGGTTCAAATACATCGAATCCTTTAAATCTATGTTTTTTGTTTAGCTCGTTTCTAGAATCGTTTTTTAGCAAAGTATTATTTTTCTGGCAGGGGTTGCGTTGGTGCTTTCTTAGACACAGCTGGTGTTCTCGAGCACTCGAACCACTTGTCCACGGAGGCTGATAAATGCATACAAATCCAAACCTTTATATGTTTTGTTAGTGTTAGGCTTGTATGTGATATTTTAGGCACCCAAATCAAGCCTGTGTTGAATGATCCAAACTTTTGAGTGCATAGTGTAGTAGTTTTGTTCACCTAATGATTGTACGTACTACTATTACCTAACACTAATCGAGATGAGATGAGTAGAAATCCGGGTGACTGTCTGTTCTTAGTCCCCATATACCTATGTAATATAAAGATTTTCGAACTTCGAATGACTTTATACCGCCTATATCCCCCAATATGTGAGTTATCTCAATAAAATTGAGTGAGCGTGTTTTTCTAATAACGTTGCTTTTTTGTGCTTAGGATGATTAGAATTGGTTGAAAGCTCGTCCTAGACCCCATATAACTAACAAGCCTTATGTACCTGAAAGTATTAACCCGATTTTAATCCTTGCAAGTTGTAAGAGTTCGATTATCCTTGAACTTAGCCAGTCCTTACTTGTTCTATATTCTTAGTTGTTATCAAAGAATTGCTGGTTCGCTTAACGTACCGTATGAAATATAAAATATTTATTAATTTTGTTGTTCAGTCCGTCCGAATACAAATTGATTACTTTTTCTGATTGCAAGGGTAGCTTCAAGATGAGTTGCCAAACTCTTAAGTTCCATAAGGATATAATTGTTGAAGTAAAAAAATGTGGCTTCCTTTCAGTTCTCTTTTATTAACGCATTTTTATTTGTTTATATTTTTAGGTCGAAAGAATTTCATACAGAAGAATTTCATTCTTACCTAATATTTTGCTTGATAATGGGCAATAAAGATTTCCGATGTTTACTCATTTAGAATTCGAATTAAAGTCCCACAATAGGACACTCGCCGAAAGGAGACAAACAATACCAAATAAAATCAACGAAATCTCAACACTTTGTTTGACACGCTTTGCTTTGATACCACAACCGCCGCACGGATTGTCACCTTCTCGAAACTTTCAAGAGCATCTTTGTATTGTTTACCCAGTTTTTGCTTGCGAACACTTGCCTTCGGTCTTTCGAGTATTCGTCCATTCGTAACAGTGCTTTATTTACTTCTTTTGGGTTGGTGCTTTGCGTCGCTTTGGTTTTTCTCTTGATTCAATTTTCGCTTTTTTACGTTGCTTTGTTATTGTTTTTATGCTTTATGTGTGGGTATACATTTTTTCATTCAATCCCACCGGAACGCGTATTTGACTTTATTGCATTTGGGCCCATCGACACGTTGTCATGTGTTTTGTTTCGTTTTATTTTCTCGCCGCGGCGCAGTGTTTGCTTTCAGCATTCACCGACTATCTCCTGCCAATTCCACTGTGTGCCAACACTTTGTCATCTTTTCAAATTCGATTTTTGTTTTCCCTCCCATTGAAGACTATTCAATTGTTGTTGGCGCAGTGGGCCCCAAACGTCACGGTCGCGTGTTTTAATCCAATAATTCCAATTTAGATGTGCTCTGCACAAATGTCGAGATTTCGGTGGTACCACAAGTACCTTCATGGAAGCGTTTTTTTACAAACATTCACCATATTTTGGTCCGGATTGCTTAAAAATGATATATAGGTACACAATAATCGATATTTTCATGAGGATATACATCCATCGGACGCTCCCTTCACGCGCTGCCCTATCATTCGCCAGCACGCGCCTGGGACTGTGTCAACTAAGTTACGATTGCAAAATTTATGATTATCTACTACACTCGACTGCGCACTGAGCTCGTGGAACTACATTAACCAACATTTTGTGGCCTCGTCTCTTTTCAATGTCTTCACATTACATTTTGGCGTGCGTTTGTCTGGTGGTTGAATCATTTATTGGCTTTTTTGTTTTGTTTTTGCTCGAAGCAGCGATAAAAAATGGTTGAACTTTATTTGATGCACATAAATGACGTGGTTATGCGGTTATGGTAGTGAGCAAAGGTCAGTGCAGCCAAAGAATATCCCCTGCATTAAGAGCAATAAAATTTCGATTTGGAATCGAAATATTTCAAATTGACCATAAATATTTTAAATTAACAATCCACTAAAATTCACAATTGTAAATGTTTTACTTTTGCAACATGTTGAATAGATTATTTGCAACATCCGACAATAGTCGAAGTGAGTATTAAGTTGATTGAATAGGAATTGAAAGTTTCGCACTTTGTGGATTAATTTACTTCCACAGGAAAATCCCTGAGAAGACATGACATGTACCTACCAACAAACAGCTTTACAACAATTGTATGAGCCTGACAAATTACTAATGAGAGTAAAGAGTAAATAATATTTATTTATAAGAGAAGAGAAAAGCGTTTGAAACTAACCATTTATGAGTGAACATTTTTCTGTAACAAAGGACATTACAAATTTTAACAGAAGTAATAAGAACTTAGAGTTTTTGGATCGTTCTACATTCATATAACTAATGCTTGGATTTAAGTTTGATTGAACTTTTTTTGTCCTAAAACACAAACTGGATTCAACTATATGTATATACATGTGTACATACATTCATTGCTCTGAAATCTATGTCCGTCAGGATTAGTATTTGTATGCTCGTCACAAACTGGTGAGTAAACCTAAGTAAGCACTACATTACAAATTTACTACTTTCGAACATTGATTGATGAAAGTCGTTTTTCGCTCATTCTTAGATTTATGAAGATTTGTTTTCATATTCATGGGATACGGACCAATAGGAAGTCACGTAGTTTGCTATATCATATATAATTATTATTAATATTCGGTGGAATTGTTACCAAAATATGAAATTTTGATCATAAGTTAACTTCTTTGTTAATAAAGGAAAGAGCGAAGCAATCATTTTTTATGTAAATGTAAACTAAAGCCTTTTGCTTATTTATAGACAAACAATAAATAACAGTCTGCTTCATATTTACATTGTACAAACGAGTTGATTGCTGAGGAGCAGTGCGAGCTGCTATAGTACCTTTATGTCCCATCATTGTAAATATATATACATATGTATGTAGTATATATAAGAATGCCCGCCACAAGTTCAAACTGTGATGCGTTCATTAGCGCTTAAATCGAAAATAAATTGATCAACTACGAAAACGTACCTCGACAAGTGAGAAACAATTTGACAAGAATGGACATAACGACAAATTGATAGTTTCATATTACCAATGAAGTTTGATTGCTTGGGGCTACCAATTACATGTAAATGGAGCAATCGAGTCCTTTCAGATTTCTCCTCTAGCATATCCTAAATTAATGGGGAATATTTCTTTCTACTTCAGAACAGAAGTTAAAGGCTATACACTCTTATAGTATGTGTAGAAAATTCATGGATGTGTATAGTGAACGCTTACAAAAGTAACCTCCATTCAGTAGTTTACTACACAGGTAGTATAAGTATTTAAGGGTTTAAGGATTTCTGAGTATTTTATTTCAGTATAATAAGGAATATTAAAGAAAGTACTTAATATTTTGTGTATTGATGCTGAAATTCAAAAACTGGACTAAGTGTTTCTAATTAGACTGCTACAATAATCTTTTGGGCCACCTCTACGTATACGTAACGTGTTTATGTTCCAGTTATATTGTATAGAAAATGCTACAAAAATTCAAATGGAACATTGTTCGTCTAAATTATTTTATAAAACAATTTGCTGCAGTTCTCATTAACCTTGTCAAATTTCTGCAGACGACGGTTATTAACCTCAGAAAGTCTGACATAGCACCTGGCTAGGACTGGATAGGGCAGCTATTTATAGGTTGTATCGGATTGCATTCCTACTGTGGAAAAGAAAGGCCAGAGGTGTTAACTGTAAGGGCATATAACTAAAATAATAATAAATGACAACTAGACTCAATTATTTGGGTAAAAAAGACATATTCCTATTAAATAATAACGCAATAACAGTGATAATTATGAAATTATAATTTGAAAAGTAAATCTTAGTGAAAATTTTGCTAAAAGCGGCGATTGAATGTCATCTTTTTTAGAAAGCATTTACTTCAATTGGCCTATAGTTATAATAATGAAATTTTGTATATTTAATTTCCCACTGTGTTGTTGTAGTTTTCAGTTCTACACTTGACATTAGCTTCTACATTTCCTTCCCCAGAATAAAGGTGAGAGCCTTTCCATGCATCGCTAATTAATAACGTAAGGGCCGAATTCAATACAAGCAGACCCCTTGCTGTTTTGGTAGTCCTCATTTTCTGCAATAAAAAAGAAATTCTAACTTTTACCATTATCACAGCGGTAGCTAAGCCAATGAATGTTCTAAACACGCATTCGATAAAGCCGTTTATGAAGCGAATAATAAACAAAATGTCTACGCTCCCACACTCGTATCCACAGCACAGCCTTGGTGAAACTCAATTAGTTACAAGCTACTCTATGAACCGAATCGGAACTAGTTATGTGCATGAGCTATGAATTGTCAGCATTTCGTCAGAAATATACTTGTCTAGTTCAGTTTATAATATAAGCAAATTGAGTTTCGATCGCATTCTCATGATTTTATTGAAAAACATTAGTTTTTTTTCTGAACAACTTTTGATGTGTTATTGTCCGGTGCATGATTACATAAGTTCACTTATACACAAAAGTGCAGTTTACCGTAGTAGATACATTGCCGGTATTACCGAACCATTAACATATTTTCAAAATAAATAAGAGCGTGTAAGTGTGTCCAACACATCATAATCGGGACAAAAAAAGATATTTCGGCATAATAATGTACGTAGAATACTCATAAGCCAAATAAAAGAAAGGAAAATTTTGATAGTACGAGCTAGTATATGCATATCCGAAACTGTTATGGTGAAGTCTTGCGCACATGAAAGGATTTCAGACGACTTAACGACGACCAAGGCATTGCTTTAGTTGATTGTGCAACCAAGGCCGTGAGTGAATGTGATAAATATTTACTTTTCGCTTGAATGCTTGAATACGTGGTGTCCTATTTACTATTCATAATTTCTCAAATAATCGAATCGAAGGTAAGAACGCCGAGAGTAAACAAGTATGTGCACCAGTTTCCAAGCAAGATAAGTATCTGCATTGAAACACGTAACAACTCAAGAAAGGTAAAGTAAAGGAAATGCGAACAAAGCAGAAAGAGTTCACTGCCGTCATACTTTGATTGTCTGCCATATTTGACTCAGGGTCACCTTTATTATATTTTAAACTTCAAAGCGATCACTTGTTCGTATGGTTACGGCTTGTTATTATCTTCTATATATTGTAGTTATGATCTGTATAAAGTATACTCTCCTTCTTTAACATATTCTCTGAAACCATTTTAGTTTCACATATTCTCAAAAGAGCAGATTTTGTATAAGCCGCGAAATCGACCCGTCTCATATCGAAATAATATCGAGATTATGTGAATAACTGTAACGTGAAGAACCTGCATTTTTTTTGAGTTGAGTTTTCGAATTGCTAATAAAGATGAGTGTTTGAATAAGAAAGAGCTATTTTCTAAGCAATATGCAATATTAAAAAGCCATTAAAAGAGCGAAGAAAGTTTGTGAAGTGAAGAAAGTAACTTAACGGTTAGCCGTTCGACTTCCTCCATAAAGATTATTATGTTCCTCACCTGATCTTAAGATTATTTGCAGCTAACTTTGCGCTACTGGAGGAAGCACTGCTGCTCTATTATACTTTTTTTTTGCTGTTGGCATGATTGGTGAGCGTGTTGGCAAACAATTTAGTTACGGTGCAACTATGAAAGCCGAGAAACGTGATTTTATGCAAATTGCGAGGCGAAAGTTTATTTAATCGTTAGTTATTAGCGAACATTTGTTTGCTGCTACTTTCGGCAATTTTCTTTTGACGCTTTTGCACCTTACTTTTATTAAGATGAAGAAGAAGAAAATATTTCATAACTTTAATAAACATACATACATATGTACATATGTACTTGAGTACATATATGTATGCGCGTGCTAAAGAAAGTTAAGAAAGGTGAGTTTGTGTGTGATGGTGTGGCAATGATTTAAGGATAATGACCAACCCCGTGATGTTAGGCATGCCTGTTCGATTATGGCTATGTTATTAATCGCCACGTGTGAATTGCTGAAATAAAGTTGTTTTGTTGGCAAAAGAAATATTAAAGTATATATATGTACGAAATGCTTTTAGTTTCCACCACAGTTAGTCAAGGTCTTGAAGGCAGAATTGTTGTATTTTCGCAGCGAGTTGTTGTATCTTATCAATATGGCATCAAATTTTTCATACGCCTTGGTCTCCATTTAATACATAGTGGTTATTTACCTCCGCATGAGGCAGTCCAATCAACTTACAGATTTATTGCTTAGTTGCCTCATGCCTCGCAAGTTCTCGAACTTTGGCTGCCTGTGGCTGGATACTCGTATCATTAGACAGCAATTTTCTGCTTCGTTTAACTACGTGCCCAGTTCATTAGCTTCAAGGTGATGGCACCAGCCATCAGGTGGATAGGTGAATTATTATTGACGAACTGGTTATATACAACAAAATCGTTCGCTTGCTATGTGGGCACAGCATCATCAAGCGTTTTTCAAAAGCAGCTATATACATATGTATATAGGGCCGGTCATCTAACATTTTAAATTTGAATTATCTATATTTCGAGATTGGAAACGTCAAATACCATTCGGAAAGTGACAGATATTCAGTAAAAAGTCTAAAATTTACGAAAACTTTTTTCCAAAGTTCATTTGACCGAGCATGGACAATTTTACCGAAAAATCATCTTTTCGGACGAGGTTCATTTCCACCTCGATGGTTACGTTAACAAGTAGAATTGTCGCATTTGGGGCACAGAAAACCCGCACGTAATCGTCGAGAAGCCAATTCACCCAGCACGAATCACTGTATGGTGCGGATTTTGGTCTGGTGGAATCATCGGCCCATTTTTCTTCGAAAATGAAGAAGGAACCGCAACCATCAATGGTGAGCGATATTGCGCAATGTTAACCGAATTTTCTTCAAGCAAATTGAAGAGGAAGACTTGGACAACATTTGGTTCCAGAAGGACGGCGCTACGTGCCATACGGCAAACGCTACACTCACTCTTTTACGCCCTATCTTCGAATTTTAAATTTTATATGGCCCACCCTTTATTTAATTATTGTAATAGGATTAAGAATAGGATTAGGAAATTTATGATTAAATATTAAAACAGTAAAAATGTTTCTTAGCATAACGTAAACATATAGTACGTGTTTACTGGGTCTGCTAGTGGTGCCACGAGAACTACAATGTTATGTCCTTGTAAAATGTTCTAGGTGAGCTGCACTAATGACGAAAGGAAGACTGTGAAAATTTTGCAATTTGAAGACAGAAAAATGTTAGGCAAGTTAGTCAGCATCATTATGGTCCTTAATTCTATTCCAGGATTCAGGCTGATTAAAAATGTGATAGCTAACATCTGAAATAAATTGATAAACCCTTCATGCTCTTTCTAATATATAGCAAAGGCTATCTCTTGCGTTGCATGAACTCTCCCACGGTAAGAATCTTACAGCAGCAAAGTCTGGGAAATTATCTACGTTAATTGCCAAAGACAAGTTGTTCCTTGGACATAAATTATCACAACAATGTTATACATTTTTATGATTTCAGTGTGACCACTTATCAAGAAACCGGTTATTCAACAGATAAGTACATACATATGTGGCAATCAGGAGTTGACATCCAAACTGTTGTAGACAATGGAAGTACAAGTACAAGCTAGATTATAGACGAACTGATATTAATGAGGCATTCTGCTTTTAAAGAGACTTGCCACAATACTATATTTACATTTTATATGATATATATTTGTGTGTATTTTTAGTTTACTTACCAGAATATTGAATGTGAAAGGAAAGTGCTTCACTGATTAATTTCTCAACAATAGACTATTCATAGCCTGATGTTGTCTGTGAAATTGCCGACAAACATATTCTGTTGCAAATGCGGAGAGAATGTACATATAGTACACACACATATACAAATTTTTAACGTTTGATGAGCATATTATGGACTAAAATGCCGTTAGCTATGAGGGATGCTGCCCAGTTTAGAAAGTCATTTATGGCCAGGAAAGAGCTCGCTTTGACAAACTGAGTTGGAAATATTTCAACGTTTCTGACACAAAAGAATAAGACGCTGCTTTCTCCTTAGGAAGAAAAAAAGCGAAAACAGACGAAAGCCGCTCTGGCGCACAAATGATTTCTATGACTCTAAGGTCAGCTGCTCTACTGTAGCAGGAATTTTAGGAAACCACATTTTTCGTTTGTATTTAAAGCAATACAGAAACAATTTAAGGACTGCTTAAGCCAAACAATTTAAGTTGTTTATAAGTCAAATAAAATATAATACGCGATGTTTGTAATAAGGTAAATGTTGTTTTCGTTTAATAGAGCTTTTACAAGTAGAAATTGAACGCAGAGTGCAATCGAAAAGTAAATTTATAGTATAACGAACCATCATCAAACTTACAATTATCCAATCGGTAATCATTTTAGATCCAGAAAGATTTTAAGGTTATGTAAAAATATTGAATTCCATACCATCATACCTATGGTGGGTTAAGTTCATAGAAACATTCCAATTTTCGTGGGTTCAAATTTCGAGGGTTCAGTCTCATGAATCTTCATTTCCTTCAAATGAGTGGTTGTACATTGTATTTAAAAGGTGAAAAAAACTTTTCCTTACCATACATAAATACGGTTAGCGTTCGCAGTGACCTTGTTCGCCCAACCGAAGATTTTCAATCTTTTTTCAGGCACGTTGAACCTGAATATAAACCCTTTTTTTGCCAATCAGCACAATTTCCGTTCACTTCTTTCACGCTTAGCAAGCTTATTGCGCCACATTACGGTGGCGTTTAAACGCGAACCAAGTTTTGGGCACAAAATTCGATGGCATTTCCAGCAATCCTCCTTCTTCTGACCGTCTGTCTACTTCAATTGTAAATAAATAGCTCAAAAAGCAAAAAACAAAGCGCAACGTCTCTAATTACTTATATATTTACTTTCACTTTGAAATACAGTTACCTTACACAGTGGAACCAAACCCAAATATTGGTTACAACTTATTATATACTATAGTATGATGGTTTGATATTCATCTCGCCATATTGCCTTGGAATCTTACTAGACATACATATCTGCATTACATATATAAATATTATTTGAATAACATTTAATACAAAACAGACATAGACAGACCAACGCTTGCGGCTACTTTGTCGCATTTCATGCTATATCTGAGTGTTGTAACAACAAGTTCACAGTGTGTGGTAGCTGTATAACCGCCATGCCTAGCGAATATTTTATTGGGGGGACTTATTTACGCGGTTAGCCGCAGACGTCGTTCGAAATGAATAATCCTCGCAGGGCTGCTTCTCTTTGTCAGTGAATTTAAATGAATTATTACTTTTTTAGTAGCCGCCCAAACAGACGAGCGGCGAGGGCATACCATACTGGAAGTTATACTTATTTGGCGCCCCACCAGTTCCTCAATATTCTCATGCGAATACTGCTCTCCTGCTGTTTCAGAAAGACGTCTGCACCGTTGCTCATCCGGCTTCGATCTATTGTTGCAAGGTCATTTGTTATATTAACTACTAGGCTTTGCGTTGCGAGGTAAACTGTTCTACATACATACACAGTGGTGCGAACAAACACATACATATATACATATGCTTAAAGTGTTGACCTATTTTCGTTCTGAACATTCAATTTGGTGTCTGTTTTGGCGCGCAGTTCGGTTAAATAAGGCATTACCAATCTGCCTGCTGGAACGCTTGTTTGGCCTCCGATTTTTCCAACTGGGTACGAATGTGCGTTTGTGTAAATGTACGCTTGGGGTACCGTCCGCTTACTTGACATTTGCCATTTGTTGTCTGCCTCATCCATTTTTCATTTTTCGGTAAATATTAGCCAATTAACGCAAATTCAATTCCTTAATGTCGGAATTTTCATTTGTGTTTGAAGATACGGTGCACGAAACCTGGCGGAACAAGTTATTTATGAGAGCAGTTTAATCGAATTATTCAACATTTTACTTGTGAGATAGAGCGTGAAGTTTTTGGTGTACAATTTGAAATCGATTGCGAGGCGTATACTGAGCTTTGGTCGACAGTAATAATTACTGCGATTCGTCTTTGTTCTATTTATGGATAAAGTTTTGTTTAGGAGCAGACGCTCTTCGCTAGCCTAAACTCCATTTGTAAAACGGAAAATTTCAATAGTAAATAGTATTTATCTTTTTTAATAAATGAAAACGCAGAAAAAGCTCTTAATTGAGAGCCTGTCTGTGCTTTAAAAAGAATCAATGAGTTTGTCCACTTACTACAAATGGTCATTCCCACGGTAGAGCAAATGATACCCTTTAAGTTTCTATTCCATACACAGTATTTTGTAGGTACAACTAGTGGGGAGCTAGCTTCTAACTGTATAGTAAATAAGGGAGGGTCGTTTGGAAGAGTGCTAGACAAAATCGTTTTGACAATTGGCATCTCCTTTGCGGTTTCTTTGTCAAGAACCGTTGTCAAGAACACTGTCAAGTGCGCTGGTTCAACGATTCGAGCGGAGCTTCGAAAAATGGTAATTTAGCAAACCTGCCCAATTTTCTGGCACGACAAAAGACCTGAATTTTATTTTGTCAAAAGCTGTATGTTCGGACTTGCAGAGGCAGCAATTGTCAAGGCATTAATGAAAAGTAGAGGATTCACTTATTTATAGCCTCGCGTTTCTTGAATGCGAACCCGCTGCTTTGCCTGCTTTACAAAAGCTTGATTGGAAACAGAATTAGGGTGATGGAGTGGCCAACTGAGTCCCCTAATTTGGATGAAAAACAAGTAGATAAATATGAAATACAGTGAAATAAGTTAGATGTTTGCTCCTATAAGTATGCAACACTTGCGTATCGACTGTTTGCCAATTTGCCGGCTCTCTTACTTATCTGTCGACGTTTCACAAAGGGCAGGAAGCATGGCTTACACTTAGCTACATAAATATTAGATATAAAAACACACGTAGTGACGTAGTGTGTATAAGTGGATATGAATAAATGAAATTCTCGTAGAAAACTAGAGATATGTTTTATTAATTTCCGAAGGCAGGGTTTGAAATATGAGTGCTTATCCTGCTTATTTGCATACCTACGTATTTGCATGATTACATTTGCATAATGAAGGATGTTTTCATGGGGGACCCACTTCTTACCTTATGCTCAAATGAAGTAAAGGCATGTCAGGCCTAGCAGAAGCTGAAAATCATTCGGCTCACGCGAATATGTATGCCTAGACGCGTAATTGTGGAATGAACGGCGGAATGATATCTGCATTGCCAATACGGCAAATGGAATGAAATTGCAAAGTAAATATCGTTTGGAAAATGATGCCTTTGTTGATGTGTGGTGTGGTTTTGCGAGTTTAGCCTGTTCAAAAAGCAGTGCAAAGATCTGTGAGCAGCTTAAATTTTATCTACGCAAACTGCTGTTTTTAATATTAATTAATTTTCTTTTTAATTATTTTGATGTATCACATTAATGGTGGGTGTCTGATTTTGCTTCAATATTGTTTTCTTTCAGGGCTTAAAGCAAATTTGCTCTTACTCCGTTGAAAACATGTATTATTCAAGTTTCGCCGAACTGTACAAATACATTTTTCGTTTTTAATTTTTAATCAGTTAAGTACATACATATATTTCGAAGGGATTTCTCAGAAAGCAGCTCAACATGCAAATACGTATTTCAGTAGTTTTAAAATTTTTTGTAAATCTTTCCTCACACTGGTTCATTTGTCAGTTTCGCTGCAACTTGCCACACAGATTTCAATTTTATCACAATTTAGATCGAGCCATATGTTGGTTGTTGCACTGTTCTTGAGCTCGCATTCCGATTATATTAATGCCACTGCACGCGCAGATGAGATGAGAGGATAAAGTAATATTTGAGGTTCCGTTCTATTTTGTGGCTAAAAATAAGTTTTCCAATTACAGCCAGGATACGGACATTTCGTGAAGGCTTTCTTTGTTTAGGCAAGAGTAATGACTTTGTACGTGTCCGGGAATTTCAGCCTGATAATGTGTGCAGACAGGGGCGCTTTAAATGGGATATCGTTTTCATTCGCTTACACAATCTCACACACACATACAACCACATAGTAAGTGTATTAAAGGTATCTATTTTCTTTTTAGGACCGCTTCAAATGGGATATCCACCACCGTTAATATAACTTAGAAATAGTAGTGACTACAAAAGGACAACAACAACAATAATTATGTCATAAGTCAAAAAGCCGCAGCGTAGTTGGAGAGCAATTTGTATTGTTGCCTCAGAAACCACCAAAGTAGCGGTGTCTTCAAATAGCGCAACCATGCATTGGTCCATAAGAAGGCCGCCTTTGCTGCCGCTTACTAATCCCGTTCGGTTTCAAAGCACATGGACGTAAGGTTTCGCGCAATCACTATTTAAATTACGCACACATTGCACGCCGTATGCCGTCAATGCTGCTAATGCCAACAAATAAACAGTAACAAAAGCAACAAACATCAAGACTAACTCAGGCGAGCGCCAACGACCAATACAATCAACGCCAACAGACGCAATGCCACAATCATTAGCCACAACAAGTGCCAACAACTTTGCGAAAATAACTGCGAGCACAATAACGGTGATGGCTGCGGCGAACACTAAAACTGTAGTTCTGCTTGCCGTCGCCATGCTCGTTCTGTTTGTGGCCTTCTCAGGGAATGTGGCTGGTGTGGCAGCAGCGGCGGCGGCGGCCAGCAACACGAACGACGAGCACTTAAGAATTATCGCCGGTGCGGATTCTGGCGAAGCGACGGCCACAAAAGCCGCAATTACTTTGGCAAAGCACATTGGTATAACTGCACCTGTTGTTGTTGTAACATCAACGCCACCCTTGCAGGGCGATCAGCCGATGTATTTGGGTTTCATGGCGAGCGTGTTGCTTAATGATGAAGACGGCAATGGCAGTGGCGGCGGTAAGGGCACAGACAGCCGGGCTGGCCTTGGGAGTGCAAATGGTGGCGGCAATTTAGTTCCTATAAAATCGGCGGTGGCAGCTGCTGCATCCGCGGCGGCGAAATCATTCAACGATTCGTTAGCGTCCGCCGTGACGTCGACGTCGACGGCTGCGTCTGCTTCAACACCCGAATGGTCGACACACTTGGCATTTGTCATATTCAAATGTTGCGTTATTATACTCATTATACTCGCAGCCATACTCGGCAATGTGCTCGTGATTGTGTCCGTTATGCGGCATCGGAAATTGCGGTGAGTATACCTTCTTACATAGTGGGGAAGTAAAAGAGCAGCGGCTGAGGGAGCAGACCGGTTGGAAGTGTTGTTCTATTATCACCTTAAGTCTTAGTAATGGAATCACATTTGAGGTTAAGATGAATTATCAGTAAAAACATGTGAAAAAAATACTATCGCCCTATGTATATCCAGATATCGCTACTATTAATTTCTTCATAACGATCAGTGAAAATATCGAAACTCTGTAGTTATTTGAAGAAAAAATTAAGCCATTAATTATGTTACCAGATTGGGAGACTTAAAATTCGTCCAAAATTCGCGGTGGATGAATATTAAGATTACTTGTGAATAATACACTTTATATACTCGCGTAAACTGCCCTTGGCCTCTTCTCCTCTTCTTGTGGGACACAATTTATAACTCATAATAAATATATAACTATGTTGCCAAGCAACAGATGCTGTTCTCTGCGGGAGTAATTTAGTTGCGTATGCACCATGAAAGCCGCGCTCATGTTTTCCTTAACGATTACGATTATTACTTTACTAAAATGTTAACTAGTGTTCGTGCTTAATACCGCGATAGAATATAGTGTTACAGAAAATTACACACTTCAGTACTCGCATGTTTTGTTCACTCGTTCCGATTGTATAAAAGCTTATATAGCCAGCGAAATGGAAGCAAAGAGCTAAATACATAAATTCATGTATACATATGTATATGTATATGAAGACACTTGGACACATACATATACGAGGGCTGCTATATATATTTCTGGCCTAATAATGAAAATAGGAATATTTTTCAACGAAAATGGTTTTATCGTTTTTCAAAATATTCTCCATCAAGGTTTATACACTTTTGCATGCGCTCAAACCAATTTTCGAAGCACTTTTTCCACTCCGATTGAGACACCTCCAAAACATGGTTTTTGGATGCTTCAACAGCATCTTTTGGCGACGAAAATCGTTGACCACGCATTATTTTCTTTATGTGTGGGAATAAAAAGAACTTATTGGGTGCCAAGTCAGGGTTGTACGGCGGGTGACCCATCAATTCGACGTTTTGGCCGGTCAAAAAGGTGCTGGTTTGATCCGATGTGTGAGAGCTCGCATTGTGATGGTGCACAATGATTCGTCTTCTCTTGTTCGTTTTTCGAATTTCTCCGAAGACTTCAGGCAAACAAATGGTGGTGTACCACTCAGAATTGACCGTCCTACGTTGCTCAAGTGGAACAGTCGCCACATGACCAGTTTTGCCGAAGAAACAGGCGACCATTTGCTCCGAAGTGCTTCTTAAACGAACAACTTTCGATGGATTTGGTTCGTCTTAGAAGACCCACACGGTCGATTGCTGTTTTGTTTCGGGCTCAAACGCATAGATCCATGATTCGTCCCCTGTGACGATCTTATAAACGTCTTTTGAAACACCGCGATCGTATTTTTTCAGCATTTCTTTACACCAATCCACAGGAGCCTTTTTTTTGAGCGATTGTCAAATTTTGCGGGATCCAACAAGAACAAACCTTTTTTACGGCCAGGTGTTCATGCAATATCGAATGTATGCTGGTGGGAGAAATGCATAGGCATGCCTCTATCTGAAGGTATGTTACATGACGGTCTTGCATTATCAGTTCACGTACGGCATCGATGTTTTCTGGCACAACGGCTGTTTTTGGACGATCTTCACGGAATTCGTCTTTGAGCGAGCGTCGGCCACGATTAAATTCGTTGTGACAGTTTTTCACAGTGCTATAGGATGGTGCTTCATAGCCATACAAAGATTTTAGTTCATCGATGCACTCTTGTCGTGGTAATCCACGTCGAAAGTTGTGAAAAATGATCGCACGAAAATGTTCAGGAATTAATTCCATTTTTTGGCCAAGATGAATTTTTTAATTCCCTGTAAATAAAACAATTCACGATTAAATGACAAAACGTTCTGAATGATGTTATGCTAAAAAATCTCAAACTTTCCAACGGAAATGTCAGATTGCACCTGGCAACACATAGTGTTGCCTAGGCTAGGAATGTATATAGCAGCCCTCGTATTTTTGCTTTACTTTTCAGAGTCGTGTTTCATGAGTTTGTTATTAACCAATTAGGCATCATCGAATATGTTGTTGGAAGTAGAGTAGACACAGTTACAACTTAAACTAAGATATTTCTAAGATATATCTAGAAAATATTTACTTAAAATTTCAAAAAGAATATGCAGTGTTTTAAAGGCTAGCATTTACCGTCGCAATTGTTTCAGAAATATGTGACTCTGCAAGTAAAATCTTCTTTGAGTCGCTGCCGGCGCAGAATGAGTATGGCATGTTAAAGGAATAATTTTAGTGCTGACCTAAACTATACAGATCATATAAAAGAGTGACAAAACATAAATTCATCTCCCGTTACTTAAATTCTTAACTTCGCAATCATTAATATTAAATTTGCCTCTGCTGGAGGACAATTAAGGAAGGTAGTTCTGTAAAGTTTGAACAATTAAAATTAAATAGTTTAACCAATTAACCGACAACTAGTTCCCAGTCTCAGTGTGGGTCCACATTAGCTACAACATGTTATTTAAACTCATTCGAGCCATAAACCTTATGTACCTTCTGTGTAATTGGTCAGCTGTCAGAGCAAAAGCCTCATAAATTCTTTAATATCGTGTCATCATTTATTAATGGTATTTGTACTTTGCCATTTTTATACACGCAACCCGAAAATAAGCACCTTACTCATCCATACACACACTTGCATGGGTTTCCACGTGTGCTTTATAAGTGTGTGCATGCGTTTGAGTGGGAATTCTAATACTAATTAAGCTTAATTTCCCATTTCTGCTTGACGGCGTGCTTCTTGCTTGGATTACTTCCTCGGCGTCGTGAGCACAACGTCGTTACGGTAAGGTTAAGTACGAGCATTCTGATGTAAATGGCGCAACAACAAAACGCTGCTCGACTAAATACACTGTGGTAAAAAAGTTTTAGGTAACAGGATAAGGCTTAAGAGCTGCTATTTAACTTGTCTATTTGCCAGTTCGTCCTCTATCATGGAACACGCTTGTTCGCGTTAATGCCAAAGCGAGAGCTGCACTTGCGTTGCCTGGGAGTTACATTTCCATTCAACTCTGTCTTCCCACGACTTTTTGCTGTTTTACACTGCGTCGGTCTGTATGCCGCCCGCTTGCCAATGCCCAGCGCCACATTAAATGTGTATTCAAATGTCACAATGCCAAATGGCACAAGGTACACGAGCTCGGCTGTGCCAATTCAGACACAACTCCTCTTCAGGGCAGCGACCGCCAAAGCAGTTAACACTTTGCTGCACACGCCTTCAAAACGCCCATTATATAAGTATGTGGTACGCATACCTGAGGACATACTTAGTTCATCTGAAAGTGTGCATGGTCTACTAATAGCTTTGGAGTCACCTTCCGGGCCAACAAAGATCAAATACTAACGCAGCAACAATACCGCTGGAACCCGAACGGGATTAAAGACACAATCCATATAAAACGAAACAGGGAATGACAGCGAATTTAACATTTGCATTTACAATTTTACTTGTTTAATTTTATTCTTGGCTGTGCCCATCCGCCCTCTATGCTTGTTCGCTTAATATGGGTGTTTTCCATGTCTGTGCCAAGTCAGTGTGTCTGTAAGTTTGCGTGCCGTTATCGATGTGAAAATTTAATATCAGTTCAGAAAATTGACAAATTGCTTACGGTGCACACTGCAAAAAAGGGAAATTAAAATAAAGCCAGTTGGAGTGAAAGTGTGGTGGAAAAGGCGTTATCCGCAGAAGGTTGCCGGTGCGTATGAGTAATCAAATGTTGAGACAGCAATCGCTAGCCTCAGGCGGAATGACAGCGAATTACGTGACTATGCGTTGTAAAGCTTACGAATTGAAATAAAATCGCCTTAATGTGTATTTTCCGCTTGGATTGTTCAACATAACAAAGCTGGCTATAATTTATGAAGCCGCGTGCACCTCTTGCTAATGCTTTAGATTTCAATATTATGGACTTCACGCAACAACAATGAATTATGTTGGATCCTAACTGCACAGGTGTCATACTATATTAGCAACGAGAAAATACATTTTATATAGCAATTAACAATATTTTTCTACTTTTATGTAAATTCTATGTAAATTATCCGTAATTTTTAAAGGATTAAGGGGGATTATTCAATACATTCAGCCGGAATCTTTGAATTTTATTTAAAAAAAGTGCAAAGGCGTATCGAAACAGATGTGTAGATTCTGAATAAAATAAATTCTGACAATTTCTTGTTGTCATCATATTATCAAACAAAAATGCAGATCGAACAAAATTTTGAGTTGCCTACATTTTGTTTGACTTGCAATTTTATATTTTTGCCGAAAGGGCAAATAGAAGAACAAAGCTTTCCACGAAATTTAAAAGAAACAATGTATGCGTGTAGATACATGCATGAAGTTTGGTTATGTGATGTATAAAACATCATTAATTTGACAGTAAGGAATATTTAAAGGTAACCGAGCTCCACTGATAGCCGTCCATCAAGCCGCTTGTTTAAATTCTGAAAAGAGGAAACTCGTCTCATTAGCTACTGCAACAGAGCTTAGGCTTCAGTTTAGCCCTGAGCGTACACGCACACACACACACATAAACATCTCACGCTGTTGTTTATACTTATAGACAGCGCAATTTATTAGTTGTCACTTCTCTTGACTATATTTGTAGTGCTTGTTGAAAAGAGAGCTCAAATCGATGTTTGCGTAATTTGCCAATGGCTTTAGAAATAAGCGCTTATTTACTGGCGCGCAAAAGTGGCTAACACTAACAAAAACAAAACATCCAATAAAGGCAATCAATAAGTGACAGTTTCCACCAGCTTAATGACTCAATCAGACAATATTTCAATGCAGCACCAAATGAGCTCTGAAAACTTGACAAATGTCACTGCTCATCTCAGCACCGAAGCCAGCGAACTTCGGAAATTTTGATACTCCAATTCATTTGATGCGTGTTTCGTCTGACTTGCTTGACTTCGACACCGTTATTGATCGTACTTTGGTAGCAAAATTAGACGCATTTTCATTTTGTATCGCCCTCTTCTTTTGTCCAAATAAACTCAACTCTATACTCACATTTCAAAAATATTACGCCTTTTTCTATTGAATACATTCATTTGCATTTTTATGTAACATTACAGATGAAACATTACGGATTTTTAAGTTTCTATTTTTCTTTGTTTTTTTTTGCGAATCAAGGTATATAAATAGGTAGATAAACACAATAATGTTGTATAATTGACTTAAATAAAGCACTTCTTTAAGAAAATTCTTCGAAACCTCGAACCCAAAATCCAGCCAAATGCCTCCGAGATGTGAAACTCCACCTGAATGCTGATCCGCCTCCCATTGGGTTTGCCAAGGAATTTTTATTTGACATTTGTTTGCTATTTATATTTGAACATACACTTGTATCAGATGCATATTTGCTCAAGAAGCGGAACAAGTGAACAAAAACAACCGCAAAAAGAAAAAAACAAAACTTTCTATGAGAGGTTGCAGGTTGTGAACTGTTGTTCTTGTAGTGAACTCAGAAGGAAAATAAATTTGATGCACAGACATACTGACTTCCACAATATATTCATTAAGTAATTTTCAGTACTCAAATACACATTCTCATCACTTGCTAAACTTTGGATAACAAAATTAAGAGATAACCTTCACCTCACAGTTGTATTTTGTATTTTTATTGATTTTCTATCACGTTGAATGAATATATGAATTAAGACACTGTCAATTCACTTGTCTATTCATACTCTAAATTCAAGTAGGCGAATCGGAGCGGATAATTGACCCCCAAAAGTACAACAAAGTGGTAGTGTAATACGATCCAAGAAACATTTGATCTACGAAATCTGATCATAAATAAGATGGTTTCTTCTAAGATCGGAATGTAGATAAATTCCACTTTAATGGTATATTTATAGGAAAATAAACCGGAATTTATTCACTGCCTTACTGTATTTCAAAGACTTTTATTTCGGGCTTCCAGTTAAAGTATTAAATTTCCCCAAATAAACAAGCAAACTACCAGAGTCAGTCACTGGAGGAGTTGTACCAGAAATTTTCGGATTTTTGAATTTTCTTCCGCATTATGCTGATTCATTCTTTGTTTTGCCTTTGCGTTCCATCCACAGCATTATCACGAATTACTTTGTGGTTTCGTTAGCTGTGGCTGATATGTTGGTGGCTCTGTGCGCCATGACATTCAACGCTTCTGTCGAGATTACCGGAAAATGGATGTTCGGCGCCGTAATGTGCGATGTGTGGAACAGTTTCGATGTTTACTTCTCAACGGCGAGTATTATGCATCTCTGCTGCATATCCGTGGATAGGTAAGTAGCAATAATCAGTGCCCACAAACACTTATGTTTGGATTGAGGGCTATGACTAGAATTAATGTATTTTACGTATTTTGCGAGACTATTTTAAATTACTTGCATTGCAGATATTATGCGATTGTGCAACCGCTCGATTATCCACTGATTATGACGCAGGGACGTGTGTACTTCATGCTCTTGATGGTGTGGCTGTTGCCCGCGCTTCTCTCATTTCTACCGATCTGCTCGGGCTGGTACACGACAGAGGAAAATTGGAAATATTTAAAAAGCAATCCACACGTAAGTAGCACTTATTGACCATTTTGATACGTACTTATACGATTATATCTGGGTGAAAGAAGGATGAGCAAGAGAGAGCATGAAATGCGAGTGCGAAATTGGAAAGCGATTGACGGTGCTGCGCTGTTGCAGCAGCCTGCCGTCAGTCCTTGCATGACTGGGTTTTTGGTTACAAGTAGTGTTTGCGCAGCTGTATGATATATAACGGTATTTCACATTTTGAAATATGAGTTTGATTTTTCTTGCAAACCATCTTAGTACTTCACTCACAGGAGCCTAGCTTTAACAGTTCAATATTACTTAAGATGAAAACGAATACACACGAGCTCACAGGGTCCGCCAAACTGAGTCTACCTTAAGAGCTACAAAGTTATTAGTTTATCTTATCTAAAAATTAATGACGTTTAAGTCAAATCTTTTAAGAAAATCAAGTGTGTTGAACCCATAAATCGAACTTAGCTGCTTTAATTATAATTTTCATTTCCGAAAATGAGTTTCTAATATTTCGGTATACTTTTTATTATTTATACAGTTCGTGATATTCATAATTTAATACTAAACTAAATATCTATCATCTTATTAAGGCATTTCCACTGGAAGCCATGCACTTAAGATTAATAATTTCGAATTAGTTGCATTTCCTGTTGGGTATATATGGTACACATATATATGTATATATAGTACATATATATTATTGACTATGTACGACTATAAATTTGCTCACGCCTTTCTATGTTCTTAATGTGCACAAGTAAGTTACTTAATGTCAATTTTCCGCGTTTTCCACATTTTTCGCTCCAAATGTGATTTTCCGTCATCCTGCCTTGCTGCAGCGCCATTACCGCCAAAGTGTGTTATGCTTTTTAAAATGTGTGTACTACATATTGATATTTGCATTATATGCTGATACTTACTGTGCATTAACAAGCAAACTCTGTAATAATTCAAACTAAAATGGAGGGCTTCCTGACTGAAACTGAATTCTACTCAACTCGAAGTGGCATCTAGTCGCGGTCTGTGCAACTATTTTACCTCGATACTTCGCCGTAGTGCGTATACAATATACAAGCGACATATTTAAAAATTCGTAAATCTATCACTTGAAATAGTTGCTTCTCTACATACATATCGCTCGCAAATCGCAAACTTTCGTACATTGCCTTGGTGCTTAAGCACAAACTGGGAAATTTATATATGGATGTATGGTATTTATGTATGTATACCACACGGCTCTTCAGAGAGGATTTGACAAAATTTAAATCGCAAGCTGACAATTTTGCGTTCACTGTTCACATATGTTTCTTATAGATTAGACTTAAATAACTTACTTAAATAAATCGCAGCTGGCTTCTTATTCCTTTTGTAAAAACATTTATGAATACATTCCTTTGAGTTGAATTAACTTGTGTTGAAGAAATGCCAATTTTTTCTCGAGTAGCAGAAGCAGACGGTCGGATAGGTTTGATTAAATCAATAAATCGAAATCTTAAAGTACTATTGTAAATTGTTCAAAGTGGGTCAATATACAGTTACGGACAATAAAATAGAATCAAAGGTATTGCTTTGAAATAATAGCATAATTTTTTTGAAATTTTTCATCTATGTAGTAACTTTTCTGCATAATAACCAAGGTAATAATATGTATTTTTAAAAAGAGGAAAAGATAGGATTGTTGAGTTTTATAGTTAACTGTAATTTAAAAAGTGTAAATAGCATGCCTCGTGCTTAGTGACAAAATAATAGAATCAATAGCGAAATAGTTTCATAAATGAAAAATGTTGAATTTAAAAAGCGTAAAATGTAGTTACGTTAACTTAATTAGATCTGTGGAATGAATAATTGTATCAATTATGAATTTATTTAAAAAAATGGGTCGAGCAAAACATTGTTTAGAGGAGGAAAGATTGTGCGTCCAAAATTTGCAAGGAATGGGTCACGCGTAAAGGAAAATTGTAAACATATGAAACATATCTCAAACATTTTTGTTTGATGCCTTAAAATTTTCGAAAAAGGTTGAAAAAGTCGAAGAAAAGTCTGCAGAAGTCGTTCGAAATATTGCATGATTGCCGATGCGCGTACCGTTTAAGGCCTCTGCAGCCATTCAATAAAAATGATGTGCAAAAATTTCTTCAAGAACAGTAAGAAGACTACTTGTAGAGAAAAATTGCTTTGGTACATGGTCCCGAAAGGTGCCAATGCTGAGAAAATGGCATAGATGCAATCGTATTCAGTTTGCAAAACGACACATTAATTAGGCCGGAGCTTAAAATTAAGAAAAAATAGTTCGACATCTTATGGTCTCAAAGCAAAATTAATACGATAGGAAATGATATTTTCGTGTGAGTCCGACGTCCAAAAAACAAAGAAATGTGCGTCCGCTACACGACTAGGTCTTTTAAACCCCGTGGCGGCAATATAATGGTTTAGTATTTTTTCTCATATTGTGTTCCGGGACCTATATTTTGGATACAAGAAAACATAGACCGCCATATATACGTTAAGGTTTTAGATATGCCTTGCATTTTGGCAATTCCAACAAGAGAGCGACCCGAAACATACTTCGCGTCTTGCAAAAAATGGTTTTCAGATCGTGGTGCTAGCGTTTAGCCTTGGCCAGAGTAATCAGCAGATTTGAATCTCATCAAAAACTTATGGAAAATTGTTAAGGAAAATATTGCACCCCTTAAACCGAAAAATAATAATAATAATTCTGAGAGAAGGTACAAAGATTGGTATTCTGTTCCATAGAACACTTTTGGTAGCCTAATTAGGTCTATACCTACAAGATGTGCATCGGTATTAGACGATTAAGAATACACTACAATGTACCACCAATTTTTATATTAGTTCCCCTGAAAAAAGTATTTTTTTTTTAATGTAAAGATTTTGATTCTATTTTTTTGTCCATCGAATTTTTGAAATATATTCTTAACCTTAGTTTTTGTATCATTTATGAATTGTTTTTTCCAATATTTTTACTACTACCAGTAGCACTTGATATAAAGTACATAATAAAAATATAACTTAGTTCAATTTAAATCAAATTCATAATTTTTTTGAGAACGGAAAATTAGTGTCATGCATGATTCTATTTTATTGTCCATAACTGTAACATGTATATGCAATAATATTGAATGTAACTTATTAAAGCCGTTGATTGTCTGATATTATCGAGAAAATAAAGGGTATCAAAAATAATAGAATCTAAAACACCTTACTCTTGATTGAGAGTGGCTGTTCCAACGTTTTCTTCTCCGTCAATAACGAAATTAGTGCTAATTTAAATTCGATTACAAAGTTTGCGTTGACTCATTTTCTTCTTCCTCTTCCAGACATTATGATAATGGCAAGAGTGTGAAAAGTGCAAGCAGTCCAATGCATTCACCTTGAATTTCACCTGACAAGTAGCCTGTCACAAGAAGTGTCTCAGAGTGGCATTTGAATTCAATTAAGTTAGCATATGTTCGTATGTGTGTTTAGATATCTTGGTTGAAAGGCGAGAAGGGACATCATATTTGGGAGGCTGTGGTGGGTTTGTCAATTCGCAAGTGTGTATTTTACCCCTGGATGACTCACGTTGCTGCACTGTCTGCACAATATTGTATTCCGGGCTTAATGTGAGATATGGCTCCTTCAAGCAAACTTAAATTCGCATTAAATCTCACTTTCATTGCACTTCAATATCGATGTATGCGCCATTATGCATGGCTCTTTAGATGAAATTATGTTTCCTTTGTTTGCCATTTAAATTGATTATGCAACTCCACACACTGCAACCGACCCAGCGGCCCACAGCCGCAGCAACCTAAACATGCGCAGCCACTTGCCTCACTAACTGCCGACTATACGAGCATAGTAATTGCAAATGGCATTGTGAAATTATAATTAGCTTGGCTGACTTCCGCAGCGTGTCAAAATGCGGCGTCGACATCCTGTTGACTCTTTGCGTGTGTGTGTATCTGCATATATGCATTGAAATCTTCATTGCGTTTGTTGTTTGCTGTCATTATGTGGAATCGTGGTGAACATATCCTTGTATGTGGGAGTGTCTATGCACGGGTGCTTGAGTGTGTGTATTATATCAAATGAAACGGTTGGTTGCCCCAGGCATTTTACATGTATTAGCATAAAGTTGCGCCATAATTAGTTTTCAGTTGCGTGTTTCTCTTGACGAAGTTTTGCTTTTTATGGTTTTATAGCAGAAATTTTGTTTTTCTAATTGGACAGCAAGTAAAATAAACATAAATACATGCTTTTAATTTTCATTGCCAATATTTCCTTCGGTGCGTCCTCGAACTGGTCATTAGTTATATCCACAATAACAATGCCTGACATTTTTCCGTTGATTTGCAATTCATAATTTTGATTAAACTACATTTAAGTTGAGCCAGTATATTTGTTTTGTTGCATGTGATTCAAACTGACTGAATGCGGCCCTCTCTTCCAATATTTCTCATACTCAACTTTGGGTATCCCAAAATAAAGCAAAATTTAAATTCACCGCCATTTCAATTAGTATTCAGAGTTGACGGATTTAAAACACTATTCCGAATTCAGTAAGGAAAGCTCCATTATTACTAAGCCTAACCTGTCGGCTATCGATTTTTTGTTTTTTTTAAGTTATCGACACTTTACTACAAAAATGGCGGCAAAATTAAATTTGGATTTTTGAGTATAGTCACCGCTTGTCAGGGCTGCAAATTTATTAATTTAAAAATCTTGGTTTATAAATTAGTTGTTCATAGGAATTCAAAAAAGAAAACTTAATGTAGGTTTTGGGATTAAAAATTAGATTTTTGAATTTTTTAATCCAAGATGTTTGTTTAAAAATTTTATTAAAAATTTTATCAAAAATCAAAAAAAAAATATTTTATTTAAAAATTAAAAAAATTGAAAAAAAATACTATTTTTTTAATTTTAGTGTGTTAGTTTTCCGACTAGTATTGATCTGTTTAAAATAGTAGAACACGTTGTACGCAAACGCGAAAGAATGTTAGTTCTAAAACAATTTTTAACACTTTATTAACTGGAATTCATTTTTTTTTTTCAATAAAAATTTTGCAACTAAAAATTTATTTTTAATTAAAATTTTTAAAATTTGTATCTAAACTATATTTTTAATATTTTATTTTTAGTTTCAATTAAACTTAAATTTTTAATCCGATTTGTGAGAATTTTTATTTTTTAAATTTTTTAGTCCGGTATTTGGAATTAAATATTTTTGCTTTTTAGTTCTTTAAATAATTTTGTTCAAATGTTAACTCAATTTAAACTAAAATTTTTATCTAAATGATTGCCTTAAAAATTCGTGCGTGATTTAAACGAAGAATTGAAGGCTAATAATTTGTGTGTACTCGTTTTATGCAGCAAAGTTCACTAAACAAACGATTAGCGAATTTCAATTTAAATTAACTCAAAATTACGCACATGCGTGCTCTTGCGATAAAACAGCACATCGGCAACGAAATTATCTATTAGCGATTAACTAGGGTTCTGTTTAATTAAGTCATAATTGCATAATGAATATTTGAAATAATCCAAAATCCCTGACACACGTACACGCGCCCTGATCACACCACGCACGCAGCTTGGGCACAGCTAAAGCCCCTCCAGCGGGAAATCGTAGCGTTTGCCTTTGCGAAGAACGATTTGTCAATCAACAAAGAGCGCCGAGGCTGTGACAATCTCGTGGATGGTGTTGAAGTTTGCATTAGAATCTTCCAGTGCTTTGTGTTGCTGCGACATAGTTCGAGTTAATTCTATTGTTCCGACAGCAATTAAAACTTTTCATAGTGCAAAAATTTAGCTCGCTTGTCGTTTGCACAATGTTTTAATCAGCAAAAGTCTGAGCGGGCTTAGGTTAATGGTTGGGGAGGAAGAGAGTTAATCGCGCGAGTGGTAATTTAACTCGTAACTAGATCAAAGACAACATTAAGCATCATCATAATAGGTTCACTAAGTGCCAAGACAAAGAAGTGGAGCACTTTCGACTTTAGTACCAGTACTATGCTTTGATTTCGCTTCTTTTTGGTGCCTGCCGCATTGCTCTACTTGAAATATTTAAAATAGAAACTTAGGTAGCTAAATGTTGCGAATTGCAAGCTAAAATGCCAACCACTTGCGCCAGAAAATAGTTGAATGTGAAAGTTGGGAAGTATGAATGCTTGCTACGAAAGAACCAAAACTTGCTCAAGCAAGGCGACTTTCGCTTGGGTGTTTCCTTTCATTTTAGCTCCTGTCGTTCGCTTTGTGGGCGAGAAGTTCAGATGAGGTATACCATATTTGCACTCAATAAATGGTGTCATTTCTTCTGGTGTCCCGCTAATTTATTTCTTTAAAAGATTTTCCGTGGATAATATTCAAGCAAACTGGTTGGTATAAATAAATGGGTTTGTTCTTATTTTAACTTCTTTATTATTAAATGCACTGATCCAATCGTGTGATCTTTGATTAATGACTCTATGTACTACATATATCGAAATGCATCAAATATTATTGGATATTAAATCGCGATGTTTTTAGAGTGGGATAAACCCCGATAAATAATGAAATATTTTCATGAGTAAATGTTTGGCAGAGAAGTATTTCTATCGCCCCTTTCGCCTTCGTTGCATATGAAATCGACTAAAAGCAAACTTACAAACCCGAAAGGCTTAACTGCTACAACTTAACAGAGGCTCAGTGAATGGTTGTATGTAGTCAAGGGCGTGTGGCTATTCAATTGTTTTAGTCATTCATTTTGACTTTCCAGCTTGACCTCGTTGTCACGTTAAATTTGCCTCTTCAGCGCATGAAGCCGAATTCGCCCATCGAAAGTGATTAAATTGATGGCGAAAAAATTGCAAAATTCATCAAAAGCCCACATCACGTACGTAGCAACAACAATTGCTCCACAGATAGTCGCAGAAAAGGTTTTTGGCCGAAATAATTTTATCGATTTTAGTACATAGTAGAGGGCTCAATAGGTAAACATGAAAGAGTTTTAAGCATTTTTGGATAATATAAATAATATTCTGCTATTCTTTGCCATCTCGCTCAATTAGTAATTCAGTAAACACCTCAAAGTTTGTTGTTCGGCTCAGAGTGTATGCACTTTCGGTGAGGCAATAAAAATTAAAGAAATTGAGCAAGGCAATAATTTATAATTTAGAGAACTAACGGCATTTCATTTATCATGGAGGATATTATATTTTGGTGTTTATACCTTCAGTTTATACATGGCCGAGCTTTTCCTTTTACTTTAATTTTCTTCGACAAGCGAAGGATTCCTCAGGTTTTACTGCCTAGTGGCCGAGTTTATAAGAGGCTTTTTTCGCCACCTTCATTCTCACTTGTTTAGCACACGAGCCTCTGAGCAGAATTCAACAACTCCAACTTTTCGGTTGTGAGCATTGTATTATGAATTTTAAAGTAGTCCAACTCCTCAAAAATGGAAAAACTGGAAATAGAAGTCTTGTTCGATGAATTACTTATGTAGCAACAAAGGTTGAAACTTTAAAATGTGTTAAATGTGACATTGAAAATCAATTAAAAATTTCTTATGTTCTCAGCAGTGAAAGGAGAGTTTGAAAGGACGAATAAGTAAAATAGAGACCGCGAAGGATTCAATACAAAGCAAAGGTTATAAAAGCGCAGTTCATTGTTTACCAATCGTTTTTCCTGCAAACCAAATAAAAGAGAAGAAAAAGTCGTTAAAGTAAATTAAATAACGAGTCCATTTACACAAAATGGCTCGCCTTAATTAATTCGAACGCACTCAGCACTCAAATGGAATACGCTCGATGTGTGGCTCCCAAAAAATCGCTAACCCAAAATCACAGGCGCGCTCGGAAGCTGTGAGCAATGCAGCACAAACTTTTGGAACATCTTGAAAGTAATTAAAATCAACGCTTCTCTTAATGAGCACAAGAAACGAATGAAATTGCCAGTTATTCACTGCGTGCAGCATTCTCTCTCAAATCACTATCAATTACGTTATTTTATTGTAATGCTAGGTTGGATATTTGAGGTGGCAAGTGTGATGTGGCACTTATTTAGAGTGCACCTAGTCTAAGTTAGCACTGTTTAAATATTTTTGAACATGCTTGTCATCGACAAGACGGAAAGAACAGAAGAAAATACAAAGGAAATAATGAATATAGTTTCGTCAATGAAAGGTCTTTAATTTCCCCAAAAGCCGTAAGATTATATAGAAACCTCATTGAGTTTTAATAAGCGCCGTTAGGTGGTGGTTGGGCTATATCAACTAGTGTGACATGTATTCATTGTATTAAATAGTTGCAAATGTTTGTCTTTGCTGTTCTCTGTATTTCTTTTTTGGTTTTTGTTAAGGGTTTAACTCATTCGCTTATTCCCATCTTCTACACAGATTTGCGAATTCAAAGTGAACAAGGCATATGCCATAGTTAGTTCCTCGATGAGTTTCTGGATACCTGGTTTCGTAATGGTCTTCATGTACTATCGCATTTATCAAGAGGCTGTACGACAGGAACGGCTTGTCTACAGGTAAGTTTTGAATCCGTGAAACCCAAAGTTAACTTCGTGCCCTTTTGGTATAATTTTTTTAGTTATTCATCCCCTCAGTTGAAATATTAACATTTACTTCTACAATCTATCTGCTTATGACTTCGGTATTAGTTAGGTAGTTAATGTATTCGATTCCTTTTGAATTCATTGCTATGAACTTCGGATCATACACGAAATATATACATATGATCTCTATCTTTTGTTTAAAAATATATAAGTGCACTTGTTTTGAGTTGTTTGCTTAATTTTTAAGTAGTTTTGAAGGGTCTAATTCTCCTACTATTCGCTAATGTGTTGCCCTTTTTTCATCCTTTCAGATCCAAAGTTGCTGCCCTCCTTCTAGACAAGCATTTGCAGATTAGCCAAATACCCAAGCCTCGACCGAGTATCCAAGTCGAACAGTCAACCATTACAACAATGCGCCGGGAGCGTAAGGCCGCACGTACGCTTGGAATAATAATGAGCGCTTTTCTACTCTGTTGGGCGCCATTTTTCCTATGGTAAAAAACTGAATGGTTTTAATTTTAATACAAACAAATACACTTCTGTTTTCTTATTCATTTAGGCTAAGCTTTAATATAGTTATTGTTAGGCTTTTAAACTTTATATATTTCAGGTATTTAACGTCCACACTTTGCTCTAATTGCACCACACCGCGCATTGTTGTTGGTATACTCTTTTGGATCGGCTACTTCAATTCGGCCTTGAATCCCATCATTTATGCCTACTTCAATCGTGATTTTCGTGGAGCTTTCAAGAAAACACTGAAGGTAAGTCAGGAATTTCCTATATTAGTTCGCATTGTTAATATATGCTTTACATGCCTATTTATATGCTATAGTACATATGTATATATCGCTTGCCGCTTATAAGCAACACGAGCTTTTCAGCATAAATATGGCTACATTCTTTAAACAGCTGTTATTCTCTCCGACAAATCTTATTTAATATCTTATAATATATATATATATACTTTATATAAGGTGATTTAATGCCTTTTTGATTTCGTGACGATCTTGTGGAATGAACTAACCTAAAATACCTCATTTTATGACCACTGACATTTGGAAGGGACTTAATAAGCACATGCTACAATGGTATAAGTTTGCATACTTCTGAAACTTTACAACAATACCGTTCCATTAAAAATCAAAGTTTTCAAATTCCGACTGTTTCATCTTTTTCTTTTAATTACAATTTTTGTTACATGATTTCTTAAGTTTGGATTGTAAGCTGTACTAAATGGAAACATGTAGATCTCAGACGAACTCTTGACTTATAAAATCAGATTTTTTGTTATTACTAATTTTTTATACTTTTAGTTCTTATGAATTTAAAAGTGTCAACTCTCTTCTTTTAAACTTATTAAACAAGTGCACAAACATATATGCAATTGGACATATTTATTGACAAAAACTCCATCAATCATTATTGGTGGTACACAGCTGTGCAGACACAGAAAAATTGCACTTGCTTGTATGCTACTTCAAGTGAGGGTCGCGATATGGAATTTCAATTGGATTAATTTGGCTTAGTTAAGTATTTATACCTCAAGCCCTACGCTGTGGCTTTTAAAGAAATTATAATTTCATTACCATAAATAATTTTGAGTTTTTAAATAATTTGCTTGGAGTAAAGAATTTGCTGGAACAGGCATTAATCTATTAATATCATCATTAGTTTAAAGATAAAAAAAACTCAAGCATCCGACATACATTTGTGTAATCTCTTTGAATCGAAGCAGTTAACATTTTCGTTAGCGTCTTAGTACTCTTGCTTACACATATTTGCGCTATCAAATATGCAAGGCAAGCAGGTTCTTGACGTTTTATTTCTTCAGAGATATTTCAGCAGTCTTTGAACCTGGTAGCTGTCTCTCATATTTCACATAGATGTGAGATTAAAACGATTGAAATTCCATTTAACATATGACCAACGCATGCTTATGTACATGTTTATGTACATATGTACATATATGCGACACTATGTTGGGGGCCTCAAGAAAATGCAATACAAAATACATTTGTGTGTGCGCAAGCAAATGCATAGCATAATTTAAAAAATATATCAAACAAAACATTACGAAAATTATCAAAAAAAAACTCATCAAAATTTTCCAACTCGCAGCTGGCATTCACATTTCTGATACGTTGCCTCTCACCATCCAAATGCTAGACACAACAACATTTATTAGAAACATAAGAATGGGTATGCAAACAAATCGAGACATCTTTGATACATACATACACATGTGTGTTACATTTCAAAGAAGTCTTATTTAATATTTTCCAATATTCTAACGCACTTTTGGATCGACCTTAGCCTTCAAAATCTAATCCTCATTCATATCGTATTTACCGTAAACTTTGTGTATATGGCTTTCTTGCTTTGCATTGATTATTGTTGTTGTTGTTTGTGTATTCGTGACATGACACACACAAACATATAACATCACCCACAACTTCACATACTTTCAGGCGAATAAGCTCGCAACATGCACCTGCCACACACTTACACATACACAACCATACGTGCATGTTGCTGTACACAAATTGTTTGTTGTTGTTTTCATAAGCACGTATAAGCGTTTCACACAAGCGCTTTGTGTTTGTTTATTTTGTGTTATTATTCGATTTCTACACACTTTTAACAATGACATCTTTTATTACTGTGTGCGCTCATACGAGTATGTATATGTTGTGTGCATTTGTGTACTTTGAATGGCTTAGCAAAAAAATATTCTAACCGTTATGTATGAATAACGATATTTTAAGTTTGTTTGTTTGTTTTGGTGGGTGCGCGCATACACTGACCGACTATTGAAAGTTTCCGGCCGCCAAGGGTTAGTCCGCGCGAAAGACCCTATATTTGCTTAGATATTATTCACATTAATTTTTAAACTTATTGAGGACTTTCTAAAATACATAAACAGCTACGAAATTCTGTAGAAAGTGCGAGCGTGAGCATTCAAGCGTCACTTGGCGTATGCGTCGCGTAAACGGTTGCATGCGGCACAAACATGTGTATCGTGACGTGCAACAATCGACACTGTCTCAACCTTCGTCGCGTAATGTCACATTACGCTATAATATTGTATTGTATTTTTTCCAGTCCTGCTGCCCATATGACCTCATAAATTGTCGCGTCAGCGCGGGCGCTGACCTGCCGCCATACATCAACTCCACCGCCTCCTCCGAAATACACATGAACATTATACGAACTCGTCAATACGCCACGTCGTCATCGAATCAGCTGCAACCGCTCTACCAGAACTAAAAATAAAATTAAGTTGAATAAATTTAACCCAAGGAAAGAGTGTCTACACAGGCAAGGGAAGAGGGAAGCGAAGCAGAAATAAACTCGGCCAAGCCTGCGATGAACGAAGCTGGCTACCAGGCCAAATAACTCCGCCAAACAAAAATAGCAACCAAAGGAGCTCGAAATAAACAATAATATTAATAAAGTAATAATAAATTTTACGTGTATGTGCGTGTATGTGTGTAGTTTGTTGTGAGAAATACCCGTAAGTAGGTTAAACACTTACATACAGACTTCTCTGTAGAGCTTAGCTATTAAGAACCAAAAAATAAAGTAGAAAGCTGAACAAAATAGGAAATACTAATAAAGCAAAATAAATGACAAAAAATAAAAGAAAATGAAAAATAGAGTACTAGGTGTTCTATTTGTAGCAATAAATATTAGTTAATGTTTGCGTCGGCAGGACATTAAGTTACAGTGTGTTTACGAGAATAAGAGACAACAGTTTAAAACTATAAAACATCGTGACAATCCCACAGAATTGAAAAAGCCTTGAAAAACTTGGAAAAAATTAATTAAGTACATTCTTGAATTATGGCATACACATTAATTTGTGTGTGTGTCTAGTAAATAAGTAATTAACAATTGTATGCGGCAACAATACTGACCTTTGTAAGTACAATTTATACCAGCGCGACTCCTAGCCTACATATTTCCAATATAGAAGAGAATTAGAATGATTGGAGAATCTCTAGTACCTCATGGATTATATTTAACACTTTTGCAGAGGTTTCATCTCATTTCAACTTCGGTTGTTCAATGCTCGAACTGATCCACGTTGAGGATGAAGAAATTAATAAACATTTTTCTAGACTAACTAAAAGCCTCTCTATTGATTACTCTTAAATAAATTATTTTTTCGCAAAATCGGTAAAAATAGGCGCTTCACACAGAATTTTTCAAAAGATGACGCTGCGTATACGCAACCGGAGAGGGAACGGATTAAGCGATTGAGTCAGTCTAAAGCCTTCCAGAGCTACAGTTAAAAATACAAGTGAATGATGAAACTGACTGAGCTAAACGCTTTGACACTGTAGATCAAGAGAAATTTTAAACAATTACGTTCCTCCACACTGGAACGACGAGAGTATAGATACACATTCCGCATCTCAATTCGTCGCTGAACATTTTGATATGTATATTTAAACAACTATTAAGTGGCTAAAGTATTCTGCTTTGTGCAACATGTTGTAAGAGAAGAAAAATAATATCGAATAAATGTATGTAGGAATGCGCTGGTATATAGTAAACATATCCTTTGTTATTGAATAATAAAAATAACTTGAGCAAGAAAAATAAATTTAAGTAAGATTAAGAAAAGAAGAGTATTACAAAATGAAATTTCTAGTAAAAACGATAAACATATATATAAATGTCCCAACTCAATATATGTAAGTACATACCTACATACATACACATATACACTCATTCAAACATAATTTTCTTCATAAATGCTTGCTGTATCAAGTAACCATTGGTCGCGTCTCCGCACTGAAAGCAAAGTCGTAGAAACTACTTTACAACTGGTGTGATCAACTAAATAGTCATAATACTAGCAAATGCTATACTTTTGTGTATGTACGAGCGTGAGGTCGCAAGCTACCAGTCTAAGACTGTTACTATTTTAGTTCTAGTTTAAATGTATAATTTGTGTAAATTTAATATTGTTTTATATACATATATACTCGGATATAATATTATAAACCGGTTGAGTTCTGGACTAGTTTAATGCTTCACTACAAGGGTTTATTAAATTGACCAGAGTGAGACTCTTTGATGCTGGTGAAATAATTAATGATATGCTTCCAATAAGCATTAGAACTTATATACTTTGGAACTGAATCTTTATATAATTTTGGATATAAGGAACACACATAGATTATAAAGATCCGAAAACACCTCTCACATAGATTATGGCAAAGCAAAAGATCTATAGCAGATAATTTCAAGAAGTTGCAATAATTTCATAGAAATAATTACATTGCCCACATTTCACCTCTTTAGTAGTCATAGGAAGATTACAATTTAAAGCTGCACAATAATATTAAGAAAAATACTTAAAGAACTTGTGCGGCGCAGTCTGTCAATAATAAAAAAATTCAAGGAAGAGATAAGTTCGTGTGCAGTCGCTACTCTACCCCAGATACTCTTGCATTTTTTCAAAAGTTAATGGCGTGCGAAGACTTTACAGATTAAAAGAAATGTTGCGTATTTATTACACTCTCGTTAATTGGCGCGCGAACATTGCGATTGCACTTATTTTCGATATTATATTAAGTTATACATTGCTCTGTTACTTTCTTTGTTTCAGCGCTATATCCCAAATATGTTATATCCAATAATCCAATATATTTACTCGAAAGGCAGCTTTTATCATATTAATGCATATTCGGCAACGAAGTACGAATTGATGCCGACCTTTTATTCACGTGAGATATCACATGTCAGAAGTATATGTACATTTTCTTTAAATCCTCTTTTATGCTATGCTTATTTGTTGTTCTGCTTAGAAATTAATTCTCTTCGGTTTTTTGGGCGTAACAATTTCCCGTTTCCACTGGTCTACAATACCAACCACTTCAGAGTGATAAACACAGTTATCGATTACACAGACAAACAGACAGATCGATGGACGGACAGACAAAATATGGATATGGCCATTGTACCCTGAATTCTCTGTTTGCCGCTTTGCTGTTTGTCTGTATATATCCGACTCTATGGTCCTCTCAGTTTTTGGAATATCGATCTGAAAATTTTTATACTTCGCTTTACTCCCAAGTAGATGCTTATTTCCCAGTATGCTTAGCTTGCATAGAAACTGATCAATCCAAACCAATTTTCGTATGGAAAGCTTTCCAATTTAACACCGAGGTTAACGTTCTTTCGTGTTATATTTTATGAAGATTAGTTTTAAGTGATACCTACAACCGTGACTTGTTCAAAACTAATACACTCATAGCGATTTGTTGTGAGAGTTTAAAAAGAAGAATGTTCTACTGTTGTTGGTGCCCATTCCTCGACACTCGTACTTGTAGCTTCGGCTTATTTAGTTCGCTGGCGTATTATCTACTGTGACGTTCTTACAACAACCATAAAAAAATGTATGTTTGCATAAGTGTTTAGCTGTGTACAAATTTAATATAAAATAAGTATAAGTATGCTGTCGCAAAAAGACCTAAAACGCATAACACCTGCGCGGTTGAGGGAGCTGGGGCTGTCAATGTAAGGTTTTAAATAAAGGCTGCGAAACGAAATGCAAACGAGCTAAATAAAATTGACAATAACGAAAAAACATTGCGAAGGACAAGTCAGCATGCGTATTTACTAATACACATACACTTTTTAAAACAAAAATAACAATAAAAATAAAACAAAAGTTCGGTAAAATGAAAGCGTGAAACGTTGTGCTTATTGTTGGAGCTTTCATTTGGGGGAAAACAATAAACACTCGGAATAAATGAATAAATTTATGAAACAGTCCATAAATAAGCAAACCCGCATACATACATATGTACATACATAGTCAAATATATATGTTCACATTGTGCATTTGTAAAGTGAGTTTGGACAAGTAAGGAAGAGCTAAGTTCGGGTGTAACCGAACAATTCATACTCTTGCAACTTGCAAGGACTAAAGCCGGTGAAGTACCTTCAGGTACATAAGTAATATGGGTCTAGGGCGATTTATTTCATTCTAAACAAAAGTATGCGCCGTTATAAGAAAAACACGCTCTCTCCAATTAAGATAACTCACATATTGGTCGATATATCCAGCATAAGTCCCCCAGAAGTTCGAAAATCTTCATATTAGGTATATGGGAGCTTAGGGAAGTATTGACCCGATTCAGCCCATTTTTGATACATAGTCATACCATTAAGAGGAAAGGATAACCCCTGAATTTCAATTCTATATCCTATGCATTGACCAATATTTTCTGTAAAAAGTCAATTATAGATACTGGGGTCCACATATTTGGTACCAAATATGTGGACCCCAGCATCTGTAATTGACTTTTTACAGAAAATATCGGTCAATGCATAGGATATAGAATTGAAATTACAGTTCTACTTGTATATCTTAATTTAGTGTTTAGTTATGGCCCTTTATATGTTTTCGGTTAATGGAGTTTTGTGGGCGTGGAAGTTTCATCAAGATATCTCAATTTTGACTCAACTTACAGCTGGCATGGACGGACGGACGGATGGACAGACGGTTACCCGGATTTCTATATATATATATGTATGTATAACCCTATATCTATCTCGCTTAGTTTTAGGTGATATGGTTGAATAAAACTGTTATTCCCTGTAGCAACATGTTGCAAGAGTATAAAAATGCGTTGAAACAATAAGCAGGAACCACATTTTAGGCGCCAGATATGCTCTTTAAGCCTGTTCATGGCAATTTATATTTTACAATTTAGGGAATATTCTCCAATTTAATGTATGTTTGTATGCATATGATAAGCATTGCATCTCAGTGAGCTTAAAGTGAAACAATTTTTGTTTGTTTTTTGTAAAAATTTCATAATCAAATATAATAAAAATATGATAATTTGATTCTTTGGAGGCGCAAGGGCATACACATCTATGCATCACTAAATTCGATGACTAGTCTAAGCAATTTCGGATGTGGTGCCAGCCACACTAAGGACTCAGACCGCAAATAAATGAATACTTCCGTTCACGTCAGTCAATTATTTACACTTCAGCAAAGTCAAGAGTTACATCTCGCGATGATTGAGTTGGAAATTATTTTGAATTTTTTTAGTTGACAGCGTCAATTTTTAATTTTTGTTTTAGCAAAATGCTATTTTCAGTGAGTCACTGTACCACAGGAACAGAAAAATACGTCTTAGTAACTTGCATATAATAAAATGTAATTAAAACAAGAAAAAACGTTATACCCTTCACAGGTGCATTTCTTTTAGTAACTATGGAAGCTATAGTAATCCGATCTGAGCAATTATTTCGGATATTATATTATTACCTTAAGCAGTAATCCATGTAAAATTTCTTGAAGATACCACGTCAAATGCGAAAGTTTTCCATACAAGACCTTGATTCCGATCGTTCGGTTTATATGGCAGTTATATGTTATAGTGGTCCAATATCGGTAATTCCGACAAATGAGCAGCTTCTTGAAGAGAAAATGACATTTGCAAAATTTCAAAACGTTATCTTAAAAACTGAGGGACTGGTTCGTATATATAGAGACAGACGGACATGGCTAAATCGACTCAGCTCAACATACTGATCATTTATATGTATGTATGTACACTTTATAGGGTCTCCAACGCTTTTGTTTTGTGTTATAAACTTCGTGGCAAATTTAATATACCCTGTTCAGGCTATAAAAATATTGCTTAAATAATATTTAGATGGTATATATACGCACAATAACATTAAAAATGGAGGCGGATGGTTTTTCAATTTTAAGCTTTGAGGAAATTAAATAATATAAATAGGTGCGGATATTATAATAGCAGTCTTCGATACGCTAAGCGTTGGAGAGGAGCGAATCGAACATACAATGTCGGCGGTGCAACCTCGTCTAACAGACTCTGATGCCTGGGAAAATACTTGTTTGGCCCCAAAAAACATTTTAGGAACCCCTTAGTTTCGAGCAGTGTCCATACCTTCCATTTCCTTTTAACAATTATTATTTATATGAAGTTTAAAGTTTTTTGAATCAACTAAGACGAAGCGGAAACAATTGATTTTATATTCGTATAATAGTATTTAGAATATTTACAACAGTCGACCGATGCAATGCCTGGTATACATATGTACCTTCACTTTTATATATGCATGTTGCTCTATTAGAAGGAGAAAATACAGAAAAATTCAAAATGTTTTCTTCTTACAAAAATTTTAAAATATTTTTGGCCTTTTTTAACAGGAATTTCCAGCTAAACATCATATACACATACATATATGTACATACATATGCATACCAATGTAGGTACACTCGTATATTCCAACAGATATAAATAATAGACCTACATATGTATGTACATATGTACATATGGTGAATGTGTGCAGCTGAGTGATAGCCATTTGATAGCCAATAAAATGTGTGAACAATTTACTGATTTGTATGTCGATCGTGTATTCGACCGAACATTTATTGCCAGTGATTTTTATTGGCATTTTCTTCGATTTCATTTCATTAATAAAATGGCATAGAGAAAGGGGATGAGGGTGGGGGACCGAATGTATTGCTGATTTCAGGTGTAAACGTTAAATAAACAACTTGCGAAGCTATTTATGACACCGCGTTATGTGTGTTGTTGTTGGCGACCGCTGGCACTCAATGAATTTGATGGAAACATTGCTGTAAGATAATAAGCTGGCAAATGAGCGTGAAGCTACATGTGTTTCTAAAGGAGGGAGGAGGCATTTTTTTTGTTTGACTTTAATTAACAACATCTTTGGGCACTCCGGTCTTAACGACCTGAGGTAAATAAGTTTTCTAGAGAATACTGTAATTTAGGGCGACTTTGTACCGTTAGATACGCAAGAGAAACACTTAATTCTTAAAGTAGTGATTTCGGTTAGCCATAAGTTTTAGAGTGGATATTTCGAAAATAAAGCAGGATGAAACTAATCAAGTACAAGGCATACAGACATCCTAGTCTAGTTTTCAGTGAGCGCTTGACCTAAGAATATATTAGTTCGTGGCGTCATGAGCGAAAAAAAGGCTTTGTTTACCAATACAATGAAGGAATTACAGGTTATGTTTATACGTCGTCTCACAATCTAGTCTCTATCACTCCCGATTTACGTTAATACGGATGTTAAAATAAAGACACTTGGAAGCATTTCATTCGCATTCTTCTCAATTGCTTTACAATGCTCGGCTGCAGTCGAAATTATCCCTCTTCGCACTTTACTCCTTTCGAAGACATTTGTAGCAAATTCCTCGATCTCATAAAAAATAGTCTTTATTCTTTAGTTTTATATACTTCCATTTTATTTACCGTTACAAATAGACATATATGTATATAGTATACTCTATGTAGTTACTCTCGACAATGACGCGAAGTAGAAAGTAGGGGCGAATTAAGGCATACGTTTCTTATGTTTATGTGTATAGAGTATGTAGTATGTATGTATGTAAGTAAATGTGTGTTTGTTAATTGTCAATTCAGGAATTGAAATACTAAGAAGTTTACAATAGAATTAATGCAAACCAAAGACAATTATAATGTAATTATTGTATGTATTGTAATTGGGCGTTATATTTACGTAAATATTAATGCGAACGTTGCCAATGCAAACATTGCGGACATACACGCATACATGTATGTAGTAGATCCGTTATGCATATGCATACATATACATTGTATACTTTGTGTAGATGTACCAAGGTGTATATATTATGTACAACTAGGATAAAATTCTATTAAAAATATGTATAAATAAAAATACGAATACAAATTATGTCTGACATACAAATATTATATAAATACAACATGAATGAGTTAAATTAAACTTAATGAAGAAAACAAGTACAACTCTAATTTATTTGTGGAAGGAGAGAGTGGCTTAGCGCTGAACCCGAGGTGTTGTCTTCCGTTTATGGGAACACCGCGACACAATATTTATTCACCTAACTGCCGTTATGTGCTAAATAATCTATGTATGAAGGTAAGTTGTAATATGGACCAATGAGCTAGGAGCTAAGATGTTCCGGTGTGATTATCAGTGCGAGTTCTGCTGTCCGTACGTTTCGCGAAATCGCTTTTGTATCAACTGGTAAGCGTTGTATACTCTAAAAAGATTTGAAAAAAAGAAAGGGCGTATGAGTTAGGTCTAAGTTATCACAAAAATAATGGTGGTTGAAAAGGCATGAGCGAATAATTCAGTTAAATGTGTTTTTGTGTAAATTCTACCGTTACACGTACTTCTCTTTCGCCGCTTTGAATGACTTCTTGCGTGGCTTCTTGTCGACGGTGTCTGTGCCGGCTTCGGTGTTGGGCAGATCATTTGGTGAAATCATAGTTAGGTTATCTGAAAATCAATATAATGCTTAAGTAACTGCAACACAGCAGCGTTGTGTTGGGTCTCACTCACCTGGATGGCAGAAGAATGCTATTGAGTGGCGTCCTCGCGAGCGTATATGTTGCTGCTCCGGTATCACAACACGATGAGGCTGTAATAAAAAAGTAGTTGTATTTGCTTTGGTGTAATATCAAAATGTTCAGAATTGCCAACATCATTGTTGTCTGTCATTATGTAAAAGCCCTGCGATGAACTGTGTTTATAGTATTGAAAAATTAGAGACAGTTAATGGAGGTAGGAAAACTAGAGAAGCCTGAAAATCGTCTTACAATCGCGCGTTTAGTGCCTGAGCATTTAGAGTATTAGGTAGCATAAGAATTAGCTCTACTTTATTTCTAAATTAGTGGTCATTGGTTTTGGTCAAAAACCACTGATTAAATTAAAAGTTAAAATAAGATGAAACTGTGCTTACCAATGCAGGATATCTTTCTTTTGTCCATATTGAGAGGATTTCACCGCAGTTTATCAATATGGCACCGGGCAGATGACCAACGCGCTGCCACTTTTCACTACCGGGCAATTTCACCTCCAGGCCACCCTCTGAGTCTTGTGCCAATAATGTGAATGTGCCATAATCTGTGTGCGCACCACAACGTATCATCTCACCGTTGGGCAATTGGCGTACGGTGGTGTTCTTGTTCTCTTCATTTCCATCCAGTTCGTTAATTTCATCACGCGGATTCGATTCGGGCCGGAAATCAGGCTGATCTGACAAGCAGCGTTGATAGCTGTAAATGCAACTTCCTTTGACAAAGTCATTCTTATCATCGGTATCTTCAATGATGGGTGGATAATACAGGAGGCGCAGTGTGGACTCATTGTCGTGGTCACCGGACAGCATGTGTGAGTGCTTCTCGAGGAAGAACGACTGTGGTATGTCGAGGGAGACGGCAAGTGCCTGCAGGATGAAGCGCGAAAGAGCTTTGAAATCCTGTGCCAACGAAGATATATGTTCCGCGAACCCGGGCAATGGTTCTTCAGGTAGATTTGTAGCATTTAATGTGCATATGTTGAAAGCGTGACGCAATTCGGGTGTTTTGCCATCGAAACGTTCAACACCAGGACGCACGTATCCATGATTATCATCGCCGGTGCGTATATAAAGTTCCCTTACGTCATTCGGTAGATCAACAAAGTCATCTAGGTGATCCCAAGCGGTTTTCAACTGAAAGTACAGAGGTTGCAAGAGCGTTAAATGTTAAGCAAATGGGAATTTATAAGTTTATCTAAATAAAAAAAAGCGTCTATTTCGTGGCTAACCTTTTCATCGGAAATACCATGATTTACAAGCAAGCAGAGTCCCTTCTCGCTCAAACATTTTTGTAACTGGTGCCCAACTCGATTCACAACTGAACGAACTGGTGCCTCCTCAGTCCCTGTGGTGAAAGGAAGTGAACAAATTTTCAATTATAAAACTATGAAAAAATGATTATGATGTTGATGAATGGTTTTTATAATGTTTGTGAGGGAGAATTGAATGGATATAATCTTAAGCAAGTCGCAACACACCAATGACAATTGATTCATATGATGATTTCCTTCGAATTATCAATTAGGGTTTTCACAAGTCTCATAAAGTTATAAGTTATAACGATTTGAAAACATAGCATTGAGAATTGTAAATGTGTAAGCTCATTTTTGTATGAAATCCAACAACAATTTTTTTAAACAAGTGTAAAAAAATTTTTAATTTTACGATTTTACGATGCTTTACGGCGGGTTGTGAGTACCCCAAATGTGTATTGCCCATTAAAACGTTTAGTAACAACTTATATAAATATGTATGTGTGTAGATACAGAACGCTAGGTATCAATCAATTTGATCATTGCAGTTGTAGATCCATCAATAGCGCAAATCAATCAAATTACAATCCACCATTCTGAATGGCTTTGAATTTGTGACACACGATCTATCGACGATTATTGATTTATGCAGGAACCAAACCTTCAAAACAGAAAAATTCGTTACGAAATATGTACGTTTGTATTTGTCTTTTGTAACTAGATTGGATATTAAATGCAGATCGCTTATTTTATGTTCCTTCCGTTGTCAAGCGAAATTTCCTTAATTACTTCAGTTTTAACAGACAGCCATTCTGGGCAACTCCATTTAATCATTTTTCTACTTCTTCTTTAATACCAATATATGTATAAACTTTTTTCTTTGCCAATTAAAAGGAAGAGACAATACTTAGACAACACCAATATATTTCCTGTTATGTACCTACATATGTAAGTATGTACATAGGTTTAAGAGGTACGCCGCCAAAGGTGAACAAAGACCATGACAATGTAGACAACGCAAAGGAAAATAATCAAACAATCGATTTCCAACGACTTTCGAAGTAATCAATGACGACTTTGTATTGTTATACTGACTCTCACAAATAGACACACATACACAGACCATACCTTTTTGCGACAAATGCTCTAAAAGAATTTTTTCCTTTACTTTGGTTTTTCCCTTGTAAAATGCTCTAAAATTGACAATTGTGCGGCATACAACAAATTTGACTTTGGTTTTTAGGTACTGCTGGGGAAACCAGGGGTCGAAAGCAGTGCTCCGCATGAACTTGTGATTGTTTACCCAAACCCAAATTGCTCCGAAAGGGGGAAATGTCAACAAAGCGCAGACAATTTCCATATTATACGAAACAATTTCGAATGCTGCCAGAGGAATTTTCTTCATGGAGCTCGTTTAACGAAACTTAATGTACAGTCTAACGGCAATTTGTTTTATCTGACTGGTGTTTTTCCTATTCATGGAGGTGATAATGAACTTGAAATGATATCCGAGGTGCTCCTATTATTTTTCATTTGCAGTGCGAAGATAAATAAGTCAGCAGTTGTTGTTGTTGCTGCTTCCTCTGCCTTAAAATGATTTGTTATTTTGCTGATGTTTGTCTATCTAATAAGCTTTATTTGTTTGTTTATTTGATCTTCTCGTGCGCCACGTCGTTGCTAAGGGTGGTCTGATAACGGCTTTTCCTCTTGCCGTCTCAAGAGAGCAGGTGTGCTGCCCTTAGTGTTTGATTAGGAGTTGAAACAGCATTCGAATACCTTCTGGTATTGAACGGAATTACATGATACATACTAACATACATACATATGTGCATCCAGTCAAAGAGAGTATGAATGAAAGTACTTCAAAAATGAGGTGAGAAAACAGAAAACAAAGAACTAGTTTTGCAGTAGAAAATAAAATGCTTGAGACACCGCTGTAGGTGACAATTATATAGTTCAAACCAGTTATAGAGTACAATCACCTAACAGTTTTTAGAAGCAAACAAAGCAGTTTCGATTCGACAATAAATAATGGCTAATCAATCCAAACATTTCCAACTGAAGATATCAGCTACATACATACATATATTAGTTATTCGGTCGGTGACTTCAATGGGGTTCGATTTCAAAACTGCGATGGGAAATATCGAAAAAGCATACACACACACTCATGTAGAGCAGTAACTACAGTTGTACTTGAAAACTATACAAAACACATTGGTTGATACAGAGAGAACGTATTTCTGATTACAGAAATTATTTAAAAGTATGCAATACATACAAATTTTAGACATACATATGTGTGTGTGAATACAAAGTACTCGGCTATGTGTGAGTGACTGCGCTGTGAAGTTGGCCTTCAAAGCTTCCATTCCGTAGGTTAATCACACGATAATAGCTGAACAGTTAGCAAGTGCGCGAGTGTAGGTACGCGTGCGAACTACTCCGCGCGCCGCGTCCCTCTCGCCAACACCGCCACATTTCAGACCGCGCAACGTGTAAGCAAACAAAAGGTAGACTTCATTAGTTTAATATTTTTCAAATTCTTGACGGTGGGTAAATGTTTACGGCAAATATGTTTCTCTTACCATTTGTTACTTTCAATATTTTTATCAAAATATTCTTCAAAACTTTTGGTTTGTTTTCATGATCATCGTTATCATGAAGTATGGGCCAATTTGTCGATCTAATTTATCAAGTTCGTCATTTGTTGATAGTCATGGCTATCGAGTCTTCTTATAACGAATGTATAAGTATATTCATGTCTGAATTAGGCACCTTACTTTCAACCTTAAACCTATAGGTAAACAAAACAATTGTGTTCTTTATGAGACCTTATGAGTGCCATTTGTCCAATTCGAAATCGGTCCTCTTGTATTATCAGCACTAATTTCGCTACTTATGCGACGACACGTACTTATGTATTTAGCAGTTATGTAAGTAGACATGTCTGTTCATCTGCGGCGCTTACGAGTGTTCATACCTATTTGTTCACATACTCGCACCCGCTCGCCGCTCTCGTTTAAATAATTTATTTGCGTGGAAATTCAATTGAAATGCGCTCAATTTGGAATTGAAATTTACATTTACGCGTCGCTTTGTTGTTGTTGCTGCTGTTCTCGTTTATCTAGACACAACTCAATTAGTCGGCGGGCAATGCGTTTCCATTTTCATTTATGGTACTCACACATTCGTCGACCGAGCGTTGACTGCAAGCGCGTAACTTATTCAACAACCGACTGACAACGAAGACAAAACAATTTATGCAACTTATTTTCAACAATGCAGCAGATTAAATAGCGTTCGGAAGTAGGTATGACCTACAAGCAATAACCAAACAATGCTTCATTGAGTTGGATTTGAATGACTCTTGATGTAAAAGCAAAAAAGTTTGAAAAACAATTATATTTCATTGCTTTTAGGTTGTGACGAAACGAACAAGCATGACGCAAACAAATGCAAAAACGACCACACTGTCGTCTGGAGTATATGGTGCGCCACGGTGTACCTAAGGCCGACAACGGGCGATGAAGTCAATGCAATGGAATCCATCTGATTTAGTTTGAATTAAAAATTCTCAAATATACATAGAAAGTCCTTGAACTTTTAAGGCTTTTAAGAAGACTGAAGTCACTTTAATCACATGGTAACGGGTATACTTTATACGTTTCATTACCATCTGCAACGGACATAAAACTTAAAATTCCAGCACTTCCAAAATGTGTATGTTAATAACTGCTTCTCTGCTCGTGGATTTTTGAGGTGCTTCACAGAAAATCTGAAAACCGTTACAATTAATTGTATAAAAAGGGTTATTTAAAAAGGGTAGACGGAAGTTAGTCGTAATGCTTTACGTCAAAAATAACCATGATTGGATAGTGTAAGAAGACAATGATCTGAAGCATAGAGTCACACCTTAGATTGGCCATCAAAGCCACCAGACACCAATCCAATAAAGAATATTTGGACTTTAATGAAAACTGAAACATCAAGAAAACATTTAACACCAAGGAAAGACTTCATTCGGCTCCTCCAACATACCTGGAGGTCGCTTCCTATGGAATAGTATGCTAATAATTTAGCTGTAAGTTGCCATCAGCCGACAGCGCAGGAGATTGGAGCAAGTATTTATTGAACTACAAAAACAATTCTTTTTCTATAACATTTTTTCTAATAAACGTTACCTACACTTTGGTTAACGAAAACGTTATTTTTGTTTGGAAAACACGGCTTATACTCGTAATAAAAACTTTAGAATTTAGCATTTATCAACCAAACCAAATTTTCAGACTCATTTCATATTCCACTATAGTACTTGTCCAATAAATTAAGAACGAGAGCAAAAATTTAAAGCTGTTTCATTAAAAATTAAAATATGATTCAATACAAAAATATAATAATTTAAGTTTAATGTATATAGCATATAAAAAATAATTTTTTTCTAAAATACGCCAAATATTTATGTTTTTATTAATGATTAAAGTTAGAACTCTGCATATTTTTTTCTTCGTTCGTAATTTATTGGGCAAGTACTGTAGGCTACGCTTCACATTATGAACGATTATTTCTACAAATGTAGTCAAACTGAAGGCAATGTTGGGGCATAAAAAATCGGACGAAGATCGATTGTGTCTCCATTGACAGACGAAATGCCGCTGTTCAAAGTGATACTGTCAATTAGGTTGCTAATTTATTTGAAAGTAAACTGCATTATTTAATAAATAATCATGAAAATTGAACAAAATGCTCCAGCACGGACACAGGAACATATTTATGCATAAAGGTGTATGTGCTTGTGGGTTTTGTAGTGTTGACAAAGCCAATAAATAATGGAAAATATGAAAATTGTGAAATTGCGTTTAAAGTGATTTCGAGTATCTTTTCCGGCGCTGACGTAACGCCAACTAATTGCAGCAAATATGGAGTAATGTGTCATCACTGCGCTCACGTGATAAAAAGTATCACAAAATGATGAGTACAAAGCAAGTTGACACAACAAACGCCGCGGCAGTGATAATGAAATGTCAACAGTGGTTGTGATTAATAGATAATGCATAATACAGAAAACCGTTTTTTACTTGAATAAGCTTGTTGGAGGCGCAACACTGGCGACAACTCGAAAACTATAACAATAATATCGAGAAAACGCTGTTGGTGACTCTGACAGGAAGTGGTGAACAACCAGCAAAGAAAGCAAGTCGTGTGACCAGGCACTTGCGAAGGGAAAGTTAAACATTTGGTCGCCTTTGGCAGGTGAGGCGTATCGGACGTCTAAATTAGTACGCGCGTTTATTGCGCAATAACGTTTACGCTATCAGAATCTGATAACAAATGTCCAAATGGCAAACGGACAGAGTACACAATGACAAAAACAAATTAATAATACTTATATTATTTATTAATAGGAATGTGAAATAATTTCGCCAACTGTTTGACTTACTGTTAACAAGGGCCACCACAAAAAACACGCCTAAATTGAGTGTAGCCGAGTGAAATATGAGAAATTTGTAATGAATTATGAACAAACGCACGAGCGCTTATGAGCGTATGGGCGGGTATGTTGGGGCGCATGAAGCAATGCTGATTAATCCAGTTAAGTCCAGATGTTGATAATTTTTCAATAAAAACGCTATGAAACAATTACATGCATTGCATATTTCTAGAGACGACTGACATACAAGAGAACTTTTGCGAATGTGAGCAAATGTCGGTATTTATAATCCGCATATGGATCAGCAGGGCACAGTGCGTGAAGAATGTGAGGTGATTGGTGAGCGGTGCAATTACCTCACAAACACGAACATTTCTATTTTTTCCCGAAGTGACATCTTAGCAGGGTTTGATAACAGGTGTCAATAGTAAAAATCCTTTAAAACCATTTTTAACAGTTGAAAACAATAAACATAATATTCTTCTTCTTATTTACTGGCGTAGACACCGCGTACGCGATTATAGCCGAGTTAACAGCAGCTCCGAGGCTGGTTGTTATTTTTAATTGGGGGTATTTTCTTTACGTGGCGGGTCCAAAACTCAGCGCACAACCCTATGTAGGGGATGTTTCGCCTTCTCACTTTAGCTCGCCTTCAAACGGATGTTCTTAGCTATCCAGAGGATACTTGGTCAAAGACCGGAAGTCATGAGCTGCTTGAGACATATGTAAAAGAATCATTTCATGGCGATCAGAGAACTTTCCTTACTTGCGTGAACTTCTACACATGACATCCATATAATATTAGTAACGTAAAAGCAACATTAACAACAAAATCCATCGAAGGTGGTCCAGCATCTAAGACTTGTAACATAAAACGTTCGATAAGTGCGCACAAAGAACTTATGTTTATCTTTGGATTTAGATCATTTAACGAGGCCAAAATAGGAAGACTAACTGATTTCGTGGCAGATCGCTAGCATAGATAATCGAGCGATATACATATGTATGTAAAGAACCTAAGCAAACAGTTTTTTATTTCAATATTTCTTTGGACACTTTTGACAAATTCAGACGGCTTTGTTCGTTGCCTTTAATTGACTCCTTTTGACTCGTAAAATCCTCGGAAAGTAAAATGTGTTATTTTAGGTTTTTGATCGTTTTGAGGTTACTGGTATGTGGTCATTGCACTCATTAAAACTGCCCTTGACTACATGTTGTATGTATTTAGGGGAGCTATGAACTTAAATTCAAACAAATGAATGCAAAAACGACAATAATATAACCGCACATATAAAAAATAGTAGTCACACGTCGGCGACATGTGATGGATGAGTGATTAACGGATGGCTAACAAATATGCAACAAACATACGTACATACTTAAGTACGTACACACGAATTTGAGTTTTGAGCTCGTACCTTTATTGCCAATTTACACTCTCAAAGTGTCGCCATAAACTGCACGGACAACGGACAAAGCTATTAAAGATAAAAGCGCTTTGTCAGCCATTTTTCCAATGATTAATAAAATATCGAATTAACAAATTATACTTCATCAAAATATGATTGAGTGTCAATGCTGGTTTCGAACATTTCTTACGATATAGTCGTTAGCCGTCGGCTTTATTATCGACCACAAAAATACATACACACACACACGCGTTGCGAGTCAAACACCTGAAGCAATAAATAACAAATTAATGAAAGAAGAAAACATAAACGCGTCAGAATAAATACAAATAAAATATCGTCCATTAAGTTAAAAAGCCAACGCCAACACAGCCACCCCTCCCAGCCGCCAATAACAAAGAAACATTTCAATTTTTGCATTTTCCTTGCCTTCATTGGAATTCTTATTAAAAATTATGGGGTTTTCCATGTCTTATCGAAAAATGTGCGGTATGGAAATGAGGAAAATCACACGCGTTTTCCGCAATTCCAAAGAATTTAACCCTAGTCTCTGTGCGCGAACATTCCTGTGTATGTATGCAAGTATGCCAATCTGCCGATATTTTATATGGTTTTATTAGCGTTTTTTCCACTTTTTTATTTTTTGTTCATTCACTTGCTCAGTCTTGTTTTTTATTTATTGTACTATTGTTTGTGTAAACTTCTTGTTTTTGTTTACTTTGTACAGTTAAAGCTTAATTGCACACAAACGGTGATAAGTTAATTGCGGCTAGAGCAGGCGAAATAAAAATATTCGGTCCAAATTCTTAAATAAAAACTAAAAATTCGAAGAATCGAACAAAACACACAACCACAAAACCAAACACTTCACTTAAATGCGAAATATACAAACACACTTACATACATAAGTTCGATATTAAAACAGAAACTTATGAAAGATTAAGATTACAATAAAACTGTTCAAGAGGTAACAGTTAAAAATAACCTTTCAATTAAGGAATATACTTAAGTATTTGCGCAATAAGATTAGCTTTCGCATAAAAATCAGCAAATTTATTGTTTAGTGGCTTCGAGAGAATTGGAATTAAGAACAAAAAACGCTACGTCAATTGGTGACATAGTGGCACTCTATACTTTACTGAAAGACGGGACCAGTGCCTGAGAAGTTCGGTGCAAAACGAAGTGGTTCCATGTAACATAATCTTGGGTAGTCGAAAAAGTCTTTTCGTATTTCTATTCAAACTTCATATTATTTTATTATATTGATACTAATAAATAAATAAAGAAATATGTACCATTATGGTCGACCTCTTTTTGACAATAGAGACATTATTTCATCAGTGTAAATCGAAATTCCGAAATTTTCAACGAAAGCGAGCGAACCATTGTTAAGCTACACGAACTGATACACCATCGTCTCCGCAAACTTAACAAATTTCATTGGTGGCTTGCGTGGTATTCTTCCCTTTTTCATACAAAAATTTCAAAATATAGCGAATTTATCCATTATTTCATTCATTTTTTCACACTTTTTTCAGCTTCCCCTAATTTAATTTTGTTTTTGGCTTAATGAAGCTTACACCTTTCCAACACTATATGTTATGACACCCAGTGATTGGTTGCAGTGGAGATAACGACTGCAACGACATCTATTGACAAAATACGAAAATACTTTTTCGACTACAAATATGTTGACGCAAGTGATACTGTGTAATATAATACCTGTACTCAGCGCAGTATTTTGCTTGCGGGTATAAAAATTCAATAACAAATTCGCACGTCATCGACTGGTACAAATACGGCAATAACAAGTTCGTTGAAACATCTTTTTGTTTTACCGCAAAGCGAAGTGAATTTCCTGAATTTCGGAATAAATGATCGCGAGTGCGCCAATGTTGTACACTTTTTAATATCCCAAAAAAGAGGTGCGTTGTGTGGAATGTCAAAAAACAAAACAAAATTAAATGCACAAATGTACAGACATACGAACATGCGTATGTACATATGTATATACATACGCACAAATATTATTTTTGATACTTTCGAACGAGATTTTGCTTAGACTCGGCATAATCGCGCACTCACACTGTTCTTAGCAAGTTTGTTACTAATTTGAATGATTCACAGTTAGAAGTTGGACGTTTCTTGTCAGTCAACTACAACAACTACAAACTTTTCAATCATTCCGTTCGATTTGCGAACAATTTAAAAACAAACTATCTGAATTCCATAAAAACTTCAAAAATCTTTAAAATCTATTGGTAGACACGATGCAGTCCAATGCATGCCAAGGCCGCAATTCAACACAGTCGACTGAATAAGCGGGCGCTCAGGGAAGCCAAGCGCGGCTGGTGACGCATTCACGGCAAAAAGCAATTGAATTATCTACGTCACAAATTTGATTTCTACTTCTGCTAATTTGTTTAATGTGAATGCCAAAGCTGGCTCTATTGGTTACACACATATGTATGTATATGTATAGGACAACTTATATGCACTTATACATACATATGTTTGTATATATGTATATATTATACATACTTTATTAATAGATAGCTTCATCAGCCTTAAAATACATGTGTGCGATTTTGAAAACAATCGGATCGCTGAACAATTTCAGTTGGGGAAATCACTAACGACGAACTTCAATGGAAGCCGCTTTTAACTGTAAGTGGATTTGCTAGTTTCATTATAAAATGTTTTAATATTTTCAGCTTAATTTAGTTGTTTCGAATTCAAAGCCTTGTAAACCCCCTCAAAAGTAGCATCGCTCTCAAATGAGTCAGCTCACGTGTTGGGCAAACTAAGCTGGAGAGTGTGTAGGAGATGAAGGTGCTTTAAATACTCGTACACTGACGCCGAATATTTACATACATATAACTCTGGCATGTATTTATAGCAGTTTACGTCTAAAAATAAACTGTAAAATGAAAATTGTGGAATTGTGGAATTGTTTACGTAAAGGCAAACTTCCATAGCGGTTTTTAGGAATTCGGAACTTGAATAGTAAAATATTCGTTTTACTACTCAAATTGTTCGACATTTGCTTTCAATAAGTGTATAACGCTTTAAAGTTAAAACTTAACAAATAGAAAAATAAAAATAATATAAAACAAGTAAGAAAATGCTAAGTTCGGGTGCAACGGAACATTTTATACTATTGCAAGCAGCAAAGCTAGGGAAATACCTTAAAGTGTAAAATGTCAACAAGAGAACCAAAATCCAAGCAATTATGCTACATATGCTATATACAACTCATACACTGACCGACACATAAGGTTTGTTAGAATAACGAAAATCATTATAAGTAGTATATAGAAGTTGGGAGTAGTACTAACATAATTTGTATCTATTTTAACCAACACTACATACAATTAACATACCACGAACTAATAAAATGCTCTCAAGTTTTCATCAATGTTCCTTATGTACCATCAGCAATCATATGATGTAACGTCAGCCGGTTGTTCGAAAATAATGATAGTAGTTATAGGGGGGCTAGGTCAAGTTTTCACAGACTCTTTTCCATTTTATGCAGTAAATACATTCTCTCATTTTCATAAAGAAACTTCACATATTGGCCGATATATGCGATACAAAGTCACCCGGAAGTTCGAAAATCTTCATATTAGGTATATGGGGGCTCAGGTAAGTATTGACGATTCCACCCATTTTTAACACACAGACATACCATTGTCAGGGATGGATTGTCCCTGAATTTCAATTTACACATTGATCGATATTTTCGGTCAAAATTCAACTAAAGATAATATTCGGTACCTAGGGGCTTGAGCAGATTTTTTTCTCGATTAGTTTTAGGTAATAAAAAAAAATACCGTTAGGTGAACAAAGCTATCATACTCGGCAGTAACATGTTGCATGAGAATAAAAAATGCTAAAACACTTGTGATTCGTACCTGATCGCAACTTGGCCTCGAATTAAGTCAAGTGGAAGGAAGTGCCAATAACATTTTTAACTGGGTACACAGCATGCAACGACATACATACATATGTTTGCCCCAATCGAAATATAAATTCAATTGCAGTGGATATTTGCTAAAAACATAAACATTCAAGCCAGAGTTCAAGGCAAGAGAGCTTAAAGCCCAGCTGTTTCAACTATTTTTTCGAGGGAGGGAGAAAAACGCAGTCAACGCAAAAACAAATTATTTAAACATACTGAATCGTGAAAGCTTTTTTCATAGACATAATATATATGTATATTTATAGTACACATATGCATATACATATAAATATATATCGAAATTAAAAGGATTAGTTTTTGCGTTTTTGTTTATTTTGAAGCAGGTCTAAACTGGTATATTTATTGCCGAGCTCTGACAGCTGCCATCTCGTTGGACTTAGAAACACGAAACCCACCAGCTGTTTGTATGGACAAATGACAATCGGATAACTAGTCGGCCCGATAGGTCGTACTATTCGTAAGATACTTTATGATATATGTAACTAATTGATTTCAGTGAGTAAGTAGTATAAATGTCAGTATATATGTATATGTATATGCAACAATATAACTAATTATAGATCCATAAATAGCATAAGAATGTGTGTATGTATGTATGTATGTATGTATGTATGAATGTATGAATGTGTATAATCAGAAATAGATACTGAATGAGGCTTTGCATTGAAATGGAATATTCTATTGAAACGATTGATACAAATAAATGGCCCATTGAAAGTGTGGATAGCTTTCAAGGTAATGGCGGCAACGTGCAATTACAACAAACATACAAGCATGAATTGCTAATATTTTCATATAAATGCTTAGGTATAAACATAGAGACATACATATATAACGCTTACCGCAATGAGCGAGATCAATTATCGGCACCAGACCCTTGGTCAGCAAAGTATCCACTTTGTCATCATTGGCTTTTGTTTTCAACATTTCTGCTGCACTTTGTTTGTCTGTTTATTGTTGAGTACTTTGCTCTTGGTGCTATTACGGATGCTGCTGCTGCTGCTGTTGTGCGGCGACAATCACCAATCGCCGCTGACACTGGCCCGGTTGCTGGCTGGTTGCTTTGACTAATTATTCGCTTAGCCGATAATGCGGGCACATTGGCGGGCGCTGACTGGCGAAGAAATGCTATGAACGTTGTAATAATTGCTGACCGCTGCCTTGGGATGGCTCAACTGCACTGCGGATAGTTTCGACGCGGCGCGGCAGTTATTGGTGCTGCTTATCGCTGCTTATATTGCAACTGCTGACTTCGTGGAGCACTTTTTCGATTTGAACTGATGGATTATTGCACTAAATGGCGTGTGTGTGCGTGGATGTCTTGCAAGTTCTTCTTCTTCTTCTTTCTGTTTCTCTTTCAGCTTTGTTGTTTTGCAGTATTTTGCCTTTGTTGTATATCAATTGCGTGGCGATAGCTGTGGAATGACGCACATACATATGTAATCAACCTTAAGAACTTGATTTATTGAAAAAATATTTATGTAAAGTGAGTGCAATAAATAAAATATTGCTAGTAAATAAAAAAACACTGACACTTCGTTGGCGAAAATTAAATCAATTCAATTAGCAGCCTAATTATTGGCAATGGATGTGTCCGCAATGTTGGTAAACAAAGCAAATTGTCAATGGAAATTAGATTTTTAAAAGCCCTTCCAATAACTAAACAATTGGCTCGGACTGTATGCATGCAGGCACATAAATATGTCAAGCGATCGAATTTGTCACTAAAAGCTCTTGAAACACACAAACGATGACCTTTCTCTATTTATCTGTCTCTATTTTAAACAACTTGCGTTATTTCATTTAAAACTCGCACTAATATATTTTGGTTTTACAGCTTTTTACCGTAATCTTAAAGAGGTCGTACGCCTGTTTTAATGATTTATCAATTCATTGTTAACTCTTTTCGAATATCGGGGTTTCTTTACCGCAATACCGTTTACCACGCGGGCGCTGACTTTTTACGACTGGCACACGCTCGTCACGAAAAATTCGTGTAGTTGACAAAAATTGGCATGCTTAACAGTGTGATTGCGATTATTTTATTTCTATTTGTTTATTATCGACTGTTTTTGCCATTTTTGCTTTCATTATCACCAACCAGCGCTCAGTTACGTGCGCGTTCGGCGCTTCGCTACGCGACACAGACAAAGGCTTCGCTGCTTAGTAGCTACATATGTAGATGAAATGCAAGCGCACACACACACACACATGTGCTTGTGTTTGAGAATGAGCGTTGGGCGAAGATTTCGAGTGATCATCTCGCGTTGCGACACACGGCGCTAGTGATAAGCGAACGCACTGGCTCTGACAAATTGATAATTCGACTGAATTGCTAGGTGATCGCCGTTAATTATATGCCATATATATGTATATATGTACGTATGTTTGTATGCATATGAATGTAAATGTTCATGAAAGTAAGTGTGCGTGTATCAAGTGCCCCTCAGAGATTAACAAATTGGGCACGGAAAGCGAGCGTTCTTGATGAGCGCATTCACGAGGCGATTCCTCGATCAGACCGACTTGTGAATGATCGCTCAGCTAGTTTGTGCGCCAACAATGTACTGTTATCTAACACACATACACTTATAGATACATATGTACATATGTAAATGCGTTCGCAGTGATTTAGGCGTCTATGGCGGTGACGGTCACGTCAATTCGCCGTTCTGCTTACTGTTTTCATTTTAGGTGTGTACATAACATAGATTCGTTGCCTTTTTTGCTTTCAACTTTTCGTATTTGCCCATATTGACACGGTGTTCATTGTCATCTATATTTTTATTCAATCTTTCAATTAGGGCAATTTGTATCCCTGTCACATCTCTGCGAAAACTCAATGAAAAAATAATGTTAAAATTGTATTTCTATGGAATTGTTTGTGTACTCAGTCACCTTTAGCGACGTTTCTAACTAAATGCGCTAAATGATAAGGAGCAAAAAATACAGCTCGACGGGCTTTTATACACCCAAAACATGATCGGAAACGAGTAACTTATATGTAACCCTTGGATCCACTATCACGGGATATCTAATAAGAAGAATAATAAGCGTTTTTCCACTTATGGAAATCGAAGACATTAAATATAAATTCTTTAATTAATTGAGTAAAATGTCACGCAGGGAGTTACGTGGGAGATCGAGCTTTTCAATTCGAAACGTGGATACACAGGGGTTTCAACATTTAGAAGAACACCTGCCCTTCTGTTACATGGTCCAGATATACAACAATCTTCTGATAATTCCGTTATGCTGTACATTGACTACACTTGTAGTACCCTTGCGCAACAGGTTGTGGTCTGGTAGAGATATTAGTTTGACAAATGGCAACAAAGAAAATTGTGATAACCGCATTAGCACATTTACACCTAGGCGCAGAGCGATACGCTAACGAACAAGCGAGTACATTTGAGACATAACTAAGTATGAGTGTATATACGAGGTAGTAACTAAGTATGTTGTGATACATACATTCTTGTGTATCTTGCATGTGGTTGGAGCGTGGAAGGCAACTCGATTTTTAGATAAAATTTGTATATATTTACATGCATATGTGTGTGTTTGTTGATGCGCTTGCAGCAAAAAGAAAACAATGAATAGCGAACGCTTCAGTTTTATAAGATCTCATTTTACTATCATAGTCCAAAGAATAATATGGTGAACAAGCGGATTTTTTGCTTTTGTTTCGTTTACAAGTGAAGTGCTTACACTACAGGCTTAACAAATTTATCTTTCTCATCTTTCAATCCTTTGGCTATTTGATTTACAAACGTTGAATGCAGATATCACAACTTACGCTGAAAACTCGAAGTTTTTAGAATCGGCAACGAAAAGCGATATTTAAGGAACTACTGAGAGAACCTATGTATGTATATAGGTACATGCACTTTGAGTCGACTAATATATTTTTTTAGCGATTTTTCACCATAGAAAAACGTTTGAAGACTTCTTATTGTGAACCGAATTGCGCCCATTATCGAAGAAACCTGTTTTATTATTAAATGGATTGATGATGGAACTCAGATCTATCACGACTACCGTCGCTTTATCGTGGCAAAGACAATCAAGATAACAGTGATGTGATATGAGCAGTTAACCATCATGAAATAAGCGCGTGTCTAAAACTGCTCCGTCATCCTTCGTCAAAACGACGGCGCGCGACTTTAAATTCGTTTGAAAACAGGTGTTTCCTCTTTTTTCTTTTGTTCTGAGTATTCTTACAGCACCAACTAAAAATGTATTTAAATTTCGCTACTTTTTGATTAAAAATAAAATAGGAAAAATAAGAAAATCCATTTTGGCTTCGTTTTTTCCTCTCGAAATTTTTTATAGTGTTTCAAAATAAGTCGTGGTCAAAATGACGAATGCATTTTCATTGTTAAATGTAAACTCAAACACAACAAAAACAAAGTTTTTACATAGGAATACACAAATGTGGTTGCTATTACAAAGTATTCGTAGAATATTATTCACACTTATTGATGCCCAATAACCGCCAATGAAAAATAAATAAACCTAATTACAATCAGTTTTTGATGTTTTATTTGAAATCAGCACGGATCAACGAATACCAAACCCAAATATTATCTACAATCACAATTTTTGCTTTATTTTTCGAAGGTCAAATACAACAAAATCTAGAAAAACTGTTAACTTTTAAGGTGAGGTGAAGTGTAACTAACATTTACACTGTTAAATGCACTGTCGGCCTCTTCAATAATTTGCGGAAACAAATCAGGTAAATTTTGCAACATCGCATACAATACACTCATCCACACATTCATTATATATGAGTATAACATACATATGCATATATGAGTAGTATGTATGCACGTATGTAGATATGTGTTCATTGCACGATTTGCTTATTGTGAAACAAATTAATCATGAAACATTTAACTTTATTCGTGTCTACAGTTCGAGCATTCGCATTTCGAACAAAGGCGGTCTGTGTACCTAACAGCCCTACTGTACTTATGTAGAGACTGTGGCCGTTTCTGTTCGATTACTCAGAGGCGAAAAACGGGGTTTCTCAGGAAACCAATGTTAAATAAGCAAGCCATTTTCCAAATCGATGGCGAGAACTGGTCAATGAGACACCAAGCATGCAAATAACTGCACTTTGTACACTTTCGCAGAAATCCGAATACGTAAGCGAGCATATGAAAAAAACGAGCAAACGAAAACAACATTTGTGGGGAGGAAACTGAAGGTAAATAAAAATCAAAACCCCCCATTAAAATACACATTACGACAACCGACCGTTAATAATTACTAACGAGCCAAGGAGGAGCGCCAGAGAACGGCTGCACTCCTAGCAGAGCCCTAAATAATAACAACCGATACCAAACGGGGCGACAACGGTGTGTCTACTGACGGCGTTTTCGAGGGCGCATGAGTAAGCGACTTTCACTGACTTATCACGAAATATATATCCATACATACAGATGTATGCATACCTACATATGAACAACATTCATGCACTAAATGTGTTAATACTCGTATAATGATTATTTCTGCAACGATTTGTCACAACTAAAATCCCCGACGCAGTGCCGCCCCCGGCCATTCAAACTCCTATCCAATCACGCTGCTTCCACATGATATTTGAGTGTTGAGCGTTCGTCAACTCGTTTTCTGTCTTAAAATAAGCTGCAACTTGGAGCTGCGAGATCCCGGTTGTCGAACAGACTCTTCAGCCACTATCGGCCAGCCGCGTTGTTGGTGGTCAACACGCAGACGTGGCGTGCCAATCGGAATATTTAGTTCAGTATCTGCAGCCGCAACAAAACTCAGCAAACCAAAAACAAAAAAAAAAAATGGAAATGAAAAGCAACTTCGACGCCTCTGCTACCATTTGCATGTTTCTACCTGTTACTTCCAAGTAGTGCAGGTTTAAAAATAGAGTTTCGACACAAACAGATTATGCATGTAAAAATCAGCTACGCTAGCTATTGCACTGAATTAGTTCTTTACTTCTCATATCGGTTAACACATTTAGTTTGTTTTTGTTCAAATTGTTCGAATTGATGAAAGTGCATCAGCCGTTTACGGGTGCCATTATATGAATTAACCCAAATTTATGCAAACAAAAACGGAAATTAGAGAGAAAAATAAAACTCACTTCACTCCACTCCACAAATGCAAACAAACAAACGACGAAATGACACCAGCAACAACCAGAGGCGGAACTAAGGCGGAACGGCGGTATTGGGAAGGACTGAACTGAAACCGCGAGCGCGATCACTGCGACGGAACAAGATGGCAACAACTGTGGCGCTGACAATGGCGAACTGGCAATTTGAACGTCGCGAACACACTGTGAACTGCGAAAACGAACAATCCAAAAAACGATCAAACAGCTGGCAGAACGCACTGTACGCGTGAGATTGTTGAACTCGAAGCGGCACACTACTCCACTCTACAACATCGTCCCCAACACTGGCTCCACATGTACGAGGAAGAGCAGCAGCAACAGTTTAAACGCTTCCGTCAAAAGCTGCACACTTGCCATCCCGGTATTTTCCGTACGTGTGTTTATTGCTTCCCGTTATTCTTTTGTTTATTTTGCGCTTGGCTGATCAGTCAGCACGGTTGTATCCGCAATACTTCAATTGATTTTCTACAAGCAATATTTAAGTTTATTTCGAAGATGAGTGGCAACTCGTCGTTACGTTTTTTGCGTAAAGAGGATAAGAAAATTCCTTTCCTTCGCTACCAAAGAGAAATAATTTACAAATTTATAGTGTTTATTGCAGATTCATAAGTTATTTTTGTTTAAATGAGGACTGCTTGTTAGCAGTTGAAATTTTTTGATACTCTGTTAACTCCACTGATACAGAGGAACACCATTAAAAATTAAAGTTTAACCGAATTTTTTTACGAGTTGAGTTGAAAACCATAATACCGAATTTCAAAACTCCAACCAAAATGCAGTTGGGTTGGAAACTGTAATAGGGACCATAAATTCACAGAAATTTTAAATTTTCTCCACTTTAAATTGATTAATAAAATAATAATAAGAATGGCAATGGCAATGCACCTCCTGGCCCTCCTTACTTGTGATTGTTAAAATTTTTATACTATAAAAGCAAAAGCAAAGAATTGGGGAAAATTCGCTTGGTTCGTTTTTAGAGTGATGTAATTTTTTGAGCTGCCTTATGAAACGGGAAGTATTGCTTTATGAAGTGGTGTAATTCATTCATTCATTCATTTTCGAACTTGATCTTTTTCGTTGTTTCGATTTTCCCTCATAATAATTTACATTTTCGTACAGCGAACATTTACGCCTTCCCTATTTATTAACATATCATTTCTGTCACCTCTGTTCATTAACATTCTCAGCTGTTGAGATGAATGGTGTATAACCGAACTAATCTGAGACACACACACACCGCGCATAAGCTCACACCCAAAACAAGAACCAAAGCAGAGGATGTTAATGCAGTGAATCAGAGAACATAAACCAATTTGTCAAATAATATTTGCTCATAAATTGTCTGTTCCCAGGCGTACTCGGTTCGCATATGATGTGGTGAAAACATGCTGTTCCAGTGACGTAGTTTGCTCTTTTCGATGTTCCCTCATAATAGTTTAAATTTGAGTCCAGTTAACATTTGTGTATTCTCGAATTCATTGACATTCTCTGGTACTTGTTGACATTCTCAGCTGTTGTCGAGAAAAATATACGAAATAAATTTATTGCAAAATACGACAATAATTGCAATTCACAGATGAAAATGTCTAGCATAGACAACAATCCACTATAACTGTCAGTTAACACACATGCAACTCTGGTTTTGGTCACATGACCACACGTGACAGTTATATTGCCACTGTGAATATTTCTTTCTAAACTTCAGTGTGAATTTTTCTTCGTACTCCAACGACGTCGTAACGCGCAGCTGACTGTCCTCTACCACAAAAAGTATCTGGCTCCAGTTGTAGAGAAAAATTCTTATTAGAAAACTGTGCGTGTGTGGAAAAAATAGTTCATTGAGTATAGTCCAACTATAATCAAAACCTTTTGTTGTTTTTCCTTAGATTAATTGTAGAGTTTGTGTGCCAACAAACGATTTTGTGAGACTCTAATTCGGAGTGCAAATAAATTGAGGGCAAAATGTCTATATCTGCAAAACAAGCTAACAGGGAGCACGTCCTGGCTGTTTCCAGGGATTTCATCTCTCAGCCACGTTTAAGTGAGTAATACAAATATAATTGTGAAGTTTCTTTTTTCTAATAGTATGACGGGGCCAATGTAAAATTAGGTCCGCCATGACAGACGAGGAGCTCTGCGAATATCAAGACAAAGAAGAAGTGCAAAAATCGATACAATTTCAATGTAGTTGCATTGTGGGCTAGTTTTTCATAGCTCCAATTTTTTTCCGTATTTTGTTAAAAAGTTCACTTTTATTATGGAGAAGAGAAGCAATTTTGGTCATGGGACTCGTAGTATTGCCGAAAACTATAAGAATTGGCATGTTTAAAGATTTACAATTGAAAAAATTGCACTCGGGGTAGTCATGTGACATCAATGTAGTTCGGAATGACAGTAACAACCAAATGGGAAGGCACCTGACCAAATGAAAAACAATTGTCTGAAAGTTATTCTGCTATTTATTAACATTTTACCAGTTTGAAAACATTTTAAAACTTTTGTCAAATATTAGATTTTATATATTTTGATGCTAACGAAATTATATTTTACTACAGCATCTTCTAATATTTATATTACCATGATCTGTAATCTAAAACAAAGTTTGAAATTTGTGAAAAGCAAAATTAACTACGACTTTTATGTAATTTATCAGTGATTTCATTTTCACTGTCATTTTCGGTATTTGCCATTCTACTGGTTTTCGTTATTGCTCTGATATACAGTCAGCTGACGTTCAATACATTCGTTATGTCGTTGGATTTTCTTATCTCGCCGATAAAATATCGCTAATTAACGTCGTTTCTCTTAGCAGAAAACTGTTCATGTGCCACACCACGAGATCAGTGCAATTTAGTTTATATCCTTTTAAATTATTCTTCTTCTAAAATGTAAAATTTATTATAAATTTACAGCCTACAAAACTGTTTCTGGTGTCAACGGTCCTTTGGTAATTTTGGACGAAGTGAAATTCCCCAAATTTGCTGAAATTGTACAATTGCGCCTTGCTGATGGCACAATTCGCTCCGGACAAGTGCTTGAGGTGAGCGGTTCCAAAGCCGTCGTCCAAGTTTTCGAAGGTACTTCGGGTATTGATGCGAAAAACACTGTGTGCGAATTCACTGGTGATATTTTGCGTACACCTGTGTCTGAGGATATGTTGGGTCGTGTGTTCAACGGCTCAGGCAAGCCCATCGACAAAGGCCCCCCAATTTTGGCAGAAGATTTCTTGGATATCCAAGGTCAACCTATCAACCCCTGGTCACGTATTTATCCCGAAGAAATGATTCAAACCGGTATTTCCGCTATTGATGTGATGAATTCCATTGCTCGTGGTCAAAAGATTCCAATTTTCTCAGCTGCTGGTTTGCCACATAACGAAATTGCCGCTCAGATCTGTCGTCAAGCTGGTTTAGTTAAGGTAAAAATTCAGGAATAGATTGTGAAAGCATTACCTAAAGTAAATGCATCTATTAAATTTTGTAGATCCCCGGAAAATCTGTTTTGGACGATCATGAAGATAATTTTGCCATTGTGTTCGCTGCTATGGGTGTGAATATGGAAACTGCTCGTTTCTTCAAACAGGATTTCGAAGAGAACGGTTCTATGGAGAATGTGTGTCTTTTCTTAAATTTGGCCAACGATCCAACCATCGAACGTATTATTACACCTCGTCTAGCCTTGACCGCTGCCGAATTCTTGGCATACCAGTGCGAAAAGCACGTGTTGGTCATCCTTACGGACATGTCTTCATATGCTGAAGCTTTGCGTGAGGTGTCGGCTGCTCGTGAAGAAGTGCCCGGTCGTCGTGGTTTCCCCGGTTACATGTACACTGATTTAGCTACAATTTATGAACGTGCCGGTCGTGTTGAAGGTCGCAATGGTTCCATTACACAAATTCCCATCCTTACTATGCCTAACGATGATATCACCCATCCAATTCCTGATTTGACTGGATATATTACTGAAGGCCAAATTTACGTTGATCGTCAACTACACAACAGACAAATCTATCCACCAGTTAACGTGTTGCCATCGTTGTCACGTTTGATGAAATCTGCCATTGGTGAGGGTATGACTCGCAAGGATCACTCTGATGTCTCCAATCAGCTGTATGCCTGCTACGCCATCGGTAAGGATGTACAAGCCATGAAAGCTGTCGTCGGTGAGGAGGCGCTGACGCCTGATGATTTGCTGTACTTGGAGTTCTTGACCAAATTCGAAAAGAACTTCATTTCTCAGGTGAGTTGACTCGCATTATATGGAATTATCCCCAGCTCTGAAAAATTGTATTGTAAATTGTATGTTGTATACACAGGGTAACTACGAAAACCGCACCGTCTTCGAATCGTTGGATATTGGCTGGCAGTTGCTGCGTATCTTCCCCAAGGAGATGCTGAAGCGTATTCCAGCTTCGATTCTCGCGGAATTCTATCCCAGAGATTCCCGCCATTAAATTTATTATCAAATATGTTGCTTTTCATTTTGTTTTTTTGTTTTTTTTTGGGTTTACGTATACGCTGCAGTTTCAAACGCAAAGCGCCATCAGCTTACATCCCTATTAAATATACTATTAATTATCAGATCATATGAAAAACATCGATAGTAAGTTTAACTATAAAATGGGAAAAATGTGAAATATGCTTCAAACTGCAACTGAAAGTGAAACTCCAAATGAAACTAATTAATTATGGCCGAACGAAGATATTTAGCAAAATAGGAGACAATGAATTGTAATTGTGACGCGCTTGATGATTCACACGTCCGCTATGTGTGGCGTTAAAATGTTTTATTACAACTACTTAAATTATAAATGTGTTAGATAAATTGTAAACACTTTGTAAAAGTCATTTAAACTAAAATATTTGCTAAATTGAATGTTATGTAAAGCATAAATACCGATAACACACCTTACACCGTAATAAGAATGTAAATAAGTAATTGTTTAGAAAAGGCGAATCACTGTAAAAAACGCAGCAAAGATGTGTTACTTCGTGTTTTATTCGTTCATTGTAAGATCTTGTAAATTATATCAGGTTTCTGTGTCTGCTAATTATACTTTTGTTTTATTTTATCAAAATACTTAACGACTTCTCTGAACCTAGATAACGCAGCCCATCATCAGTCGCAGTTGCGATTAAACTTGTTTATTCTCACATGTTTTAGTTCTTAAGTTTTCAAGTTTGAAGTCACAGCATAAAAGCACACATATACACACTTACATATAGAGCATTCCAACTTAAAGTTATTTTTAATTAACGCAATAATGTTTTGTTCATGCATGCATGTTACTCAATGTTCAAGTATTAAAAAACCTATCCCAACTCGTCTCACACGCACACAAACCCGAGTTTTCTTTAACAACCCCACACTTGGCGAAAATCTATCGTAAATGTTCGGCACAACTCGCCAACTGGCCTTTCAGTGAGAGTTGATGAGTGTAAACTTTTTTTCTTGTTTTTTACAGCTTTCAAATTGCTTAAATATTTTTTTCACTAAGCATACTGTAAAATTTGTTGAAACTAACCTCTGGATGATAATAATGATAATAATTCTTAACAATGTTTGTTGTAAACTAGAACGCAATAGCGGGAGCAGAAATATAGAAAAAAGTCTATAATATATATAAATTTAATAATACAATTTATGTATGTATAAAATAAAATTTATGAAACTATGTATATCAACTACAACAATAAAGTGAGAGACAAATGTATTACTCTGTTAAATTTATGTTTTCATTGACCATTTGGTTTGCTGCTTCTGATCACCCTACTGTCGTGGTGCCATAGAGAAATGAAACGTAAAACGAAAAAAAGTTGCTGGGAGTTTGTAATATGTAAAAAAATGCACTGCTTAAAATAATTATTTCACCCTGTTTATTAAATAACGGATGTTGAATTATGGTTTTCATATTTTAAGTTTGGCATATATTTCTTACAGAACAAATAACAGATCTCAGAGGAAGAACAGAATTTCTCTACAGATGTCTGTTAAATGTATCATCGAACTTCTATTCTGAAAAGCACTCAGAGTTTTATATTTTACGGAAAACGGGCGATCGTTATTAGACAATATTAAAAAAAATGAATTTTGAAAAATAAGCACGCATATCTTTTTGCATGCGATCAAAAATTTTCCTATTGGTATCTACAAAAGATGGATTGTTTGCATTAAGCGATCTAAAAAAAGGTCAAAATCTTCTCGATTGGAGTATACACCGTTTATGCGGTTATGCCGAAGAGGTCTATGGAGATTATATTTGAGTTCAACAATTTTCCTCACGAGCTATTTTTGTGATTTTAGTAAAAGGTGGTGGTTTGACCTCTAGATCTCCTGGGGACTTAAGACAAAAGTTTAGAGACGTGGAAAATAATGCTCTAAGGACAAATTTCCTTATTCTCTTGCGCAAAATAAAATTAAAAGTGTTAGTAATAAATATAACAAATTCATTTAAGTTTACCTATATTACATTTGCCATGAAGTTTGTAACACCCAAAGAGAAACGTTTATGGTATACAGATAATCAGCGTTCGTTTGTGTATTTGAAGTCGCTCAGTTGTTGAGATAGCGAAATTTTTTCCGCAAAGAAGCAGCTCATTTGGAAAACTTATGTCACAAGACATCTTTACGAAATTTTGTTTGGATTATTGCTTCGATCGGATCCCCACAAAAATGCAAACATTTTGATCGGTTATCTTTTTATACTCTTGCAACATGCTTATAGCTTCAGAGTATACTAGTTTTGTTCACCTAACGGTTGTATGTATCACCTAAAACTAATCGAGTTACATATAGGGTTATAAATGATCAGGATGATGAGGCGAGTTGAAGTGCTAGCGACTATTTCTAATTACGTCCAAGCTGTAACTTGAGTAAAAATTTAGATATCGTAAAGAAACTTGGTATATACGTTCCTTGACAAAAAAGTAATGTTGTCGATCTAAAATTTTGAAAAAGTGGGAGTGGCTTTGTCCTCTAATAGGTTTAATGTACATACTTGTCTCTCAAACCGTTCAAGCCAAAATAGCCAAATTCGCTCAAATGAAACCCATAAGAAACCTTACCGAAATAAATAACCAAATGCTCCTGAGACAATAAATGTAGACGGTTTTATAGGAACCTGCGTCAAAATTGGACAATGGGTGTGGCGCCCTCTCTTAGGTGGATTCACATATCTCGGAACCTGTTCGATCGATTTCAATCAATGGATAAAAAATTTGGCCAAAACTTGACCTACCCCCATATAACTATTATCCCAGTAAACTCGATATATCATACATTAAATTAAGCCTCTTCGGTCAAGATATCACATACTACTGTGACTAAATTGAAATCTAAGTTTTAATTTATACTTCGCGTGTTTTTCTATGCTAAATTTCTCTCCCTAAAAGTCTCTAAAAGCGAATTCTTCGATTTTTACTATGCCTGAATTTATTGAACAAAGAACTGCGATAATGCACCATCTCCTACCGCATTGGTTATTCGTGATCCTTCGTTACCTTCGTGTAACTTCTGGCTATTCAGCAAATTCACATGACCACTCCGAGGACACCGTTTGGACTTAACTGAGGATATAAAGACGGTGGATTTTTCCAAGTGCTATGATGACTTGAAAATCCGTTGATTACTTTGAAGGAGATGAAATGGACAAAATTCGCCTTTCAATTTGATCTAGACTACTGTGATCTCATTTGGAGGGATTTTTAATATAATTTTAGCTGACGCGAACTAAAATTTGGCCATAAAACTAAGTAATGTGTAAGTTACGGCCTTCATCATATATGTAGGTCAAGAGGATACTAATTTTGATTGTCTTCACGATTTCATCGAGTAACGGCAACGGTAACAGCAACAAGTTTTTTTTTGTAATACTATAAAGTATTGCCAGCACCTGAAGGAATTTCCCTGGCTTCCTGCAAGTTGCAAAGTATAAAATGTTCGGTATTAGCTCTGCCTTATTGTTATGTATACTCTTATGCTAAAAAATAAACCTGTGAATAATATTATAGCTTCGGTCCAACAGAAGTTAACAATTTTTCTTTGTTCATTAACTTTTAATTTCATAATTTAATGTATAAAAATATAAAAAACGAATTTTTTTAACTCCTTTTTTTTGGTTTATTTTATTTCCATGCTATTCTATAAGAAAATTACTTCATTTAAATAACAATATTTGACATAAAACTGTCTGATCACGAAATAACTTTTCAAATATTTACATATCTTCACATTCTACAAACTAAGGTTTTATATAACTTGGACTTTTCCAAAATGTTGTATAATGTTTAGGGGCTGCGAGTTTTTTGAGCTTTCCATTTCAATTAATGCATTTGCAAACCCGTCATCGCCAATATAATACACAGCAACATTTTTTTAATTTTCACACTTGAGGTCGTTGAGCTGCAGGGTATTTGGTTTTTGAGGCCAAACCGGCAGGCACATTCGCCGTGATTGCATTCCATCAACTGCTCGTCCTCGCCTGCAGGTCCATTGTGACAGTGCTCATTAAGAGTGCAATACTGGCCGACTTCTGCAAGTGATATATGGATTAATTGAAGGGACATACATCACTTGTATGCAACTTGTGTAGATACTTACCCGCTAAGGGCGCGCAGATTTTTTCCAAGGCAATACTATAGCGGTTTTCCTTGGTTTTTTTCGTCACAATTGTATATTCCACCCTACACTGACATTTGCCCTTCTCACAGGTAGCACCTGGTCCCATAAAAGCATAGCATTGGCTCGCATCTTGACAGTCTTCGTGGAGTTTTCGACCCGGCAGACATTCCTCCGAAGTGTTTGCACTTACATAGCCCTGTTCGCAAACACACTCGCCTACTTCCGGTAAACAAATTTTGTGTTGTCCGTGTTGTGAGCACCTCATTCTGTCGTCACATTTGGCTCTGAGCTCTTTCGTAATGAGATAGAAGTATAAGAAAGTGGAGTATCGTTATGGTTAAACATATTGGCTTTATTAAAATAACTTTAACTTTACTTTATTTCCTCAAAGCTTTAATAAAGGCTAGTGAAAAAAGCTTACTCATTCTAGAGCGTCTCCGAATGTATGGTTAGTGAAATAAGAAAAATTTTGTCTCAACAATCTTCCACTACTTACTACTAACTTACTTGTTTGCGATAGACATATGGAGTCATTCCTTAAAAAGCCAGCATCGCATGAACAGTTTCTTGTGCTCCCATCGCAGTGACTGAATACAGTTGAAAACAGACATTGTTCATCAGTTTCGCATGGTTCGCCCAATGGTACTTGTTCTACAATGAAAGAGTTAAATAAAACAACAAGAGAAATCCGTTTAACTTATTTTCTAACTCGGTATGCACCGTCTTCTGTCTATTGTGGGTACATAGTCGTCCTCGCAGTAGCAGAGATAGTCCGCTTGATGACATTCGGCATGCGGGAACTTGCAAGGACAGTTACCGCCGATTATGTTATTTGTGTGGAGAATCTACAAAGCAATTGAATTACTAGTTTATATTCACTGCTTGTACTTACTGAGGCCCCATAAACGTACATTCGGTTCACAGGTAACATTCACATTCGTTTGGTTGTTGAAACAATGGCACAAGCCATGGACGCAGGACGATGTAACATTTTCCGTTTCATAATAATGGCAATGCTCATCCTCAGCGCAAGCGACCTCCATTATTTCTTCATTTTTGGAGTATCATAGTTTGAAAAAGAAAAAAAGAAGATATATTCTTAGGTTAAAAATTGCAATTAGGTCATTAGCGTCTAAATCGGAGGCTCCGTTACACCTTCGGGTACCATAGCTACGGCTGGGCGCAAAACTAGAAAAACTCCGATGAAGATCCAGACGAGCCATCCGATTAACTTCGTCATTTCAAAGTGTACAAAAACGTAATTCTTATAAGAAATCAAAAAACAATACTTTGATGGTTTGGTAAGAAAATAATGCGAAGTGTTGTGTAATGCGTAATCTATTCCTCTTTTTGGTGCTAAGAAACTAATTAACTTTGACAAATGTTTACAGTTATTGCATATGAATATGTACGTGAGTTATTTATGTTTTATAAGCAACAACAAAGCGATTGGCGCACAGTCGATAGGCCATTCGCAGAGCCGGTCACCGATCTATTTTGAAAGGGTCACGTAGGGATGCTAATTATTATGCATTATGCATTTATTAACGTTTTATTAATAATAAAAAAATAAAAGTAGTTAAATCAGTGATAGTTTGTCAAAATTACTATTTATAAAGTTTCTTTGTTTTTATGTGTAAGTTAGTTTTCTGTTCGATTCAATCTATATATTATATATCTTAATGCGATCATTTTGTGGGTTAAATAAACCGTTTCAAACATTACTGTATTTACACAAAATTGAGCATTTGTCGGCTGTCAATATCGCTTCAGTGATCATTTCAAACATTCGTTTTTGTTTCTTTTATAGTGAACAGGAAATTTATTGTTGAATTATGAAATTATTTGTGTACAGTACGGTTGAAACTTCAGATGATAATGAGGATGAAGAATTGAGTGAGGAGGAGTCCCAAGGTGATTCGGATGAAGGCGAAGATGAAGCCGATTCTGATGAATCCAATGAAAATGAGCAGGCCTCAGACAATACAGACAATGAGAAGAAATCTGGAGCGGAGAACACTGGAGGGAAGTTGACGAATAAAAATGCAGGCAACTCCGAAGCATCCTCTAGTAGTGAGGTAGAACAACCAATGAAAGGGCCGGAATTCAATATAGCTAAATCCCCAAGCAAGACAAAACCCATGGCAAATGGCTTAAGTTTACCTGCGCGTCTCAAAAATGTCAGTACCGAGATCATGGTTCTTGCTGCGATAAGAAGTCTAAACGAACGTGGAGGTTCCTCGGCCATTGCCATCAAAAAGTACGTTATGAACAATTATCCCCAGTTAGACGGACCACGGACAATGAAACTGATCAAGAGCTATATTAAGAAAGCATTGGTTAGTGGAAAGTTGGTGCAATCGAAGGGCACTGGGTTGGGTGGTTCATTTAAGGTATCGCCAGGTACAAATCGCTTGGAAAAGCAGAAAGAGCGAAAGAATCGGAAAAAGTTAGTCAAAAAACCTAAAAGTGATGAAGTAAGTACCAAGAGTTTTGTTTATGATATGGTATTTATAAATTTTGAAATTAATAAATTCAGGCTGCTGACAAAGCAAAGAAACCGTCCAAAGCGACAGGGAAAAAAATCGAAAAAGGAGAGATAAAATCAGCAAAAGTGACAAAGAAAGCAAAAGCAAAAGGTTCGAAAAGTGCGATAAAATTGAAAGACGGAAGTGAATCAACTACGAATATGCCAAAAATATCCGTTGCTCTAAAAGCGACTGATCCACCACCTGCGAAGAAAACTGCAAAAACGAAAGATGCGAAAGAAGCGAAGGAAACGTCCCTTGCTAATGGTAAACCGGGGAAAAAAACCAAAGGAACCGAACAAAACAAAGCTGAAAACGTGGATTCCACTACCAAAAAAACAATCAAAAATAATAACCTGGCAGCTTCCAAGTCAGCGACCTCTATAACGAAAGAGGAGAAGGGAAAAACAGCAACTGCATCGAAAAAGAAAGCAACTGCCAAAGGTAAAGCTACCGCTATTGAAAATGTCGAATTGGGCTCTGGAGACGCTGATGTCGCCAAGCCCAACAAGAAGACTGCAGCAAAGAAAGCTAAGGCAAAATAACAACTGTACAAAGCGGCGGGATATGTTTATGATTTTCACGGTTTCTCCTTGAGATGAATAAGTATCTATTATGTAGTGTTGATATTATGCCTTGTATGTGATTTTTTACTTTTTTGGTTTTACAATAAATAGTCAATTTTGATGAGATTTTTATTAGACATTAATTAATAAATACGATACATATTATTATCATAAATCGTAGAAAAGGGTAGTTTTCTGCAGCAGAAATGTCTTCTTCCAAGACATCAGTCCTACAGCGTGAGAGATAGAGACATGCATGAAGAAAACATGGGACGCGCCTACTGAACTATTTAGCTGAGAGAAAAACTGAGAAATTCATTGCAAATCAATATGTTTCAAAACGAACCTTTGCATCTGATCGGCTCATCCCACAAAACCAGTTATCAATATTGTACTTAACTTTTTCCTTGAGTCGACTCGAACAGCTCATCGCTTCGACCACAGACATGCACATATGAAATGAAAATAAATATTTATTGAAAATACATACGGGTTTCATCTAGTAGATTTGCTCAAAATATGAAACATAAATAAATATTAAAAAACATTACGTTGAAATTCTTAATAAATGTAAATAAATAAATTTTTGTGAAATTCGTAAATTAAACAAAAAAATTGAGGAAAATGAAAAAGCATCATAAAAATATAGACAAGCCCAAAGAAATGCTCAAGAGTGATCTGGAGTTTTTGAAAAGGCGTTCCGCTAACAGATCCGCACACGAATGTGTTCAAGATAACAGTTCAGGCATAACGTCTTGGAGTTCGAATGCCTGTTTGCAATATCGAAAGTTTAGCGCAGAGGCCCTGGTGCTTCGAGCACTGAAAGGTCTCTGTGAGCGCAACGGTTCATCGGTGGTCGCGATCAAGAAATTCATAATTAACCACTATCCATATGTGGATGGAAAGTTTACACTGCCTGTTATCAGGAGGGTCATTAAGAAAGCTTTGCTCAAAGGGAAAATTGTGCAGTCTCAGGGAAAGAACATGGAGGGACTGTTCAAAATATCAGCTGGAGAAATACGTGCAGAGCAGCAACAACAGCAATTTAAGCACCTTAAGGAATGTATCAAATTAAGAGAGCAGCAAAAGCGGGAATTGGTAAGACTTTAATATACTTTAAATAGAGAAAGTTTGCTAGAATAACTCCTGCGCTGTTTAGGAAAGGAACATGATGAAATGTAGGGCGAGGGATATTCAGAGACATAGAGCCTTTGAAGAAAATCAAGCAGCTCAGCGGAGACGACGAAAAGAAGTTGCGAATGCGGCCAAAGCAGCAAAAGCCAGACTGACTGCCGAGGCTGCCAGGGAAATTTTGAATTACGCTCAACAACAAAGCGGAGTTTTCGTACCATCCTTACGGTTGGATGCCGGCACATCGAGGGGAATAATACAAAGGCCTCAGATCGTTGATTATGCGGACGCTGCCTTGGAAACGGCAAAAGTGATCAGTTCGGAACAATTAAAACATGCAATCATTAAAGCCACCGAATATGTGCCGCATATAATAGGTGTCGATAATAACTCCTTAAGACGTACACCAGCTTTTAGGCATATGCCTATAAAGTATGAGAGAACATTAAGAAGTCCGATATCAAGTCCAGTCCCTGTCACAGGAAAAATGACGTCCGAATACCCTAAGCTGACGGATTTTCTTAGAGACAAAAAGCAAGTTCCAGGTGTAGCTGTAAACTTTCGATCCCCATGTGCTGAACCTGTGGTTGTAGGGAAGAACAGCGCAGCTGGAAGAAGGAATGCGCGAAAGGCCGCGAAACGCCCCACAGGATATACAAAAGCCAATATTAGACTTCCCAGATAAGAATTGTTTTATATTTATTTCTAACGCTAAATTTTTTGAGTGTATTAAAACTCGTAATTGTATGTGGTTCTTTTGCTTTGCTGGGAACTTTAGGTATACAAATCTCCGAATACCCAGATTATTACTCGCCGTAATGTGTGGAAAGTATTACTGGTCTGCATTTAGCACCCAAGTCATATGACCTTTGCCTCTAAAATTTGAAATGATTAAATTTTTAGACTGAGACTCCCACTGTGCAAAGTGCAGCAATGGAATCCTATTTTATTGTGTTGAAAGGATATTCAACTTTTGGAACCATTTCTTCGGCAGGATTATTTTTATGAACCTAACGAACCTTATTTCAAATCTTCCGATAATAGCATGATATCATCTAAAAGACTTATTTTGTGTGCGTTTAAACCATTAATTCGGGTCGAGATTTCATCATTATCCAAATTAGTAATTTTTCAGCTTAAAAGCGCCTGTGTCGGTAGGCGTGTGCTTAACCAAGGAAGAGGCGAGCAAATGTTAATGCTTAAGCAACGGCACTTTACGCCAAACTATGAACGAAAACAACAAAGCGGCAGTGTTGAAAAAAGGATGGAACCTTTGGCTTGATTCATTCGTTAATCTTGCGGATTTGCTTGCCCAATGAAGCTGTGAATAAATGGGTCGCGGTAAATGGAGAAGAATGTTTGCTTTCTTTCAAAAGCAGCAGTAAAAAGAAAGAAATTGAGGTCGAAGGCAATTTTTATCTTGCTCTTACCGTTATAAAAATCGCTGCATGCATTTCATTAAATCCAGTAAGAAACGCCGAATTCTTTGGTCCGATTTAAACTATGCTTTCTTCGCTAGTTCAGTTGAAATAAGTGACAAATATTTATGTTTAGATTCAAATATGTGCTTACAGTGGTATTTCGATGAAAGTCAGCAAAACCTCGGAATTTTTTAAAGATATCGGTGATTCGTGGTAATATCAGCGATTACTTTCATGCCCTTAGCTAGGAATAACAGCTTTCACATTTGCCAACAAAACGAAGTAAATTTTCATTTGATCATTATGTCTACAATAATTAGCTTAAACCTCTCCGCAGCCAAGTTCTAATATTGTAAACATCCTTCTATTTATTATAAGTGGTTTGGGAGGGGCGAGACACAAGACAGTATCCCAACAATTTAAACCAAAACGAGAAGTTGGCCGCCTTGGCCAGCGGGTCCTTTTATTTGCCAATCACTTGCTTTTCACAATCGCTTTTCAGCTGCTCAGTTAGACTTTATTACATTTTTACATACTTAGATGTGCCGTTATCTACATTTTTTCTTTCTTAACTTTCACCATATTTTGCTCCGTTTGATGATGTTTAAGTGTGTACATGTGTGGGTGTATGTATGATTGTATGTGTTCTACCATTTTCTCCTTTATGCGTCCATTTTGAGTTATATTTTGACATTAACAAGAACATGAAGAGAGTTTGTCCAAGTGTGAAGCGTGCAAATATGACAAACAGCTTAATGAAAAGAAAGTTTCAGACACATTTGAACAAGAAGGCCGAAGGGAGAATTTCCTAAGAATGACACAAAAAGCAATAAAACAAAATGTATGGGCAAAAAACTTGGCGAATGGATAAAATTTAAATTTACGCATAATGGCACATTAACCAGTTTTTAGAATAGAATACCACGATGGGTGGCTTTGAAGAGCTCTAAGTAGCATGGAGAATTCTTTGAATTTCCAAAGTAGAAATGAACGAGATTTCAAAAGACAGCAATTTCTCTTTACAGTTGGAATACAATACCACAGGAATATACCATAATGCCACGGATGAGACCGCAGTAAACATTTTTCGGTTTTCTTATGAGGAAGATACGGAGATATCATTTAAATTCAGATGTTTGGTGTTCTCGAGAATAAAATACGAAACGACGAAAAATTAAAATGGACCATGGACGTTTACAAAGCAAACCATAAATACAGGGTTTGTCCGGAAAGTAATAGGACTGAGTCGATTTAAAAAAATCTATTGAACCAATGGTTTCAATCTGCGATTTCCAAGCAATAAAGGCATCACAGAAGGTATCCTCCGGAATAGTCTTGAGGGCCGAGGTTGGATCTCCTCTTTCAGCGTGTGCCACTGGGAAGATTGCCTCTTTGTCTCGGGATCATACTCAAAGATCCATGTCGCCTGTGATTACATTATTTAAAAATTAGGGCACACTTTCACTCGCTGCAATTTCTGGTCATCAGTGAGCACTTTTGGAACCATCTTCGCGCACATCTTGCGCATGTACAAGTGTTCCGTCACAATGTCATGAACCACATGTCTTGATAAATTTCACATCTAGCTAGTCGACGGTCTGGTTCAAAACTTTGCGAACACGAGTCACATTGTCAGTGTTTGTCAAAGTCGCAGGTCTTCCTGCACGGCCTTCATTAGCGACTATTGCAGAATCACTAGTTAAGAAATTTCCGAAGGACATACCTTATTTTTTAAAATGAACAATTCCCTATTTATATAAACACTTCTCTTCCAAAATTAACTCAGAATAAAGAATTATGTTAACATCCTTGGATGACAACAACAACTATAGGGGTTTTTAATAAAATATCCAATAAAAACAAGAGAAATTACTACAAAATGCACGAACGTGAGCAGAATGAAGGAGAAAGTTAGAAACTAGATAAAAGCAATATAAACTTGCGACAACGGCGTGCCTACTCACTTACAACATCATAAAACTTAAAGCGCGCCAGATTATTTGTTTTTGTATTGCTGATAACAACGGCCACGATGACGAAGTTAAGGGCTGCTGCGCTAGCGACGCTGATGATGATAATTATGACAATGCTGGCGGAAGAAAGCGTTAATATTCCCAGCCTATGTCTTTCGTAGGAGAAACGAAAGACATAAAACAGGTGTAAATGAGGTAAATAAATTCATTTCTCGAGGTTGCCTAAGACTAGCCTACCCCAAACCAAAAGACATAATATATATGGAAACACATATAAAGGGCGGCACGGACGATAGGCAGAACACTCAACCGATTTAAAAAACAATACGCAGAGAGCTTTGTGAGGCAACTATCCCTTAACGGTTATAAAAGCGACGGCTTTCGCCTTGACACCTACGCTCAAAATTTCGCCAAATGCTGGCGGTGGCCTTGAATTACACTCAGCAAACAGTTAATTCAGAGGCAGGCAGTTACGCGTCAGTCATGCGACTTTTTACTGTTATTTACACTCGCAGTTTAACGCTTTCTGAGTAAGAGCGACACAGTTGGAGCGCAACAGAAATATCTCAATCCTTAGCGTATAATATACAAGTGTATGTTTGTATGATGAAACAAGGATTTGAATAAATTACATACATATATCCGAACTTGATCGTCTTGTCATCCGACTTGACGTATTGCTTTATCAAGTTTTTGAACCGGACGAGACGGAATTGCTGGAATTTTGTTTATCGGGTTAATAAGTTTGGAAGTCGTGTTAGCGTCAGCGAAACGTTAAAAAAAGTGACTGCCTTAAACGAACTGTTAGCAATAGAGAATGGGTTCAAGCCTACAAGATTTCAGTTTATTTTTTTATTAGTTAACTGAAAATGCTGCAGAACTAAATATCTGCCCTTCTTTTTATTTTCCATAACCTACCGTATATTGAATGATTTGTACGATTTTCGAAATCTGGTTGCAGACATCCCTTAGTCAAATAGAAGGATTTCAAGAAAGTATAAAATATTGTTGATGTTTTCTGGCGCAGGACTCGCTCATTCATATTGGAGAGTTGGAATGATTAAGAACAACATTAAAAGAAGTAAAATAAAAAATAAAATAAAATAAAAGGATCAGGTTTGGAGTCATCCATATACAGGCCTAGTCGATGATTAAGTCACTAATTTGGTGCACTCTGTGAAGAACATTTGCATACTGACAAGTATAACAACAACACCGCCGATAAGTAAAGAGCGTAGAGAAGAGTATGCGCATACGAACCAGTGAGAGTAAGAGACTCGAGAGTATATGCGTAATTCATACAGCTGGTGGTGGGTTACGGTGGGTGGCTTGCCGCTGTCTTGGTGATTTGCCTGCTGCTAACCTACTCTGCACCGATAGTCGGCTAGTGGGACATGGCGAACGCAGCAATAACAGTACGCTGTTATTATCTAACCGATTAACACAGATTCCCAATTTCCATTTCACACCCGAGTCGCCGTTAATATGTGTGCCTCGGTCATGCACTTCGGCGCGCCGAGCAACGATTCATCCAATTGTATTAGTGACCTAGCGATGCTGCGCTGCTCGATACGAAGTCGGCCGCAATGCTACCTCCCTTAAATGTATAGGAAATATGAGTGACGATGAGGACGCTAGCGCTTCTGCCCACGAGGGCTATTTTCTGTTTGAAGCTCGGTGAAGTGTTGTGTACGCGTTCGTGCGTTCTGGTTGGTTCACTCTTTCGTTGCGGGCCGTTTGAGCTTGCCAAATGACCTTTGCTGTTATCTAGAGGAATATGAGCGCATGAGAACGTTGCTGCACACGCACTCACACGGCTAGTGAATTTGTTGAGGTAGGACTGAGTGGAAGAGTAGAAATGAGGTGAATTTAAGAGAAAGTCCATACCAAAACTCTCAAATGAGTTCTTCAAATTGACACACAACGGCATTATATTGCAAAGCCGACATAAATGTACATATATTTGTATATTTATATGCACGTCATTATCGTTACTTTAAAAGAAAATTAACCAGACTTTAATTTCGACTAGTTTAAAGGAGATAAGTTTGCAACGAGATCTAGTTCATGTATGGATCCACTTTGAAGTAAGATTCTTAAATCAATGTTTTGAAAATGCTTAAATCTTAAATAGATCTATAAGAAGAGATTAAAATATTTTCGTCTTATTTAACAGAAATGATATCATTTTGCATTTCAGTTTTACTTCATAGCAGAATTTAGAGATATTGATTTTTTTGTGGAATCATTTTCAATAAAAAGTCCAACTCGAATATTTCCTTGATCAGCTGTCTTCCATTTTGGGTGGCAATTTATCATTACTTAATATTTTAAAGACATGGCTAATTATGATACAATGTTCGTAATGATAGATATGTATAAGTTGGTAAGCGGTTCACTCAATCACTCAAGTTGTTTGCGATTATGAGTGACTCAAACGGCAGCTCCCCACTCAGTGGGTGGCAACGCCATTGCGCGGAAAAATGTGCATTACTGTCGTACTGCTTATGCGAGGCGCGACGTCTCGCATGCTGCTGCTGCTCGTCGATGTTCGGCTCGACGCGGCGCCTAATAAACATGAAGCAGAGCACAACGACTGCGCTGCCCGCTTGGGTCTAGCGACAGCCGCTGCTAAATTGCTCAGGCATGCGACAGCTCATTCGTAAGTGAACTGTTTGGTGTGCTGCCACGTCGTTTGCGGATTGCGCGCGATTTGTGTATAACAAACATAGATAATATTAAGTTCAATAAGATAAAAAAGAAAATATATGTGAAAGCAAAACACAAGCGATGTATGATAAGAAAGAAAAGCTTTAAAGTTAAGCGGATGATACAGCACGCCAGTGGAAAGTGAGTGACAGTATTCATAGCGCTCATTCTCGTCCGCCCCGTGAGTCTTGTGTCGAGCGCGGGTAATTTGAGGACGTACACAGAAGTCCCAATTGAACGTCAGTCGGGCCAACAATTAGAAAATTATTCCAACAACCGACAAACTAACTGCCTGAAATACAAATGTGCCGATTGCTTTCGTGCGACGTTGAACAGCAGCCCAAATGACAGTTAAAGTTAAATAAAACAAAAACTAAAAAAAAAAAAAATAAAGCAAAAACCACTTCAACTGATTAAAGTATGAGAAGTGTCATAAAAAAGCACTTTGACGGAAAATTAAAAACAAATCACAAGTGGCGAAATAAATTTAATTAAACATAACTAATACGCATACATACTTCCATTATAATTACAGTGTCAATGTAAGGTAAACAAATTGTCGAGTGCAAGTAGCAACAAATTATACCTATTATAAGAACAAAAATGCTTAACTATTTAAAAAATAATTTACGAGTTTAGTAATAATAAGTTCGCCAGAGTGTCGATAAAAAAGTAAAACTCAAATGCCGCAAAAACCTCTGAAGTAGCTCGTTCTCGGCGTGTTGCGTATACGCCCGCGGCACCGCGAGCATTCAAACGTGATGTTTTCCATTTCGAAACTTTTTTCGATTTATTTCGGTGTGGTTGTTGTACATGGTTGTTACAGTTGTTGTCGACTCATCTAAGCAGTTCATTGCATTTATATTTTATGGGCACCGTTTGTGCGCCGCCGCTCCCGTCGCGTCCATCCATTTCTGCCATGCCAACCCGCGACTGAGTAACCAACTGCGAGGGCTAGCCGCAGCCAGGGCGACACGTGCACTGCAAATATGCGCGTTCAAAATAGTTTCTACTTTTAGCAGAACGCGCTAAATTTAAAGTCCCACTTTCAAGGAGTTCTCTATTCTGTCGAATTGTGGGTAAATAACCATGATTATGATAAATGAAACGCAAAAGTCGTTTATCAAAGTGCGCAACGAAAAGTTGGCTTCCAAAGCAGACCGTTAAGCGGCCAAAAATAGGTGTTTACAAAGTGAGTTTCGAGTGACCGCTTTTGGTGGTGATCAGTTTTGCAAGGCGGCGATTGAAGAATTAATAAATAGTGAAACAGAAATTGCAATGCAAATCAAGTCGTAAGAAGAGAGAGTTATCCAAAATGGGCTAATTTAAAAAAAAAAAGAAATAATATGGTAGTGTTGTTGTTAAACAAATTTAATTCATATTCTAACAATTTCGGACGCCTCAATTGCAAGCCGCTGTTGCTGTTATTGCTTTTGTTGCTACAGATAGCCGTGCCACATATGTGTTATGTCTAGTACGTCGCCGCTTGCCACAAATATCAACCAGTCAGCAGCTGTCATTGTCATGGCCAAAGCCGCAGAGCGAATCGCGGTTTTTGTAACGGTGCCTGTGGCAGTTGCTCTTGCTGCAACGTGTCATTACTGTGTGGTAAATCTGCGACTAGACTCACCGAGAGGAGGCAACTGCTGATGTGCTGTCATCAAAACTGTTACGCAGCTCAGCTTATAGCGCCAGTGAAACTGCGACCTCACCGACAACTGATTCTGCGGAAGTGACTGCAAAGTGTACCCACGCATACACACGAACATTGTTTAGATATGATATGTTTGTTTACATTACATAGTACATAATGCAGCTTTGCTCAATTCTCATTGTGGAAAGAGCCCTGGACTAAAGTGCTTTAGCGGGCTGACCCCTGAGTTCGACCGAAATTAAACCACGTCATTAACTACCCGTTGCCGATACTCGGCTTCCCATAGGTTCTAACGTCACTCTCACATATTTGAAGTGGAGGTGGAAGAAAGACCCAAACAAAGACAGGGATCTCAAAAAAAAATTATTTGAAAATAAATGGTTGGAGTTATATAACCTTACACATTAAACGACTTTCCTTTTTCTACTCACCTATTTTGCTATTACTATTAACTTTTGGTTTTTCTTAACTTAAGTGGCAAGAATTTAAGGCAATTTTGAACAATGAGCATCTAGCTCACTACAAAAGCATTGGTAAAGAGCTTTCAAAAAAAAAAATAATAAATCTAAATTCTCTGCTCTCAAATGTCCTACTTCTATCAGTTATTTTAACGGTTTTGTTATGTGTGTCTGTCTGTCAGAGTTTCCCCACATTGGAAGCAAAGCACTTGCCACCGTTTGCGTTTACGTTTTTGAGAATTTGAATTTATTAGGCCTTTCTATTGTCTAGTCTGCTCCAAGTGAACCGCCCGATACATACACACTAGCAGGAGCCGTGTATGTATGCATGTATGCAATGCGAACCCAAAAACGAGTTGCCTTTTCTGGCTGCCTCACAGCTGCTGCTGGCTTTGTGTTGTAGACTTAACCCTCTTCATTGGGGTTAAGAAGCTGCAAAGCAGTGACTCCCTATTCCAAAATGAAGACATTTTCAATCGCACCAAAACATGTGGCCTTTTTTGTTTTTATCGGAGCAAATCTGCTTCAGTGAGCAACTGCGGCAGACGGAAGGTATGTCGTTGGCCGCGTCCAATCGACAATAGCAACGGTTGTTTGGCACGGTTTCACTGGCGGCATGAGCTGAGCGGAAGACCGCGTTGCCGATTGCGCACTTGGAAAAGGTAAGTTGAAGTAACACACTCTATTGCTTTAAAATAAAAACAAAAATTTTTATTTAAATTAGAAAGTTTGAAAAAAGATATAAAGCCAAAATGTTTTTTATTGGGAACCATTACTGAAATATCTATCCCAGCGCTGTGTTAACAATATACAAGCCCTGGCCTCTGAAACTATTATTTTATTTAGATTGTTTGAAATATCAAAACAAAGAAATTTACGGAATTAATATTCAGTTTGTGAACATGGAGTTTATTTAACGTTTTTCAATGGAGTTTTCCTATAATTTACTTTGCGGTAAATTAGCTTGTGTGCAAAAATATAATTTCCATGAAATTCTGCGTCAGTGGTTTTCCCTCAACTTGTCAATATTCAGCTCGAAATTTAACAACTCAACGATCAGAGGGCGTGTAGTATACATACATACATATGTACATATACTGCGTATTGGAAAGAAACAATCTCTGTTTCGATATACGCGATATGATACTATCGATTTACTGAAGATATACAAATGAATCAAGGGTTCTGCGTTGAGATTTATAATTTTTTTATTAGGCATTGCATTAGTTTTGTATTTTAAGGGAGAAATAAAATAAAAATAACAAATTTTTTCCTACCTTCTTGGCCTTTTTTGAATCAGGAGAGCAATTTGTTGATTTGCCCAACTATAACTAAAATATAGAACATTATAAGAAACACTAATCAAATTGTTTTATGTTTTTAATTTATAACCAAAAAGGTCGCATACACTTCTGGTCTGGTCACTTTGTTAGTTAGGTTTTGTTTAGATATCAGGGTTTTTGTGAATTAGCTTAGTTAGTGGGTCACAATTTTCTGACTGTGTAAAGAGGGTTACAAGGTATGTGTGAGCTTGGAAAGTCTGTTAGAAATATCTGCTACAAAATAGTAGTTGTCATTAAATTTTATTTTTTACTTCAAGTCGTAGCTCAAGTTGAAATGCGGGCCGGTATGCAATAACGGATCTTTGCATTGTATAGCTGATATGTGATTAGTTAATGTTTGGATTTTGAGCGAGTTTCTTCCTCAAATGTCTTCCATTGTTGGTATTCCACATAGTAGCTCTGCCTTGATACTAACCAATATAAAAGCCTGAGAAAATATTAAAATTTTTCGATATTCAATGAATTCTCGAATTAATACAAAAAAGACAGCATCTACAGCTGTTTTCATTAAAATAGCATTCGATTTGTTTAGTTTTTATGTTTTTTTTTTTTTTGTTTGATTTTGTTACGTCCATCCTCATATTTTTGGCTGTTCACTGAATTCTCGTGTTATGTTTGTGTTAGTGAATACTTGAAAGGCTAGATGTCCAGCGCGTGAACCTCGTTAGCAGCGCCCAGAGCAACAACCGCCTTTATTTAAATTGCTCTGCCTCCAATCAAATGTACATGTACTTCATTACACACACACACACTTACACGGTCGTACATTCACACACACACTTGTGTATCTACAAATAAATAAAACAAAGATGGAGAATGATTGTGGCGTGCCTTTAAGCCGAAAATTCCCGCTAAGGCAACGGAAATTCAATTAGAATTCTCTTGCTTGAGACGGGTAACTCCTTGGTTCCACTCACATACAAAAACATTCATATGTTTGTGTGTACGCGGGTATGTGTGGTCACATACGAATGTATTGAGCTGGCAGTTTCGCTTTTGCTGAGCGTGCAAATGTTTTATTGAACTCGATGCTGTATTTAACCCGCAGATGTGTCTGTATGTAAATATATTAGAGATACAGCCTGCAGGCTAAAACGGTACATATACACATTCAAGTGTCTGTACTCCTTTGGAATTTCAGTTGAATGCCGTTTGCTAACTGCTCTTAAGAGGATTTTTACACACGCATACAGCTCAATCAAAAGTCTTAAGACTGCTTGCCCCACCTCACGGAAGGTTTGCGCCGTTTAGGCAATGTTACACCACTTCTGGCACATTGGACTTGTCGATAAAGCTTTGCCGCCGAAATGCTTACATACGTGCATTGACTTTCTACTTTTATGATCCAATAGGCTACGAATGACAGCAACTTGCATACCAAACAACCCACTGCCATAATCATTTCTATTCTCCTACCTCGGCACGCGTACGGCCACACAGAGGTAGATTCCTCATGAGTTTTATATAACACATTCTTTACGTTCGTCGGTTCTCTCCTGCCGGCGATTATTTGTGGGGTTTATTTCGGTTCACACCACCGAAGCTTCATCCACATTTTTGGGCATGGCTCAGCATCTGTACCAGCTATATTTAACCAAACAAATATTGCCCAAGAATGTACGGGAATCCGCCGCAAAATCTTCAACTTCAGCTTCAGGTCACCGGCAGCGATGGTGGGTAGTCTGCAGCTACAGTCAAGTCTGCCGTTTCGTGAGCCCACGGGCAGCTCAGTTGCCTTTCGCCTCGTCAGACCGCATGTCAAGCATACCAATGTCGTAAACCACGAACCCTTTTATCGACAATTGCCTTTTGTTGTGTATACGTATGCAACTCTGTGTGGTGCCCGTGGCTTTCTTGCTTATACCCCGACTGATTAAGCGCTGAGGCATTGTGCATACCTCATTGTATTCGCCGAGTGCCTTTACTTTCCCAAAGTTTTTTTTTGCATCCGGGAAGAACGAATATATAAGAAGGAGTGAATAAGTGTGAATGTATGTACGCGTGTACCCTGAATGGTGATTTGGATGAGTGTATTTACCGTGTAACATTTTGACTCAATTGTATTGAATTGTTTCGCGTTGGACACGAGTGATTCACGATTTCACTTTGAAGGAAAGTGGTTATAAGTGTGGTAAATTAAAGTGAATAAAAATATGAAGTAGTTGTAGGAGCTCAAACCCCTTGAGCACAATTTGGGCATAAATCTGCTTTAGAAATGAAGCGTGCTCCAATTCTGGATGAGCAATGGTTCACCTTGTGGAGATCTGGGACAAGCAGAGTCTATTTGGACCACGTGGCAACTTGTCAGTAAACAAAGTACAGTCTTGAGTAAAGGTAATACAAATTTAATCGTGATACCGTTTATTCTTTCTTAACAGGCGCCCTATTAAACTACTTAGACGCTTTCAAACTTAATCTGAAAGAAGAATACTCCTATTTAACGATGGTATTAAGTCGTCGTCCTATATGTACTTATATATTTCAAGTGATCGGTCTTTATATGCATTCTTCAAGACTCTTCCTATTGCCCAGGCAATCATCCTTTAAAAATATTTATTAAACTTAAACATGGTTCTTTAAGACTCCTCTCAATAGTAACTACTGCTTGTTTGTTTGATGCTATGAAAATTCTAAATTCTTTTAATGCGGTCATCATTTGGCATCCGTTTTACATTTTGATGTAGGAAAATTCATGCGAGACCGAGCCGAATCCTCACAGTCCTAACTGCGAGTTAAATATGCAAGTATACATCCGTTGATTCTATTTGTTTTGAAGTTTGCTTTCAGAAAACTTTATTATTTATTTGTTTTACAATTTCAAGTTGCCACCGCTTCTCCTTGATCGGAACTTTTCGTTCATTTGTATCCACCATATTTACCCTTTTATACATAACTCGTCCTGCTATAACTGCGAGATTGCGAATGTCGCAAGAAAATTTTGCAGAAATCAAGCAATAAAAGCTAAACTATCCAACAACAATGCGACAGCGTCAACGATTATAAAGTTGAGTCCCCTGGCATCTCCACTTGTACCCTATAGAGCTGGTTAACTGTCTCAAGTGTCGCTTTGCGGTTGTTTTTATTTTATGCGCATTTAAAATGTGCGCTTGTCTCCCTTGACATCGCCCCTCCTCCTCAAGAAGCCGCTGACATTTCGCTCGCTTGATATGGATTTTCAGGAATCCGCACTTTTCCGCTTGACTGGTGAGTTTTGGCATAGTTTTGCTATACTAGAGAGACGCTTTGTTGCAGGAGTGCAGGAGGTAAGGCATGGCGGCGACAGCAGCAGACGACACGAAGTACAATCAATCAAACGAAGAAGTTACTCGACAAGAAAAAAACTGTAAGAACAACAGTGGCGCTGAAGAATTGCTGCTCCTTCTGTTTACGGACATTTAAGTGCAGAAAATTAATTAAGTGTATGATTTGCAATGGTATCCTGCAAGAAGCTGCTTGAGAAAGCAGCAAGATGTGCAGTTAGTAACGGCTCTCATTTATGCATTTTATGGCACGATACCGATGGTGACGGCACTTTGCTTAGCACTTGCCACAACTGTGAGCTAGTATACAGTCAATTCACGTTTATTGCCTCTACGACGCACGTTAAACTAGAAGAGGGGTACGTGCTGGCCGTTTGAGATTTCAAATCGTGTATAATAAAATCTCAAACCGAAGTGTGATGAGTAATCCTTAGGTAATAAAGCGAGATGATCACGTCAATCAGCGCCTGCCAGACTAATGGCCAGACTGATAAGTTTTCTAAAGCGTCCAACAACAACGTCATCGTCATCGTCACAGTGCGAAATGATGTGAGAGAATTGCACGCACTCAAGCAAATACGATTTATTGAGGCCTTGTATTCAACTTACTACCTCGTGTGGGTGTGTGCGTGTAAACACGGTTTAGCAAAACGATAAATATAATAGTTGTAGCTAGAAAAATGTTCAGTTGTTCCATCAAGAAGCGTGTGTGCTTAATATTTTCATAACAACGGAAATACTTAGACGCCATCAATTATTTTACTTTCCCTGGATGAAACCAGAAAACTTACGCCTTTGTCTTTTCACTTTTCGCAAGCGACGCCCTCTGGCAATGGCAAATTTAGTCACTAATGATTATGCATAAACCACAGTCAAACTCCAACAACAATAATGGACGCTTTTTGATGGAATATCTTATTTAAGAGACTGAGTAAATCTCCGTAATGAATATTTCATTGATAAAAGTTTCAGTTTTGATATTATTTGGTATTATAAATGAGCTTAAATACAATTTGCATAAACGAGCCAAGGACACGTTCTCCAATAATGATTAGGTTTGTTAACTATTTGCAATTAGTTTTTATACGAACTCCTTTGATTGCCTTAATATGTATTCGTATGTGTTTAATTATACACATTTTGTTTATTTCACCATATTTCAGTTTTCTGATTCAGTTTCCGTTTGAAAAATTTGAGAGATATTAGAAATTTATTGTGGGATTAAGCAGGCCTTGCGACTGGTGCTTGAATTAAATTCGAATTATGTTGTAATCTGTGAGCGACTTTAGCAAATTTTCTGTGTTTGTGAAGCCTTTAAGTTTCGTTGTGCAGCGTACGATTAACGGTGTGTGGGCGCTGTTGCAAATATGTATATAAATTAATTATGTTTTGATTACATACTTACCGTTATTACCCATTCAAATCGTATTTGGGGATTTCAATCGCACATTACGAGAGCAAACCGATTGCGTGAAAACTGTGAATTGGTAATTACCGAATTTCCGAATTTTCTGCTGAATCGGTGTTGCGTATGCCAAATGTAGAATATTTTTATTTGTATGTACTCGCACGCGCATGTAGAGGTGACTGAGTAGGTGTATTTGCGGATTTAAGTCGGCTCTTTGACTTGTGCGTGTATGTGTGTGTTTAGTTTAGAATTTGAGCTAATTTTGCATTTTACCCATTTTTGTTGTTCACCTGTGCATATAAACTCATATGTATATGTGCACATATTTACATAGATGTGATTGCAGATGACAGCGCGTATAAATATGCAAATTAAGAATCAATTATTGTATGCAAATATTTATTTTAATGCAATAGAACTCGCGAATAAGCTTGCTGCTTGGCGTTGTTTATTATTTACATACATACATGCATACATACTCCGATATTTTTGGGCTTGCGCCTAGGTGGAAGTTTATTACGAACAACATGTAGGTATGTTTGGACGCGTGTCATCAAATGCAAAACTTATATTCTGTCAATGACAATTTGTCTTGTTGATTTGAGAAACACCGTTGTATGAAAGGAATCTCGATCTTTTTGGAGTTTGCTTCAAAATGTCATTTCCGGCAATTATTGTCACCGGTTTGCAAGTTGGGATTGATTTGGTATGGTGGAGCTGATTTTTATACATGAAAAGCTATATTAGGTTTCACAACCACAGAAATACGCCTTTACTGGTGCTTGAAGTGGTCTTCAACTTTCCGCGTTGAAAACACATTTTTTGGCAAAATTAGATTTTTTTATTCATGAAAGTTTCGATTTTGTACTACATACCTTGAGTTCTGAAACTCTTGCCAACAGGTGCTACTTCGAACTAAGTCGGCAATTGGGAAGTAAAGCCCTCACTCGACGAACAAAAACCAAACTCTATAAGTCACTCATTATTCCCGTCCTGCTTTATGATGCAGAGGCTTGGACGATGACAATAACTGATGAGTCGACATTACGAGTTTTCGAGAGAAAAGTTCTGCGAAAGATTTTGCTAGCGAATATCGAATTTGATGGAACGATGAGCTGTACGAGATGTACGACGACATTGACATAGTTCAGAGAATCAAGAGACAGCGGCTGCGCTGGCTAGGTCATGTCGTACGTATGGACAAAAACACTCCAGCTCTGAAAGTATTCGACGCAGTACCCCTCGGGAAAGCAGAGAAAGAGGAAGGCCTGCACTCCTTTGGGAAAAAGATCAGGTGGAGTAGAACCTGGCTTTGCTTGGCATTTCACCGTGCGAAAAGAAGAAACGACTGGCGCGGTGTCGTTAACTCGGCTATAATCGCGTAAGCGGTGTCAACGCCAGTAAAGATGAAGAGTAAGAGTTCTGAAAATAGATAAAAGCCAGTGTAACAGATCCAAAGAGTGCGGCGGGTGTGGAAGTAAGCCACGGTTTCTGCTTGGTTTATGATAAGATTTTCATTGTGAGCTCGCGCGACATCCATGTTGCACAAAGATATCCGAGATCAAATATTCAAGGACGAGATTTGCAGCACGTTCCTCATTTACTTTGAAAGTGCTATCGATTTCTATAATTTTAAGGTCATCCAAAATCATTGGCACAGCTTGGATGCGGATGCGGATTCAGTTTTGGTGAGTGCATCACCATCATCGAGAAACGATACGAACTTTCCACCCTACCTGGAATCCTGCACGAGTGTTTGGAAATAATGTTGGGAAAGTTTAACTTGAACTGTCGGATTGAAGTACCGAGATATGTAGTATGCATGTAGTTTAGAGTGTGCATAAAATGCGCATAATAAATAGCTAATTACGTCGAGTTGAAATGAAATTATTCGCATGAATTGCGAGCTTATTCGTATGTTGGCAAGCGATGCTTTGGTGGGCGGTGGTGTGTGTGGAGTACAGACTCTTCAAGGCCTTCTTGCACATCCCCGTGGAAAGTGTGCGTTCAGACTGATTTGAAAGTCGCAGAGCTCGCACACATTCACATAAACATATATTATTACGCCAACTGGCACATATTTTTCGCTTAAAATGCAATTTGCATAGAATTTTATCAATAACGCCGGCGGATATTTCATTTGTACAGTTATATACAAGTAAAAGCAGGCAGGCGAGCTTCAATGCTCCAACATACCGACATAAATTTGCAATAATATTTGAAAAATAGGTACAACATAAATCACGACAGTATCTAACGAAACACACACACACACATAAGCATACGCACGTATCTACCGAGACTGGGTACTCTTGCACATCGCAGCCGCCGTGCGAGTTCCATTTTGTGTGTGTACACGCGTATGTCTCTATAACTTACAATGTCTGACAACCCATCCGGCCCATCAAATGTTGTCGCAGCATCCATGGGTGTGCTGCGGATTGTATTTGTATAGCCACGCGTACTCGTATTTGCGCAAATCTCGTGAAATGAAAACGCAAATAAGTATATATGTACGATGAAAAATATCGGCGCGTGCCCACATATATGTACGCACAATACGCCCAGGTAAGCGCACATAAGTCCCGCAGGCTCAACGGCGCTCTCTGTAGGCCTACATGCGGTTAGGCGGTTCACAGAGTCGCTCCAACGCACACTTCGCCGAAAGCACAGGCATCTGTGTATTTTACACTCTCCGTGTTGACTGGGCTCTGCGGTGTTCCACAGTCATTATGTCGAAATGACACCTTGATCCCACATTTGTGTCTGTGCACGTCGATATACGAGTTTTCCCATTTAACGTCTGTAGCGATTTTCGAGTGCGAGACTTAAAGGTGCAAATGCATTTTAATTGCGCTAGTTCGTCGGTGGGCAATGCAAAACATGGTTTGTAGTTCTAACGCGCTCGAGCTGCTCATAAAATTCACCACTTGTTTGGAGATTCTCAGCAGAAAGAAGAGGAGAAGTTCGCTAAAAACGTATAACGGTCTGTCTGTCCCAGCCATAAGAAGAGTGGAAATTTAGATATCTTCTTAAAACTTTGGCACACGAATTCTTTACATATAAAAGGTAGTTTAGTGAACTGAAATTAGCATGTATCCTTAAACACCATGCCAATCGATACTAAAATTGTTATCATTTTCTATTATAAAGGACTTCCCTAGTCCGAATTTCGATTGTACAATTTAGTGATCTTCGCCACCAAGATTGTACCCTCAAATGTCATATCTCATATCGATTTGAAAGAGATCTTCAAAATTAAGCAAGTATATTCCCCTTTACGTAATCTTATGCGACATGCATATGTATAGTATATAAGTAGTGTTAGTAAAAATATTAATTTCATTTAATAAGCTTTTAAATGATAAATAGATTTTATAGAACTTCTGAGACTAAATACCCTTTTTTTTTGTTTTTGTGTGTCTTATTTGAAGCTTAAGGGGCTTGAAGTCACGAAAATTTCAAAAAAAAAAATAATAATTTCCAAAGTTATAATTGTTTATGTTGACCCTATTCCAAAAAAAGGTGCTTGCGGTGACAACCATTAGTCCTTGGGGATTTATCTAAAAATCAATTAGACAAAAAAATTTGTTTTATAAATAGATAATCTCGGGCCTGACCGAAGGATTTTATTTTTTCTTCAAAATTAACAAAATGGCGGCCTTAAGAAATTTTTTTCTAAATTTTTGCGAAAAAATCAACAGTTCTTAAGAAATCGAAATTTTCAAAAAAATGAAAATCCTTCGATCAGGCCCGAGTTTATTATGTATTCTAAAAGCTGTATAAATTTCATTAAAATCTACGGTTTTCGAGTTACAGTTGTCACCGATTCAAAAATCATAGTTTTGAGAAAAACGCGTTTAAAGTTTCACACTTAGAAGTGCCCGAGCTCTCTTTCTTATTTATCGAATAACTCAACAACTAATTATCGGATTAACATGATATTTTCAGAGAATATTTTTAAGATATTACACTAACGAAAATGCAAAAAAAATTAGTTTTTTGAAAATTCTAACTACCCCTAACCCCTTAATTAGAAACATAAATTTAGGGATAAGAGGGGTGAATTTAAGTTACATAATAATTCAACATTCTCGGAGTTTAAAGAGGAAATATTGTAACTATGGTTTTAGTAAATACATCCTGGCCGTATTTCTTTTTTCAATAGTGATATTGAAGCCAATATTGAGGCACTTTTACTTTCTCTTCTTCTTTCATGTTCACAGCAAAAGAATTGTATTTGATTTTCTTACGGAAGCTCTAAAATTAATTTCTGATTTTAAGGGCTTCTCTCTTAAACTCTTTTGAGAATTCACTGAAATTACTTCGCTTAAACGTTTGAGAGAACGGTTTTTGGTACGACGAATTACCTCAATCTCAAAGCATCCACAATCATTCAAAGTTCAACCTTGAGTCAAAACTTTTTCCCAACAGCCCTTTCGTATTCAGTTCAGCATGTATGCATGTGTCTATATATATAATATATATATATATATTCAATTATGTGTGCCTCTGTGCATGTGCGATGGTTTGTTAACTTTACTTTTACACAGTTTTTCGCATGCTTCCCTCGGAGTTGGTGAAAATTTGCCAAAAGCGAAATCACTTTGTCTGAACAAAACGCATTTTCACATGCATACCCACACAAATACAAATGTACATGTACATATGTATGTATAAATGTACTTGCGTGTTAGTGTTACACGTTTTTGCCCCTTACAAATTTAGTATTCGTAATTTTTGTTGTTCCCTTTATACGTTTTAAGCATCCATTAATTAATTAATTAAAGCCAGTATAAATGCAAATGAGCTGCAACTTGTAAATGTCAAAAAGTTTCATTTCATGTGAAAACGATCCTCTCCAGTGAGTGCTAAAAACAGTGAAGTGTTATGTAAACAGGCGAGTCCGTTCAAGTTCGGGTGAAAATTAATAAAAATATACTCGCGCGATAAAAAACACATTATTATTTCCAACTCATCTGGAACTGTCTAAGCGAATAATTGGCAAGTAGAGTCCTTAGGTGCATATATGGTTCCGCCCTATAATAGATTTAAAATGAGTACTTCGTAAATTGAGGCAACTCGAAATTTGTCTTCTTTGCATCCCATAATTCTCTCTTCAGACTTTTATACATTTCCTGCCTCAACTCGCTTAAAAACAAAATAAAGTAACGGAATTTCATTCTCAGTTACACACTAAATTTAGTTAAAAAAGAAATAATAAAAACAAAAGTAGACTCTCAGCAGAAGGAGAAATAAGCACGAAAGAGAAATCGAAAACTTTTGACAGTTAATTTGTACATTAAGTCAAGAGAAGGAGGCGAAGGCGTCTGAGCAGCTCAGTTTTGCAATTAGCAAAAGTTGTCAAATTCGTGTCCGCAACATCCAAACCTGCGTCGGAAAAGCAGCGGTGGAAACATTCAGACTCACTGAATTAACCGTTACTATTGCAAAGCTCACTTAATAGCGTTTACGCTCGGCGTAAGGAATCTAAGAAAGTGGGTTGGATTCTTGGTGTGCCGAACACTTTGCAACGAACGAAAAGGCTTTAATTCTTAATCTTCTAATATTTAGAGCTAATTGGTACGAAGAAGAAATTTCCTCAAAGTCTCATTTTTTAAAGCTTAAGTATTTCTCTTAGTCCTTCCTAATTAAGCTTTATAATAAAAATATTCATTATCTCAGTCTAATTACTAATTAACAAATAACGTTTAATGAAAAGCCTCGTTCGTTCAGAGAGAAGGTTTTGGGCAATCGTAGTTTAAAGCGAAAGTCAGTAAAAGATATACAGCCTTCAGATGCAGTTTAAAACTACATACATTTTATCCATGAAAGCTTCGATACCGTACGAGAGCTTTCTCTACAGCAAGGCTTGCTGCTTGTTAGTGAAAAGGATATGGATGCTACAACGCCACGGCATTCCAACCCATTTCTCATTTCGAACAATGCTCATGAGTTTCCAATATCCTTGCTATAATCGTATTATTTTATATATGTATTTTGCGCGTGCTTCTACCTAGAGTCAGAGTGGAATAATAATGCATTGTATATTTTAGAGAAATTATGTCGGCCAGATATTGTATCATTGCGCTTAAAGCTTTTCTGCAATTGCTCTCAGAAAATAATTGAATATCGTTCAGTGCGCGTGTCGTGTTGGCTTTTCATATTTGAACGATGTCTATTTGCATATTTGGAAATTGTATGAACTTATATAATTTAGTTAATTAATTTTCGGAAATGGCCAGAGCTCGAATACACACGCATGTGCTGTGCAAATAAACGAAATTAATTACTAAATTGGAATGCATTCATGGAGCTCAATGTTGGAATAATAACATAAATACTCATACTGGGCGATGTCCATACCACAACCCTCGTGAAACAAGGTGAAACCGCAATGAGCAGAAAAAGAAGAAAATCGTGAAATTGCTACTGTGAGGAAGGCCACGGACGAGCTCTACGGTATTGTGTAACACGGAAGTGCAATCTGGGCAAAGGATGCGCGTGAGGTTTCAGGTTCAGCGAAAGTTCGTGCAGCGATTTGTGGAAAATGAAGCGTTTTTCAAATCGTTAATCTCCAAAGTTCACCTGCATGCGTAAGTGAATATGTGTGAGCGGCTGAAGGAAGCAGAAAACTATAGGAACGTGAGAATTCAATTAAAATTATTTATCGAAGTTTAGTCTTCCGAAGTCACAGCTGCTGCCTTACATTTTAAGCCATCTCGCAGCCACACTTGATGACGGAGGGATGCCGTTAGGTTGCACATCCGGGTTTAAACGCCTTGCTTTGGCCGTCAGTGTAGTCGAGACATACAAGTGCGATTTAGCCGAATGCTTTCAGAGTGCCGCTTAGCTGCAGCTGTGGAAGCAAAGCTTGGCGAAGAGCGGGTCCGTTGATCGCAGAGGAGGTAATGCAACGCTGAGCAGTGTGGAACGCTGCCGATGTGTCCATCCTTGTGCTCTGCAGTTTTGGTGCTCGTGCACTAATGTTACTCATACGCCACCGTTGCTTTTTCAAACGCTTAGGAAGTGTGTGCTTCAAAAGTGCACTGAAGTATTGATGCACCGCAGCCCCAGCCCCTTTGGTCACACTAGCGTTTTGCTTTCGGATAATGCTAATCTGCTAGTTTTCTAAGTTGTCTTTGGGCTTTCAGTTTTACTTTGCGCGCACACAAGCCTCAGCAGCCAGCTGCCAATGACACAGCTATCGCTCGTTGTGTCTGTTCTCGTTATTGTTGCACCACCACATGCAACCAATGTAGCTAACCTATAATGGCAACACGGACCTAACAAGCTGGCAATTGCTGCAGCTGCGGCCCTTTTGCGTGCATTGCATTCGCCCAGCCTCCGCTCGGTGCTGCAAGGTGCGCTTGTGCTCTCCAGTGGTTGTTAACGTATTGTTGTTGGTCTCTGTAGTTACTGTTCTAGTTTACTTCTGCTTCTGCTGCTAGTGGTGGTGATGGTGGGGCGGGAACGTTGCTGGCGCATACAAATGCAAACAAGTTCAAGAGTCACTTGTAGCTGAAGGACGAACTGCGCCGCTGCACCGAGGGACGGAAGGGGCGGCTCAGAAAATTCAAAGCACAAAGAAGGCACCAGCGTAAGTATGAAGACAACTTGTGTGCATCGGTTGGTGGTTGCGTTGAATTACTTACTGCTGTGTGGCTTAGCAGTTCTGCTAAAAATACGGAATAAGCGAATTTCACGGCAAAGAGAAAAACCAGTGGAATGATATTTACACTACTACAATGGTGCGTAGATACATATTTATGCGAATATTCATGGCTACCTACAACTATGCAATAATAACTCTATGAGTTTCAAAATGAATGCTGTTTAAATAGAAATTTGAATGCGTCGGTGCTGAATGTGCAGCTGAATGAGCCTCGGGTGAAAATGAGTAGAAAAATAATAGTGTGAAATATTCTATCTGTGGATGGGAAGGGCTGGAGGAATTTGAATACGGTTACTGAAGATTGAAAATTAAGACCATCGAGAATGTTGATTCAGTTAAGGAAAAAATTAATTTTACTTTTTTACGTTAAATAAAACCTCTTATACAGTTAAAGCGGTGTTATATGGTACGAGCAAAATTAGAATAGTAGCCGACAAAAAGGGACGATTTTTAATAACAGAAATAGACTTAGGAGGCAACTGGGGATTATTATTTATACACAACTGAGACTAAACCGACTTTCGGTATTAAATATGCCAACCAGGAAAGATTATTCAACAAAATTGAATCGAAGATTTTAAGCTTCCGGGCAAGACATGGAAATATTTCGGTGGCAAGCATTTCGTTTTGCCAATCAAAAATTTGACTTTTTACATTTCGTCGCCTTTCGTCGCTGTTTGCAATTCTAATGCGGGTTTTCTTCCAGCGCCCTTTAAGCACTTCGCGGCTGCTGATTGGCGGTTACTTAGTTTCTCCCACTACTTTCGCTTTACTTGTGTGTTGGAGCACTTTTCGTTGTTTGCGAATAATCTGCATAAATTGTCGATTGACAACAACTGCTTTATTGTACACCCTCCGCTTTCATCATTGCAATGATAATCTTATGTACAGCATACATATATTACACAAATGTAAATCGACTCTTCCAAGGTTATAGCTTTTGGCAGTTTAGAAAACTTTCGGTGGCACGGGAACCCACGGTGGTGTGCTTGTGTTCAAATGCCACAGAAATTTTAGAAGAATTTAATTTTAAAGCTCACACATTTACAAGATTTGTTCGGAAAGTAATAGGACTGAGTCGATTTAAATAATTTTAGTGAACCAATCGTTACAATTCTTTAAAAACTTTCAAACTGAACACCTTCTGCGCCGCTGCAGCGCTGCCAGCGAGATTTCCAAGCAGTGAAGGCGTCACGGAAGGCATTCTCCGGAATAGTCTTGAGAGCCGAGGTGCCTGCTGCTTGGATCCCCTTTCATCAGCCTTTTCAGGCAAAGATACAAAAAAGTTCGAGGAATCACATCTGGGTTGTAGAGCGACTGCGGAAGCATTGGGTACCGGCCTTGGTTAGGTAGCTATTCACAAGAAAGGCGGTGTGAGATGGGGCGTTGTCGTGGTGCAATGTCTTGTCGGACCCGATTGACCCTCGTTTAAGTCTCTTGAGGACTTCGAGGTTTGTCCAGGAGGAACAAATTCATGGTGGACGATGCCTTTGATGTCAAAAAAGACAATGAGCATCGTTTTCTTTTTGGAATTCTTCCGGTCTTCAACAGCGATTTCTTCCCGGGCCCCCAATATGGCCTGGTGCCACCCAAACACCTCACTTGGGTTTGGGTAAGCCTGCTTGATCATGTCAAACGTCTCTGTCGCAGATTGATTGATAACTGACCAGCCGCTCGTTCGTTAGCTAGGAATGCCCTCTACCGAATCCAGTCGGTGCACCCACGCTCCGAAATACAGAGGCGGCGGAAGAAAATCAGTCCTATTACTTTCCGGAACTTTCTCGGGAGAGCATGCAATTTTCCAACTAACTAGGTTTATATTCTTCACCTAATCTGACGTGCTTTGTCACACATCTTGCATTCACTTATGACTCACTTTTAAAATCGACAGCTTTTCATTGTCTCCATTGGTATAAGTCGGATTCGAGCCAACTCATCCGAATTTACATTAATTCGAAGTAGTGAACAAAATACCGTTTCAACCACAACAAATCTCGACTTCACCTAACTCCACCGTTTCTGTTCCTTCTCTGCGAAATTACTTCCTATAAACTTTGCGTGAGCTGCGCGAAGCATCAGCGGATGCTCCATTTGGGGAATATCAATTTGTTTCGCTCATATTTTCAAAATTCTTCCTTCACCCAAACTAGTTAACGGCAGTAATGAAGTTGACGCGTGGCTCAGCACCAAGCATTGGCATTGCACGTCCACGCCGCTCCGTCGCCGGCTCGTTCCGCCACAAATACGCGCTAAAGTTATTAGCGCTGTTTGTCGGGGTCGGAGCCGAGGTGCGAAGCCTAACAATTTGCAACAGATGTGCTGCAATTCATGGTTTTTGTTGTTTTCAGTGAAGTTCTAGATGCTCGCATAGTTGTTAGCATCTGGTTTTACTCAGCTCGACTTCGGTGGCGCGGAAACGCGCTTTGCCCGCTAATCGGAAGTTTCAGGACAATTTGTAAAAGTTGTCGCGTCCAACGTGTTGCAGCGTGTTGTAAATAGTTTGCCAACTTTATCGAATGTGTTTTTCGATCGAAATCGCAAAATTAAATTGTTTGTATTTTCACTTGGTCATTTTATGCTATGCAGCGCGGAAATATTTAAGGTTGGCGAATATTGAAAAAAAAAATATTATTTTCAAATAATATTATTTTCAGCAGAAGTCCACGGATCCTTACGTAAGTAAATAACTGATGAAATGAAATATTTTACTGAATTGGAGTTAAATAAGTAAATGCAGCCGATGGAACCGCCACTCTCTGATTTTGTTGACTTAAGAAATATATTTCCATCGTCAGTCGAATTTATATATTTGGTATTTTTCCTTTTATTATTTTGTCTCAATGCTTGAAGAAGGAAATAAATTAAATTTACCTTTGTAGCCGTGCTTTTGCAGCGTCCTCATCGGTATCATCATGCATGCGTGCTTGTGTAACTATATAAACACATATGTATGTACTTATGTATGTGCGAGAAATGATGCGAGTGTCAGTAGGCATAAACAAGTATATTTCTTCATCGGAGACCACGCACACGCAAGTCTTACGCATTCGCACATTTCCTCACCACAAATTTCCTCTTTCGCCAATGACTTATTTATCACCTCACACATTTTTATTGACTTACACATACACCTGCACGTAGCACATACTCGCGCATACGCACTTTTGTGTCGTCGCTGATATTGACATTCTTGCCATTCCTGCCATGGCTGGGGCCCTTGCTGTTGTTGTGCGCTTGGTACATGTGCAAATGTTTTCGATATCGTTGTTTGTTGTTATTGCTATCATTCCCGGAACCATTGTTGAACGCAGTTAATACGTTATTTACGATTGCGCCAAAACCCCGTAAACAGGAATACAAAGGGTGTTGCCTCACTTATCGAACAATGGTTGAACGCGCGTTAAATTTTCGGCAAAATGTGGTAGCGAGATTGTTAAATTTATTATTTATTGTTTTACACTTCGGTATTAATTAAGCTGTTGTTGCCTGAAAATTAGGTTACATTTAGTTAACTTTTAGTAAAGCATTAATTAAAAAATTAAGTAAAAAATCTAATTTTTGTTGTACTGAGGTTTGTGAGGAAATTTTAGTTGGGATAAAATTGTTGAAACTCGGTTGCTGAATGTGTCCGAAGAGTCCCCCGCAAGTGTTGGAAGGCAAAAATATGTTTCAGCATCAAAAACAAATTATGAGGTGAGGGAAAATCCGCAGATTCTTTGCTTACTTGAGGATTTGAGGTTTTATAAAGAGAGCAGTTTTCTAAGTTTTGTCTGCGGTAGTGTCCGTGCGACGAAAATTCTCAGCTTCATTTTTAACTGTAATCCATACACTTTAGCTATAACTATTACATTGCCATTCACTTCCCGTGAGTTCAAAGGCTCTTTTTATTCATTTGATGAATTTCGTTGTAGTTCCATCGCATCTTTTAACTTTTTTCCTTAAAAATCAATTGTCTTTGTTGTTTTGTTGTAGCCCCCAATTTTTTGTTCTTAATTTTACTGATATATTTTAATATTAACTGCCTTTGCCAAAAATGTGTTCGATCAGATTTTAGTCGGTTTTAAAATCCCTCCAAAGAGTGCATAAAAAGAGATTTTACTTCGCTGCTGTTTGCTTACAATCTTTGGATAACAATAGAACGTGGTCCGTTGTGGTTATGTAGACCTTAGTGGTTTTGCCTGTTCAATGACTCCAATTAGTTTTAGTTGAGAAAAAATATCTTGAAAATTTGAGCAATTGACGAATGTACGAACCTATTATATTACCAGTAATATGTTCAGGTCAGGAGTCAGATGTGAGTAAGTTCAACTCCAAAATCTCTCTCTGTACTGCTTAGGAGCTGAGGTCCTTATAATGTAATATAAATCGCTTAATTTACTTTGTTATAAAAAATTTATTTATTGTTTATCTGTGGTTATAAGACCTGTTGGTGCTCTTTCTGTTCTATATATTTTTAAAATAATACATTACTATTTTATACAATATAATAAATAAAGGGATTTGCTTACATTTCAATTGTGAATACAAGTTTTATATTTTTTCTCAATTGTGTGTGTGTCGGAATGTTAGTTCCGACTTTTCTCTGAAACGGCTTGACTAGTTTTGATATGACTTTCACAGACAATTAGCTGATGAAAATGACTCTTATTAACTTAGGATACTTTTTATGTTTTTATTGTTTTTTTTTTATTATTTAAAAAATTAAATTAAATTTTGCTACAGGTATATCAATCAACAAGTCACATTGGAAAAGTAAGCAAAGGTGGTATGAATTTAACAAAGGCTTACTTTATTCAAGGAAAACCACATGGTGCATGTTTCCGCGCGAGGAATGCCGATAGTGTTGCAGATTTAACCCAAGCAAATCGGGCACCAAATGTTGTGTATAAAGAAAGTTTTTAATAAAGCTATTACCACAAACTCAAAATAAATAATAATTAAATCAAAATGAAAAAAAAACGAAAAAAATTAAATAACAACAAGTAAGGAAAGGCTATGTTCGGGTGTAACCGAAAATTTTATACTCTATGAACTTGCAAGGATCAAGGCTGGGCAAATGCCTTCAGAATGGCAAAAATTATTAAATAAAAAATAAAATAAAAAATATAATATTAAATAAAAAACGTTGCGCAAGAATTAAAATAGTGTACTCATTATAATCGAATTTGGCTTTTTATTAGGAACCATTATTCATAGACTCTCTTAGATTTTGTATTCAAACTCCAATAGAATATAATAGATATAAATTTAACGAAAGACTAAATCAATAAGAGCTGATGTTGGAAAACTGTCAACCGAAGATCGGAATTCATTCCAATTTTGATATGAAGTTTAGACTACCATCACTCCTATTGAGCGCTAAGCATTTATTCATTTAACTTCATTAAAATATTACACACATTGGGCAACCTCACCGGCTTTAAGTTAGACGGAAAGTCGGAAATCATTATGCAGAATTTAAAAACTCAACTCTTACTTTTCACCTTTTGATCACAGTAGTATGTAACTCACACACTGATGGAGAAATCAGTCATAAGGTTTGTTAGAATGCATATGTAGAATATAGGACGACTTTTTTACTATTGCATATCCAATATTATAACAATGGTAATGTTTGCTAAAATATCTTAAGAAGAAGAAGATTGATTAAGTGAGTATATGGGACACAGAGGTAGTAGAACAGAGTTCACAAAAGGAAACAGACTAGATCTAAATTCGCTATAAACCCATAACTTATGTATCTATTTTTGAAATTGAATAATAAACAAGCTTTATAACGTTTTTGGTGCCGCAATTTTTTTCGTGCACATACTTAAATTGGCATTCTTTATCGGTCTTTATCGGTATCATTCCTACGATTCTCTGCGTTTCGAAACGGACTCAGTATCCTGCCGGAGAAAGTTGGATTAGGGCTTAGCAAATGCTTTAAATTCTTGATATTTTTAAATATTTAGTAGGAAAAACACATCTCCCAACGGGAAGGTGTACTTAAAGAGCATTGCAAATTTATTGAGGCTTTCTTTGTTAATGCCTTAAGTTTACTCGTCATCGCAAGCAGCGGCAATTGCTGATGAAAGGCGAAATAATTACGAATGACATTCGAAATGTCAAATGAGGGCTGACAAACCAACTGTCAAGCCTTTCATCCGGCTCTCTCTCCATGTTCTGCCGTTCTGCCGCTAGGCCGTAAAAACTGTCTTTGTATCGCCTCACTACAAGCCTACTGACCTTCGACGCCCTTTTCATCCTTTCATATGCATTTCTTGTTTTTTTTTTTTCTTTTTTCATATTTTCTGAGTCCATTTCCCTTTCCTGTGTGAAAGTGAGTAGGCCTGTGTATGTGAGCCGTGTGAAAACTCGTGGGCGTGCTGGCTGAACGCAGGCTGCTGGCCACGACAAGGACATCACGTGCATAAAAAGCTCTCTTTTTAGTGAGATATTTTCACATTTTTATTTGCTTTGTTACTTTTGTTTGGCTGTTTGACATTAAATAAATGTAGCCGCTGGCGTTGGCTTACCAACCTGGTACAACCGTCCCGCAACCCAGCGTTGGTGTGTATGAGAAAAGCGAGGGGAAGGCATAGGTGAATACAAAGGATTGCAACTGAAGCGTAATACGAGGTAAGGGGAGGCGGGGTAGCCAGCATTGTGGGAAAAAACTGAGTAGAGAGAGACCGTGCGAGAGTGTCGGTAGCCTGATGAGTCGGTGTCATTGATGGAAATTGCAGTGGGAAGGAAATTACGATGCAATCGACACGACCGCGAAGAGATTAAAATGCGAACGCACACACACACTTTTACATGTACATAACAACGCTCTTGTGAATAAGGGTGAGAGGGCAAGAACTCAGCAAGAATGATGCGAAACTGAAATAAATAGATGGAATTTTTCGTAAAATGTAAAGGGCTGATGAAATGAAAGAGCGAATTATTTAAAATTATCAGAAAAATCAACTAAACTCTGTTTTAGTTTTTAAGAAACCACAAATATAAAAAAGCTGAGCTTGGGCCATTATTAAAGTATATTTTAGAATTTCGTAGTTGGGAATTATCATTTTATACTTACTCGGGTGGCAAATGTTAGTTCTCCTTTTAAATTTGATTCTCGACGAATTTTGCTTCGTTACCAGTTTCGAAACTCAATCTTTTTCTTTGCATTATCAACCAGAGACAACAAGAAACCGTTTACCCCAAAGTACACCAATGATGCCAGCAACAGCATAAACAAGAGCAATTTCGTTGCGGCGATGTTCTTCTTCCATTGCAACTATGAAATAAACTCCCACACTCAGCAGACCCTTTATTCACCTCTACGAATAAGCACAACTACAAGCAGACGTTTACGAAAACTGACATTTATTTAATGTACCGCAAGGAATTAAGCACAAAGAAAGAGATGTGGAAGGGCAGCTTGAGTCTGAGCGAAAAACCACTTAAGCCACACACACACACTCACGTACAGGTGTGGCAATGTACGTCCGTTGCACATGAACAACAGAATACCGTTACACACGTTTAGCTCAAATAAAGTGCAATACAAATCGGCAACATGCAGTCATAAGTGCAGTTATACTCGTAAGTATACACGCACACATTCAAACATAGACTTTTAGTGCCGTCGCGTGTGTGTTCCTCATACGAACTTGAATTTCTAAGCTTCTTGCTGTCATTGTTATCTCGCAGCCCGTGTGTAGGTATACATAGGTAACCAAGGCGAATGAGTGAAATGTATTTAAGCAATTAACTGTTATTCATACCACCTGTACCGATCAGACCATTCTCTTTGCCCCGCACATCACTGTTGTTGGTTATAGTTTTCGAAGAACCTGATGTTTTTGTATTAACCGTTTCTTAAAGACATAAGAGTGTCGTTTCCTGGTTGAGCACGCTTTGTCGAAACATATAGTGGCAAGACACCCAATGGCATTTGTGGTCTTCGCTAAAGCTGAATCTGTGCTCTTAGACTTATTTTAGATTAGTGAGTTAATAGCGGAACATTTGGTATATTTTTTTATCTATGGTTTTACGAAGTGACTAAACGACGACGACCATTTCCTATTTTGTTCGCTCATTATGATCGATTAGGGATATCTTAAAAGATCGACTAAAGTATGGTCCCGTACTTTCTGCAGTGGGTTCCACTAGTAAGTCCATAATGTAGACTGCCTGAAGAACCAAAAGTCCGCGAAATTTGCCATGAACATATGCCTGAGCTGGTTTGTTGTTCCCACGCTTGTTGTTGTTGTCAGTATAACCTTCGAAATTATTTGATCTTCAAAGGATTGCTGCAACTGCTCAACTTACTGTTCTATTCAACGCAAATGCACGCCGTCATACTGCCATGATTGCTTATTGTTATTCTTCTGACAACTTGAAGATTTTCCGCTAGAGCGTAGGGAAATTTGCCAGCTTGTTGCCGACATAATGGGGAATACTTGGCTGCCAAGTGCAGCGAATAAAGGTACGTCATTTTAGTATGCGTTGTTGTTGATTGCATCATTCTCTCAGTAAGTATATTGTATGTTAATGTGTGGAAAACGTTGTTGTTGTTGTTGTTGTTGTGCATCTGCATTGTTAAACTTTGATGAATTGTTTGTGCACATCGCTTCGTCACGCCAGCGTTCGATTCGCTTTCTGCTTGAAAACAGTTGCAATTGTTGGCACCAAGTGCGCCATCACTCCGCCAACACCGCCGGCACATCTGATTTCGCGCTCGCTTCTGTAATTTGTTCGTGGCAATTGCTAATTCGTTTTGGGATTTCACTTCCTTTCACAGCTTTTTGCTTCCGCTTCTCGTTTTCGCCGCGCGTTTTGTAAGCACACATTCATACTAATTCTCTCGAGCGATATAAGGAACATAAAAGAAAGTGATTTTCATAACCAGAAATCTTTTTTATACACCAGATTTTAAGTCTTTTGAGTTTGTGACTTTTTCTTAGAACAAGTGCTCTAAAGAGAGAACTGCTTGATAAGAGAGTAGTAGGCAATCAAGGAGCAGACGTTACCATTGCCCGATCATGAAAAAGTTCGAATATCAAACCCGTCTGAAGAACAACGAAGCAGCGGGGCCGATGGATTGCCGGCCGAGCTATTCAAATACGGCGGCGAAGAACTTATAAGAGCATGCATCTGCTTTTTTGTAGAATATGGTCAGACGAAAGCATGCCCAACGATTGCAACTTAAGTGTGCTCTGCCCAATCCAAAAATCTGCGCCAACTATCGTGGGATAAGCGTTCTCAACATCACATGTAAGGTTCTGTCGATAGTATTGTGTGAAGGATTAAAACCCACAGTCGACAAACTGAATAGACTTTTCATGTCTGGAAAATCAACAACGGACCACGGCGACTAAATAGAGAAGATGCCATCTATTACAAGAACAACTGCGGGCGTAGTCATAGCAAGCCGCACCGTTAGTTTTGCTTTCTTCAGACTGGATAAGGAAGCAAAGCAAATGGGTCTGGCAGTGAACGGTAGTGGCTCCTACGTCAAATGCACAAGAACTCTTGCCAACAGGTGCTACTTCGGACTGAGTAGGTAATTGAGAAGTAAAGTTCTCTCTCGACGAACAAAGTCCAAATTCTACAAGTCAGTCATCATCCCAGTCCTGCTATATGGTGCAGAAGCATGGACACTGACAACTTCTGATGAGTGGGCCCCAGAGTTTTCGAGAGAAAGGTTCTGCGGAAGATTTATAGTTCTTTGTGATATTCAGCGAATTAAGAGACAACTACTACGCTGGCGAGGTCATGTCATCCGAGTAGATGAAAACTCTACGGCTCTAAGAGTATTCGAAGAGAAGCGAGGAAGGAGACGAATTTCAGACAGTTGAAAAGACCAGGTGTAGAAGGACCTGGCTATACTTGGAATAGACGCCAAACAGCGAAAAGGAACAAGGACTGGTTATCACCGCGTAAACGGTGTCTACGCCAATAAAGGAGGAGAAGGTAACCAATTTTCCATCCGTAATGAGTAAATGGAGTCAGAGCAAGTACGGCAGCAGTCTTAAGGGAAATAAGCATTCCACGCTGAATATTGACGTGCAAGGCGACGTCATATTGAATAAATTTTTCGCCACTAATGAATCAACGTAGCCGCGAAATGAGGAGGTAATGAGGACAACGAAGAAACACATTTTGATTGCTATGAATTTTTTTTGTAATTGCAGTCGCTTGTTTGCTGCAACAGTCGCCTTGCTGGACAGCGGCAATCATTTGCTTGAATGGCTTTGCGCTGCTGGGCGTCGGAAGTCGCAACTGCATAAGTGACGTTGGTTGTCGGAGAATTTCAATGGCGGCAAACAATGTGAATTTAGTGGACGCGTTGATGTTGCCGCTGTGCCTTCAAAGACCGTTGCTTGTGCTGCCACTTCGGGTATTGCAGTAAACTTTAATTGACTGGCATTGTACAGATGGCTTTCCATCGGTGGTGGGCACCTGCCATGGCTGCGCAGAGCCGCGTTCTTTTCGGTCCCGTGCAGAAACGTTGCATGCATCTAGCACCTGCACGAAAGTAATCACACTTCAGTCGGGTCTTTGTGCCGGCGTGTGTTTCGTAGGCTTTCGTAACACCTCAACTACAATAACAACGCAATTATTGCGCCATTACACGCACGGACAAGGTGTTAAAATGCGCTGCGGCATGATAAGCAGTTGCAGCAGCCCCAATAATGTCACTGCAAGAGTCAACCGGCTGAGCCATGGCCATGCGGCCTTGCCACCAGCACAAGTTGCGGAAAATTAATTTGACGAAATTGCGACACTCATTGAACGCGCAATTTGGGTGGCGAGCAGGCGCCAGTCGCCTTAGGCCCTGTCAACCAAAGATATTTTGCATGCAATGCACCAAAGCGGGTATCTTGTTGTTGTTGTTTGAGCAAGCAGCCCTTACATTATGTTTCATTAAATGCAATCCGAGAGCGTGCTATGTTATGGTCATAGGCACATACACATTCCCCTTTAGTGCTTTCAAAATGCATTAAAGAACTGTCAAGAGAGAACTGACTTCTGGCACCCAAAACAACGGTAAGAGTACAATCTAGGTGCAGAAACCTCCTGCCTTGATATACGCTTGCAACATGTTGCTTAAAGTTACACCATTATTTCACCTAACGGTTCTTTATCTTACCTAAAATTAATCGAGTTAGAGTAACAAAACGAGTATAACTTCGGGTGGGTTTTCGATTGATTCAGAAGGACGAGTTCGTAGATGGATGTAATCAGACCACTGTCACACCCACAAACCTTAATCAAACGAAAACCTAAAAAGTGGCATTACTATCTAAGTCTTAAGTAAAGATACAAAACTGTAATATGGCACAAAGAATCGCATTACAGAGGGGTACTCATTGAAAAGCCATGTTACCCAAAATTGTACAGGACGAAACTTTTGCACACTTTTTACAGCAGTGTGGGAATAGGGGAAATCCATGTAACGGTTGTGTTAAAAACAATAAAACTGCAATAAAACAATAATTTAATGAGCCAGGAGAATTTAATTGTACATCCATGATAATACAAAATAGTTTTGTGAGAGCAGGTGTCAAAATTGAACGGTGGTCGTGGCACCGCCCATATTGAAGTGAAAGCGCAAATCTCCGGACTTACTAGACCCCGAATTCATACAAATTCGTTAGGAAACCTTATTCTAACGTTTATCTCATTCTATCTCATCTAAGAAGCTGCAGGTAAAAAATGTTGAAAAAGTGGGCGTGGTACCGGCCTCGAATAATTTGAATATATACATATATTTTCTAAACCACTTAAGCTACAACAACCAAATTCGCCCAGCACGAATATTACTCCGAACTCTTAACGTTGGTGTGAAAATGGATGAGTACCTCGTTTACTTCCCATATAACGGTACTGTTCAAAACTACTAAAAACGCAATAAGTCAATAACTAATTACGTCAGAGGCATTAAGTTTTACTTTTTAGATGGCAAAAAGAAGGCTTTATGCAAGCTGGTGTGAAAATTGTACGGTGGGGGTGGCACCGCCACTTTTTGGTGAAATGCTGTATCTCGGCACCCGACTGAACGTTGTGAAAATGAGCAAAGTCGAGCAATAATCACGACTACTTCTCATGTGGCACAATTTTAAATTCCATTTGATTCGTTCAGTTTCCAGTATGCAAATCAAGAAGTAATTAATATAGCAAGATAGTGCGTTTCGTATTGCCACCTTATGACCAAAAATTGTCTAAATCTAACAAAAGCTGTGCAATCCCCTAAGTACAGAACATTTAGGGCCCCAATAACTATAGTTGGCTTTTCATCGAAAGTATCGGTCGGTCGGTGTGAGAAATTCAGGGATAGTACCTTTCTGATAAATGGCAACTTGGGTTAAAAAAACAACAAAAAATTAATATTTTTCAAAAGTTATATTCTTTTATTCAAAGTAATTTCCTTGTGCTTCGATACAGGGGTTTAGCCCGGTCAATTAGCATTTCAAATGAGTGTTTAAAGTCATTTTTCGGAATGCTCTTGAGAATATCGGTCGTCGCCTTTTGGATAGCTGAAATGTCCTGAAACCAGTGTACCCTTTTTATGGGCAAATGAAGTTTTGCAAATAGGTAAAAATCACAGGGTGCCAGATCGGGTGAGTAGGGTGAATGATTAATGGTTAATATGGAGTTTTTTGTCAAAAAACCAGTGACAAGCGTCGACCGATGACAGGCGCATTATCGTGCAACAGGCGCCAGGACCCTGCCTCACGGTATTGTGGTCGAGCACGACGAATGACGTGACAAAAGACGCTTCATAACACCAAGGTAAAACACAGCATTAATCGTTTGGCCAGGTGGGACGAACTCTCGGTGACAATACCCTCGGAATCGTAAAAAAAATCAGCATTGTCATTATTTTTGACTTCTGAAGACGACCGACTTCTGATCGTCACAGAGGTCCTCACGACCTTCTTGGAATCGCTTAAACCACTCTTGCACATTACTACGAGATAGGCACTGATCACCATAAACTTTTTTCATCATTTGAAATGTTTCAGTAAACGTTTTCCCAAGTTTAAAACAAAATTTAGTATTTGCTCTTTGCATTTTATGAAAAATGACCAAAAGCTGCTGTCATTTTTTGATCGATAACATCGATTGTAGTTATCCAATTGTCTTAAAATTTTTACGAAATATCATCAAGAGATCAAACTTTTTATTTCATGTACCCACCAATAGGTGGCCACCAGAAACAGTTGTATTTAAAAAGTTCTGTTTCTTTTGCACAGACCTTGTATGCCAAAAATGGATTGAATCGGATCAATACTTCAGCTTCGAACTTCGGTACCGCATATATCGGCCAATGTGTGAGTTATCTCAATGAAAATAAGGGAGTGTTATTACTTGTAACAGTGTTCCTTTGTGACTAAAATAGATATATTTTTGCGAAAACTTGATCTTGTGCGTGCATCCGACTGACTTTACTCTGTATGATTGCTTTTTTAGTAGGTGTAGTATGTATGATATTGGGAAATATAAATAAAATCGGGTCGATGCTACCCCAACTCCCATATACTACATATAATGTTTTTCGTTTTTCTAACAAGCCTGACGCGTCTGTCAGTATAGGGTTATACAAGTATATACTATTTTGCATATATGAAATATATCGTCAGGTTGACGTTTTACACCATAATGTTTTTCCCTGGCTTTGATTCAGTGATTGATTTGTCAGTTGTAAGAGTATAAAATGTTCGGTTGCAGCCCTTCCTTATTTGTTTTTTTTGTAAATTTTTGAATGAAGTAAATCTTTATTAAATTTAAGTTGTATAAAATGAATAACATAATCACAGTTACATTTCTAACCTAACTTTTAGTTGAGGTATTTAGAATTTAATGAAGCTTTTCACTTTCGCAATTTATTTCTGTGGCATTTGGGTAGGATTTTTGATTAAAATTGCACAATGTAATCTCTACCATAATATTTTTACCTGTTTGCATTGTACACATATACTTATGTATATTGAGTATAATTCATTTCCCATAATAAATTGAAATGCGCTTGAATTTGTTTAATTGGATTAGCATGACTCTATGAATTGCTGAGCTTTCTGTTTCGATGTGAATATGAGCGCAAACGCCACGATCGTGTGTAGGTATGTGCGAGCTAAAGCGCATTTCATTCAAATTTTCGCCATTGTGTTTTAATTGGCGCAATTTTATTATGAGTGCGTTCCATTTCCTACTTTTCGCGCAATTCGAAATTCTCTACAAATTTACATGACAAAAACGCTGGTCCAACAAATAACAAATTGGGTTTTCTTGCTTTGTGGTTGCCTTAATTTTGAGGTCGCGAAAAATTGTGCTGCTAATTTTCAAATTGCTTGCGCTTTTGAGTTTCGTGGGCGAGCGCGGCGCAACAAAGCCGGAGAACGAGCAATCAGCGGCCGCATTCAAATTGTTGCCAGTCGTGTTATTGTACTTGTAAATGGCTGCACCATACACATATGTATATGTATGTATGTACACTTTTGTGTGAGTTCTCGACTTGAGAGCGATTCGCTGGTGCTCGATGTGTGGCATGCGGCATGGGGAGTGTGGCGTGGCTTTGGGGCTGAAGGAAAGGTCAGTTATGACAAGTTCACTTCATTTGATGGCGGCAACGCCAACAACATAAATTGTGCCGAAAATGGCTTGGGGGTGGGTGGGTGACTCAAAAAATAACGCTCATTCATATATGTATGCCCATATGCCGAAGTGTAGGCGGACTTTTTGCGTGGCAGGGTCGTAACTGTGAGGCGAGAGTCGAAGCCGTCTCATCCGTGATGCTCAATAATTGGCGGTTTTCTTTTGAAGGTTTTTTAATTGCGTACTCGTTTTTTACAATTCCGCGTGCGTATTTTATTATGCTACTTGGAGCTGTGCGCGGCTGATCGGGGAATAAGTGACTGGTGGGTGGGAAATTGAGTATGAAGTGATGGCAATCGGACATTTCTTGCTTGAGTGCAATCTAGCGCCGAAGCGGAAGACAATTTTTTCATGCAGAGCAAATGTGGATGCAAATAAAAATTGTCGTATGTTTTCACAAAAAAATGAAAAATGTCCACATACAGTTTTACACTTAAACAAACTTAAATACTCAAGAAAATAGTTGAAATTTAATCCCACAAATCAGTGCTTTATCAGTGTTACTAGCTTGTACTACTTTTTTACGAGAACAGCGATACCACTATTCCACCAAACTACTCCACAAAGAAGAACAGCTACAAAAGTATCAATTTATCAAGTACTTAAATATTTCTGTTAATACTCAGACTTTTTCGACTATCCAATATTAACCTTGAATACTTCTCAGATTTTTATTACAACTCATAAAATAATAATTACCAACTATCTTTTCATTTCGACTTTCTTTTGCTCATTTGTATACCGTTCACACCGCGAAGGGTATATAATGGAAACTCCAAAACAAACGGACCATTAACATTTACTAAAAGCAAAAAAAAAAAAAATTAATAAAAATAATAACAATAATAACACCACAAGTACTCGAAAGGAGGAGTGAAAAAGGTGAGAAAATGGAAAAAATTTCAGCATTTTGATGTTTAACTCAACTTTTGCAAATGAGGCAGAAAAACGCCACTCGCTGGGCAAATGAACGCTGAGCGAGGAACAATAAAACAGTAAAAATATGAAACTAAAAACAGCAATAATATAAATGAACAACAATAAAGTGAGTATTAAACAACCTGACGTTGATAGAATTGTGAAAAAGTGAATAATACTCAAGTAAATATATGTGTGTATGTGTATATGTGTACATATGTACTGTATGCCTGTACAATGTGTACATGAAGCGCGCCGCGGGCCAATAGGGCAAAGCGATATAAAATAAAAGCGAAATAATTAAAAAATGCGCATAATTATTATGAAGTATTAATTAAAATGAGCTGAGAGCTGAGAGCAGGGGCTCGGGGGTACGGCTACAATGGCATCGACTATTTTTCTCCAAGTAATTGCTTGAGAATTGAGAAAAGCGTCTGTTTGCCGATGCTGCTGTAATTGCCATGACCATGGCCGAGCCAGTGGCGATTGCTGGCTTCTTGTCAAATCGTGGATTTCAATTTGTAACTGTGTTGCAATTACAATAAGCTTTTGTTTGCCGTTAACTGCAATGGAGTGGTTGGAAGAATGGAGGGCGGGACTTGTAGAGCGCAATAAATGCTGAAGAATTGTTGAAGAGCAATAGCACGCTGCCAATGCAGTTATACGAGTATAGTTCATTGAATGCAGCGGCGAGCAAAGTGCTAAGTATACATATATTGATCGTCGAGTATCGCGATTGGTATTATTACTGGGCTAATGATTAGTGATTATTGTAATTATTCAAACAAGTGCAATTGTTTGTATTGTTGTGCGGTCATGCTTCCTCCTGGTTTAAATACGGATTGCAATGAGTGGAAAGGAAATCTTCATTCGCCGTTAGACTTGGAGAAGAGTGAAAGAAAAGAAGAGCACTCGAAAGAAATATGTGGATTAGGGATGTACATATAAGTATTAAGCAGTCGAAAAAGTCTTTTCGTACTTCTAATAAAATTTCAACGGAAGCGAGCGAACCATTGTTGTGCTACACGAACTGATACAGAGTGGTCTCTGTAAACTCTACAAACTTCATTGGGGGTTTGGGTGGCATTCTACCCTTTTTTAAACAAAAATTTCAAAATATAGCGTATTTCTTCATTATTTTCACTTGTTTCTGAACATCTGTAACTTTTTTTTTCAACTTTTCTAAGCTTATTGCTTAAATGAAGCTTAAAATCTCACCTTTCCAACACTATATGGTGTGACACAATGTGATTGGTAGCACTAAAGATATATAGTACGACTGCAACGACCTCTATTGACAAAATACGAAAAAACTTTTTCGACTAACCTATATATGGCTTCTCTTCTACAGGATTTCAATTCTCGGTTACTAAATCCTTCATTTATTCGAATACACAAATTTAGATTAATCTCAGACTTAAAGTAAGAAAGTATTTATTTATTAATGTTGTTACGCTTACCCTTGCCTATTTGTCTCTAACTTAGGTGCCCATAAATGCTGACAATAACAATCGTTTAAATATTGTCATTCTACTTTGGCACTTGCCAGTGACGGGTTGTCACCAAAGGCAATTATAAACTGTCAAGTGTCGATTGTGTGGCGAACAATGGATGTAATGAAATATGTGTTTTGTATGCATAATAGCCGATTGTCGCTAATAAACTGAGTTTAGGGGTTGTACACTTAATTGTTAGATCGCGACATATGTGAGTGAAAATGTTCACAAAGAACGACTAGATTTCGGTTCCATTCGTTTTCCAAAAGCTAATTTAAGAAGCATTAATCATGATATAAATCATCTAAATACGTCGACAAAGAATGTTTACGAATTGAATCACTTTATCATTACGTAATCAAAAGTTCATTGAAAATACTATTTATAATTAAAGTCATGTTCTCTGATTACAATTGTCTGGAACTGCTGAGACTTTTATGTTCATTTTCAAAAATTATTGTTTCGAATATCTGTTTGATTTACAGCGCCAGCTGCTCAGCGTTCGCACCGACAGCCACTACCTCCTCTTTTCCATCAAGACTATGCCGCTAATATTTAAGCCGATTTATAGACTTTTTCCGGTGTTTTGTTTATTTTGATTTCTACACACACCTAGGTATATATCTAAACTATATATGTATGTACGTTAGACCACTGAATTCAAATATAAATATTTTCTCAATTACATGTTAATGGACTTTAAGATCGTCTGTGGTTTATTGTTTATTCAGTTTTTTTTAAATAAAATTGCAGCTGTCAGCACGCTAATCTCATTGAGAAGAACAAGATCAGAGGAAGATATGTGTGTAGGAAAAATATTTGATAAAAATACTTTAGGTAATATCTGTTACGAGGGCTGCTATATATATTTCTGGCCTAATAATGAAAATTGGCATATTTATTAACGAAAATGGGATCGTATTTTTCTATTTTTTTTTGTTTTTTTGTTTCGTTGGATTTGGCTCGTCTTGTTTTGTTTCGGGCTCATACGCATAGATCCATGATTCGTCACCTGTGACGATCTTATAAACGTCTTTTGAAGCGCCGCGATCGTATTTTTTCAGCATTTCTTTACACCAATCCACACGAGCCTTTTTTTGAGCGATTGACAAATAGTGCGGGATCCAACGAGAACAAACCTTTTTTACGGCCAGGTGTTCATGCAATATCGAATGTATGCTGGTGGGAGAAATGCATAGGCATGCCTCTATCTGAAGGTATGTTACATGACGGTCTTGCATTATCAGTTCACGTACGGCATCGATGCTTTCTGGCACAACGGCTGTTTTTGGAGGACCTTCACGGAATTCGTCTTTCAGCGAGCGTCGGCCACGATTGAATTCGTTCACAGTGCTATAGGAAGGTGGTTCATAGCCATACAAAGATTTTAGTTCATCGATGCACTCTTGTCGTGATAATCCACGTCGAAAGTTGTGAAAAATGATCGCACGAAAATGTTCACGAGTTAATTCTATTTTTTGGCCAAGATGAATTTTTTAATTCCCGGTAAATAAAACAATTCACGATTAAATGACAAAACGTTCTGAATGATGTTGTGCTAAAAAATCTCAAACTTTCCAACGGAAATGTCAGATTGCACCTGACAACACTTAGTTTTGCCTAGGCTAGGAATGTATATAGCAACCTATGAAAGTTTGATAAAGTTATATTGTTCTTCTTCTTCTTTACGGGCGAAGAAATCGCTTACGCGGTATAACCGCTGAGTTAACAACAGCGCGTCAGTCGTTTCTTCTTTTCGCAAGGTGGTTGGAGATTTCAAGCGAAGCCTTTGTACCATATAGCAGGACGGGAATAATGAGAGACTTATAGTGTTTTGTTTTTGTTCGTCGAGAGAGGACCTGTTGGTAAGAGTTATTCTGCGTAGGATTTCGAGTTGGTGTGATGCTGGTTCCAAGATAGACGAGTTATATTCAGTTTATTAAAAAGAAGAAGTATTTATTTCCCTTTAACTAAGAAAAAGGGGTCGATGGCTTTAGGTGATCCGAAGGCAAAAATCATAGCTTCGTCTAGTTTTGTTCGCGGATAAGGTTCAAGGCTTTAGGGTTTCGCTTCAGGTCCCCAATAACCTCATAATTTTATGAATGTAACGGACATAAATTCCTTGCATGTTCATTAAATAAAGAACGCTATGCTAAATTGTAAACATTTTTAGCATAAAAACGCTTTTCTTAAAGCCAATCAGCTGTTTGGGAGCAGCTAAGTGCTTCAATTGTTGCATTAAACCAAGATGATCACCACAAATAAAGAAGAAACTCGGCTAATAATACCGAAATAACCGCATTTCGCTGCAGGATTGCATGGACAATTGCATTTGTGCGAACGTGTATGCACCTGCCAAATGCTTTCTATTTCGCTGCAAGGGTATTCATGATGGCATATACTTAGATAGACAGCCTCATTCATTCGATATTCTCCTCTGGCAATTCCATATTTCATATTAGACATTATGAAGTTGGAATTTATATTTCAATTTCCAGTAGCACGTACTGTTGCTTTGCTTGTAATGGGAGCCACATGCACATTGAAATTGATTTATGTTGTTGCAACAACCACAGAAGCAATACTCATTGGAGTGGGAAAGACGCGTATGTGCAAAATTAATGCAAAGCACTTGTACTTTTGCGCTGCATTTTCAAAAAGAATGCCCTGGCATGCATTACTCGATTTTTCAGAAACTCATGCAGACACTTTGACCACAAACTTTTCTTACTTAAAACACTCAATTTAACAAAAAATTTAATTTTTCAGCTGGCAGCTGGAATGTGTTGCCGTTATAGAACAGTATGTAGTGGACATTAAATAAGACAGAGTTACTCTCAAGTCTCTCTCTCTCTGAACAAGTGCAATCAGATTGTGCCCAGAACACTTGTGAATGAGAACTGCGATGTCTAGACCGAGAGTGAGCGATATGTGGATCTTTGCTTAGATAAAATTCAAATTACGTTCACTCTATAGTTTTTTTGTTGGTATACACATACACTTACCACGTACATACATATGTAAGTGTGCACTTCGCTGAGCAGATGCAATTGCAAGCTCATATTTGCGCATCGCTTCATACTTGTATTGTAGAACGTAAACAATTGATTGTGAATTTTTATTAGCATGATTACATTTTATTAATGGCCAGAGTGCCGATTTATTTATAATGTCGATAGTAATGCGGGTTTTTATTATCACTTTACAGTTATAAGCACTTCACCAGCCAACATGGTAGGAAATTGCCGTATTAACATTTATGCAAATTGATATTTTATGCGCTCATAATTCACTCAAATATTGTTGTTGCTATAAATAGCAGCGCTCACATCGTCGTCGTGCCACTAATATTAATCGCCTGTGTAATACACCACATAAAAATGTGTGTTTGCCATGGCATTTATATGTGCGTGTGTGTGTGCTCGATGTAATTATGAATACCTATGCATAGATAGTAGATTCGCGCCTGAGCCGTAAAAGCTATAACGAGTGAATATATATACTTATACGGCCTGCAGCAGCGATTTGTTGAGGCGCTGGTACGGGCAATGTCGAAATCGGTGTTGTGAATGAATGAATGCATGAATGAACGTTCCATTTTATAACAGCGCATTCGTACTTGTGTTGTACTCGAATATTTGATTGCCGATAAGCAAATGAATAATTATCTGGGAGTACAACTGATTGCAACTAAAGTGCTAAAAAATAATGGATCCCTGTGTACTCGTACATACAAATCTTGTGTGACTACCCAAGGTAACAGTCGATAATTCTTTCCCTCAAAGTTTGGTTTTGAAACGCGGGGAAAAATCTAAGCAGTGAAAACAGAAGAACACGAACGGATGTAAGACATTTTGATCGTTTGTTAGTCTCTTATGTTCAGCCACAACATTTTATAAAGCCTGATTGATTTCGAGATTCCCTACTTATTTAAAGAAAAACAAGTAAGGAAGGGCTAAGTTCGGGTGTCACCGAACATTTTATATTCTCGCATGATAAAGTGATAATCGAGATTTCATTATCCGTCATTTACATATTTTTTTATTTTGCTGTAAAAATAATTAGATTAGTAGTTCCTGAGATATGGTTTTGGTCCATAAGTGAGCGACGCCACGGCCATTTTCAATTTTTAAAAAAGCCTGGGTGCAGCTTCCTTCTGCCATTTCTTCCGTAAAATTTGGTGTTTCTGACGTTTTTTGTTAGTCGGTTAACGCACTTTTAGTGATTTTCAACATAAACTTTGTATGAGAGGTGGGCCTGATTATTATCCGATTTCTTCTATTTTTGAACTGTATTTGGAAATTCTTGAAGGAAACGACTCTATAGAGTTTGGTTGATATAGCCGTAGTAGTTTCCGAGATATGTACAAAAAACTTAGTAGGGGGTGAGGCCACGCCCACTTTTCCAAAAAAATTATGTCCAAATATGCCCCTCCCTAGTGCGATCCTTTGTGCCAAATTTCACTTTAATATCTTTATTTATGGCTTGGTTATGACACTTTATAGGTTTTCGGTTTTCTCCATTTTGTGGGCGTGGAAGTGGGCCGATTTTGCCCATCTTCGAATTTAACCTTCTTATGGAGCCATGAAATACGTATACCAAGTTCCATCATGATATGTCAATTTTTATTCAAGTTACAGCTTGCACGGAAGGACAGACAGACATCCGGATTTCAACTCTACTCGTCACCCTGATCACTTTGCTATAATAACCCTATATCTGACTCTTTACTCTTCTTTTAGGACTTACAAACTACCGTTTTGTGAACAAAACTATAATACTCTCTTTAGCAATTTTGTTGCGAGAGTATAAATACAAAAACTTCAAATGCGAAATATTATTTATCATTCCAAAGAAAATTCTTTGGCAGTTATTTTTTGAAGATTATCCCTTTCAAATGTTGACGCGGCTACGCATCAGATGGTCTATCCGGTGAGCCCAATTTTCGATGACTCGTTCGATTATTTCGACTGGGAACTGGCGAATGTCACGGGTGTTGCTTTGCCCCAAGGTCTGAGTCGAAGTGGAATTGTCCGCATAAACTTGAGACGCTACATAGCAACAGGGAAAAAGTCTAATGGTGTGATATCACTCGATCCTGGTGGCTAATCGACCGGGCCAAAATGAGGAATTATCTGCTAATCGAAGTGTTCTCTCAATAAATCCATTGATTGATGCGGTGTGTGGGAAGTGGCGCCATCTTGTTGAGACCAAATGTTGCCGAGATACGAGCTTCATTTTTAATCATCAAATAGTCGGCTATCATGGCACGATAATTGGGTTACTTCTAGGTCTATTTGAAAATATGGACCGGCTAACACCGGCCCACAAACCACATCAAACCGTTGTTTTTTCTGGATGAAATGACAGCTTTTCAATCTCTTTAGGTTACTTTTTGACAGAAAAACGGCAATTTTGCTTGTTTACATATCCATTCAGCCAGAATCGGCCTCATCGCTAACATAAGTTAGCTCGAAAACGTCGGGTATGCTTTAAACTTTTCAATCAAGACGAAGGCGTTCGAGTGGCTTCTTTCTTGCACAAGCTGTATTTTTACGCTTTTTATTAAATATCGTAGCGTAAAATGCGCCAAGTCGTTCATAGGCATCAGAGTTGCTGCGAACTAGTAGAATCGACTATCCAGGGCCTTCGGGTGCACTTTCAGCCAAAATAAAAACCTGAAAATAGTGCACAAAAGTAACATGACAGGTTAATACAACACACGGATGATTTGTCAAGAAAAGGCCTATCGTTTGAGAAGTCAAGTGCTTTCCATGTAACTATTTTAATTGTACGTAACATTCTGCCAAGAATCGTTAAATAACGCACATTCATTGTTAGAACTATGTGTTCGTTTGTACGGAAGCTTATGCATAGTAACCGATCTGAATAAATTTCCTTCGGAGATTACATTATTCTAGAACAATAAACCATGAAAATTTCGTGAAGATACACGTCAAATGAAAGTTTTCCATACAACACTTGATTCCGATCGTTCAGTTTGTATGGCAGCAATATGCTATGTTACTGATCAAACAATTTCTTCGGAGATTACATTATTAACTTAGAAAATAACCTTGCGGCTTTCCCGTTAGGGATCATAACATTAAACTGCATTTTTGATCCCATAATTTTCGTCCGTCAAGTTAGTTTGACCACATTTATTGAATTGATCTGGTTGGTGACGAGGAACCAAATCATTAATTTGTCGGTTTGAAGAGTTTCGTCATATGAAGAAAAGTAGAGGAGCTCTTCTTTAACTTACTTTTTGGAACATCTATAATAAAAAAGTAAGAATTTGTTTATCAATTTGGGTTTCGCGTTCGATTATGCCGCTGTCAAAACCACCTGAGCCACTGACATCATTAATTAATTTTCAAAAAAATCAAATTTGAAATCTCCACCACGGTTATTTTTGATTAAAGCAAAATGTTATTTGTTTTATTTGTAAATTAATTTCGTATCATTTTATTTCGCATTTATTTTCGAGAACTCCAAGACTGCCGTTTCTCGTGAAACAAAACTAATTAAACTCGGGGTTTCCCTGCTAAGCATTTGATTCCGATCATTCGTTTGTATGCAGCTATATGCTATAGTTAACTGATCTAAATAATTTCTTCGGAGATTACATTATTATCTTAGAAAATAACCTTGCGGCTTTCCCGTTAGGGGCGTCAAATCGAAATATTATTATCAATTGCATTTTTGATCCCATAATTTTCGTCCGGTCAAGTTAGTTTGACCACATTTATTGAATTGATCTGGTTGGTGTGCGAGGAACCGAAATCATTAATTTGTCGGTTTGAAGAATTTCATCATTATGAAGAAAAGTAGAGGACGCTCTTCTTTTTCAGCTTACATTTTGGAACATCTATAATAAAAAAGTAAGAATTTGGTTTATCAATTTGGGTTTCGCGTTCGATTATGCCGCTATGTCAAAGCCACCTGAGCCACTGACATCATTAATTAATTTATATCAAATTTATAAATTCACACGATATTTCATCGGAATGCGAGGTCGGTCCACCCACCTGATGCGTTCGACCAATTTTTGATTAAAGCAAAAGTTTTTTGTTTTATTTGTAAATTAATTTCGTATTATTTTATTTCGCATTTATTTTCGAGAAGCTCCAAGACTGCCCGCTTCTCTGCAGCTGCAAACAAAACTAATTAAAACTCGCCCTGGCTTTCTGCTAACCACATTTGCCTTCGCATCACCGGTCAGCCTCTGCTGTCAAGACCTGTTGGCATTTGCGCAACTTGTGTTCATATTGAAATTACAACTTACATACTTTGTTTGTTACTTTGCGCAGAATTTCTTGATTATGACTTAATTTTGTTGTTGTCACTTTTGTTATTTTAGTTATCGTGCTCTTCATATTGTGAGTCATCTCGGCCGTTGCTTGTGGAAATTTCATAATATCTTCTGACTTAGTACTTGGTTTGCTTTTGTTTTTGTTTTGCGGCTTCAAATGCATAACTGCATGTTTCTGTCATTTTTTTCATAAAAATGCTGTGTTAAAGTTTCCGCTCTTCCGCTCCGGCCAGTATCCGTGTGAAAATTTTACTTCACTGCACTTTCATTAATTGGCGCTGAAGTTTTGCAATTTGCAATCTGAATTCCATTACTTGGCAACGCATTCGCTTAATGCATTTCTCGGCGTTAAGATTTCCGTTCGGCTTTCCTTTTCTTTTTTTCCGCTTTCCCTTTCACCCTTCCTTGTTGTTTGCCACACATTGTTTTCGCCATTTTCGTGTGAAATTTCACATGAAATTTATTTCTTTTTCATGTTTTTGCCTTTATTGGTCTTTCCGTAAGCATACGTAATAACATTACATGCTTCTTTAAGTCCATCATAATAAAACAATACACGACACTGACACTATTAATAGTTGCCTGGTCACGCCTTCAGGATCGATGATTTCATAGTAAGCTCTTTAAAATTCTCCGTTCAATTAAATTTAATATGGCATCCATCCAGTATCTTCGATAATATTTTTTTGAGTTTTAAAACACATTCAATTTTTCTTTTTGAATAATAATGCCAAAAGCGGCAAATATATGGTCTGATCTAAGTTGACAATTTTTTGCTAACTTTCAGATTGATACATATTTCTCAGTGAATAGTTTGCTAAACAAGGAGTAACATAGTTATTTATACAAAACTTTTTTGAGCTTTTGAATACTTAGAATGTACTTTTCTTCAACCAAACTTTCCGTGACTCGTTTGATTATCGGCATTTGAAACTTGTAACTTTTGCACTTAGTTTTCCATGTTTTAGGGATCTGTGGCAACGCTGATCGCTAGTCATATTTAATCACTTGGATCATCACCAAATCAAAAAGCAACTACATTCAGCTGAGTTGTGATTTTTAAGCTGCCATAAACGCTTTATTGCTCCGTCCAACGAATTCATAACTATTTTCCCTCATAAATAATATATCACACATGCGCACATACGTGGAGTGCAACCATATGTCGTATATACATATGTATGTGTGCAGTGTGAGCGTGGGTACGAACGATTACATGCACCGCGGCGTATTAGCGAAGGCTAAACTGGTATTAGTGCTGTTGATGTGGCACTCGGCGAAGCGTTAAACTGCAAGATTTACGAGTATTTGCTTGTGTGACTTAAGAGGCTTAGCGGGCGCTATTCTTAGTCGACAACAGGGCGGAGAAGCAATGTGCTGTGCACTTGTGCCCCTATAACGGTTGAAATTCTCCGCCTCGCTCTCAATGCAGGCCATCAAAGTCATTGTTTCACTGTGATGAGCCAAAACCTGAAGACTCATGAGTAATTGTGGAGATTTATTGCATTTTTATTGCTTGCAACGCGGCAGACGGGCCACTTGTACTCTCACACTTTGAATGCATTTAATTAGTGTTGAATTTTTGGTAACAAAGTTTAAAGCGGAAGAGTTGATTGCAAGATAATTAAGTGTCTTTGAATACCAAATATAAATTGTTGTCAGGTCTTCAATAATAAATGTGTGACTTTGTGGGTATTGACCTTGAGACGAAGAATGTACGCTTGCACATGCCCTTTGACTACCCTAAATATCGTGTGTGTTGGTACGGAAAACCAAGAAAATATTTGAAGTATGATCGTGACCGGCAAAATAGTAATAACCAACCATTCTTCACTATGAGCAATTAAATCGAGTCAATAGCCGATAATTGAATATGACAAAGTGAACCTGAGAAACACTGTAAGTTAAAGGTTAAGCTCAGTAGTAGCAAATACAAAATGAATGAAACAAAGGCAATTGGGAATGAACGCGACAAATATATGGGACTGCAACAGAGCACTATCTACATTTTTATGAGAGGCTGCCAAAGGAAAAGCTCAAAGAGCATTTTATTTGGGAATTGTGAAAAAAAGATGGAAATGAGGTCTGCATGCAAGTTTATTAGAAAGTAGGAATGCCAGACAAATGAAAAAGCGTGTCAACTTGGCATTCCAACGAAGTGACACAGCAGAATGGTTGGCGGCGCGGTGGCGAGCTTATGCGGGCGGATCTGGGCAAATGTACTTATTCACGAGCGCATAACTGAAATTTCATATATTCCATTTGCACATTGACCTTTGTAACGAGAACGCTTGTCCGTCTACTGGGCTGAAATTCCATCACGTCGGAATATATTAAAATGGCTCAGCAAAACGCTCGCAGAGTAAAGAATGCACAATATTGTAGCAGGCGGGTAGGAGATCAAATATCACTGTCTGAAAACATCACACGTAAGGGTTGTGGATGCTGATGACTGGATGTTCCCTTAAAAACCTTGGTTAGTTTATTAAGAGAGGTCTCAAGAAGTTACGACAAACTGACACTTTGCCGAAAAGTGTAAATAAATAGCAACAAATGCCAGCAATCACTTTGGTGAACTGATACAAGCCGCCCACTTGACGCTGGTGGATGGCGCATGGGGAACAAGTGGTGCGTGCACGGACAACAAATTAAAATTCCCAAGCGAAGCAGTAATTGCATTTCATTTACTTTTGAATGAAAATCAACAGGAAATTTATTCAAATTGCCAAAGGCACAAGAGAACCGTATGTATGGCACTGGTTAAGAAAATTGTTTAGACGCAGGCGCCTATGCACATACACATTTTGGGGTTAAGAATTATCTGAGTAGGAATGAGTCCTTACTTAACTCACAAATCTAAATAAATCAGTACCGATTCAGCTATACGAGGTGTGTTCAAAAAGTATCGCGAATCGTAACTGACAGTTTTCTTCGATTGCAGGGGCGTGGTGCATCATGAGTTCTTGCCACATACTTTTGGCCAAAAACAACACAGTAATGATGCCGCAGCCACCGTATTCCCCAGATCTGGCCCCCTGTGACTTTTTCTTGTTCCCTAAACTGAAGAGGCCCATGAAAGGACGACGTTACGCTTCTCTTGACGTTATCGAAGGAGGAGCTGAAGAAGATAAAAAATGATTATTTGAAGTGCTTCGAAGATTGGAAAAACCGTTGGCACAAGTGTATAATATCTCATGGGGATTACTTTGAAGGGGACAAAATAGATATTCATGAATAAATAAATAATTTTTGAAAAAAACACAAAACTCGCGTTTTTTTTGAACACACCTCGTAGTTTCTACTGTTAATTTTTTCGTAGCGAGACTCCGTGGTGTAAAATGATTGAAAATGGTAATAGCGACGCCCAATAATCAGCAGTTTTGCAAAATTTGTAATGTTTAAATAAATAAATATATTCCAAGGCGTAAAAGTTTCATTTGAAAACGATAACATCGCCGCAAAAGCGTCGTCCTTCAAGTTAACAGTGAGTAGGTTGATTTCATTCGCCACAATTCCATACGAAGAGCAGCTTCGTTTCTTTTGGTGCTGTTAAATTCTGGTTAACTAACCGTGTAATAATAATTCCTCACATACGGTACACACAAACAAAGGAGCTAATGCTGCAAATCTGACACCCATTTGTTTGCTGACACTCACACGTCTGCACGAATTCCCGGCTGGAGTGCTTCATTAGCACCTGAACATTACTGCCTTCAGTCGGAAGCAACCAGGCGTATGAGTAATTTCTGATGGCACAAATGTGCTCGACATGGCAGCTCAAACGCACATACATGACATTGTACTGATATTGTACTATATATGTACATACATACATATATGCTTCAAGAAAATTGAGTGTTTGCCCAAATGGTGCCATTACCAAAGTAGATTTCTGGGGTAATTCTTGTTACTGTACATCATAAACTTTTTATGTGACTGGAACGGTAGGTGGTTTACCGCATGAGGTGAGGAACCTTAAGCGGCTGCTATGGGTGTAATATAAATAAATGAAATTTCATTAACTCACACAGAAGAGAATAAGACTTAGGTATATGCACATTTCAGTCCGTGCCTTCCTAATGCAAAAAATGCCATTTCGTATAAGTGAGGACATGTAAAAGTAATGACCATTTTCACTTAACTGAGCATTTTTAGGCCATTAGAGCAGTGTGTAATCTTAAATACTTGCTCTCAACATTTTTATACTTTAAGCATGGTGGCATATTTTTCAAATGTGGCAAAAAAATTTTTACATGGAAGAGATAACATTGTGAAACGAAATATATTTGAATACATTTCGAAAAAAAAACAACAACTCAATCAAACATAAGACGATACAAAGCGTGAACTAATAATAGTTAACTTTTGCGTAAACTGAAAACAGTCACAATCAGTATTTGATTGATGAATTGAGAGTTTGAACCGAAACAGAAGAAATGTGTTGCGCCTTTTATTAAAAGCAAAAGTTAAAGCCATGGATTTGGCTTATGTGCCGAAGCTTTTCATGTAAGTCTTGTACATTTCCCCGCGACACTTGGCTTTTTGTTGTTATATCTGTGGCGGTCACTCAGAGCCGCAATAGGACTGTCAGCTGGGCGAAGTGAAGTGAAGTTGTTATTATTTCGACCTTTTCGTTTTGCCTGATTCTTCTACTTTTTATGTCTTTTGGAATAACGCTACATAGTGTTATCTGTGCGTTCGAAGCTGTCAACAGCCGCTTAACTACCCCAATTTACATGATTTTGTATTTCTAATCGACCTTTTCATTCTCTCCTCACACTTGCCATACATTTAGTTCTATGCTTTGTTGTCTTATATTGTTGTATTTTACTTCGCTTGTTTTGCTTTATTATGTTACTTCATACCTACTGACATCGCATTCTATTCAGTTAACTGCCTCTTCACAGCGTTCTCCTGGCGTCCGCGCTTCGATGACCTTTTATTTGCGTTTCTTTGTTATCTTGCTTCGTTGGCCACATACACCATTTGTACTTCTCAATTTGTGTGGCTTGGGTGTGTGCTTCTATTGCTTTGTTTCAGCTCATAAACATAAAACGTTCAAGTGGAAAGCAAGCCAAGGTGTTTGCACCGGCGCCCAAAGTGCTGCAAATTCACACTGTGACACGCCGCTTAATCGTGGCTATCGCAGCTGTTCCTCATCCGCCACTGCGCCCTTGTGGCAGCAGATAAAAGGCGCTAAAGTGGTCCTACGGGTTCACAGTTCAAATGGTGTGCTTTGTGGCGCGTGGATGGCGGATCGCGCGGCAACAGCTGCGTAGAATGTGAGTGCTGAGCGGTGTTTAGTAAATGAAATCTTAATACCATCATTCCTGGGCGCGAAGAGTTTGTTGAAGTTTTTCTTTTCACATCCAATTTTTCCTATTTTATGTGGTGAGGTGTGGCATTTCAGTGTTTTTAGTTTTTTTCAGTGGCTGATAGTCGTAGAACAACCATGGTGGGTCAGTCTTCTGTATGACTTATGCCATAGCGATTTAGTAGTTTCCTAATATTACAGCTTTCTGCTCTGCATTCACCAACTGAAATTAGTATCCAAATTCGATAATTTTGTATCTTATAATACAGAAATTTTGAACCTAGCCGCCATTAAGTCTTTAAAGTTGTGTGCGAAAATTATTCATCACATTTGTAACGGTAACTACAGAAACTGTCTAAGGTACAATTTGCTTTCACTTTCTCTTCATAGAAGTCTGCAAAATTCGCAAAGATATCCATAGACATATCTATCCTTGGAAAAAGTGCAGATGCCGTTAACTACTATTCGTACATTTTAGCCGTCTTTCAGTATGCGTGCCTCTAATTTTTCATAGAACTAAGTTCGCAAAAACTGCTCGCATTCTTCTTCAAGTGCAGTCAAGGTTAAGGGCACGTCTTTTTCAAAATACGTCTATGCATTTATGTGCGCAAACTTGTCTAAGCTTTTCTCAGTACACCCACGTTTGTACACACTTATACATACATATATACTGAGCACCTAACCATTTCAATAACAAACAAGTTATCATCGAAACAAATGTGACAGCTGTGCGCCCAGTAAATCCGTCTTCCCTCGAATCCTCAGCAGTTGATGTGTTGGTATCGCTTGTCACCTGGCGGCGGGATTATTTACAAATTTCTTCGTGTTCTCGCTGATTCTATCACGCACACCTTGCACACCAAAGAAATATCGTCGAAACCCCAAATCGGTCATACATTGTGACAAAAAAGCACTCGGAAATTGTAATTAAATTTCCCGGGTAAATGATTTTCAATTAAATTAAATTAAATTATACTTTGCTGAGTTGGTAGGACTTTCCTTAATTGCTATGCCAAATATGGGTGCGAATCTCTCAACCAGCTTGTTTACAGCAGCTGCTTAAGTCCGTACACCTCAGTAGTGCTTTGCGATTCTTTCATTGTAATAATAAAAATATCGAACATAAATGTCGCAAATTTTGTATTTCTAGCCGAACTCGTGTACGAAATCCTTGCAAATATTGGAATGGCTTACGATGATTCAAAAGCACAAGCCTGCGAGTGATACAAAGCCCTCAAAGACGGTAGAGGAATGGTTGAAGAGATGCCTCGTTCTGGACGACCTTCGACTATTTCAACTGATGAACATATAAAAAAGTGGAGAATATGGTGCTTGAAAATCGTCAGGCAAGTTTTAGAGAGATGGCAAAAGAGCTCGACATCTCCGTTCGAATGATTTTGGTGGACCCAGAATGGGTATGAAACGCGTCCTTGTGCGACAGGTTCCGATAAAGCTGATTCGAGAAACGATTGTGACCGAATTTAGAGCCAAAAACGCAAAGCATACTATCGATCAACCACCGTATTTCCCAGATTTGGCTCCATGTGATTTTTTCCTGTTCTCCAATTTGAAATTGCCCTCCGCGGAACACGTTTTCAGTCGATCGAAGATATAAAACAAAATTCGCTGAAGGAGCTAAAGGCTTTGGAATGGCCTGCTTATGAAAAATGTTTCGCCAAAATAAATATTAATCAAGAATTTAATATTTTGCGTTTTATTTGCAATTTCCGGGTACTTTTTTGTCACATTGTATACAATTTTCGGCTTTGCGAAAATTACAACGTTGTTATTATTGTTGTAGTCGGTGTGTTGTAATACTCGTTTGGCGTGAAATGCTGCAGTAAATTACAGTTGGCAAGTATGTCGGCAGGTTGCTGGCCCAATTCAACCTTGAACAATTTAGGGGCGAATGCAAAGAGGCGTTCGTCCTAGCAGGCATGTAGGAGCATGTTTTGACCATTCTAAGTTTAACACAAACTTTCCTTGGAAAGGAAAACATTTTCTTGTGTAATAATAATAATTCAGTGTTATTTTTCATAATAACAGTTACTCTTAACTAACCGCATGACAAAATTCTCTCATAGATATCTACATATATACATATATATCCATATGTGTTGAGTATACACGAAATTTAGGCAATCCTCATGCCCACGAAGGAAAGACTCAGCCACAACCCAAATGTTGACATGCTTTTAAAAAGCAATAAGCTTCCAATTTTGGATTAAAAAAAATTAAGTTGATAGAAATTTCCGAAAGCCGTTCGGCCAAAATGGTAAATTTGTTACTCTCTTTGTGAAGCTTAAGTTGGGCCCAGTAAACTCTGTCACCAGTAGCCTTATTATCTAATCTAACTAAGCTAATGGTAAACGTACAAATTGAATTGAATGACTTCTAACGCCACAGCAAAAGTTTGCATTACTTTTAAATATTTACAATTTAATGCTTTTGAGGACCACTCAAAGTTCACATTTTCATTACAAATATAACATTTTGAGGAGGGATAAACTTGCTGGTCCACTAAGACTGCAAAACAACCACAGAAACCTCACAAAGTTCAGTTTGCTCTTGAGTCGCATTGACACACAAAGTGTGCATGTGTATGTGTGAGTGTGAAGAAATGTGTATCGATGCAATTGGAGCAGTTTGGATGGCTCGCATATTGGCCGAAGGAGGGCAAAAACCCGACGTAAATGTGTGCACACAACTGCACGGCGCCTCATTTTATTTATATATATGTACGTGTATGTGTACGTATCTGTTTAGCTGGTGCACAAAAATTGATTTGATGTCTTGTAAACATTTTGCTAATGTTTTATAATGTTAGCAAGAAGATTTTTGATTTATGCGCCACTTGTATTTCATAGATGGACGCCAAAGTTGAGTGCTGTTGTAGAAAATAAATTTGAAAGGTACAACAACAAGATACCTCCATAAAGGCGCTTTAAGTAGGTCAACAACTTTGAACACAGTTTTTGTTTTTTTTATTTTTCTTCAAATAAAACTCTTTCGAAAACAACATATCTGTAATTAATGAGATCAAATGGGAATTAAAAAAAACTACCTAAATTAGTTTCGGTGGTAACTATTCTCGGTGCTCTGACATATATTTAAACGAATAAGGAAGGGCTAAGTTCGGGTGTCACCGAACATTTTATACTCTCGCATGATAAAGTGATAATCGAGATTTCATTATCCGTCATTTACATACATATTTTTTTATTTTGCTGTAAAATTAATTAGATTAGATCAATTCGTGTACTTTGAGTATTGAATTGTATTTTCATTTATTTTAACTGCACTACTTTTACTATATAAAAAAACAAAAACAATCGTTTTTCGAAGTTAATGCACATTTTATTTCCTACATGAATAAGATTATACAGGTTTGACATAGAAGTAATAAGTATTATATATTTTAACAACTAAATGTTATATTTTTAAATTCTAAAGATATGTTTTTACAAATAGCAAAATGTATCCTACGTACATTTCATTTATTCTATATATATATATGAATATGTATGTATTATACAGAGAAGGCATCAGATGGAATTCAAAAGGCGTGGTTGTGAACCGATTTCACCCATATTTTGTACATGTCATCAGGGTGTTAAGAAAATATTATATACCGAATTTCATTGAAATCGGTAGAGCAGTTCCTGAGATATGGTTTTTAGTCCATAAGTGGGCGACGCCACGCCCATTTTAAATTAAAAAAAAAAAACCTGGTTGCAGCTTCCTTCTGTCATTTTTTCCGTAAAATTTAGTGTTTCTGACGTTTTTTGTTAGTCGGTTAACGCACATTTAGTGATTTTCAACATAAACTTTGTATGAGAGGTGGGCGTGATTATTATCCGATTTCTTCTATTTTTAAACTGTATTTGGAAATCCCTGAAGGAAACGGCTCTATAGAGTTTGGTTGACATAGCCATAGGAGTTTCCGAGATATGTACAAAAAACTTAGTAGGGGGCGGGCCCACACACACTTTTCCAAAAAAATTACGTTCAAATATTCCCCTCCCTAATGCGATCCTTTGTGCCAAATTTCATTTTAATATCTTTATTTATGGCTTAGTTATGACACTTTATAGGTTTTCGGTTTTCGCCATTTTGTGGGCGTGGCAGTGGGCCGATTTTGCCCATCTTCGAACTTAACCTTCTTTTGGAGCCAAAATGCGTGTACCAAGTTTCATCATGATATCTCAATTCTTACTCAAGTTACAGCTTGCACGGACGGACGGACGAATAGACAGACATCCCGATTTCAACTATACTCGTCGCCCTGATCACTTTGGTATATATAACCCTATATCTGACTCTTTTAGTTTTAGGACTTACAAACAACCGTTATGTGAACAAAACTATAATACTCTCCTTAGCAACTTTGTTGCGAGAGTATAAAAATACACAGTGAAATTTTGGAGTTACACGCGATTTATGACGGTACTAAAAGAGGTCTTCAACTGCTACAGTATGCCGGTTTTTTCTGTGAGATAAATCTAATAAAAATCAGGACCAGGAGATGCTACTTGTATAATGGCCAACGGCAAAAAAAGAGAAAACAAAAAAATACAAAATGGCGGTGTTAAACTAAAAAAAAATTTGCTCAAAATTTTGGTAATTTTTGTCTTGCTAAATTCGATTTTTGATCAGATTAAAAACTAGCAACTAGCTGTATGCAGAATTATGTGTTCACAGGACATGCATTGATAGTGATGGGATTCCAAAAATGTGGTTTTGAGAAAAACGCGGGTGAAGATAAACTCAAAAAGCTGATTGAATTATGCGGATGCATTTTAGAAGACTGTAACTCTAAACCTATTTGACGTGGTGACTTGAAATTTCTTTATTTCCTTTATCTCTTCATCTTTCACTAACAAAGGGCCTCAATAAAGCACTCCACCTGCTTTTGTTTTTTGCTGGCATTTTCAGTTCCCTCCACTATTTTTCAATGGTTTCTTTTTGTAAGGATTTCCTTCACGTGGGCTTAGGGTGGCCTCTCTTACGACTTCCTTGCAAGTTTCAATCCAGAGCTTGACTGCTTCTTACCTGTCTGTGTTTGACCTATCCATCAGCACTAAAGCATAGGCTTTTATCAAGTTGTATATTCGCCCCCAAACGACTGCATATGAATAATGGGCTCTACATTTAGCTAACAATCGGTTATAAAAGTAAGACATCACGTTCAGTTGTTTAAATTCTAAACAAGCTCGTATTTGCTGACCTCAGAACTGAATGACGGTCAATGAGTAGTTTGCACAAATCGCAGCTTTTCAATTGCATCATCTTGCTTGGGTACGCTCGTCAGAAATGAATATTTTGAGGAAGTAAGTAATGCATTGCCTTCGCTTATTGCATACATGTATGGAATTCGCAGTGAAGCGTGCAAATAAAGCAAACAATAATCGTACTTTCCGACAATTTTCTGCGGCCCTATATCAAATGTCAATTGCGATTCTATTGTACGATTATTTCAGCTATTAAACTAAATTAGCATCAACCTGTTTGCGTTTGCTGCAAGTCATAACTTTTTCCTATTTAAACGCACTCATTTGCATTTCAATATACACATCTGGATATATAAATATATACGTACATCTTTGCCTATACATATATACAGGCATATATGTGAAGACTCACATCATTAAGGGCGCGCCGAGGTCGGGCGAAACCGAAGTTAAGTTTCACAGATGTCAGAAAATCTCAATTTGAGATTCCAAAATTTCAATGCCATTTTCCAAGAGTGCGTGTCCTGTCTTCCCCAAGCATGCGCTCTTTTACTGAACTAATTTCCATTCTCTTAAATCGGTCGGTACCTTTTGTGCCTGTCAAAAACGGCGGTTGGGAATTGTGTGCGCAAAAGCGAAAATAAATTTTAATGCAAAATAAATGCTCACAACCGCAAGGCATCAAAAAGCCAATGAAAGAAACATAAATCCGCGAATATCAACAAAAATATTTGCTCGAAGACACTTAATTGACTTAATTAAAAAGGGGAAAATAAACAGCAGAACACCGTTGAACAAGCGCGCATCGGGGATGAAAGCACACAAATATGAAGGCGCGAATGCGGGGAAAGGTTTCGGGTTGGTCGGCGCTCGCCAAGAGCCAGTTTAGTTTCGTGAACTCACAAGTGCACAGCGCGTTTTATTGCCATTTGGTTGTGTTTGTGCAATTAATGTGTTAAAAATAAATCAGGGCCGTTTCGAAACTCAAGTTCATGTGTACAAATGCCCTCATGTGCGGGTATTTAGGCATTTTCTGTAGAAAATTTCTGTTCCGAATTGTGCCGACGACTTTAAAAGCACTGGAATACTTATTAGTTAATGTTTTGATAAGGAGGTATTTTTAGGTGAACTTAGCGGACTCTTAGCACCATCGAAGAAAAAGTTTAGTAAAACTTTAATTCGAAGGAAGAGCAAAACATTCGCTACAAAACGATTCACGATCTTCAATGAGAGGTCTACATGACATCTGTTAGGTTACAACTTTTTACATGTTTGTAGATCACGCCTTCTGCTTCGGACACTACTCTCGAGTGTTTGAAGTAAATGTTTCATGTAACCATAACAGAGAGTCTAATAGGAAGTGCAGACGCTGCAATTAAGGTCACTTGAATTAAATACTTTTTTCTTTTTCTAGCCGACTTAAATACATTAATCCCTAGAAGAAGCTTATGGCTTATGCTATTTCTAAATCTTAAAAATTTTCATTTCATTTATATTTTAAAATATGCACTCTCAACTCTCAATAAATTTACTAGATTCTCTGTACATTCGACCAGCAGCTGAATTTTGTTTTCCCTATTTTAGGAATTTATGGCTGGAAGCGAAATGCATTTCGCCCAAAATATTTTTTTAGCCATACAATACTAGTTAGGAGTTCATTGCTGTTTCATACAGTAAGGTTTGAGAGTGCAATCAAAACAAACAACAAACGGTAAACATCTAAAACCAAAAACAACAAATGCCTAGAGTCGCAAAGGGGGTATGGACGAATAATAAATTGTTTTGCAGTTAAGTTAAGTTTGGCAATAAATCACGTTTGACATGCGAAATTGCGAAATGACGTTGCGTCAGTGCCCAATTCGAAATTCGCAACCACCTGAGGCAGCTAAATGCAGTCAGTTGCTCGCACACACGAACAAATACCCGTTCTCGCTAGTTTCAGGTAGCGATTCTAGTCTGAAATCCAACTGGTTAGAAAAATACGAGTCTATACCTTAAATTTCATAAGTGAAATGAACGATGTGGAAAAGCGTCGGACTTATAGAAAATGTTGGCAATTTATTCATTTATAATTGAAGCATATTTGGGCTTGACTATTTCGAAGCGGTACGAGACTGGTATATATCCGACTGAAATTCGACAGTTGTCAGTCAGTGGGACAATCAATTGCCTAGTTGTGTGGTGATTCGCATGTTACTAGTTGTAAAGTAGTTCATCACTAACTGTTCTAACTTCGGGATGTGTTTGCACGAGCGTCTGTGTTAATCAACAGAAGCTCTATATCGCCCGACGTGTGCAAGGTGAAATCCACCAAATACATAGTAGCCAACATTTATTTATATATTTATTGTTTCACGTTTTTTGCCCGCGAACTAAATCGTAACATATGTAGTTCTAATTTTATCAAGCCGTTGGCGCAAGTTCATGGCGTGAGCTTTCCTATGCGATGCGCAAATGTGTTCGTATGCAATGTACATAAGTGTGCATGTATGAAAACTCGTGCTGTGCAATTTTGTATTGTTCTACGGTGTGTTTTGTTGGATTTAAGAGATTTTTGGTTTTATGTTCTACTTAGTTTTTGAACCGATGAAGTGCTACACTCAAATTAGCTGAGCGTCTATGAGTCCCTTTCCTCATCATTCTCTAATTAGGAGTGAATATACTATACTTTTGGAATGGGTCTACACCGTTATGTATTAAGCGTCAACCATTCATTTTGTAACAGATGCAGAACTATAAATAAGTTTTAGGACGAGGATTTAATCCTCGAGAGAATTTCACAAGAAAGTGGCACAGTTGAAAGAAAAAAATCGAATGAGATAAAAGTGAAAAGCATTTATGATTTTAAGGGGTTAGGGGCAGTCAGCGGCACGAAAAAATGAGAATTTTCAGTATTTTTTTTGCTATTAAATCGTATTATTTTACAAAAGTAGTAATATGGCATCATTATAGAATGTGTTGACTTGAAGTCACGAAAATCTCAAAACAAAAAATTTAATTTCCGAAGTTATAGTTGTTTGTGTTGACCCTGTTCCGAAAAAAGGTACTTGCGGTGACAATCATAAGTCCTGGGAGATTCATCTAAAATCAATCGGACAAAAGAAATTAGTTTTATAAATTGATAATCCTGGGCCTGATCGAAGGATTTTTTTTCAAAATTAACAAAATGGCGGCCTCAGAAATTTTTTTTCTAAATTTTTGCGAAAAAATCAGCAGTTAAATGGTCTTAAAAAATCGAAATTTTTGAAAAAAAAATCCTTTGATTATGTATTCTAAAAGCTGTATAAATTTCATTAAAATCTACTGAGCGGTTTTCGAGTTACAGTTGTCACCAGTTCATAAAACATAGTTTTGAGAAAAACGAGTTTACAGTTTAACACTTTGAAGTGCCCGAGCCCTCTTTGTTATTTCTCGAATAACTAAAAAAGTAATTATCGGATCAACGTAAAATTTTCAGAGAATACTTTTAAGATATTACACTTAACGAAAATTTAAAAGAAAAAATAATTTTTTGAAAATTCTGACTACCACTAACCCCTTAAGGGATCGTCTCAATGTGAGCCTCCGAAAAATCACTGATTTTCGCGTTTTTTTTTTAATGTTGAAATTAACTACTCGGTTCGGTAAAATTTGACAAAATGGCGGCGGTTTGAACAAAAACTATCGATTTTAGCCCTTTTTTCGACGATTTTTCGTTAAAAATGTTCTCTGCAAATTGGAACCAGATATCTTCAAAAAATTTTTTTTGAGAGTGGAAACCGTTTTGAAAAATAGCATTTGGAGAAAAATGCGTTTAACGTCACGCTCCGTTCCCCACTCTGTTGCCTTTCTACAAGAAACACTGTAGCGACCATAATAATTTCAATTTCGTTTTGAAAATTTGAGAGAATGTTTATTACAGTGTATACCATACTATCCGATAATGCAACAAAAAAAAAAGATTTTTTGAAAATTTCACGCTGAGAAGATCCCTTAATAAGAAAACAACAAAAGTTCTAAGTTTCAACAGTAAAAAGCGTCACAGATTGACGTTTACAAATATTTACAATCGTGCCGATTACGTCGGTCAATATTCTTGGCGCATCTGCTGGGATTCCTCCCTCTTAATTATATGGTTTTCTAGTGCAACCTGTACTTTGATGTGCCCTTAGTGATCTCGATATGCCCCTGCGCTCTTCGGGCCTTCCGTTGTCATGTGGTGGCAACTGCGTCAGTCGCAGCTGTCATTGCTCTTGGCTGGCTGACATTGAAAATGCAAATAAATTCGTGTTTCCACACCGACACACATACACACACACGCCGTACATATGTAGTACATAAATGGACACATGCTCGCTGACAAACCCATAGTCGCTCATCTCTTGCCACCTCAAGCGGCATCAGCACGCTGTCGCCGTCGTTGAACCGATTTGCAGTTGTGTTGATTACATGATTTTCATGTTAAAATTTTACAAAAAACATTCGGGCTCGCTGCTCTGGCATGGCGTCTGTCGGTGGCTGTGTGTTTTGTTGAGCAAGCGATGCAGGAAAATATTTTATTGTTGACATTTTGTTTGGCTCTTAACGAAATTCGCAATTTCTTTTGTGATGCTCTTGTCGCACAGTTGTTGCAGAAAGTTGTGGGTGTTCGCCAACGCAGTCAGATTTCCTTGTTATTCTTTGGGGTGTTTATTTTCCTTTTTAGTTTTTTCTTTCTGGTTTTGGTCGGAAAATGAAAAATTAGCGGCTGCCATTTTTGCCATTTCTAAGAGTTTTTTTTTTATGAACTCGATATTAAGAGATTTGAAAAAAATGCACGTTTGTGGGCTACTTTGAGGTATTTGCGTGCCTTATTATAGAGAAAGTATCGATGTTAGAAACTGTGAGTTGCTTCGAAATAAACTCAAAAATTTTATTAAACAACAAAGCGGTTCAGAAGTGGGCGGAGCTATGCCTATGATCTGAAGTTTCATCGCAATAAGATTTGACTACCTATAAACTCTGCCTAATGTCTCCCTGTGTGTGCCTACACTCTTAATTTTTATATGTACGGATGTTTGGCTGAATGTTCACAAAATTATTTTCGCCCACAAGTGAAGGCTACACTTTCTTATTCATTGATTCTGCTCAAATAATCAAAGAACGAATTTCAATGATTTATGAGTTTAACGGTGAAATTGACTATGACAAGCTAACAAAGATGACTACAACAATTTCATTTGTGCTCCATATTGAGCTCCACGTGTAAACTAACGGTAATGGCAGTTTTCGGATTCATGCAGTGGTTACTTCCTTATCAGCACAATCGGCTTTTTGCGGGTTGTAATTAATATTCCCTCCACAATGTATGTGTGTATACATCTGTGTGTCTAAAGATGACAGGCGGAGCGGTGTGCTGCGGGCGGGAGTAAACGACCGACTTGCATAGAATGTGCTTTTGCGGTGTTTACCACAACATTTGCTTGAAATTGTGCATGACTTAGCGGAAATTAAATGAAAACTTGGAGTCTGGCGTGATTTACTCAGTTGCTCCCTTGAGAAATGTTATTTATTTTGGGAGAAGTGATTATGTTTGTGTTCAAAATGGCTGCACATCAGACATAGGGTGCGTTGATTACGCGTGGAGCATGGTAAATCGGTTGAGTGATCGGAAGTAGGCATTTGTCTTAAACAGATCATATTTAAATCAATGGAAATATTTGTGGATTGTATTGATATCTGTTGCTAACGGGTATTTGCCATTAAACATTTTTACAGCTCCGATCGATATTAGAAAGTTATTTAGTGTTCTGTGATCTTAAAGGAGTTTCTTAGATGAAAACTTAATCTCAAAACCTTTCTCAAATGTAAACTGCCTGAGTAACCTACTTCTAACTTTTCACTGGAATATTGTTGGCTAGAGACAAATATTTTCTACAACGAAAAATGTGCATGATGTGGCTTGGATGTAAACTTATGCGAACGCAAATCTAAATTTGAGAGTGTGCGAGCTGGTTCATTTGTATACATTTTGTTGCTGCTTTATGTCCAGCAATCTGCCTCTTTTCTGTTGTCACAAATAATTAATTGAATTCACCCTAATGACCATAATTGAATTATTCAACTTTTGTGCGGCTTTGCGCTCGGCATTGTTGTCTTTGCTCGACCGCAGCAGCGCTAATGAAATTGTTTTGGTTTTAGTTGCTTTTCGCTGCTAATTCCTCATATTCCGCTTAGGGGGGCCTAATCCGAAAGTCTTAATGGCTTAGCAATAAAGGGATAGCACAAATGTTGTCGAGATCAAAGTGGAAAATATAAATAAATATACTCGAACATGTTTTTGTAATTCTCTCCCTGCAGTTGGCCAATGCTTTTTCGCATCGCCTTCAGTTTTAGCAGAGCTGACAGCTGTCAGCGATAATGAGCTTCGACTGCACTGACGCGTAATTCCCATTGGTCATATCAAAACACTTAGGCTCACTGGCTGAGTGCTTGAACAATTTGCTGTTATTGCTTATTAGGCTCTTTGGCACACTGTTATTGTTAGAATATGAATATCTTTTCATTTTGAGAAGTCTGAATTTTCGCGCTTGTGGACGAAGGTATGAGATTGCTGTGGTTTGTCTGAGTCGTTAAAAACTCTTATTGAATAAGTAATACAAATAGAAAAGTAACTGAGCGAATGGATGAAACCAAAACTTTTTGCATTTCCTGGTCTGTGAGTGTATTTGTACTTAGGTTATGCTCCATATCATGTCAACTGATTAAACCATAGTGGAACCTCATTAACCTCCGCAATGCTGCCGAAATGTGTTTGTGTGCTTATGCTGTGCTTTGAGCAAACAAATTTGACTAGCTTCGCTTGATTGCCGCTTGTCATTTGTCAACTGTAATGTGCTCATTTGCCCACAATCATCGCCGACACGGGTAATGTCAAGGCGCGCTGCCGTGCATTCCCCTTCGTCACTTCAACTGTCGGGTCGAATTACCGAGATCCACACGTATATTCGCAGTCGCTGACTGAACCAATGGCGCTTACGAAAAAAGTTGCCCTTCCGAGAGCACACTTTCAGCGCTGCATTCGCCAGCAACGTTTCGTTATGAATGCGGATCGCCAGGTAGCGAAGCACTCATAAACCGTAGCTGGTTGCGGGCGCAGCTTGTAAGGCAGTGAGCCACTGCAGACTCCACGCTTGCTAAATTGGTAATGTGATGCTCGGCAAGCAGACATCGAGCTCATGGCTCAATCAATCAATTGGAGTCCTTTCAACTTTGGCACGACCTGCAAAGAGCACAATGGAGCGCCACTCTAATTTGCTATGCACAAAACACATGCTACATATGTATATATTAAATGGGTAAGTGTATCCATATACGTACGCACGTGTATGTGAAACTAAGCAACGCCAATATTGACGCGTGTGCGCATCCGCGCATGTACACAAGTATATCCATGGAATTGACAAATTAAGCACTTACAGGAGATCTCTCCTACATCCCCTATGTGTGTGTGTGCATATGTTGGTACCTATTTATAGGATCAATGGCAAATACATGGCTGAATAATCCATATAATGAAACTGTTGAATTATAGGATTTTAATTGGTTTTTCGCTATTATTAGCAATTGTGTCTGCCAAGTTAAATGAAACCACTTTTCAACAACCAACAAAAGATAAGCTATTATTTCTCTTGGAACTTTACTGATGTCCCTTTTTCTTTATTTTGGCTATAAATAATGTATTGAATCGGCAATTTGGTACTAGTCATCATCGATTCGCCATTTTTCGCAATTTTTGGTTGCTGCTTGTTAAAAATGTCCATGTGAAAACAACACCAAAATTAGAGAGCTGAATTTCGTACACGAGAGTATGCGAATACTTCACTCTAACGCTTGGCGAATCAAATACAGCTATGTATGTGTAACTTATATGTCTGATGGAATGATTTTTTTATATAATCGGATACACAACACTGCTTAATCATATATGTATGGCTACTAGTATAACTGCAAGCGCGTTCATCTGCATATGCAATATGCTTGAGATGCATAAACGATCGCTGGAAAGTGAATTTAACGAACGCAAATTCCTTTATGACCCACTAAATCGCGTGGGAATGCGCACTTGTGGGCTTATTTGGGTTGGCATGCATCCACATGGCACCCACACAACCCGAAGCAGTCCCTCTGTGTTTTTGTTTCAGTCATTACAACTAATTGAAATGGAATTTAATTGCGGCAAATGAAATGCGTCGGCGGGCAGCGAACAGAGGGGAAATTAAGTAAAAAACAATGGCGCATATCCGTGAGCTTGCATGTGTGTGTGTGGCATGCTGCCGCTTGCGTGTTTGTTAAATTGTGCGCTTGTGGTTTTAATTGCAACATGCAACGCTTCATTAAACATAACGCCTGAGTGTAATCTTAAGCTTTTACTGCATTTTTCATTTGCTGTTTACTGCATGCGTCGACATTTGTTGCTGTTGTTATTACACGTGTCAGAGGCATTAAATGAGCAGTCGGAATATGGGTAGAATTTATAGCTGCACAAAAGTATGCACAAACAAATGCGCATCAACGAGCAGAGTTCGGGTGCCATATGCAACACAACTACAACTGCATACGTACACACACTCACATACATGCAAATGTATTAGTGCCATTAGTCGGTTGCGAGAAGCCACATGCTGGCTTGATCACTTCATACACTCACACACACACACATTCAGATAGTATGTGTGTGTGAGTTCAGATGTTCTAAATTATGTTATTCAGTGCTGCTGGCCACAGCTGGAGTGTGTGTGTGTTGGTGATAGCTGTGCTTTGATTTGAGCAAGTTTATCTTATTTAATTGTAAGCAATTTATAAAGTTAATTTGATCCGAGGTGTAGCTTTTCTTTGCATGCAAGCTCACTTACGTCTAAATGCATCAGCACATATGTGCAACTGGTGTGTATAAATCTTTAAAGTGTTAAATAAATACATTCACTGCTATTGATTCATGTTTTGCCATTTGGTTTACAAATTTACACAGAAAAATATCAATTTTATCACTTCTACCATTTCATGCTGATTAATTTTATAAGCCATCTTCTGCAAATATATGCACTCCTACATTGCCACTTGACTTTTGAGAAATTACCAATTTTTGATTTTTTTTTCCAAATTCGATTTCTATTTAACCAGTTCACTATTACACTAACACCAACATAAACTATATATCCGACCACGCGTTGCTGTTTCCATGGTATATACGAGTATTAAGGGGCTATACCAGTGTGACACATGAAAAATTAGCGATTTTCGTAAATTTTTTTAAAGAGAAAGTACGCGATTGAATATTTCGAACTTCTTTGAACGCAATAAGGTATATTTTAAGATTTTTTTTTTAATGTTGAAAAATAACGGAGTTATGGGATGTCTTCGGAGTTGCCAAAAAAAAAGTGCCGCAACTGCTGGCCTGATTCCGGCCGAATGATAGCTGAAACAAAAAAAATTAAAAGTTTATTAAACTTAAATATATTTACGTTTCGAGAAAAACGCGTTTAAAGTTTCACTTATATATTTTTGCACCTCCGGGCGGTCGCTCTTTAGAATGCTGCCTTCCAAAAACTATTCAAGATACGACCTTCCATTCAAGGATATTTATGGAAATATAAGCTATCGAAAAAGCACCTAAAAAATTTTTTTTTGAAAGTGTCATACTGGTATAACCCCTTAAATACTTTTATAATAAACTTCTCAAAACAGTGAAAATGTTATTTCCAAATAGAGACGAAAACGTAATTGCCCGTTAAGAGTCCAAGTGGCAATTGTGATTTAATGTGATGAGAAATTATGAATGAAAGTGAATTGAATTTTATTTTTTCTTTGAATTTGAATTTTGGCATGCTGGCGTTTAGAAATATATATGTATATGTATATATATTATAGATGAAATGTCTTATTTCTAGTCTCATGAGATATAAACTACCATATCTCGTAAGTAGAATCAAACTGGCCATTATGTGCCAACTTTTATTAACAACGGTTTTGTAGATTAGGAGTTAACGTCATAGAAAACGTTATACGTAATTCTTATACATACATATTTATAGATATAGTCAGTTCAAATGCTCGAATATCCATTGATTGCATTTGCTAAGCGAGTTGAGTGTGAAGCAGATGGCGCTAATGGAAATGTAATGGTGTCTTTTCACGTCATGTGTTGGTGCGAAAAGCTCATACAAAATGGACTTTGGATAGCTGGATCAGATGTGCTCAAATAAAAGTTAATTTGCTAAATAAACATTAATTAAATGCGATGTAATAGTGCACCGCATTAGAAAGCACACATGCACATTTCCACTCACTTTACTTATTCTAAACGCAACAAACACGTGGAGTCATGCACACTCACAACCGTTTGGTTCAGCAAGCAACCGCTCGAATACAGCAGTTGCACAAACCGCAAAGTTCCCAACCAACTGACAAAGGTTGCACCCACACACATGTATAGTTGGAAAATGAATAAATGCTGCTGAGCAACAAAGCTACAGGGCAGCTGAGCGGGGGGTTGAGCTAAAGGGGCGAAGAGGGACCTGAAGCATTAAAATTAAATCAAAGTTAAGTAGGTGGTAAGTAGGTTTGGAAATTGGCGATGAAAGCCATAGGAGTGGTCGTATCAATTCTCTTCTCCTGCATTGAAGCCAAACCAAAACGGTGCGTGGCGTATACGTAACCCAATATTCCTCTACAATGCATTACTTTAGGGAAAATGTTCTTGGAGTAGGAGTGGATTTCAGAAAATATTGGAAATATCAAGTGCAATAAAAAATATGTACAAATTACAATAAAAAAATATTTACTAAATTAATAAGATTTTATGGAATTTTTGAAAAAGAATACTACTGTATAGATTGTAATGACACTTTCACTTGTAATGTTTATAGATGTTTCAAAAATACTCATTTCCGACAAAAAATTATATATTTTTTGAATTATAAGAGATCTCTGATGATGCTTAAACAAAAAGGTTCTCCACTGCTGCAGTGATTCCGGTCCTATCCGAGGATGAAGCCTAAAAATAAAAAAATAATCTAATTAAACTATAATATATTCTCCGCGCTATGATCTACGATCTAAACCAAAATATCGAAATTCGACGAAATGGAGGCGTTTGAAAAAAGAGTTGATTTTACCCCAAATTTTGGTCGGATTATTGATCAGATAAAAAACCGATATATTTTTGTATTTTAAATTACATACAGAACAGGCAGAAAAAATTTCATGATAATCACATAAATTGTCGTGGTATTCACTATTCGAAAGGCGCTGTTTCGAGAAAAACGCGCTCAACAAATAAAAATAGTGCAGCTTGAACTGTGCGGTTTCCCCTTAAGTGGATCTAACTCAAAATTCGGCTGCATAGTGCATACTTTCCATAAAAATCAAAAATAAATAAGATTACGGCCTTTTTAAGGTAAAATTGAAATTTATTTAAAATTTTGGATCTTTCTGATCTGTCAAGATTTCGATTTTGATCCAAACGGTTACATTTTAGAAGGCTTCAACTCAAAACTTCCTTCATTTATTAAGTTAAGATTCTGCTTTTAGCGTTACTGGCGATTTATCTGCGTGAGAATGGACTGATTCTGCTTCTAAATACCGTCTTCAATGATCCATGATACAAATTCGCTGCTTCACTTCTTGACGAAATTGTATCGCTCCCCTCACCTCTTCCCTGTTTGGCATGTGGAATGCTTCCTCATTAACATTATGCGAAAAAACACACAAAACTAAATAAAACTGAAGACTGAAAGACCGACATTTGTCTCTGATGGAAAATCGCTCCAATGAGCAGCTGTAGTAACAACAACAATGCTCGGTTCGCATATATACTATATACAGAAATATATACAACTATGTTAAAGTATATATGCTCGTATATAAAAACAAAAACAACTATGCGATTATAGCATGTGTTGTTATTGTTGCGTGTAAATTATTCGGTTGATTGTGCAGCGAAAACCACAAAATCCGCTTGCCGTCTCCCCCGACGCTTAACAATCGCGACCTTGTTATTAGACATTCAATACCTTTTATCTCGCCCTGCAATGTGTTATGTAATACATGTTTTGCGCAAATATAAATTCATTTTCATGCAGCAAAAAAATGCACATTGCTGTGTGCATGAATACGTCCGTGATTAAGCCATCAGTTTGAGGCGCCCGCTTTCTTTTCAGACTGTCATAACTTACTTGAGATAGGTATATACGAGTGGGTTGACCATGATAGCCACAACTTCTTTGGACCAGAATGCATATAATATAATATGAACTTCTGATTTCTTTAAAATGAATATTTAGTCTTATGAATTTATGTGTGGTTATACATTCAGTATTTGTTACACCGACTTTTCAGAGTTCTAGTTTTCATTAATAGGTACCCTGCACATCCCGACATTTAATCGGATGTTCCGAATTCTACATTTCATTCTTCTAAAACAAAACACCTATGCCTAATTAACGTATGAGCAATCCAATCACTGTATGTTTTTATTAAATTTTGTTCGAAACCCCCGCCACTACGTCTTTGATTTACAATAATTTTATTTGTTGCATATATAATTATTAATGTGGCGCTGCTTCCAAAAGCCAGCAATCAAATAGCAATCAGTCAAAAAGCTAATCGGCTGTCTGGCCACAAACTGAATTGAATGAGCAGCGAATAAATTTACTCAACGGTAGTGTTTGTTTATAAACATTTGGAGCTCTGATGCTAGTCAATTAACATTAGCGAATTTATGGGCGGGAAGTGTTAATTCGAAACTTGTTATTGGCAATTATTTGATGAGATAAAATCAATAAAATGTGTGATTGACCATTTCGAATGCCAGGTGTGATTCATCTTTATATCTCACTAATAAATAAGTAATATGCATGCACATTTGAGAACTTGCACTAGTACAGACCGACCTGTGCTGGCGTGCGTCCACTTAGTGGGCGGGTTGTTGGTGCCCAGCGGGTTCGGAGAGTATGGAACGAAACCACTTAGCAGAAATGGATGAAACCTTAGTCTAATTGGATCAGAATTTGTACCAAATGTTTATGTTAGGAATGCTGTTCTCTGATTTTGGTTGGGCTCAATCGTTTGGGTAGGGGTAAGGGGCTATGGTTATACATTAGAAGAATTCTTATTCATTTACGTTTTAAAGCGAGATCGGGTCTTGCTTCTTACGACGATGTTAGTTTTTCTTTGCACCTCACTTTATACTTACTTAAGGAATAAAGATTAGACAAAATGAAGTTATATGATATATAGGTCTTTTCTTGGTCGACTTCTGTAATGAGTCTGTGTTCGTGATTAGATAACTGTATTTCTGATCTAACGGTATTATGAGCATTTAGTTTACCTTTAACCAATTCCTGAACATGCAATTTATATTATCTATTCCTTCTTCAAACTATCGTCGATAGACAGCCTTTTGAACGCCTTGGTATCCTCCGGTGAGTGTACGTGTATAGTAGGGTGTGCCATTTTGAGGCAACCTTTTTTTTTCAACTGAAAAACAGGCTCAAAACTTTAGAAATGTGTAAAAAAAAAGTCACTCAAAAGATGAGCCCTTAATAATAATATTAAGAGGTGCCTCTTTCAAGTTTTCTGTTTTCCATATAAATAACATGAAAAAAAAATCATTTTTTTTGTGGTGGTTATTGTGCGGAGGTTTTATATGTGCACGCGATGGCTGCCAGTAGGGATGGTAAACTAGATTCCAATTCTACTCGATAATCGAGTTTTCTCGTAAAATAATCGATTTTTCGAAATCGATCTTCAGTAGTCAAAGTCGATTAAGAATCGGTTCTTGAAATTCGAAAAATCGATTATTTTACGAGAAAACTCGATTATCGAGTAGAATTGGAATCTAGTTTACCATCCCTACTGGCAGCCATCGCGTGCACATATAAAACCTCCGCACAATAACCACCACAAAAAAAATGATTTTTTTTCCATGTTATTTATATGGAAAACAGAAAACTTGAAAGAGGCACCTCTTAATATTATTATTAAGAGCTCATCTTTTGAGTGACTTTTTTTTTACACATTTCGAAAGTTTTGAGCCTGTTTTTCAGTTGAAAAAAAAGGTTACCTCAAAATGGCACACCCTAGTGTATAGTATACACATATGTATATGAAATTTTACATTTTTCGAAGAAGGGTGATGAAAAAATAATTCAGCCTTAGGGACTTTGAAGCCACTCGCGTGTCACTCGGCACTGCAAATGCCGTTTTATACCCTGAACAGGGTATATTAAGTTTGTCACGAAGTTTGTAACACCCAAAAGGAAGCGTCGGAGACCCTATAAAGTGTATATATAAATGATCAGTATGTTGAGCTGAGTCGATTTAGCCATGTCCGTCTGTCTGTCCGTCTGTTCGTCTGTCTGTATATATACGAACTAGTCTCTCAGTTTTTAAGTTTTGAAATTTTGCAAACGTCATTTTCTCTTCAAGGAGCTGCTCATTTATTGGAAATGCCGTTATCGGACCACTATAGCATATAGCTGCCATACAAATTGAACGATCGGAATCAAGTTTTTGTATGGAAAACTTTTGCATTTGACAAGATATATTCACGAAATTTGGTATATATTATTTTTTAAGGCAACAATGTAATCTCCGAAGAAATTGTTCAGATCGGTTCACTATATCATATTGGTTCCATGTAAACTGTGAAGGATATATTAGCTTCGGTGCAGCCGAAGTTAACGTTTGCTTGTTTTTTATTATTTTTATGCATTCGATTTTTGGCTGTTATAACTGGCTTTACTTCTTTTCATTTTATTCAACTTCATTGAGTTTGAATGTTTTGTATTCCATTTATGATAATTTCGACGCGACGTGCCATTTCGCCGAATAATCACTGCCTCCGAGCAAACACTCATCAATTTTATGTGTGTTTATTTTTATTTTTATCCTAATCTCGCATTATTCTTGGCAGTCATGATTGATGCCTTTAACGGATTTAGCGGAGACTTCCCTCTTCCTTTTGGTACCACTTAACGAATTCGCCCAAAAATTCAATCAAGTTAATTATGAAGTGAATGCGAAAAAATAAAAAATAGACTGGGCTGTAAATTTCCAACTGCGGAATCATTGGGTTCGTCGCACCCACTTTTAATTGATGCAAATGGAAATTAAATTTCATTTGCCGAGAACACTTGCGGCTGGATTTGTCTGTTCTTTCTTTTTCAGTTCATTCATGCATTAATTCGTTAGACGAGCCGCGGCGTCGTTTTTTGGTAAACATTTTTACTTTTCAGTGCTTTGCTTAATGAAACGAAACTCATAGCTCAGCAGCTTTGTTCTATAAATATTTGGTGTGCATCAGCATTTTAGTGGCTAATCAAGGCCGTGGAGCAGACGCATGCCACTGAATTCAATTACCAACATTCATTACTTATGGAATACATAGTATTCAGGGTAATCTATTTATGAGTGCGCGAGCTCTTGATATCACTCAGTGGCGAGATCAGTAATTTTTGACTGTAGAACTCTTTTATGTTGTTGTTGTTTATGAAAAAACGCTTAAAATGTGTAAAAAATATCAAAATGTTTGGAATGACGAAACGAATTCATTCGAAAGGATGTCTGTACGGTCAAACGGTATTTTTGGAGAAAACTAAGAGGGACGCAAATGAAGAATATGCGGTTTAAATGTGCTTTTTGGTAGATGGGAACTCTCTAACGAAAAAAAAAAAAATAAGTCCAACTTTCAAATCGGTCTCAGATATGAGGGACCCGTCCACTCGCTAGTTCTTATCATACATTAGTATAGTTGAACAACGTCAGTAAGATCGTGTTGAACATACCAAGGCACATCCAAACCCATGCTAAATTATGTTTATGTACACAGTTAATGTATGCCTATGTATGTAAATAAGTAACTATATAATACAGCGTTTGCAGTTGGAATTGCACACTTATCGCCGCGTTTGAGTTGTGAGAGCATTTCAGTTTCTACTTGCGCTTGGGTGGCGAGATTAGGTGGGAGAGGTGCGGGTTGGCCAAGTAATTGAAAAGTATTTCCCAGTGCACCGCTATGCTTGCTTAATCATTCGTTTGCATATAGCAACAACATCAACAGCATAACAACAACTAAAGCCGCAAAGCAACAATGAATAATGCAAATGCTTAAATTAGCAAATTAGCGCTCAATAGCTCAATTCACTCGACTGTTATTAGTTTCTTAGACATGTGAACTCATAAAGCACCGATAGAGTTCGCGTTCTGAATGCGGAATTTATCAATATCGCACATAAATACCGTACATTACATACATTCTCGAGTGTTCATTTACATGTGTAGTTGTGAAATTTGAAGTGTGCTCCCGAGCATTTTCAATATATTGTAATGAGTAAGTAATCCGATTAACAGTCATTTAATCAAGTATGTGTGACTAGAGAAATTATTGGAATTATAAATATGTGATCACTTCACATTTCGTATGCTCTAATTAGAGTATTGTTCACTGAATATTGGGAAATCATTTGGAAAATGAAGCGTTGCGAATGCTGACAATTCAGCCGAAATTGTCTTTAAGAGACGACAAAATGTTTTGCTTTCTACGCTTTTATAATTTGTTATTTTACAATTCAAATGCTTAAGCTCTTTCAACAGCTTTTTTCTTTTCTTTTAAGGTTCCCTTGAAATAATTACTCAAACAAAAACGAAAATCGGTCGCTTGCCTTTATCGCGCTTTGTCCCCAAAAAGAATGATTATGTCTTTTGACGATGTTTGCTTTTATGGCCGTATTACTGTTTCATGCGTAGTAATTAAAAAATATGCAACACCGGGCCGAAGTTTTTATGCAAAGAGAACTGTTTAACTCTTTTCGTCAGTAGAACCATTTTAGGGTATATAGTGTCATGAAATGTCTACTTGTCGCACAAAATGAAGGAAAATTGTATATTTTTTGAAAGGCTTATTTTTCTTCTTTTTTTTTTTCTTATTTTTTAAGAACACTAACACTTTTTGTTTTCTAACATATACCGTTGTTTTTGGCAGAAAATTGTGTACAATATTGTAAATGCTCTGAAAATTCAGGTTACTATCTTGGGTAGTCGAAAAAGTCTTTTCGTATATAGATGTCGTTGCAGTCGTATATCTCCTGTGCTACCAACTACATTGTGTCATACCATATAGTGTCAATACGAAAAGAATTTTTCGACCACCCAATATATTACATATACATTACCTATGATTCAGTTATATATAGGTAAATTAATCTCACTATGAATTTTTTGGAGGACGATTAATTTACAAAAACGATTTTCACAGCAATAATTCCTTAATTGGAACCCTTTCTGAACTGGTGTCATCTTATGTTATGCGGTCCAATCACACCACTCATAGAACACTTTATAAACGATATTCTTTGCACAGACTTCCGTCGATGAATACATTATATGCACAATGCCCCAAAGCATATATGAACATAGGTTTCCTTCTGAAAAACTCATTCATGACATCTGTCTCTCGGTAGCTCTTTTTGCAGTCTCCTCACTTGCCGCTTTTTAACTAAATTATAATATTAATAACCATTTCATAGTGGTTAAAGTATTTGTACGTGCAGCGCCTGTAAATCGCCAACAAATATCATTCCTACACAAATATGTATGGCACTTACATATACATACATACACATGTGCGTCTATCTGGCGCAGGCTACGGAATGGGCATTAATAGCTCAGCGAACATACAATCAGTATTATCGCGTATGCCGTAATGTTACGACTGTCGCGTGTGTCATCGTCAAAAATACAACAACAACAACAGCAAGAAAATAAAAATCATCAACGTTAACATGAACATAAACATAAACAAAGGCATCAGTCGCCATCGACAGCTATCACGAACGCCTCGCAGCAGCGGCAATTAGAAGGCAGTTTATGGCTATTACTAGGTGTAATTTATGTTTTGCAGCCCATACTGACGCCAAAGTAGGCAACTGATATGCGTAAAATAGGAATTAGAGTGAGCAGCGGCCATGCATACTTTATCTCTACTCTCACTGACACGAAATTTTACACCAAAACAACAAAAATTCTATTCCAGTAATTAGAAGACAAGGAAAACGACAGCACCTATCTTTGGAAAGCATTTGACTCTAAATAACTCTTAACAATGTCCTCTTAAGTGAGATTTTGCTACATTTTCATATTTATTTCTTTACCAATGCTGCTTAAAGCTTTCCCATTTCTCGATTACTAGCCTATTAATTAAGCCAACTGTCAACTCAGTAAAGCATTTCAATTTGTTCTAATTAAGAATTTAACACCCGAAGAGATTTCGGGTGACTGCAGGAAGTGAAGCAGTCCTTGGAGAGTAGGTGTCACTTATGCAAACAGAGGACAAGTGCTGAAGTATTCATCTTAAACACAATCGAAACACACTTCTTGGTGATAAGGTTCCTGGAGTGTTTTTGTGTGGTCATGTTGTGACTTCTTGTCGACACTCGACGACTTGCAATCGAAAACACAAATTTATTGTGGAAGAGTTTCGTACATCACAGTTGCTCGTTGATTTCAATCACAGATGCTGCAAGTGCACCTGAACTTCAAGTTCTTCGCTTCGATTCGAATTTTGTGTTGAGTAATATGCAGTCATATCAATTCATCAGTGTGACAGCTTTGCTCCATTGATTACTGCAATTTTATGAAATTACATTGAAAAAGCACCACCGATCCGATTTCAAGGCTAAAGAAGACAAATCGTTTAATTAAAATTTTCTCGTTCGTCATGCGACATATTCGCAATGCTCTGTAGCTGTACTTAACGTCTGATTACTCGATTGTGTGCGAATCCGTATTCATCACTTTAGTCATCATCATCAGCAAATGTTGTCTTTGTCCCAGCTGACAAAGCAAAATCATTTCTGGATTACAGATCAACATTTGCCTGCATCATTAAATGTAAGATTTGTTGCATTGTGTGAGAATTGATGTGTGTGTCATTAATGTACATTTGTAACCGTTGTTGCAACCTTGCCGCTGAACGCACTGGCACTAAACAGGAGCGGATCTCTGACATATGGGACCAAATCTTTTGACTTTGTAAATGTGAATTCACTCCCAAGCATCCCTTCTTGTTGGTAGATTGAACTGTTTCCAAAGCCTGATGCAACCCAAAATGAGTTGAAAGTAATTTTTAGGTAACAATTAACGGCATTTTATGGATGATGACACCAGCATTTCAATATTTTCATCTAAAAGCAAATGCTATGGGAACTTTCTAATTACTGTTTATAGTTGTCTAAGAATCTTTTTCAAATATTCCAGTTTGATTGAGACCGATATATGTATATATCATCCTACTTAATCCGGTTTGTAAATAAGATATTTATCTGGACTTTTGTTTGCTGGATTTCTTCTTTTTCTTTCTCAGGGAAGTGTGGTGTATAACCATTACCACAACATCTGTCGAGTAGAAGAAGACTGGTTTGCTAGTAATAGGCTTGTCAATGCTTGAATATGTGAAGCCTGGGTGACAGTTGGGGCTGGCGAGTGCAATTAAGTTGTTGTTTTCCGAATAAGTAGTAACGCAATGCAATTTCAGTACGTTGCAAGCTCTGCACCGAAGTCACTTAAAGCAAATATAATGCGCACGCACACATGTGCGCCCTCATAGAATTATGCATATGGACGCCTAGGTAAACACTCTTAACGCACGCAAATACTCATTTGAATCGAACGAACAATAGGCGTGAGCACAATGAAACAATTACGAGCACTCGCACACACATTTTATAAACACATTGACACAAATACTCGTGCACACGCAAATACACGCACACACACACAGTATATATATTTGTATGCTTTGAGCTCATAGTTGCCAAAATGTTGACTCAAGTGACGTTTTAAGCACTTCAGAGACAGACAGACCAGAGCCGCACGCGCCGGCAGACTGCCGAGAGCGACGCGAGCTCGGAGTCAAGCAGACAAGTTGACAAATATGCTGAGCCGAGAGTTCCATAATGGAAATTCGATATGAAATTAAATTTTTTAGCTGCTCAACTGCTGAATTATTTGGCAAATTTGTTGTGAGGGGTGGCGGTCGATGTGCAAGGAGGGGCGGGCGGTGTTTGGCATGCCAAAATTGTCAACAAATAAAGTGGAGGCAAAAATAATAAATAAACAACAATAGCGCACGTAAATAATGATAAATAAACATCGAAAGCCAACAGCAAAACTTATTTATGTGCGTAAGTATGTGTGCGTGTGTGGGTGTGTGTGTGTTTCTCCACTAGTGGCCCACCAGTGAGAGCAAATAATGCCATAGACTCCGCTGCCCGCCTCTGGCGCGCTCAAATGCTGTTTACTCGGGAGTCGCTTCTTGTTTGTTTGCTCTTTTGTTACATAACACCGATTGACATATTAGGGATTTGAGTTAAATAACCAAAATAAGCCATTGTTAAGTTGCACACTCTCACCCCAAAGTGTCAAGAGTGACAACCACGCCAAACCCCCACTGCGCGAGGTGCGGAATTTAAGGCTTACATTTGTCCCTGCTATTTTTAAAGCCTGTGAAGGCTCGCAACATTAGCCTTTCTTGTTGTTCGAGGATTAGGGGAGCAAAGTCCTGAAAGTTTGGTAGCAATTTATTCCTCAAACCAGGGAGAATTTAAGTGAAACCTTTCTCGGCAATAAGTGAGTGTTATGCTCTTTTATGAAACTCAAAAAGGTGTCGATGGAGTAACTGTAAATTTGCGTATAGCTGTTTATGTGTTAGCTCGGGCTTTTTAATATGTTTCTTATCACAAAATTTGTTTAGGCACTGAGTCATTTAGTACAGAGATTGTAAAATCTGCGGTTGTGTCGCGTTACATTTCCCTCCTGAGCCGCCCCCTTCAGTGGACTACTTGTATAGTTAAAATTTTGTGTAAAGAACTAAATATAAAACAAATAAGAGAAGAGCTAAGTTCGTCTTTAACCGAACATTTTATACTTTCGGCCATCGCCGGGAAAAATTAACTTCGGTTGCGGCAGAACTTTTTAAAACTAGGAAAAGTATCGGCTTGAAATTTTCCTATTCAGGCAAGAGGATACACTGCTATTACAAGAGTCTTTCGGAATTTATTAAGATTTCCCTTTCATTGATTAATAGAAACGGCACAAATTGAACCGAAAGTTCGAAATTATTTATGCTTGGTATAAGGGGGCTAAAGGAATTTTTTATCCGATTTTAATAATTTTTGTGGGCGTGGCAGTGGTATGATTCCGCCTATCTGCAATACACCTCAACAGCCGGACGGATAGACAGTTGCTCGGAATTCAAATCGCCTCGTCATCCTGACCATTTTTTTTCTATATAGCTCTATATCTATCTGGATTACTTTGACTACCGTTGGGACTATTATACGTTGTGACAAAAATGTACCCGGAATTTTTGTAAATAAAACGCAAAATATTTAAATATTCATCAATATTTATTTTGTCGTCTTCAAAGTAATTCCCACCAGATGTAATACACTTATGCAAACGATTTTTTCAGTCCCCGAAACACTTTTAATATGCACTTTTTGGGATAGCCTTCAGCTACTTCAGCGAATTTTGTTTCGTCTCTTCGATCGACTGAAAACGGGAGCGCCAATTTCAGTTCGAAGAACAAGAAAAAATCACACAGAGCCAATTCTGGTGAATACGTTGGTGGTTTAATGGTATTCATTGCGTTTTCGGCTTTTACTTCGGTCACAATCGTACTCTTTTTGAAAATTCAGCTTTATCGGGACGAGTAGAGCAAGAACACTTTTCATACCCAAAATATTCAGCAAAACCGTTTGAACGGGCTTGCGAGATATGTCGAGCTCTCTTGCCATCTCTTTAACACTTGCCAGACGATGTTCAAGCACCATATCCTTCAGTTTTTAAACATTTTCATCAGTTAAAGAGGTCGAAGGTCGTCCAGAACGAGGCATTTTCAACGATATCTCGACCATCTTTGAAGGCTTTTACCACTTCTGTTTTGATAAAACTGAGTACCGTAAGCCTTTTTCAACATTTGCATTGATTTCGAACACTAAATTTGATTAGAAATACAAAATTTGAGACAAATTTTTTGTTCGATATTTTTATCCACTATAAAAATCGCAACGCACTACTGAGGTGTACCGACGTAAGTAACTGCTGTAAACAAACTGAATGAGAGATCGCGCCCATATTTGACATATTAATTAAGGACAGTCCTACCAACTCAGCAAAATACATTTTATTGAAATGTCATTTACCTTTGAAGTTTATATACAATTTCCGGGTGCTCTTTTGCCACATTGCAATTACACTTTAGCAAATGTACTCTTTGTAAAAATGTTTTTCATAAATTAAAATATTAAAGCTGAAAAATAAATGTTACAACCGTTATGCCAAACTATCTCAAAGCTGCAAACCTCCTTAGACTAACTTACAAAAGTTTATTGGAAGCTCTTTATACCTTTTTCGGTTTGATGCACTTTTGTTGTATTAAACCACTGAGCAAATAAATGTTTTCTGTGGCATACACAGAGTCACTGCAACTTTTCTGCCCTTGAAAGTTCTTCCAATTTTCTTTTCTATTCACTTTACTTCAACTTCATTAATCTTTCACTCTACTACTTTATGCGGACCCCAAAGACTCTTCCTGTTGACTTTCCACATGGTAGCGCATTGCAAATTCAATTTTTCGCTGATGCGTTGCGCCAAATCGAAAAGTGTGGCAGTCGCCTCTTTGCTTCCTTCTGCTCAATTCCTGAAATTCTCTTCACCCCAAGGACGCCTCGGTTGTTCGATCCAGCATTCGCAAGTAAAATTTAATCATGTTTTCATTGCTTCCTAAGCAGATAAATTATTATTGAAAGATACGTGAAGCTTCAATACTGATTGGCCATGACTTTCATTCATCAAGCTTTCCTTTACTGAGAATCTGATTTGCTGCTCTGCGAACGTTTGTATATACTTGAACATGCATGTATTATGACTGAAAATATTGAAGTTTCTGAGTTGCGGTCTTCATTGGAAAAGTGAAGGAGTGTTTAAAAGTCAGTTTTCTTAGCTTGGCGCATGTTGCTTGGCCAATATTTCAACTAAATTATTTTCTGCATTTTATTTATACTCTCAATGTTGTCGGACCATATTCATTTAATATTCTAATTAACTATTTAACTGCTTTCTATTATCTTAGCGCCATTGGCTGCACAATCTGACCTTGTTCCTCTTCTCTATCGGGGTTTTTTATTAAACAGAATTCCGATGTATATAAACACATACATACACTCATATGGAGTTTACATTGTAATCTTGTAATTGGAAGCTGAACATCTTTCATCAAACTATTTATTTGTGTATATTTTAAGTAGTAGAGGGATATTGAGTGCAAAACATATTTATATTTCTTTACTAAAGCGTCGTTGTTTCTTATTTGCAGCGACAGTGCATCCACACTTTACGGCAGCGAGGGGTGCTTGCGGTTTTGGCAGAAGAAGGCAATTAAAATTTATTTACAAAAATACTGAGGTAAGTGCAACATTGTATAACTGTACTCTGCGTAAGCTAAAACAACCGATCAATGTGCAACACATAGCGGATTTTCCGGAGCGTGCACCCGTTGCCCGCTTTGCGTGGTCATAATTAAAATTCGTAGTGTTGACCTTAGAGCGTTCAAGGCAAACACTTTGAAATCGCAAAATAAACGAGTTTGCTGATTTTTACTCTCTTTGTATATTAATGAATCAGATTTGTTCCCCCGAATGTATAGTTTTTCTTTCTCCTAGCCCTTCTGCCCTTTTGCTATATTAATCCCAAATATTTCCATTTAATGGGTTGCAAATATTTGGCTCGGCTATTTTCGAAACATCACCAACATTTACACAAATGCATATCGATTCCTTTGCCAATGACAATGTTACCACTTGTTTGTGTGTGGGTAAGTGTGGTTTGCTTTTTGGCACCAGTGAATATTTTGAATTAAAGTGTGTGTGCAGGCAGCTGCAATTAACAGTGAGGCAAATCAGTTCAGCCAGAGCCCTCGGGGTATGCAGAGCAGCACAACATGTGGCAGACACACCTACATATGTTGCTTGTGTGAGTTGAAATGAGTGGGACAGGTGCAGTCAGCAGTCACCACACAAAATTGGTTTGTCATATTGACATTTTGTTTACGAATTTCAAACCTGCTGTCAAATCAAAAACACTGCATTTCGGGCTAACGGGGGCTCGAATGTGTTTTCTGCCCGCCTACGATGAGCTCGAGCCCCACAGGTCATTTTAGTGTTTTTTGTACTTACACTGGTGTTGCGATAGTGTCAAAATAAATTTTTTTAAATAAGACCATTACTGCACAACAACAAAGTAATACATTAACAGTATTTGTTAAGTCCGTTATTGATGATGTCGTCAGGCTGCTCACTGTTTTCTGCTTTCATTTATTTATTTATGTAAAATGTTTAGCTTTCACCGAAACGCACTGACGACCATACAAAAATGAATTGGGTAAACTCTGCATATGTGAGCTGTCAAACGAAAAGGTTTTCAGAAAATGTAAATAATGGCGCTTGAGCGTTTAAAATATATTATTAGATTTTAAATATTTTCTAAATTTAAACGGCATTAAAGAATTTTCATATACCAAAAATAATTTTCGAAATTTGTGCTGGTGGATCGCCGAAATTCACCAGTTGTTGGCATGCCAAGGTTTGGTCGAATTTTGTGAAAAGATCTTAATCTAAATCCTTACAAGAACAAATTGACGCAAGAACTGAAGCCCCTTGCCAATCAGAATCGTCGTATGTTCGGAAATTGGGCTGAACAACAACTAGAAAATGATCCGGATTTATATCGAAAAATCATATTCAACCGTGAGGCTCTTCTTTAGCTGAATGGGTTTGTCAATAAGCAAAATACGCGTTTTTGACCAGGCAACAATCCAACGTTCTTCATGAGTTACCATTGCAGCCAAAAAAATACGGCTTTTAGGCCGGCGGCATCATTGCACCGTACTTCCTCCGTGATGATCAAGACCGGCACGTTACTGTGAATGGGAAAACCGTCGAAAATTGGGTTCAGCGTCTGAACTTCTTCAAGCGTGCTCTTGGTTGCCATGCAAAAAAAATCGAGTTCCACACGTAATGGCATCAAATGTACTTTCACAGGAATAAAAATATTTCCGTGATTTTCCAAACTGTTTTTGTTTTATTTAAGAAAAACGTTTGTAGCCCCTGGAGAATACGTTGGAGACCTCATAAAATAAATGAGCATGATTAGCAAAGTCGATTTAGCCTTGCCCGGCTGTACATACGTGAAGTAGTCAATAAGTTTTGAAATATAGACCAGAAATGCACACGCCTAATTCAGGGCATATACCAAATTTCAACTCAGAGTTGAATATGAGGTTACAGAGGGCGTCTCAAAGGTTCTCATAAACAGTTCCTTTTCAAATGGCAGCCACATTTTCTCCACTACTACAAACCCTAAAAACAAGCCATAAGCAAAGCAATCAATCATCGCTTACTAGAGTACCCATATTATTTGAACCCAACAATATTAATATTTATGGTAGTAACACACATTATACATTAAGCTCATGGAGTACTAGCATTCCTTTCAGTTACATAAAATAAAACATTCCTTTAATGCATTTTCCACCAGACTAGCCCGAGAACTAAAGCCAATGATCTTAAGAGTAAACTCAAATAGGAAATGTGAAGTTGGTTTCCCCTCGAGGAAGCAATTTCCCGAGGAACTCTGCACTGTCCCGTGTGCTTCACGCGTTCCCACGCAGATGGCCTCATAGCAAATTTAAGATTTATGCGACATCGTAATTAATACGCACTTTCTTAAAACACCTCATCAGCCCAAACTAGGGGAAAGGCTACACACTCAAGAAGAGTGCTGCCGTTGGCAAAGCAGGACGATGCAATGCTCCGGCGCAGAGAGGAGCAGCGAAAATTACGCGTTATGTGCAACCGTGTGCACTTAATGTCATTAAGTATTCAATTTAATACGTCAATTTACGCTGAATGCCGGAGAGTGGGCTGAGTAAATGTGCTCGCGTGAGAGAACATACACACATACTTTAAATATGTGTAAATACACATCAAGAATTCAGTCTGCGAAAGTTTACTGTGTAAATATATATGTTGGTGCATCTCCTTGGCTGTGTGTGTGGCCGTGTACCCAACGTTGTCGATGTTAAGTATGTGCCCAGGTGGCAACTTTCTGTCTTCACTTTTATTGTAGACGCTGTTGCTTTCGTTCTCTTATATGTATGTGTGTCGGCCACTGATGTTGCACATTAAATTAAATGTACAAGCTGCGTCACGGTCGACGGACGCACTCGGCGAGTGCAGTAGCCAGCAGAACAACAGAAGACTGTGGAAGGAGCACAGCGTGAACCGTCAGCTGTGGCAACTAAGCAGCACACTTGCAATCAACGATGATGGGGAAACGTTTGCCATTTTGACGCTAATAATGCTGGCGATAATCAGTTATGTAATGAACTGTCACAGAAGCAGCAACACTTATAACGGCATTATTATTAGCAATAACACGCTGACGCCTGGCGATGTCCAGAGGCCCTTTATCTTTACAATGCTGTCCGCAGCGCGTCAAGGCGAGTGATTACAGATTTCCCAATCTATGACTCTTTCTAGCAGAGAAACTATCGATCGTTAACCAATGGAGTTTACTGCTAATAACGGATGACATTTCCTTAATTAAGGAAGAAATCAATAATCTGTCCAAGTTTGTCTTGGGAAGTCTTGGCTTTATTGTATGTATTTTTTAAGTTGCTTAATTCGCTCCTCGCCAGCCAATGCTCTTCAAGCACTTACCAACAATGTGCTTCTGGTTGCATATGTATGTGTTCATATTTGGGTACCGTTGCACTTTTGTTGGATGCTTTACTAGGCTTCTCAAGAGTCTCAACGTACGACATGTTGCTCTTGCGCAGCGCAACTCGAGGCGGCTTCCGGCACACACTTAATAAACTCACTTATTTGTTGCATGCAGCAGATGCATAAACTTTGCTCATAAGAAAATGTATTTTGTTGTCTGCAATTTAATTTCGCCGTGTGGAACTTTCGGTTGACTTCACTACAATTTTAGCTTTCCTGTTCGCAGATGTGAGGGTTCGAAGTTTGTTTGCGCGTGTTCATCTCCCAGCCGGTTCTCTGGTTATGGTGCATTCTCTTTGTGGACCCCTTAGTGCGAGAGACACGTCATAGGGTACCCTAAAAAGCAGTGGACCTAGTTTTGACCTTGTATAGTATCATTTACTGCATCATCAACCCACCGACTTTGGGTATGGATTATAATGGAAAATGCATTTGCAGTAAATTGCACTAAGAGCGTTAAAAGCGCTTAGATCCCAACAACAAACAGTTAATATGGTGCAATGGTCTCCCCACACTCCCTTCTCTTTTCGTTGTTGCTTCGCTGATGGCAGTGATGGAAAATAGCGAAAGCTCATTAACTGTCAAAGGTGCCACGTTGCATCACCTGTACTCACGCAGACACACACATGCTCACACGTTAGCGGCAATTGGTTTTTTGTTGGCTTGTTGTTGAAGTTAGTTGGCAATTTGTGGCAATGTGGATGGCGCTTGGCCGCGAGTCGTGATAACTAGCCACTCGCTAATGACGCCATTTACCACATAAACACCAATCCAATATAGAGCCAACAAAATTGAATTCCAGTGTCCACAATTAGAAAACGCTTAAATACACATACGCACAAATACACATACGCACTAACGATGAGCTTTGCAAATATTGCCGACACTTTACAAAATATATATTATTTTTTATGCATTTTACTTTCGAAATAAGAAAATATGCGTCATATTCGCCCTTTAGAGGTTTGCGCTTTTTCATTTCCTTCCTCCTCACAAGTGTAATTATCGACTCAAAATGAAATGCTTTTGCTTTCAACCGACTGATGAGGCTTGCAAGCCGCTATTGTCAAGAAAATACGCAACCACTCATATTTGTAATTACAACAATAACAAGTTAGTGAGTAAACCGAGGAGAAGCTTTAAGTCTATTTAGATTAAATGCTTTTCCTCCTCGAAGCTCTTATTAGCAGAGTGGTTGTTTTCTTTATCATTTTTCTCCGACAATATACTCCACCACTTCCTTTCTACACGACTCTGCTTTTAATTTACGTTTTTAGAGCTTATGTGTGTTTATTTTTATAGCCTGATGCTCCACTTTTATCACAATATCTACCTACTGTAAGCTGACTTTCTGCTTGGCAACATGTTGCGAGCCGCTGGCAACATTGGCAAACGGTGTTTTATGGTTGTCATGTTGAGGACGACGTGTAATTTATGATGTTTCACGCTGCTGCTGTGGTTATTGGCGCTTGCTGGCAACTGACAGCCGTTGCCATGGCCTCGAACCTCCTGCCGGGGCGAGTGTGCCACCGCTATACCTGTGTTTGTTGCTGGCGCTTTGATTACGCGCTTCAGTGGCTGGTTCATCAGATTTTCCATCATTTATTATCCACCGAAATGGGCAATGCGGCTACAAGGCTTCGTTATGGAAGCTATGTTCAGCGGTTGTGAAATGTTGTATAGAGGGCTAAATGCTCTGGAATTCAGAAAGAAATAAACAATATCAAGATATCTAAAAATATATACAACTTTTTATTCTGCAAGACGCAGCGCCGTTATTTCGCTGAAAACGAATGCTTCACTTGGTTTCCACAAATACCTACTGAATCGGCTGATATCCACACGATTCTATTTGATTAATAGCAAGGAAGTGAATATGGCTTAAAATGCCCACAAATATTCGTGAGGAATCTGTTTGCCAACACGTTTTCTCATACGAAAATACGTCTGGGTCTGGCGCTACGGATAGCACCAGTATCCAAGCCGTTTGGGTTAAAAAGCGTTCACAATGATATTTATGTAGCAGATATATTTATAAGCTCATCGCATTTTGTTATCGCTTTACGCATTTACTTGATTATGTTCCTCAACCGCGAAAGCTTTGAAGTTTTAATTCTCATATTTACAGCAACAATTAAAATTTAACAAGACAAAAAAAGGCCAGACATTCATTTAGAGCAATCTCTTCCGAAGAGCAGAGTAATTTCATTATAGAAATTATACAAAATTTCTGAGAACGCATAAAATCGCTAAAGAATGTTGTAACGGTACTAAAAGCTGACTCATAAAAGTCACTGTTGACTAATTAACGCACGAGCGACAATGCTTGTTGATTATTTAACTTTGCATCCTTTCCATGAAAGCTCTGTAAACACAATATTTTAATGAACATATAGCGGCAACATTTCGCTGATTGATGGAGGGGTAAATTGAGTGCCGTTAAGTGGAAGTGTCCCTTCAGTAGTTGGCTTTTGTGGTCTTATTTTATGTTAGCGCCGCTATTCGTGGGTTATAAAAATTAAGTACGCGCATTTAAGTATTAATAAATAAAGTAGTTTGTAAGCTGTGCTCCAAGAGAACAGGGAGCAACCGGATTCTAAAGAAACCACAGCTTAAAAGTAGGAAGGTTACGGCCGAAAATTAAAAAAACCCGTATAGGATCCTTTATGTAATTGGCGTGGCTCTTTGCTGTTTATGCGATGTGTGCAGCCGCGGTGTCCCTTTTTCTTGGAAGCGTTCCTAAAACATTTATAGACAGTCTAAAACTTCAAATGGCGAACAGAGATTGCAAGCATCAATAAGGCATTCAATCAATGTTAATATTCCGAGCAATGATTTTCAATTGAAGAACTCTGCATCCACTTCAGTGTTCCGTTTAAAGTCGCGGTTAAACTTTATGAAACGAAAAGCAAAAAAATAGAAAAAAAAAAAAATAAAATTTCGTGGTAATTGAGATCGCCAGGGTGTATCAGTCAAAATTCGCTTAGTTGGGCAAATGGTAAAGAGACAACTCTCCACAAAAGCAGAAAATAAAATGGCAATGAAAAAGTAACGCTAAGACAAAAAAAGAGAAATATGAGCGTAATTATGTGGGATAAAAATATGAAAGAACCCAAGCGTGATGGCATAATATAAGGAGGACACAAAAACAATTTTTAGCCACGCCGAGCTATAAAAAGATTTATATATATATATGGTATATATATATTGTGGCTGTTTTGGGTCCTCCTTATATTATGCCATCACGCTCCCCCTCATATATATATATATATATATATACTTGTATGTATGTGTGTACGCATGTAAATCGGTGTTGTAATTTATGTGACAAGCTCAGCGTGCTCGACGACGCATTGAAATGAAACCGAGCATGCGAACATTGCAAAAAATATCACATTAATATGCTCTGCCGTCCACGGAGTGTGCCCCAACACACGCTCCTCCATTCATATTTGGCGATTCAAAAAATTCGCGTGGGGGACAAGTTATAGAAAATAGTGAAAATATTTTGCTTTGCAGCTTTTTGTCGAGAAAGCAGCCGCTGGCGATGTTGTAGCGTGCTTTCAGGCGCATAGAAATGAACCAATTTTGCAGTGATAGCACGAGTGTGTGTGTTTACGTGGATGTACCGCTGTCAAAAGTAAGCCTCGCATCAGCTTACGACATAAATTTCTATAGCACCTGTGTATATGCATATACATATGTGTGAGCAAAAGCTGCAACTGGCGCAAATATGCTCGTGCCTGAAGCTTAAATGGCCGTGTGTAAAATTGCTAAACGCTTCACACACATGCATATGTACTCGCATAGGTACCTAGACAGTATGTGTATTTGGATTCGCACAAGCGTGTCTTTCAGCATCACTTCCAGCTCGACTATTTGCACTCCACTGCATTAGTGTTTGTCACTGCGGCAGATCCTAGAAAATCCTAAGTATCATTACAGTCTAATTAGAATTTTAAATTTGCTTCTTTCTCGTCGTGACACTTGCTCTTTAGCTCACTGCTGCTCCACTGGCGCTCCTGCTGTGCTGCCTTTCACTATGAGCCGACGCACACACTCCTAACTGACACACATAGCCACGCGCTTTCGTAGACATGTACATCCATATCCGAAGCCCGTATATTTATGTGAGCATCTTCTCGCTTTCAACCGGTAACCGCAGGAGTGGAATTGCTGGTGGATCTGTTAACCGCATTTAAATTTATATCTCTATTCATTTACACAAACACATACGCACACATTTTATATCATATGTTTATATATTTTCATTCGCTGTGGCAGAGCTCACTCGTTTGTGCGTCTTTGGAATGTGTCGAGTTGGGTTATAGTTTATACTTTAGATTTATTCGCAATTTAATTTCGTATTTACCTTAGGAAGCATTCCCGGCCCTGGAACCATAAACGGAATTGCAGCTTCAATATTACAGCTTTAATCTTATTCTAGTAGTTGATTAGTCAGTATGTATGTATGTACATTTATGTATGTATGTATCATGTTTCGTCATCAAAAATGCAAAACAACGTATCATCAAAACATACGAAACTGGGTTTTTATTGATTACGATTAATTCAATACATCATATCACACATACTCACATATGCATATAAAATATTTTAAGCTTGTACTACCTGATATATCCAGGAATTAAAGGTCTAAGTAGCGGTGACAAGGTGAATCTTAACCATTTTTCAAGCTAAAGACAATGAGAGTCAAGTACAGGGATGACTGCTGTGAAAATTTTGGGATAATTTTGCATTTGGAATCGAAGATTATATTCGACGCTGCCAACAAAAGACTCAACAGGTTGTTCAATAAGTTTTAAGTTTTGCCATTTGATAAAAGAGGGCGTTGCTACTAGCGCAAAATGTTTTTCATTTCCATCATTTAATTCTTTGTTTAAAAGCCAAAGAAGAAAGTGCCGCCGTGTCACAGCATTTTTTTACAATGGAAAAAATTGAATATCGTGCTGTGATAAAATTCTTATATTTGGAATTCTTATATTTGGTGTAGCACCAAAGAAATTCACGAACGAATGGTGGAAGTGTATAATGATTGTTCACGGATCAACACCAGAAATAATAGCCAAAACAGGAGATGGGTTGGAAGATCGTCGATTGACTAAGAGAGGTTTAGTAGAGGCTCAACACATCTCATTAGGCACTGTTTTTGGTTTTAGAAAGTCGTATATATGGAACGTTTTAAAAAGGATAAAGTGGATTTTGTGGAATGGATGAGACTTGGGTCCATCACCATGAACCTGAATCAAAACAAGAGACTAAAGATTGGTGTGGACCTGGTTGTTAGGCTTGGAAACGAGTTCGTGCCCAGAAATCGGTTAAGAAGGTTAGGGCATCAGTTTTTTGGGATGCGAGAGGAAATTTTGTTTGTGGCTTGCTTGCAAACTGGTAAAAAATTTAAGTGTGAATAATATTGCAATCTTTTGAACCAGTTGAAGGATAAAATTCGTAAAAAAAAACTCGATTTACAGAAGAAAAAAATCCTCATATTTTGCAGACCTTTCGGATTCTCACTTCAGGGACGTGATCCACAGATTGTAGAATCGTTGGAGCAAGTGTATTTGTGTTTAGGGAGATTATACTGAATAAAAAATTGTATTCCGAATCATAAATTGTGTCTTTCTTATCTACTCGTAAATCTTGATGGAGAATATTTTGAAAAACAATAAAACCATTTTCGTTGATAAATAATCCTATTTTCATTATTAGGCCAGAAATATATATAGCAGCCTAGGTACGTTGGCCGATATTGTTACTTCAAATTATATATTTCCTTCATATATCGGCCGAAAACTTATTACCTGGATAAACAAGTGTATGAGCGGATCACACAGCAGAAGCTTTCAAGTTTACCTTTTTTGCCAAGACTACATAATTTTAGCAATTTGAACATTTTGGTTTCGCGGTTTACAGTCGACAGACATACTTGAATATCCTTGAACGCAACGCGGCGCTTGTCATCACGCTCAGCGCGATTATCTGACTTTTATTCTCGACGCTTTTCCGTGGCGTTTATTTGGCATATTTCACATTTGCTGAGAAGGAGCCCGGTGAAGATGGGCGTTGAAAAAGGTGGAAAATGCTGGCTTCAAATCCCAAATCTCACCCTTCGATTTGCAGCCACAGCTTAAGCTAATCCGCATGTCCTTTCTTGATCGTATGACAGGTTAGTGAAGCGCCAACTGCTTTCTCCTCACGCATATATGTGTATGTACGCCTCACATAATGCGCCAACAGCTGTGTTCTGTAATCGCTATTTGTGTGATTGTGTTTTTTTTTGTTTGGCGTCGAAAGCTACTTGGTTGCAGCAATTGCTGACAATATTCAACTGGAAGGGAGTGCAAACCGCATTCCGACCAACCACCAGCATCCCACGCGGTATTTATTTATTCAGTTTATCTCATTAGTCCCTTCTTTGGTTCTCCAAGTGAGGGATGAAGGTTGTTGGATTACATTTTCGTCCTCTATTTTTTGCACCTAAATTTTATGCGGTGCAAAACGATGTGAGTGACTTCTAATGTTTTATCGCTGAATTTAACCCTGAACTGCACGTTAAGAATGAGAATGGTAAATACAGGAGCTGAAGTTTTGCCAAGGACGTCTTATTTCTAAACGTTCCATATTAGACGCTGTGTGTGTGTTGGTACGACTCGAACACAGCATTTATCAATGTTTTGATAATTATCTGATATTGAAATCGCTTTTAATGGGCGGACGAAGTTGTATTGTGAAGGAGATTTAGCTTGAACACTTTTTGACATTTCAACGCAAGCTGCTTTTTGAAGAGCTTGCGGAATTTAGTATTACTTAATCGCAGTTTCGTTTTAATTGTGAAGAGGTATTATAATTCGAAAATGTCCAAAAAAAAACCATACAATTATGCGCTCTTTAACAAAATCAATAATTTTTCCAGCAATCGGTTGTGATTTAAAGTGCTTGTGACATGCGGGTCGGCAGATTAAAACTCAAGCTATAAACTCGTAACGGCAGTTGCTGTTCATATTTAAAACTCTCATTACAAATCACATCATTCGCAACGACAAAACGTTTGCAATTCAATTAGTGGTGAAGCGTGACGCTGATTGGCGTTGATTGAGCGAGTAGGTGGCGCCGAAGTTTCCCCGAGCCCAATCGAACACACCTACGCGCGCTTGGCAAATGGGCGTCTACTTCACTGGCTTACTGCCAGGCCGCCAGACGTGCGCCGCGGTCGGTCGGCTGACTCGGCTTGCTGGTTCGTGGTGTTCGTTCCTTCTCTGTAGGTGTGTGTGTGTGTCGAGCGCTGGTGGCGGGATGGGGTTTCATTAATTTTGCGGTTATTTAATTCCATTGTGCTGAATTTGGAATGCGAAAATGAGACAATTCGCGGCGGGCAAAAATACCGCAATATAATTTATTTTTGGCATTTCATTTCATTATTAAATTTATTTGCACATGCATTGAAGGCGGCAACGGCAACAATTAGGGCGGAGATGCGGGGAAGATGACAAGTAATGCAATTATAATAAACGAAAGCGATGAAACAACAACATTTAGTGATAAACACCGACGGCAATGATTTTCCACTTAATTTCATTTTGTAAAATACATCTGCAAATGCCAACAGCACACACACACACACATACAACGGCGTAGGCGTCAATGTTTGTGTAAGTAAAACACAAAAGCGAAATTGAAAATTCATTTGGGAAATTCTACAATTGATGAATGTAAAACAGTTGAGCTCGGCGCGCATACACGAACGGAGGCGACGAAGGCGTCGAAGGAGGAGAGGCGCCTCCGCCTTGTTGCATGCAAATTAAATTGAGGCAACGCAGTCAACAACCCACCAACCACACACACACACACGTGTAAATTAGAATATTTTCAGTTAGCACAAAGTGACGGCGCTTGGCTGGTGTATTGTCAGCCATTCGAAGGACTTAGCACAGTCACACGCACACTCACACACTTATCGCCCAACACATGCACGTCTTCACGCACACAGCGCCATGCGAATCATTTGGCATTCGAAAACTCGCCCTCGATAAATATTAAATACATTACAATAATATACACACTAGTAACAACAACAACAACAACAACGACAGCAGCTGCAAACAAGGTAAACAAACAAGCATAACACCACCAACTAAATCTACAACAGCAATGCCGGATGACAAAGCTTTGGCATTGCTAACAATGACACCGAATACTGGAGACCCCAGAAACCCAGCCAAACAGCAAAGCTGCAACCTTAGACTGGCGAACAGCAATTGTACCGCTATGTGTGATGTCTAAAATGTATGTGCGCGTGGAGTGAGCAGTCAATGGAGTTCGCTTGGCCAGCTTTTCGAGGAGACAACGCGCAGCGAAGGCAGAGTTCGGCACAATGCGGACTGAAAATGGCAAACGGTGAACGGTAACGGTTAACGGTGAACACCCCGCCACAATTGGCGAACGCCAGCGACGGCAATCTTGTCAATAATAAATTAAATGTCGCGCCATTCTAGCCATTACATTTACATTTATAATTATGCCATTGCGGTGTTGTTAGGTAACGAGCCCTGAAGTAGACCACACTAATTCAACAATTCAACTACTGCAATTGTTTAGCAAATGTCGCCGTTTTCACAGAGATATTTTGTAATAGCAAAGGTGCCCATTAGTTAGTGTCTGATACTGCCTTCGTTGACTGTGTCTATTAACTGTAAATTTTGGCATAATAGGTACAGGTTAAAGGTGAGGAAGGTGACAGTCTTTTGCAAAGACAGATTTGCAAGCAATATTTAAAGAATAGAGGATTACTGAAGACTTAATGACTAATGATTAATTGATGCATATGAAGCAAAGTGATTAGAAAATTAAAATTGAACATCAGAATAGAGAACAAAATCAAGAATAAGGAAAAAGAACAGCTTGTCGCTTTTCAGAACAAGAACTATGCAGCATGAGTAGACCGCAACTAAATTGTAGCATACTTTCGGGCTTCTGGCTGCGAATAAGGGCGCTTGTGCTTCAATATCGCAAAGTCACAACGGATTTATGGTGCACAGGCGCACAACGCCCAAACAATTCTATCAAGCAGTGCGGTTTAGGTGGCAAAACCCTAACGGAAGTAGCCGAAACCATAAATGGAAAATCAACAAAAGAAATCCCAGAGAAAATAGCAAAAATTCGCTGTGGTGATCTTTTCTGAAAAGGCAGCTCGGTTATATGTCTGTACTTTGTGTGAGACAGACTGCTACACACGTCCACTTGGACGGGCATGAGAGTCGATTGTTTGCCGGCAAATCGATCCATCAGCTGTGGCTATTTCCTTTGTATTTGCGTAGAATTGCCTGCAACAATAGGCAGACAGCGGATATGGTTAAAAACGGATATGCCATGGTAATTGCGCCAGCCTACACATCCGTCGAGCGCAGCGCCGCATCGGAAAACTTCTCCTATACCTTGCTTGGCTTCGTCGTTCTGCAAAGAGTTGCGCTGCGCATTGTTTGTTTTAGGAAAATGGTGAGCTGTAAATTTGTTCTCATTTCGTATTCGCATTCCGTTTGCCATATGAAACCTCACCACTTGAAGAAGGATCGACTGACCAGTGTAAATAAAAATGGAAACGAAGCTAGAAGAACGGGCGAAAAACTGCACCCAACATTGACGGAGAAGAATGGCTTTGCGGCTTCCGCGAAAAGCTCGCAACCACTCAGTTCACAAAAACGTTCGTGTGTGTCCGTGTATGTCTGTGTATGGGTATGTTGCAATACGAATTGTCAAGTTGAATTACGATCCGACTGTTTTCTATTCCGTTTCACATTTTTCGCTTTTTACTGCTAGACTAACGGTTGTAAACGTGCTACAAAGAACAATACCTGCCCAAAGAGGGCTGCCGCGACGGCTTCGAATCCATTAGAATGCAAACTTTTCGTCCACACACACATACATTTAACATGTGTGAAGACATACTAGTCCACAAAAGTTTATCAACAAATGTGCCAGCAATAAATAGTTGGAAGTTTAACGGTTATCTATTTATAAATCTGTTCGCATTTCCATGGAAAGGAAACTATAAAGCAAACAGCACTTTATGAAATGTTGAATCCTTAAATTTGCTGCCAGACCCACAAAATGACGTGGTCAGTTGAAAATTTGTACCCAAAGCCCGGTTCGGTAGTTCTGTAATTATGAAACAGTTCAATTAGAGTGAGCATTAGTTTATAGCCGATCCTAATTTTACTAAAAATCGTAATCTGAAATATTCGAAAATCTACAGAGCTCAATTTAGAATGAATATCCACACATTCCGTATTCAATTCTTGAAACTATAAGGATTATTAGATTTAGGCACACAATATAGCGGTCTCTTGCGCTTTTCTGCGCCAGTTCCACTTTTTCTAGCCGCTCTGATCTGGAATTATGTTCCACAGTAAAATCTAAGCATTTTTAGAGGTTTTAGTACTTGTATTAGTCAGCGGTGCTCTGAAAATGAACACTCAACACCCGCTCTGTTGAACGCGCTTGCATTGGAATGTTGGGTGGCTACCAGGGCGAAATGCAGCTGGAGCAGCTTTACTTTTATTGCGGAAATTAAAAACCTTGTAAAGTTTTATTTTATGCTGAAATCTCTCCTCTCTGCCATTTTTTACTTTTTGTTATGCTTGGCGTTTTTGTTTTTCGCTTTTCTCCTTGTTTAAATCAGCGTTGTTTACTCTGCTGCTCGATAATGAACAAAGGCCAAAGTTAGTTGGTGGTATTGGTATAACATTTTGTAACGGTGCTCGTTGCTGCTTACTCTACTCTGGCGCTAGCATAGTTGATAATAAGACAACGCTGCGCCTGTAGTTATTTGATGTCTTATTCCACCCACTCTATGCTCCCCACCCCCACACCCGGCTTTGTTGTTGTAAGGGAAAGAGCAACTTTCCGCGCCATCAGCTTGTGTGTTCCTTTCTGCTGCAGGATGTTTATTCGGTTGCCTGGTAGTCTATAGTCTAACCGGATTGGTAGGCGTTCTTCGGGGGTTCTGGGGTACTCGCAGCCGGTTCCGTTTAGGGCTTACTTACGTGGTTTTTCATTAAATTGTCCCTCAATTAAGTTTAATTTAAACTTTGGTAAATTCGTTTTAATAAGTCGCGCTGCTGTCACTGCTGGTGAAAGTTGCTCGCTCAGCTTGTCAGCCGCCACAAAGTTTGCCACAAAGAACTCTACGGCAGTGCGTCTGCATGTTTGTGTCAACTCAGCGGCTACATTTCGCCTCCATTCTGCGAATGAGCGGAAAAGTTTTTGCCGGTGTGTCAAAAGCTCGTTGATAACGGTACCTCGATTTGTATTTACTTAGTTCCACAGTGAGGAGAGGAATGTGCAGTTTCGTATATGGCAAAGTAGAGGCTGACAAATACTTAAAAATACCAGAAATGCGTTCGTAAAATAATGCTTAAAGAACCATAAATAATTTTGCCTTTTATTATTATTTTTTATATTTTAAGCTCCGCATTAGTAATATTAAAAGTTGAAATTCGAAGATTCATACTTCAGAGCAAATAAACTACAGGAGAGAAGAGGTATAATAAAGGGTGGGCCATATAAAATTTTAAATTTAAAAAGTCAATAAAAAAATAAAAAAAAAAAATTTCAAAGGTCTAACATTTATTTAAAAGGTTGTTTTATGAAATTTGTGGAAAACAATTTCGAAAATGACCACTACGGCTGAGTTTACAGTAGCTTATTCGATCCACCCAATTTTGGAGCACTTTCTCAATGATTTCAGGCCTTATGGCAGCTACAGCAGCTTGAATCTCGTACTTAGATCTCGAATTGTTTCTGGATGGTTGGCGTAACATTTATCTTTAACAGCTCCCCACAGAAAATAGTCCAACGGAGTTAAATCGCAGCTTCTGGGAGGCCAATTCACATCACCTCTTTTTGCTGATAATGCGATTTTCGAAGATAGAGCGTAAAAGATTTAGTGCAGCGTTGCTGTAGTATGGCACGTAGCGCCGTCCTGTGCCCCAAATGCGACAATTCTGCTTATTAACGTAACCATCGAGGTGGAAATGAGCCTCCTCCGAAAATATGATTTTTTGGTAAAATTGACCATCCTCGGTTTTTTTCAATATTTCCCAGTTTTCTTCTAGTGAATAGCGACCCATTTCGTAAATTTTAGACTTTTTACTGAATATCTGTCACTTTCCGAATGGTTTTTGACGTTTCCAATGTCGAAATATAGATAATTCAAATTTAAAACTTTAGATGTCCCACCCGTTATAAGTAGGGCCGCCGGCGTGATTGATTCCAGTTTTATTTTCGACCCAGCTGTCTCCAGCTCAAACCAAATACCTTCTTGTGCTTATTTCGATTAACCAATATCCCTCATCCTTCATACATACATATGTTTGTAGAAATTTGCATATGCGAAATTCGAGATTGTTTTTACCTCAAAAGTTTCAGAATTTATCGCCTGCGAGCAATCAAACAATAACAAACACGCTCAATCTAGTTTAGCAGTTCGATGCAGAGCTCGGAGCGGAATTACTTCCAGTTTTGAATAACACACATGGGAAAGATGAAATATTTGTGCACCTGGGCGCACTTGGCCATTGTTAGCCGCAATACATGGAAGCAACTTTGCACCACAAAAATTTAACTTTATTTTTACAGTTTGTTTTTAATTGTGTACCCTTACTTGCTCTGTTTGAATGTTCGGGTGGAGTCTTTTTGATTTTCAGAACATAAATTCAATAGATCCCCTCCGGTTTTTCGGCTATTAACGTTCAAATACTGTAGCCGATGGCAAGTGGGTTTAACTTAGCTGTATTTGGGGGCGAATTTAACAATATTTTATTTTATACGAGCCAACATTACGTGTACCTACATATATACGTATGATCCAAGAGACTGTAATTCAATTCTCTAATGTTAGGATTTTTGTATTAAAAACCGCTTCGATAGAACAACGAAGAAGTCAAGTTACACAGGAAGCCTCAAACTACAACATAGAAGTTACCCGTGAATTTTCCACGTACCTAGTGGGTTATAACTGTATTAGAGTTCTTGTGCCTTGCATTGTGTTAGAAATCGATTTGCCTTTGCGATGTTTTCTAAACATCATATTATCTGTGTTTGGTGAAAATAAGCCTTCATTTTTTTTTTATCTCGCTTAAGTTGTTTGTCTTCAAATACGAAAATATAAACGTTCCTGTACATTGGTGGGCGAGTACGAGGTAGAGAGAGCATTTTATGCCGCAATGCGAACTCTTCTCACATTAAGCGCCGCAAATTTAAGCTTCGCAATGTTCCTTTTTCTCAAATGGCAGTCTGAATGTTAAGTGCCTCCTTGCACAGTCAAAGCGTGCTTTCGTATATATTTCAATGCAGAAACTTGAAACGAAATGTATACAATACATACATACATATTTTTGTATGCACATTTATAAACTGTTCGCATTTTTCACCTGATTTATGTTCATATTTTTATTCATTTGCCGAAGAGGAACTTTTACGGGTTGCGCGGTGGAGAAATTCACTTTCGTTTGGGTTCTTTTCTTTTTTTCTTAGTTTTTCCTTTCTTATTACAAAGGGTTTTTAAGATCATTGCTTAATTTTTTATTAGGTACTTTGTTAAAGGGCTCCCTTTTGAAAATATATTTATGCGAAGTTGCAAAGTGAAATGGCAAATATTTGAAGATGAAAGGATAACTTGACAAAAACAAAGAAGGAACAAACAATGGAGCTAACCACAGAATCTGGCGCGAACCCCAAATGTCCACAACAACGGATCTGTTGAATGCCAAAAACCTTGTGTGATTTGAAAAGATTCTTCTTAGTGAAAACAAAATGGAACTTTTCTGGACAGCGGCATGAATAGGGTTAATGACATGACATGAAATATGGTTAAGAAACCCTCAGTAGCAAAAGGAAATTTCCTTTTCAATAAAAGTCGAGAAACTATCCTAATAAATAAAATTTGCGTAATTGATAACACTCGAAAGAATACTAACTATGTCCAGATGGAATTGCATTTATGATCGATTTTTATAAAGCAGTGTAGTCTGTTCTTGAGACTCATGGTCACAAACGTTACAAACCAAGAGCGGAAGTTATGAAATATCTAATAAGGTACACAAGGAGAAAATACTCTTCTGCTCCACCCAGGGACTAGATAGTTTATTTAATACGAACAACTCAATCAGATGATAAAATCAGCTTACGAATTCGGAACTTAAAAATACATCTGACCAAATTTAGAAGTACTGAAGATAGAAACGAACAACATTCAAGTTTTACTTATCGTTCACAGCGCTTTCCAGCCATTGTACGACCACTTGCTTTCGACTGACAACTTGCTTATGAACTCATATTCCCAGATATGAATTCTGCATTACTTATTCATGTATGCGTACATAACGGAACCCTTGTCAATGCAGCGGCGCCGCCGTTGACAGGCTGTGCCTTCCAGCTTTTCGGTTTATGTGTCAGTGCCGAGACTCTCTGCACTGTCTCATTGGTACTCTAAACGCTTAGGAATGTTAAGCTCAAGAATTTTATTTACAAGCGTCGTCCACTCATACATTTATATGAAACATTCACTCGCTTAGTGTGACATCAGTCAACGGCAACTGGAATGTTGGCACCACACAATACACACACATTCGAATATTTTACATATACATACATGCATGGAGGTCACGGAGTGCCTGCAAAATCATCGGCAAATAGCACAAAATTAAGACAATGACCAAGCAAAAAAAAAAAAAAAAAACAGTAACCAGAACTCCTTTCGAAGTAGCGAGCAGAAGTTGTTTAGCACTCGCTCTGACTCTTTCATAATTTACTGCAGACAACAGTTTGTACCGGACTATGCATATTTAAGACACTCGGTATTTCGAAACGAAATTTAAGGTAGATGCAATGATATTGGAAACCCACAGCCAATCTATTTGGGAAGCAGTATTTGCTGAATGTGGGTTAAATTTGAATTTATCGTCGGAGAGCGAGGGTTAATATTGGTTTAATTAAAAGAAATATGTGTGCCAATGACCCCAATAAGTTTAGTAGTGGAATCATTAATTTTTACCAACACAACCCAAATAATACCTCATCTCTAGCCAAAAGCTGGCGGCTCAAACAACTTTCGCAACTAGAACTCGTTCGGTTTGCGGTTTCTTTTTAAGAAATGATCAGCTTCAGCTTTTATTGCAGGAAAAGAGAGAAATGAAAAATTTGTGAAAGAAAAACGAAAAATATGCCCAGTCTTTTTCAAGAGCACTCGACAGAAAACAGTCAAGGAGAATGTGGAGAGCGCTAGCCAAGTGCGTCTGCCAGAAAAGTGGCAAACAGCGACGCCATTGGCCTTTTACTGCTGGCATTTTTCCTGCAACTCCGACCCACTTCTTCTCTGGCTGTCAAAACCGAGTGAGCAATTTTTGGCATCAAAAGCGCAACAAAAACAATGTATTGTAGAGCGAAAGAGGCATCGCTTTCAACAGACATTGCCGTCGTGTTCGCAGCATCAGCTTCAAAAAGGGTGGCTGCAGCTGCGGCGACATCGCTGCCCACTGTGTGTATTGATTTTTGTTTTTTAATTTTTCATTTTTCATATCTTATTTCGCTGCCTCTGCTTTGCGGCAACTGCTCCTGTAGCCCGTTTATTGGCTTCGGTAGCTTTATACTTGCGAATTCTCGAAGCCCGCAACGTAAGCTTTTCTCGCCATGAAGCTACCGCTACAGCAATATAGTGTAGCCCATTCTTGCGGCTTTCCAAATTTCTGTCAAATTTCGCATCTTTTCGAAAATATGCGCTCACACTCCCACTTTGTACACTATACGGAGGCACTTCAGTGCAACTATAAACGCATATTCTCATATATATATTTATTTATATATAATGACATATATATATGTATGTTCTTTTAATTTTGGATCCTCACGAAAACTTTGAAAGTTAGTTTGCGAACTTTCCTTTTTATTTTTTATAAAAGTCGAATTCGAACACATCGATTGCGCGCTGCTTTTCTGCTAAAATATTTATTGAGACAAATACAAGTGGGCAAATTGGTACTTTGGCACGTTTGTGTAAGAAGTATTCGCAAGCAAACTGTGACAGATTTCTGAAATTGCAGCCAGCGCTGATATGTGGCAACCTTCGTCTATCAGTTATTCCTTGCCTCGTCCCATTTAGCGAATATGAGGACTTCCGTTATGGGTTTATACTAATAAATCCTATATTCCAAAAAATAAAATGGTACAATTTTTAAAAAAAATCGGTTCTTTCCAAGTCTGACATTACGATTGCTTTCTCGTTCATTTCGATTCTTTACATCGTTCATGTTTTTTAAATTGATGATTTTTATTCACGAGGTTGATTTAAAGAAATAGATATTAGATGAGCTCATAATCGTTAATCATACTACTGTGATCAAATTGAAAGGTGAATTTTGTCCATTTCATTTCCTTCAAAGTAAAACACTTATGCCAACGAATTTTCCAGTCATCCTAGCACTTGGAAAAATCCTGCGTCGTGATGTCTATCAGAGCCTTCTTCGATTCAGCTTTTATATCCTCAATTGAGTCAAACGGTGTCCTCGGAGTGGTCATGTGAATTTGCTGAATAGCCAGAAGTTACACGAAGGTAAATCTGGCGAATGCGGTGGTTGCGGCACGATATTAGTTGAAAATGTGGCGAAATGATTACGTCTCACCAAAGCAGTATGAGAAGGTGCATTATCGCACTTCTTTGTTCAATAAATTCAATAAAAATCGAAAAATTCACTTTTAGAGCCTCACAAAACGACGCATATCTAAAATACTAATGAATATTTTGACGTTAGTTTTAGCATAGATATCACTAACAGTACTTACAGAAAAAATATTTATCTATTCGAAAAACACGCGAAGTATAAATTAAAAAATCACCTTTCAATTTGATCACAGTAGTAGACAAATTTTGTTTATATCTAATATATGAGCAAAGCAATTTTTTATATAAATCGGATTAATATAGGATATTGCCCCTTTTTAAACTTACAGATCAAAACCAAGATAAAAATCTTCATAAAAATCTTTTTCTATATAAAGTAATTTTTTTTGACTTCATGGTTGCTTATATGAAACAATAGGACTAGAAAGAATTAGGAAATATAATCGTTAGATGTGAACAGTTAGCTTATTACGAATACGTTTTTAGATTTAAATATATACAGGCATGTTCTAGAAATCGATTTCGCATATTATTTGACGTTTTGATATCGGTCAAAAAGAAGTGCGCGAAACTATTGAAATTCAACTGCCAGTTATTTGGATTTCTTCACAAAAATTAATACTTTCCTTTCATTATTTTAGGGGAAAACGTAAAAGCCAACATCAAGAAAATATTTTTTTAAATTTTATGGGCAAAAATCCAGACTTGGCGAAAAATTTCGTTAAAGGGGATCGCGTAGCTCAAATTTGTGGTATATATACTGCCGTGAAAGGCATCGGGAATAGCGCTTCATTTTGAACGTTAATTCTGTTTCTGTCGAAAACGATTTAGATGCCTTGCTTTTAAGTATTGATGAAATTACCAGCGGCGGACCAAAGAACACACCACGAAAACGACGGCATGAAGACACTGTGCAAGATTGCCTCAAAAAGCACATGACAACAGAAGTAGGTGCAGTTGAAAAAATTTCTGATACCTTGCAGCTTCTTTTTGCAAATATGGAAAAATTGACCACATTAGTGGCGCAACAAAACGAGCTCATTGCCGAACAAAACGAAGATCGTCGCAAGTATTATCTGGCCAAGCAGGAAATGTAATTAAGCAGAAGATGCTAGAAATCGAAGAAATTCGAGTCCAAAGGGATATTTATTTGAAACCAAATACGAAATATATCGAGTAATTAATTTTACTAAATAATAATATTATTAAATAATCTCATAGTCAAAAGGTTTAACTTAAATGTGATGTTTTTATTGAATAAAAAATATGAAAATTAAACTACACGCGTTAAGTTATTTGCAATTTCATCTCGAATGTATACAGCGGCAGTTTGTAGATGGCTGCTATAATCAGCAACTTCTTCGTCCAGAAAATCTTCCACTACATCTAAAGCAAAGGCATCCAGGTTATAATGACGGCAAATGTTGTGCAAAGCACTGGATACATTTATAATTTTTACAACTTTCCCTGGGACATATGGTATAGTTGTTTTAAAATATTTAAAGCGGCTCTTGAGGACTCCGATTACTCTCTCAACGATATTTCTTGCCTTGGAGTGTTGTAAATTGAATTTGTGCTGTGATGACCCAGCGTTTGCATCACGATAAGAGGTAAGTAAATATGGTTCTAAGCCATATCCTGAATCTCCTAGTAGCCTAGATCTATGGTCTCCGCCCACATACCTGGAGGAAAGGCATTGTTTGGCGGCACTTAAAGAAAATATAAAGGCGTCATGACTGGAGCCAGGTTGGCATGCATCCACAGCCGTTATACGCATTCTTTTAATCGCAAACCTGTAAAATAAGTGAATTGATATCACCAAAAAATTTCATATTTGTAACTCACAATCATCGTATCAACGCTGAAGTAACCCTTTCTGTTAAGAAACAGATGCTCATTTTGGTGGGGCTTCGTAATTTTTATATGTGTCCCGTCCACACAACCGATTATTCTGGGAATACTAAAATTGTTGAAAAAATGTGCTTTCGACATTTTAATTTCTTCTTCGCTCATTTGTAGTTTAATCCATTTTGGACACAGTGCTTTTTCTAAAGCATTTAGCATCTCATGTAATACTGTGAACACGGTACTTCTTGTAAGGGATATATCGGTGTCTTTTCCTACCGAGCGCTGAAATCCTCCCTCTGCAAGGTACCCCAAGCAAGCTTTATTTCAACCGTAATAGATGACGGATTTATGAATGGTTGGACATCACGAGCAATTTCAAGAAACGCTTCTTTACTTATCCTGTAATAGGCAACAAAACTTTATTGGGACAAAGTGCATCTCTTGTGTTCCAAACTTTGTTTTATATATACATACACGGAATCTGGGACATCCAAGGGATTGGAATGATCCCTTAAAATTCGCCGACGAACTTTCTCTTTTTTTTCCCATTCATTTTTTGACAATAAATATGCAGCAATGGTAAATAATTTTGTAAAGTTCTTTGAAACAAATTTTATTTGCCAATACTCAATCAGCTGTTTCGTAGTCGATTTCGATTTTAGCCAATTCGCGCGAATTGTGGAACACTGTTACCAAATTCACGCGGTTTGCAAATCCGGTGTCGAATTTAAATCGTGCGACTTCCAAAACATGCCTGAAAATATATATAGTTCGTATAAAAATGCACCTGTGAAGGAAGCGTAGCTAACGTTGCAGGCGAAATTTATGTTTTTGTACATTGAACAGTTTATTTTTTGTTTGCCACGAAGTTTGTAATATCTATAAGAAATTCTTGGAGGCCCTGTAAATGTATATTTAATGATTAGCATGACGTACTGAGTCAATTTAGATAGGTTCACCGGTCTGTCCGTCTGCCTGTATGAATAAACGTGAACTTGTGCCTCAGTTTCTGCCCCCCTTATCAGAGAGACAACTGCTCCACGTTTCCTCAATTTCGAAGCATTTTATATATAATCCACTTAATTCATAAACTTTATGAGCATATTTAGGCTCGTCGTCAATTATTTCAAGTTACGTCCGGTATCATAAATTAACGCCGAAATAGGAATTTGTTAGTGCAATAAATTATACTTTGCTTCTATATTTAATGGAATCTCTATACTCCTGGTGCACCATGAGGTCTTGGTATGCTCGCAAAGTCACGATTCAGCACTGATCCCAAATGAAGTAATAGAAAAAAACGATATGCTCTTTGTCAATTTTTCCACTCAAAGCATTTATTTGATCGTAAATCAATTAGAAAACGTTTTCCTTCATTGGCTTTCTCCGTTGCATATTGAGCTACATGACTTTTCTTATTCTGAATGTTTCCACTTTCTGCGGAGATTTGCTATGCACAATGCAGTTGCCCAAACAATTCACCGGAATTCACCGTTCTCCACTTTGCACTTTTCAACAATAAAAGTTAGAGCACTAAACAGTTCTGTCTGGGTGTGTTAAACGGGTGCTAAATGTAATGACGCCCCTAAGTATGCTATACTTCAACAGCTCAGTCATTTCCAATTTTTCCCAATTTACTTGATCCTCAGTAAATGTTCAGACACCCGCTGGTCTATTGCAGCACCGCTTCCATCGTGCAATTCTCATCGCCATTTCAGCAATTTGGTATTTTAACCTTTAAAGTTCTTTTCATGGCGCGTGTGCGGGGGTGTGGGCGTGTGACTGCGCGCTTAAGTGTATGCTATAAAAAATTTACACTTTTGTCTTTGCTGTTGTTGCAACTACGGTTGGAAAGCGAACAACGGTGGCCTTCGCCACAACTCTTCATACCTTTACTAGTGCACATGTGGATGTGTGAAGGTCCTTGTGAGCATGTGCGTGTGTTAGTGTGCTCCAGCGCAATTTAAAGTGGAATTGCTTGGGTTCAGATAAGTGTACGCGCTCGCTGATCGCTCCCAAATGGAACATTCAATTTTAAATTGCATTACTTCACTTCATTTGTGGTCCGTTATGCGTGTATGCGAGCGGTGAATGGGAATCTTCCACCTATGTATGTATGTATGGGATATGCAATGCCACATCCACCACTGCGAAGTATTCTAAAAAATAGCAATTGTCTTATTTATATTAGCTTTTAGGAGTAACTACATCCAGCACCAACATTTTTAATGAGCATCGGACAATATTTTTTTGGGTTGTCGACCCATTTCATGGCATTCAGCATAAGCTGTCTGGTAAAGAAGAGTCTGCTTAGAAAATCCATTTCATAAAGATTTTTTCAGTAGGCATTCAGTTATTTAACCGCCTGGCAAAGCTGAAAATGCAACAACACTTACAACAACAATAAAATGTAATATGCTGTCTACTTTATGTTACAAGGCTTTATGAAGCTCCCGACTCAGTCACAAACATACGCGCACACACATTTATACTGTATGGACATACATTGGATTGCAAAAAGGCGAAAAAGGCGGTTCAAGAAAAGAAATTCAGGAATCTTTGTTCCGTTGAAACAAAAAATCTGCTGTGTTAAGGGTGTGAGTTTGTGTGTGTTTTTTTTTTTTTTGCTGTCCATCTGTCTAGGATACTTGCGCAGCTAATGGACTGACTAACTAAATTAAACGTCCTGACAACAGCTGTCTTTGCGGCTCTCTCCACTTAGGCTGGCGCTGCCCGAAGCATTCTTGGCGATCTCTTCTGAGCGCGCCTAATGAAATTACTTAAACACTTATTGACTGCCTTTTTATGGCAAAACAATACATATGTATATTCACTTAACGGTCCAAATACAAATGCGCACTTATAGTGCTTTCACCCGCGCCATCGCCGTTGCGCCCGCTGGGCCGACGAACTGAAGTGAAACAAATTGATTTAATGAACTTGGCGTCGAGCGTGATGCCAAACAAGCGAAAATATGCCTTCGAAATTTTTTAAATTATTTAAGATGAAAAAAATGTTGCAGACAAAATGCTCACTCTTAAGTGTGATTTAATTACTTTAACCATTTTTCCAAAGTGAGATTTGTATTTGAATTTGTTGACATTGCGCTTGATGATTTAATAAACATATATTATAATTCCAAATAAATGTGGACTTTGCACAATATTTGTGCGCAATTAAGCCATTTCGCCTACATTGCCGGCCATACCAGCTGCAGTAATCAGCTCCAAGGTCATTGCAACCATGTCTGCATAACTTATCATTCCATTATTATGCTGAAACGCGCCTCGAACACACATACACACACCAAATATATGTATATGCGGCAACTCTTGTGAAGGCTATCCCAATACCTTCCCAGGTACTAGCCATGGTCGTGGCCACGTGAGAACTTGCACTTTTTTTTATATGTGAGGGTTCGTCCTCTTCGTGACGTTGCATAATGTCATCTTTCCGAATTTGAATTTCCTCTTTTTGGACGTCCTTTGACGCTTCCTGTCTATTCAAATTTACGTGAAATTGCATCAACCTGATTTATGCATGCCAGCATCCATGAACAATGCGCACCTCTGTACAGGTGTGTATGTGTGTGGGTGTGAACTAGTGTGGCCAAGGAGCGGGCTCCCACACGGAAGATGCAGCACGTGGATGCGCTCCGAATTTTTAAGTGGCAAATATGGAAATGTAATGAAAGCGAGAAGGGCTGCCAATGTGTGTGTATTTTGACTTTGTAAACAAGAATATGTGTATGTGTGTGTAGTAGTAAATATATGTATAAAAATGTATTTAAAGCCAACTACAAATTTGTGGTTTGGAAAAAAAGCGAGAAGAAGTTGCTGATCCAAAAGGGAGCTCAAAAATAAATATACATATAATATATCCGTTAGTATTGTATATCGTCTAGTAATCGTTGGAAAATAATCGGTTTCATTACAAAACATTGCTGCAATCGCGGCCCTGCTCAAAGCGAGCAAAAGCAATACATTTATGCGCAATTATTTGTTTATGAACATTTATCTTTAATCTACAAAATTGCTTTTCCGCTCTCCTCTCTTCGCTTTTTAACTGTAAAATCAACAATTTATATTTATGTTTTGCTTTCAATTTAATTTTGCTAATTTTATTTGCATTGCAATCAGTTTTTCTGCTCTGCTAGCTTCCAAATACAATGGCTGCTACAAAAATAACAACAACAGCATGTGGACAGAGAATTAGTACTTTTTGGCTTCCAAACACACTATGCACACACACACATACACGCAAATGAGAGTGTGAGCTTCTGTAATTGCTGGGATTTATTTAAAAGCTATATCCGCATTCGTGCAACAATAGAACCTATTGTTTATTATTTCTATGATTTCATTGTTATTGCTATTTTATGTATTTTATGCAAAAGGACCGAGAATAAATTTTGAGAATTTTCCCATTTAAATGTTTTCAACTTTTATGGCCAGAGTTTGGTTTCACTAAGACGCCTATTCCAACAATTATTGCTGGAGGCTACGAGCATGAGAGTGGGCCTTGCAAGTTTAGTTGTAACTGTACCAATTTACTGACACACTTACATGCAATGCATGCGAATGAAAGTTTCTGGAAGGCTCGAGCTTTGTGGGCGCTTGAGGTATGAGGCGCAAGGGAGTGTATTTTCACCACTGCCGATGGGAAACAATTAAGATGAGATATACTAAATATATCATAAAAAGGAACTACTCTTGCCAACAATTGGTCCACAGCAAAAAAAACCCTTGTACAACACCAGGTTGTTCAATAAGTTTTGTCTTTTGATACGAAAACACACAATTTTATGATTCAAAATACACTTTATTATTCAGTACAATTTCCCTGAACATTAATTCACTTGCCCAAAGATCCTCCAATATGTGGATCCCATACCTGAAGTGAGAATCCGGAAGGTCTCCAACAGTCGTGGTGACCTCTTCATTTGATGAAAAACATTTGCCAGGCATAAATTTTTTGAATTCCTGAAACGTGAAGTCGTTGGACGCCAAATCTGGTGGATGCTCCAACAATTCGAACTTTTATCTAAGGACTTTAATCATTGTCAAAATGCTCTTATTAGATGCACTGTCGATAAAAACGATCTTTTTTCACGAATTTTTCCTTCAAATGGTCCAAAAAGTTGCAATAATATTCAGAATTAATTGTTTTACCAGTTGCAAGTAATCCACAAACGAAATTCCTCTCGCATCCAAAACGATGCCAAATCTTAACCGATTTCTGGGCACGAACTCATTTTGAAGCCGAACAACCAGGTTCACACCAATCTTTAGCCTCTGGTTTTGATGCAGGATTATGGTGATAAACCCCAGTCTCATCTATAGTAATGAAGCGACGCACAAAATCGACTTTATTTAAAACGCTCCAAATGTTGCAGATAAAGTCGCATTAGAATGTGTTTACGTTCTATTGTTAACGAAGGCGGCATCCATTGTGCACACAGCTTTTTAAAACCCAAAATTTCACTTAAAATTTGGCCCACATTGCCTAATTAGATGTGTAGAGCCTCTACTAAATCTCTCTTAGTCAATCGACGATCTTACAAAACCATATCCTCTATTTTGGCTATGATTTCTGGTGTTGATGCGCTTTTCCGTGGTCCTTCACGTGGATCGTCTTCAAGGCTTGCACGACCACTTTTAAATTCAGCAACCCATCTTTCTACTGTTCTAATTGTGGGTGAATAATAAATTATACACTTCCAACATTCGTTCGTGAATTTCTTCTGGTGCTACACCTTCCAAATATAAGAATTTTATCACAGCGCGATATTCAATTTTGTCCAATGTAGAAAATTACTGTGACACGGCGGCACTAAATGGCTTTTAAACAAAGAATGAATTGGCAGATGGAAATAAAACTTTACATACTTGTACGTTCATATGAAGAGTGTACCAACAAACAAAAAATTTGGGCTTGTAGCAACGCCCTCTCTTATCGAACCGCAAAACTTTTTGAACTGATATCATGTATAGGGTCCGATACTCACATATTGACTAATAGAGCACCAGTTAAGCTAAGTTTTATTGTGATAACTTTATTGATGTTTGATTTGAATACTGTAAAGTACAAAAATCAGACTTTTAAATTTGTCATATGAAAAGTAGGCGTGGTTGTCATTCGATTTTGTCCATTTTCGCACCAAATTTGAAATCGGTGAAATAGTTCCTGAGATATAGGTTTTTATCACAAAGTGGGATGTGCCACGCCCGTTGACAAATTTTTATAACAGCTTTTTATACCAGCATGGTTGGTTACTGTTTGGTATTAAGCATTTTCACGGAATTCGAAGAGGTGCCCAAATGCCTTCTTTTCACCAAGTCTGACTGATTTAACTTTAGCGGTTTATATTCACCTCAAACCATTTTGGAAGCGAGGCCATGCCCACTTTTAACACATTTTTAGCCTACAGGAATTCCTAGCTCTTGCGATCTCCTATATTTAATTACCGTCATTCCAAAACTTAGCACTTGGTTAGCCTAGACACAAAAACAAATCGAGAGCTACCCATACAATTAGTAAGTGCGTGTGTGTGTGTGTAAGCCATAAAACATTAAGTTTGGAAATTATTGGCTTTGTCAGCGCCTTATCTGTTCAAACTCCAAATTAAACTGTCCCTTTTACAGCCAATTTACGAGGCGCATGAATTTAAATTTTAAGAACTTCTTCACCAGCATCCGAGCTTTACGAGTGTGGCACTCATGTTCGGTTGCTTGTATTCGATTGGAGCCATCATTGCTTGCTCGACGTTACTACACTTAAAATGCAAAAAAAACACAATTGTTTGCGCACGTTCGGAACGATCGAATAAATAAACAACTTTATGAACTTGCCTGCAAGCGCCAGGCTACACACACATGTGCGCTCGGTTATGCATGAGCTTGTACTTACGTGTGTGCAGTGTCAATAACAATTCCATTTGCGAACGCTCGGACAAGTGTAAATTTGTAATATTTTTTAGCTGCGCACACAATTTAGCGTCCGTGTGCGGGTGCGCATGTGTGTGTGTGTGTTCGAGTTTTTTATGGCGCAATGCTCACTCTACATACTTTTCATTTTGTACCCACAACACTCAATTGTTAATAATATTTTATTTGATTGTTTTCTCTTTCGTTTTTTGCCAGTTTATGCGCTATTCCCGGCAAGTTTTTACGGCTCGAAAGCGCATTCCAGAGCATTCCACTATTTTATTTCCATAAAAGTGCCACAAAAATGCAAACGTGTGAGTGCCGACATGAATTTATATGAACAGAGCGGATAACGGAATGTGGCGAGATCCGAAATATGTGGCGCACGCACACACACACCCGAACAGGATTATAATCTATGTGCCTGCACGCATTTTATTCACAAAGGGAAACGCGCTGATGGAAATTCGTGCATAAACTTTTGTGTTTATTAAATTTTCGTGCATGGCAATTTTCCCAAATTGATAATAACTATCGCAGGAGCAAAAGTGTTCAAATTGTTCATACTAACACACACACACACAGATTCGTTTAAAGCCACGGGTGTGGGTAGGCGTGATGTGAGCGGCGTAAAAGTTGTAATTTAACGGAATTACTCTAATTTGTAGACACTTTTTGATCTTCGCCTTCAGCGCCTAGATGAACATATTTTTCGGATTTCGCGCCCTACTCTCCTTCGCTTCGACGCATGTATTATCTGAGGGTCCTATGTACGACTTCGTTCTCGTTAATTTGTAGCTGGCGGCGAAACGTATGCTTTCCACCGCGTGGCACAACTACAACCATTTGCAGGTAAATAGGCAGGCAGGTTGTCAACTGCTTGGCCAGGTGCCCTTGTCTAGCTGCACGGAAACACTGCTTGAACACACTCACATCAGCACTAACATATACTTGTACATACGTTCACACATATTCAGTAACATTGTGGCACTTGTATCTTATTCTCCTCGCTTTCCTCATACAAAAGTGTAGTATGAAGACCAATCATTCTTTATATCAATAGCAAGAAACATATGTTTGTGGCAAGTAATTGAGCGGTAGTGCAAGGATATGGCGATGTTAAATACGCGCTTACTCCTTTTGCTGGTGGTTAGGACTAGCATTTGTGTGAAGTATGACGACTTTCCAGCAAATTCTCAAGCATTTGATTGAATATCCCTTATATGATACACTCTATATAGATATGTTAACAAAACTTTTTGTAATGAATTTTAGTAACGAAAATATTACAAATAAAAAATATATAAATTATAGTGAAAACTATGCCGTTGAATGAAATATGACACCCGACGGACGCGTTTAATTGGTACAAATGGCCATCACGAGCACACCATAATGTGTGGTGTTCAGATATTCGAGAAAAACAGCAGAGTTTTTCCCAAAGCCCCACTCAAATGCGAGTCCACGTGCGCGGCCATGCAGCAGCAACGGTATTGACCCACATACACACATTCATAGAAGCTCAGGCGTTTATAAATTACTTGGATATAGTGCAGCTGTTGCACATAAATCTCAAACGCGTGCGATGAGCTGCGGTGGAAATTCAGCGGGGAACTAGCGACGGCAACTGGGCCAGCTGGTGCATGCAACAACTGCAAATGCGTGTCTGCACCATGGTGTGCCACCAGTCAATCACATGTGTGAACGCGCAGCCTGCCAGCGACGCCTTTTTACGACCAAATAACCATGCCGAGACTATTATTCCGCGGGTGTTTAACTTTAAGCGCAGTTACAACCACAATGATGGCATTTACGCGCGCAATGTCCCGGCACTTTTATGTGCCATAAAGTCACTGTTGATGCGGCGACATCAGAGCTCCGAAACGCTGTAATATTTAAACTTTATTAAGCCCAAGTGTCATAAACGCAGGATTCTTCTAATTCTTCTGAAGGCTGGTGTGGCACATTCCTTATTTACTCAATTCATTTTTTAAATCGCTACGACTCTATTAACTATATTAAACATGCGTCTCTCGCTCTCTATCGTTAAGTACGAAAGATCACTCGTAATAACCTCTCTCGTAGGATCACTTGTGTTCACCTCATAAACCGACATCTCACATTCACTGCTTTTGAGACTAAGACTGATTTTCAAAATTAGTGATTGTTGAAGATTTCTCATTTGCAAGTGGAGTTCAAATAAGGTATTTTGTGTTGCTTTGTGCAGTTGCTGTTGAAATGATGATTGAATCGATTTAAGTAATGCGCTTCAACATTGCAGTAGATCCAAGCCGTTATTGTCGGAATGGACGACAATTGGTGGTCACCACTGGCCCAAATGTTCATCATACGCACTGGTGTCGCCTCCATGTCGACAGTTGTTGCCGCAAGCATATCTACCCGAAGGCATTCGCTCTTAATCGACTTCTCAATGAATTGTACTTCACTGCCATTGTCCTCGTCATCGTCATCGTCGTCATGGAGCGTCCCTGTTGTGGGAAGCACAGTTGCAGTGGCATCTTTGTGGTTTTTATTACATTTCGGTTTGTCAAATGGATTTGGTTGTGGCCGAAACGGCTCCGAGCTCCCACATGTGCTCACAAATACACAATCGCATTGCATTTGCAGTTCCGTTCGAATGTGTGTGTGGGCGTATGTGTGCGTGTGTTCAAGTGTATGCGGTTGATACACATCGATGCCTCCGGAGCGTCGAGTGCATCCAAACCAAAATCTCGCAATGCCCCACATCGCTCTGCATTCCATTCAAATGCCAATTTGTGAAAGTGCTCTCAAGTCCATCGCCGAATATTGACTGCTGCACACACTTACCACGAACACACATACTCAGTAGTTCGCTTGTGGGCTGAGGCTCTGAGCTGTGCAATGTTGCACAAAGCTCACAATAAAGTACACTCGACTGTTCTGTTAGTTATTTGCTTTTAAGTGTAATTAGTTTAACTCAACTCCTTCAAGCGAGCATTCCTCCACATTCGTCCGCAAGTAAGAACAGTGCCTTCGAGTAATGTGCAGTTGCTGATAATTGGCTTCCAATGCGGAAAATACGACCTCGATTGGCCTGTTGTGAACTCACGAAACCGAAGCTCGCACTGCCGGCATACAAATTGTGCTGCGATTAAAGCTCAAGCGTTTTGACAGAAGACCAATCAAACCAAAAACGCAAGCGAAGATGAAATTCAGCTCAATTAAAATTAAAATCGGTTAACATAAAACACAAGCAGCTCTATTTGAAGAAGTACAATTAACAATGGCGTAATACTCGATGGCTCCTCATTCTTGCTGAAAATGCAAAAATTTCATTAAAAATTATTTTAAAGAGAAATATTCCAGTTGAAAGGTACTTTATTATTTCCCAGTTTCGCGCGAAAAAAGGTGGAAATAATAAATGTTTTATGCTGCAGCTTTCAATCCTCTTTGGTCCTTTTCTTTCTACCTTTCCAAAATACTTTTGAGAGTTTGATATATAAATTGAGCGCCTGCATAGCGGTAGTTTTGTCGCAGTTAAGCGGCTTAGGGTTGCAACCCGCCGAATTTCGCTACCATGGAACGCTCATGCTGGCAGCTCTGACCAGGTGAGGCGGGCGAAACATGAATGAATATATTAATGTGAAAATATCCGCTTTTTACAGTGTCACACACACACACGTAATTCGAATGAGTTTCAGAAAAATAATTTAAATGAAAATTTCGGTAGTAGAATAACGGTGTGTTGGGAGTTGGGGTTAGCTGGAGGGCAACGACACCTCCAGGTTGACGAAATTGAATTATTCCTCGAAAACAAGGCAGATAAGCAATACAAAGGCAAACGAGCGATGGCATGGGCTCGTGTTGGCGTGTGTGCGCACTAAATTGCTAAAATGCGACACTTCTCATTTATTCCCTTGTGCCGCAGCTGTTGCGACACGTGAGCGTGTGTGTGTGTGTGTATGTGCCAGAGGGTCCGTTGGGGACTGTTGATTTCGTATGCTAAACACATAAACTGAATTAAAAGCTTAAACAATTTACCGTAATGGACATGCCACAAAATCCGTTTAGAGATTAACTTTGTGGCGCGCAAACATGCGAGCGTCTCTATTTACACGAGCTAAAGCATGCAATTAAGTAGGTAAGCCTGAACGCAAGTATGGGAATGCAGCAAATGAGATATGTCAAGCGAAACTTGTTTATGTCATTGCAGTGAATCTCACTTTTACTCAAAGATAAAGCAAATTTTTACTTTTCTTCTTCTTTGACAGCTCTCTCATTCGCATTTTCGCAATTAGTTACGTATACGCCGGGTTGGTCTCCTATACTGTAACCTTGGAATATATCAGAGATAACTACACTTACATATACTAGGGTGCTCGTTATTTCTAATTTTACTTTTTCGCAGGCGTTTCACTTTTTTTACTAAAAAAGGATGCATCATCATTACGTCATCATTGCGTATGAGCAACATTCTGTATGTATGTAGCTTGCATGAACGCTCAGTCCATTAGATGCATAACTTTAACCGGTTATTTTCGGAACATTTCTTCAAAGTTGTAGATTTTCTAGCTCAATGCAAAACACCAGAAATCCCTATCTTATCCCATATGGGAAAATAAACTTAATTTAGGAACGGTTCAAAGCGTTTGCTTAGGTTGGATGAAAAGCAATCAAACATCCTTCCCACTTTCTATCTTCTTGGAAGACAAATAGTTCTCAGCCAATTAAAGACTTTGGCTCACTAATACGAGTACCGAATTTTTTATTGGGTAGAAAAAGTCTTTTCACATTTCCAATCAAATTTCAACTTTTTTTATATGTATAATAACTTTATTGAACCACATATGCACCATTTTGGTCGACCATTTTTTGTCATTTTTCCGCTAGAAACGTTTTTTATCAGTGTACAACTTTTCTGGTTTCTCGGTGAAAAACTACGAAAAGAAATTTTCACAGGCTTCTCTTGAAGCCAATTTTACTCCATTAAGGGAGTTCCACATTGACTGAAATAAATGATAGTCCGTTGGTGCACGGTCAGGGATAGATGGTGGATGCATCAAACTTCCCAGCCAAGCTCTCCCAGTCTTTGCCGAGTCAAAGATGTGTGTCTAACGTTGTGCTGATGGTAGACGAAGCCCTTTCTGTTGATCAGTTCTGGCCATTTTTTTCGATTTCTTGTTTCAATCACATCAGTTGTTGACAGTAAAAAGTAGAATCAATCGCTCGACCATGCTGGAGCAACTCATAGTGGATAATTCCTTTCCAATCTCGCCGAACACTCAGCATAACATTTCAAGACATCAATCCTGACTTTGCCAGGATTTGGCATTTGTTGAGCTTCACCGCGCTTGACCCATATGGTATGACCCATTATTTAAGGCGATTGATTTAGATTTCATATAAGAACCAAAACATACAAATCATAGGTAAAGATGGTTTTTATAAATTTGTTGATCCAGCGCCATATAAGAAATATATTTTTGATCGCAATGTAATTCCGATAATTAATTTGTTCTTTTAGAAATACTTCTTTTTTTTGTGTGCTTGGCTTGAATAATAAATTGTTCGGTCGAAAATGTAGGAACTCACAGTTGCAGGACGCCAAGCGGATGTCTTTAAACAAGTTCCGTTATATAGACTTTGGAAAGAATTTCCTTATGAACTCAGTTACTAAAGAGCTGTTTAAATATTGACAAATTAGGCGGCGACTGAATCTATATTAAGCTCTTTTTATAAGCTGAGAGCTATCACTTAAAAATTCACTGTTAATAATAAAACACAACGTTTTAAATGTTGCCAAAATTAAGCTAAAATGGTTGTCAGTTAGAAATGGTAATCAAAATATTTTGTAAATAATTTTCGAGTCAAACCAAGAAACTTGTTGAAAATGACTCAACATTTCTTCTCTTGCCTCTTTCCGATTTTATGTTGTTCGAATAAGAATTTTAAGCTCACGCAATGAAAGTGAAGTGTGAATTGGTTCTCTGATTACCTCTGCTTGTCCAAATAATCTTGTTAGCAGCACTAACAGAGTGCACGCGCTCGTTTCGGTACAGTGATACAAAAGTCGCATTTCAAGCCGCTTTTCGGGAAGGACATGGTGAGCCAAACATTCACGTTTGTGAAACACGGGCTGCTTTGGAGCTAAAATGCGTGCTGCCACAGCGTTATTGCCACATCCGAATTCTGCTTCTCTGCATTTCCCCACCACAGGTAGTTTAGCTCGTTCTCTGTGTTGCGGTCACTATCTTTTTGCACACTTGCTTCTTTTGATATTCCATATTCCACACGCTTGCACACTCTCTGCTGCCTTGGTTACCTTGATGGCTGGTATTTTGGCAGCTTGGCAGCTTAGAGCTTGGCGCTCGTTAACGTCAACTCAAATGGCTCAAATATATCCGCTTGTCCGCCTGAGAGTGAATACTTAGCGTCCATCGGAATGTTTTGCAAGTGCATTTCTCTTTTAAGGAAATTTGGCACGGCAACTTCAAAATAAAATTGCAAATGTATCGCTATATGCTCATGTGATTGAGCTTTGCGTATCCTTTTGAGTGACTTCAAATTCCAACCTTCGTAAGCTTTTACGTGACAGCATTTCCCAGTTTTTAGTTTAGCCTCTCATTCAAAGATTTATCCGCTTTGATCATTAAAACTCTATTCGCCAATTAGTTGACTACCGAATAATGGCCGTAAACTACATGCATGTTTATAAGCATCGCGAAGACGGCCAGTAAAATTCAACACTGGAGTAAATTATTCATAAAGCTGTGTCCGTCATGCGTAGTCCTTCCTCTGACAGTGCAAACCAGTAACAGCTGATAGCCTGCGAGCGTATCACACAATCACACGTACATCGTACATCGCTCGCCCCGGCTGCGCTCGCAAACGCTAATGCTAATGCTCGAGCTGCAAGCACTTAAATTACAGCAATTACAGTTGCCATAATTCTTCCAGCTAATCTATGTTAATGTTTAGCTGCGCAAAGAACGCAATTAATTATGGACTCGCTTGGCAAAGACGACCAGCGCAAGCGAGAATATCTGGCAAGAACTCCGACTATTTTTCGCAAGAAATTAACGTTTGGGGAACAGAGCTTTAAACGTCTGTTCTGCATTTGTAACGAGCAAATGAAAAAATGCACTTTTGAGACACGCTGGAAGCGCTTAAGTTGGAAACCTGAAAGTATAAAACTAGTCTTTGCCGCCATTTAAATCCATTAGCGCAAACCTTGAAAGGGGTGCTCGCATTTTTAAAGAAGCTGCTAGCGTGTGCGTGAACCAGATATAAATGAACAAACCAGCTCGTGGATGTTTATGCTGTGCCAACTATCTAACCCACTGCTACTACTTTCGGCAACTGAACAAGTGATTTTGTGGCAAACCTGCAAGTTTTTGGCAGAGCTCACATGTTGCAATGTCATTCGGTGAAGCGATTATTTTTTCGGTCAAAGAAATGGCCTGAGCATGGCTGAACAAGGTGAAGGCGTTCTTTGGATAATGGACTTTTGCTTCAAAACCTGTCGAAGTCAAATGGATTGTCGGTGCACAATGGCTGCACCAACTCATTAAGCCACAGCGGGAAAGATGTCCAAACACGCTTTAAGGTATTTACTCTCTCACTTTTTCTCATTTACTTCTCGGTGCTGCTTGGAAGAGCCACTGTGCTGTTCTGGTATCCACTTCAATTGCACAGCATTTTCAGCTCAAACAGTTCTGTTTGGCAAAATTGTTTCTTAAATGCTGCTGACAAGCGCCTAAATGTATGCTGTGCATTCAAATCTATTGCATAACACCAGCTGTGCGCCTGTGTGCCTGTGTCCCGGTTGTGCATGTTGATGCATATTAATGCATGCAGTCACCACCTAGAGCCAGAGCCACCCTGAGGCAGCATAAGCCAGTCTCCGGCGTTGGTCTTGGCCTCACAAAATTTACGGGCAAATTTGCTGGCGCACTCCTGCAATTAAACTCAAAGAATAGGAAAAGTGTTCGGCAGACGAAAGGAATCGCTGCAGCAAAATGAAAGTGAAGTTGAAGGTTAGGTGTCAAACTGAAACGAAACTCTTTATAAATTTCTAGTTCTATCGTTAGGTGACTGCAGTTTTAATTGTTTTCTGGCCAGCAATCTGTCTCTTTAAGTTTAAGGAACTACTATTTAACGAAACGACATTTCTGTCTCTTGTTACTTTAATTGCGCAAGTCGTCTTAGGTACTTCTTCTGCTGGTTTCGATTTTCCTGGTTAGACATTTGTTTAAATAATATTAATATTTCACCGAAAAAAGAAACGCAATTTCACAGGAAATTTATTAACGCTTAAAATGAATTGCAGCAAGAAATATATTTGCATATCAATTATTGTTCCTTTTTTTGAACGAAGTATTTAAGTGCTCGATTATCGTTAATTAAATTGTTATTTTACATATCTGAATAGTTGATTTCTTTAAAAAAAAAGTTCAACTGGGAGCTCAGCTCAGTCGTGTTTTACAGTTTTTACAGTAAATTGCTCTGTCATCGGTATTTAAATAAGTTTTTTTTTTTATTTTGTCAATTATTTCATTGATTCACAGATCGTTGACACTAACTCAAAAAGGCGTTGAATTGAAAAAAATGTCACAAATAAAAAAAGAGAATTGAGTGCATTGAATCGGATGGATGCACGGAAGCATGAATTGCAATGAAGAGTTATAGATCCACACGGATATAACTGTGTGATGCGTACCAACAATGAGTAAGTTAACAATAAAATGCGTTTTCACATTTCCTATAAAAGCTAAATGGATAAAGAGACGAGTTAGACCCATCAAATTCGCTGCCAAATAATCAGAAAGAAGTCTTTGCCTAAGCATCAATTCAACGCACGGCAGTCGAGTTGAGGTAACTAAAACGAACACGTATTTTTATCCGTACAAGTACCATCAACTGGGCACCATTCATCGAAATTATTTTAGGCATGTTTTCTGCCAATACAACAACAGAATCCTATGGCCTTTTGAAATGTTTTAATAACTCTCCGAAAGCTGCAAAGTAGTATTTTCAAGTTTCAATTGTCAATTTAGGTTCTCACGCTCAGTAAAAATAGTAAGTGTGCCATAAAATTTCAGTCAAACATAAGTTAAATTTCTAAAAAACACTAATTTTCTTTAATTCTTGCAACATGTTGCTACAGAGTACATTTGCATAATAACTCATTATCGAAAACGTATAAGGTCTTATAACTACGCACACCTCGATACCTACCCGACCGATTTCAACCAAGTTTGGTACGCGATATTCCCTTACGATTCTTATGTCACAGCCATTCCTACTCTTCATATCACAATTTTAAATTCCAATTGAAACATGCACTTTCCAGTAAACAAATCAAGAATCAATTAAGGCACGCGTCGAATAAAATTGTCCTTTACAAAACTGAAAAAATCTTCTAAGCCAGGTGTCCGATTTTTATAAACTAAAATATTTTATTAAAAGCATTTATTTTAAATTATAAAAACTGAAGAATAAACCAGGAATTATGTGTTATTAATAAATATTTTTATTTTTTCCGGAACCCCGTCCATTTGTGCTTTTATGGTAGTGTCCGATACTCTCATAGTTGCTGAAGACCACTTTCTTTCAAAATTTTGAAGGTCTGTGGTCACTTTTTTTGTTGCCTTCATCTCCCTTTTTACTAAAGCCCAGGATCTCTCAAACGGCCTTAGTTCTGGACAGTTAGGTGAATTTTCTTCTCTTGGTACATAAATCACTCCATTCCGTTGGAACCACCCTAAGGCTGTTTTGCTACAATGACATGAAGCGAAGTCATGCCAAAAAAACGTGGACACTTCATGTTGGCTTAAAAATGGGAGCAATCTCTTTTGTAAACATTTCTTCACATACTATATATTTCGCTGTTGATTGTACTTGACGTAACGAATGAGCAGCTCCTTTTGCCACAACTGAAAATTGCCTGCCACACAAGAAATTTCTTTGGAAATTTTGTCACCTTTTTGGCTTTGAATTTTTCAGCAACATTTCCTCGAAAATCGGCTGTATAATTTCCTCTCCAGATAGCTGAGAAAAGTCCGCTAAAACGTAGGTCTGGTCATTCATTATGCAGCAGTCAAATTTATTGACAAAATCTTTCCTCAGCTTCTTAGCTCGTTGTTTTGCGGTTTCGTTCTTGACGGCGTTTCTATACGGAATTTTCTGTACCTTCTACGTCTTCAGCCCAGCTTCTTTCTTAGTCCTGCGTACGAAAGATTCTGAGCAGCCAGCCTTCCTCGCCAATTTCCTGCCCGAAATGCTTGCGTCTTTCTTGATAGTGGTAACAACGTTCCTATCCTTCTCCCGATCTTGTGGCCCTGCCTTTTTACCAGAACCTTTCTTCTTGTCAATACGCACATCTTCCTTAAAGCGTTTAATAATGAGAAAAATGGTTTTAGAGTTAGCTCCTCCCTCTTTGGCAATTTTCTTAAACGACCACTACGGTTTCTTTTGAAAAAATTTAATAATTTTTTCGAGCACTTCCACCTCGTTTGCCATTTTCGCATAAAATAAATTTTTATTGATTCTAATGGATGCATAATATTTTTTGGCATTTATTTCAGAGCTACTAAAATAAAAATTTGTTTATTTAAATTTTTAATTGCACGATATGGAAAAAAATGTAACGGACAATTTTATTCGACGCAGTCCTTAATATATCAAGATAAAACTTTGCACGAATAGTGCCTTTGAGTTGTGCCACCTTATGACTAAAAATTGCGTAAACCGAACCAAAAATATTCAAGCGCCTGAAGATAATATGTGGACCAAGTGATTTTAGTAGACTTTTTACCAAAAATGAATGGTCAATGTGTAACATTGATAATTGAAATTTGGAGAAATTCCTATTATCTGTGTTCTAAAAATAGTTTGAATAGGGTCAATGACTTTCCTAGCCCCCATACACCCAATATAATGATTTTGAACTTCCGGGCTACTTTATATACTATAAAGTTCGCTTTAGACCAGATATAACTTACAAGCTTTATTTAAAGGTACTCCCTAACCTTAATCTCAATTTATCCCTTCCCTACTTGTTACTGCTTGTTTCTTAACAGAAACTGCAAAGAATATTACGTATTTTAGGCAACTCTAAGAATATGCCTAGGAAATGTCCAAATTTTTTATTTTCTGTTCTTCAGCGCAGACTCTTCAAATAGCTTATCCCAATTTGGTGTTATTTTTGACATCTAACTTGGATTGGACGGCTGCTAATATCCAAGTAGTAAACAAGCCAAAGGCCGTGCTTTGTTAGCTGTTTTCTTGTTGTTGCAAGTTGAATTGATATCAGCAGCAATCTAACCACTCAAGCAAGTGCCGGCGAGGGCTAATGAATGCAATTTACTGTAGCCATCAACAAGTGCACCCGACCAGATACGATTACTTGCATATGTCCATATGTAGACATGTGGGTGTTGGTGTGGGTCTGGCGAGGATATGCGGTCGTGAGAATTGCCTGCATAGCGACAATGATCCTCCTATCAATGTGTTGCTAAGTGACTAGTGTCAGAGCTGCAAATGGACGCTAAAGAACTTCTGCAGGAGGATGTCGAGTAGGAATTTGCGTAAATACCATGCACATGTGAGTGTGTGTATGTGTGTGAGTGGTTGGGCGATAGCACGACAGGACGATATCAGCGCCGGAGCGATTCCGGAAAAAGTGCGATTGATGATAACGCAATGAAAACGTGCAATCACCGAGTAAATAGCAAAATGACCAGTAAAACTCACATGGACTGCCGGTCACGTTAAATATGGAATGGAGGGCAGAGACACGAGCAAAAGCAACTAAAAACTAAAACCAGAGTGAAGAGGAAAGGAAAAAGTCGGTATGGCAGGGCAACAGGAGACATCAAATATGTACATATTGAAGAATTTAATTGAAAGCAAGTTGTGTGAAATGTGCGCTAAAAAACAAGTCCTCTTTTTATGGACGAGCCTTTTAGTCGCTCATTTGATTTGTTAAAAGAGAAGAGCGAGCTCTTCAGCAATTAGGCGCTTTGTGAATAAGTTTCATTAAATGTTCGTAATCATTTCGGCTTTAATGAAAGCAGTGTAGCCAACTAATTGAAAATTAAAAGAAAGCTGTGTACACCTTTCTGAACATTTATTAAATCTTAATAAGTTGTTGGCTAATTTCCAACAAAAAGCATAAAATGCTTTATCCAACTCCATTTTTCTTAGGACTGGAATCTGACAGCTAAAAAGTCCAAAGAGCCGAAAGGTGTTTATTAGCATCATTATGACCCACGGCATTGCATAAAACGTGTGAGTGGATATTTTTGCCACACGTTTGCCATCAACAGCCCTGAAAAGTGGAGAATGAAGAGTTGTTCATACACGAATGCATCAGCCGCGTGCTTTGTTCGCCGACGCGCTGCATACCAGCTGCTACCGCAAGGACATTTGTATTCCACACACAAATAAACATTTGTCCACCACGTCTGTTCACCCGCACATCTATATAAGCAAGTACAGCTTGTATTCATTAAAAAGTAACAAAACATCAACCAAACGAGGATTTTATAGCCGTACGAGTGCTCTGGCATCGTCAGCTAACCAGCCGGGGAGGGTACGCAGTTAGCAGCAATAAATCCTCTGCTCAGAGCTTCACATACGCACACACTCTTCTGCACGGTTGCACACCAGCGCGCGCTTACGCAGCGTCACAACGCCGTCGAATAAGTGACACCTTCGAGGCGTTTATAAGCGTTGTTGGCGAGCGAAGGCAACTTTTTGACGACAGATTTCAGCAGCGCGTGCAGCCGCACCGGCGGGGCTCACAAGCAGTTACAGGAAATGTAACGGGATGTGGTGATAGACTTCGGTGTCGTAGATTGGACATGAACGCAGTTAAAATCGCGCTCCACAGATATAAGGTTTCTTTAGCGAGCGTGCCGAAAGCTTGAACCACAGCTCGACGTTATATTTGCTGTTGCTGGAATGTGATTGTGTTGAGTTTGGTGCAATGTGACTTTTAGATTGAGCTAAATTGAAATTTTTTCGCTCTGGCAAAAATGTTAAAAATTTTGGTTAGGAAAAGATCAAAGTCCAATAACCTACCACTGAATGGTCAAATTAATAAGAAATCAAAGTGGCCAGAAATATGAAATGTGCACATTTCGGTTTCTTAAAGACTTCGTATTTATCCAAAAAGAACCCAAAACGCTTTTAGAATACCAGCTCAAGCACCAACGGAGGGTTTACCATATAGTTTCTTGAGTTCTTATGTGTAGTAACATACTCGTATATTCTTAATTAATACTTCCCAGATATACTATAAAAAGTTTGTCATAATTCGAAGTAGACCTTTGGTTAAGGAAAACTTCCTAAAGGAGGCCCCAGGTTCCTTTGAAAATTAGTCACCTAAATCTGTTCACAGCTGAGCTCCCGCAGTGACAAAGAAGGCGTATTACTGGGATAAATTATCCATAATCGTTGTGTCACATTTACCTCTCTACATTCACGTAATATTATTTATTTTTTCGTTTCGACTGTGAAATCATGATGGAATGGAATAATTATGTAAGCTTTAAATTTAAATTAGCGTTGTGGAGTTCAACTCTGCTTTTTTGCGTCTGAACGAATCCAAAGAACTCTAATAAGAAGCTGTGGCCTCTGTAAGCAGTTATATTTGCTCTTATTCCTTTTCCTCATAACGGTGCTCTTTGCGTGCGTGCTTTCATCCACAATTCCGCCATTAGCATTCAACTTTGGCTGACTTATTCAATTCTCTCGCAGACCCCTCACTCTCTTTAATAGCGTCGGCTTTTTCTAATTTGTTGGTTTTTCATGTTGCCGGGATCACGGTTGTTCTGCGTCGCGTCGTCGTTTTAATGATTGCATTTCGCTGTGATTATGACAAAGTGGTATTTGGCAAATGTTCAGCGGGATTACCTGGAAGATTGATGGAAAAAAATGTGCAAAACCACTCCGCCTGCGTAAATCAACGTTAACGTTTGCTTGCTGTTCTTGCCGGTGGAATGGCTTCTTGGAAAATGCATATTTTAGGAATGCACGGGAAGGGTTCGCTATCACGAGGAGCTTGCGACAAGGCGACCTTGGGTAAAAGCGAAACGGCGATGAGTCATAAGGAGTCCTAGCTTTCTTGTCGTTTAGTAGCCACGGACGATGGCAATAAATTCAATTTAAGCATTTTTCAGCCGCCAATGGCATTTTTTAAAAGTTGATGGATCTCTTATTTAAAAGGGGAAGAGTTAGCGGACCATTTTTATAACGCTTGTATGTACTACGCATGTATGGAAGTTTACAACGTGAAATGGGTGATATACCACACAGTCAGAAAGTTCAAAATATTCACATAATTTAGCGAAATTGTTTAGGTTATTACAATGTATTTAAAAAAATTTGTTCGAATCAGAATATCTGGCCTTAAAATATCCAAACTTTGTCTAGTTTATAAAAGAAAAAATACTTATTTTCTTATTTAAATCCCGGAATTCCGGTACGAGCTCAATCTACTGGCAATCGCTTTTGGTAATTATTCTTATAGAATATTACGAGAGTAAAAATGGCAAATAAATGCAAAAAGTTTTAATTTAAATCTCTCAAATTGTCAAGTGCCCTTCAAAAAAGGCGAAACTGATTTGCTTACACAGTTAATTTCGCCACAATAAAAACTCTAGCACTTGAGTTGTAGCCAAATAGGGGTCTAACCAAAGGGAGGGAGGGAAATCATGGCAAAAGTTACGGCAATAAAAGAGCACAAAATGGCCAACAACACGCCATTAAAATCCTAATAATGGCGAGGTCGTTAAAATAACAAAAACAAGCGAATGAAGTTCAAACCCTGAAGAGTGCAAGCAATTTACAAGCTTTTCAAAATGTCAAGGAAGAAGAAAAACGAACATTAAATTCGTACTTACATTAAAACAAAACCTCCAACTCGGTACGTGGCCACCGGGCTTATGAGTGCTCATGTTTTTGTAGAATGTACTTTTCACCCCATGGCTCTCTGTGCGCGGTCTGATGATATGTGTGCTGCACATACACACATTTGAGGGGTTCTATTAAAAGTGTGTGTGCGTGAGAAAATTGCAGGCTTATTTCTTAAATGCTTTGACCTATTGTGCTTGAAAGGTTAACCTGTTAGTGAAAACATTTGCCTCGTCGCAGACACCGCGGCACTGAAGCGTACGAATAGCTCGACTGAAGTCAAAAGTTTCACACGTTCAACCCAAATCAATCCAGCTGACATGCACGTGCAGTGCACACACTCGCAAATGCCATATCATACTTTCACACCAATACATACACACTTCCAAAGCCGTTTTCTTCTTTTCTCAAGGCTGCACCGATTTCACTTTTAATTTTGGTTAAGTATTATAGATGAGCTTCTCATTGCCTTACGCAATACGCGAATTATTTGTAGCAATGGATTGTGGGAGTCTTATGCGAACGTCTCTTGCTAACAAAGGCCTTTCTAGCACGCGCCACCAGTGGAGACCACATAAAAGCGTCACTCATCCGATCACAAAAAAAGTGTGGTTCTCAAGTGGATTACTGCAAAAATATTAGCTATTTGTAACAGAAAAAGTAAAAGCCGCTTAAGCAGCGAAAAATTTTAAAATTATTAGAATTTTTTATAAATACTCAATAATCGATATATTTATGTTGTTATTTCGTTTTTTTAGTTTTTACCGAATTAACTCAAGTATTTTACGAGATTAACAATAATGAAAGCTTTTCATAATATTTTTGAGTGGTTATTAGCGGCCAAGTTAAAAAAAAACTAGTAATAATTAGCCGCAAATAAATATTGAAATAAGAATAAGTGTTCGATACGTTTCTTAATGTTGCCAGCATAATTCCGAGTGCGCACAAAGTTACTCTCTCACATTGCCACAGGCCCACCATTCTCGCAGGACACACATATTGTGGATTTCCGCTTCCGTCCATTTGACACCCTTCGCAACTTGGCCACATGCCCTGCTTAGATGCGGTACGTTTTGCTAATCCCCAAGCTGTCAAGGATGTCCATTTGTTTATATTGTTTTCTTATGTGCTCTGATGTACACAAGAATAAAGATAATTGCAATTGTTCGACGACGATTATTTCCCTTGAAGCTTGCTCTTAAAGCAAAACGGTTTATCTCATTTAAAGCCGCTATAATTGCACATAATAGCCTTGCGTTTGTCAAAAGTGTTTCTTCTCTTTCTTATGTATGTCACTTTTAATTTAGTAGCGTTTTGTCTGACACTACTGGGAAGAGCTCATTGAGTGCTGAGACAAAGCACGAAGAATGAAATTGTTAGACTGATTAATCACATTCGACTTTTTACTGATTTAAAAACAGTCACATATTTAAATACTTCTTAACCTAAGTGTAAGTACACTTAAGTATAACAAAAATTACAGATAATATTAAATAACTGAGCCAATATTAGTACTTGTCTCATGTACAACAACAACATAAGTTAAACGCTGCCTTCATTAGCTTTGTCATTAGTTTCATTAGTTTAGACGAATTTCCGATTTTCCCGAAACAACCTTCAATCAACGAGCAACCACCACATCCCTCCTAAAGCCCTTGAATTTTCATTGTTGTTTTGACAATCTCTCTTTTCTGCCTAATCCGACTGAAGAGGAATTAAACTTAGCGTAGACTCTTGATTGCAGGGGTATGTACCCTTGTGCGCGTTTGTTTGTCTATTTGTGAAATGATTCGTTGTTTGTTATTGTTTCGCTTAGTTGCTTGTGTCCTGTCAATTCTCGCTACTTTGTGTCCATCTCGCTTAAGTACCGTCTGTCTTTGTGGAGTTGCACTTTTGGTGTTACCCAAGCATTGATTTAATCAATTACATTAACGCTTGTTATTTGATTTATCTATTGATTTCCCATGAAACACAAAACGTCAAACCAACACATAGAACTTTTCGTTGATTTGGAAAGGTAATGTATAGCTGTACGTGGGCGTGTCCCGTCGCTTATTAAATAATTTTTACTCATGGAAAGCGATGGTTTTTAATAGCCCATGGATATAAAATTTAGAAGGGCAATAGAACTTTTCTCTTCGCAAACCTGCCATCAATGACACCAATGACAAGACTGATATTTGGAAAATACGTTTAATAGTATTTCTTAAGACACTATCTCTACCAAAAGTAACTAGTTAACGGAAAGCCCAAGCCATGTTTTAGATGAACACACCCGCCTAATAATTTTCAGCAAAATTTTAGTAGTAACTTAATGTAAGCAAACATCCCTCCGAATGCGATACAATCTACGACTACTAAAGATACAAATATTAACCTTCTTCTGCCGCTGATTCTTCAATTCACATGTCTGAGCAGAGCCTGAACGGTGGAGCGCATTCCAGTTCACTTGTCACCAGTGGCATAGTTGATCCATTAAAGCTTATCTAACAACAACCGCTGTCAGTATTTCTGTGTGTATGCATATATAAGTACACATACTATTTAGCAGCCCTTTAGGAAATAGATGGAAGCAATTTAAGAGATGCTTGGGGTATATCGTTAGGCCTAACTCTTAACATTGCTTATTATGAGGAGAAAAACGAAATAATCTAATATTTATAATGTTTCTATGGCACGCAGTTACTAACTGTAACGTATATACTATATGTACGTAAATGGAAGCTCATAAATCTAGTACTCAAGGATTTACAGGAAATCTTAAAAATGTTTCGAAAAATATCAATTAGAAAGTACCACCAATATAATAATGAAGGAACATCCGCACCGAAGATGAAATCCTAGTTGAGTTAGCACCGGCTTTTAATGCTTATCATTGAGTATTCCAGTAGAGATAAATAAGAAAAAATTTCTTAAATAATTTTTTTGGTTTTGAATCTTACACCAGCCATCATCGTGTTGTACCCCTAACCATGCGAGCTTTTCACTCAACATTATACACACATATTTTATATTCGGAAGATTTTTCCTTCGTGAAGTCTTTGGCCTCATTGGGTTATCCAGTTAACCAGCCGCATAGTTTCACACGCACAGCGAGAACAATGAGCTGTCTAAAGCACACATACACACACACGCTGCTATGTATGTCTATAATATACAGGAAAAGCACACTAAATAAATAAAGTTATAGCCAGAGAAGACAATAAATGCTTATTAAGCAATTTCCATTTATACCAGCACCCTCTCCGACCATTCTAGCAGCCGACATGACTAAAGCGCTCAAGCGCGAGCTCCTAGAAGCTTATGAGCAGATGTGGGTTCTAGCATTCACCCATGCCTACATGTTTATTCGCTTTCATATTTGCTTACTAGGGTGGTATAATGCGCGGGTATACATTTCTTAGAAACCCAAGTAGCTATTTATCTCCGCAAGGACGGTTCTTTCATTCCAAACCAGGCGTTAGCCACCTTTCTCACAAATCTTAAAGGCAGACGAGCCAATAATGAGAACTCAAGGCTTTGCTGGCTTTATTAGCTGTAAGTTATGGGACAGAGTTCACATAAGAACCACCCTAACAGAGAAGCTTTTGGTCGTAGAAGATGTGTTCAAATTGAGTGTGTGTGACATTTTATAGTTGCGCCTGAAATACGAAGGAGCGAACAAATAATGGCTGATATTACAAATTACAGCAGACTTTGATGGGCGGCTGGGCGACAACTGATTTTTATACCCACGTTTGCACAGCCAGGGCACAGCGAAGTGAAGAAAGTAGTTAAGTAGGTGTTAACGGGTGACTCGCTGTGAATCGGTTCTTGACAAGCGCACACAATATTGCTTGGCATTACAGCAGTCAGACAGCCAAAGTCTTTGTCAATCGAATGATGTGAGCTTTTCGACTTGTGTCAGCCTTCCACTCTCACATTGTCGTTCGAATTTGGCGTAGACGTGACATCGAACGTGTCACTACATGATTTGGGCAATTCTGTCGCTGACTGATAATAGAAACTACACCTCACACACATATTATACCGGTATATGTAGAAGTAAAAAGAAGCAATATCATTTCGTTTTTATTTTAAAAATCTTATTTCACATTTAGAGTTTTTGAGAGAGCAGACAGATAAGAAACGAGTAGGAGTAGTCTTTACTTTTAAACATACAAAATTCTAAAGCGCAATCGCGTATATTTCTGCTTGTCTATAAATCAAACAAATAAATTTTCAAAACTAACCATTCAGATCCATCAAGATAAAATTAATTTGTTGATATTCGTTGTTAGGTTTTTTCTCGTACTTCTTTATACCGCACTTACCTCCTCCCTTCGTCCCGAAGTTTTGAGCTTTCATTTCGACATCAATTTGAAAATTTGTTATTGCTACACATCTCTCTTACTCCAACTGCTGGTTCTTTCATTTTATCATTTTCAGTACTCATAAATCCATAGCTTTGCTAAAGCAATAAAGACGCCGTTCGTACCATCTGTCGCCCTGCGCGTAATCCCTCATTCACGACTCGTGTTCTTGTTTTATTAGTTAAAATTCTGCTTTCAAGTACAACAATTGATAAATATTTTCCTTCTCTTATTACAGTAATATATAACTGATCTCTACGCGTAGAGGTCTGTGTGTATGTACCAGAAGATGTTATATTCACTTAAGTGTTCAAGTTGGGCTCAACTTTATGTGTTAAATTTTTATTAACAATCTTGCACAATTTTGTATCGTCCCTTTCACTTTCAATGCTCGTCTTTGTATTGTGCTCGTTTTATGGGCGCGGCTATAAAATTTAATATGCACTGAGATTTCACTTCTCAGCGGTCGGCTTTGTGTGTCTTTGCTGGCTGATGTCATCACAAGGTAAATGCAGAAAAACTCATAGAAAAGTTGTAAAAGCACTGTGCGAATGTCTGTTGACAATGAGACAGAAAAATAATTTATTGCAGTGATGAAATTGATGAGTAACTTTTGCCTACAAAGTGGATATTTAGTCATTTTAAAAACGAAATATAAATGAAGCCCCCGGCTTCGCATAACCAGATTAATTTAATTAAAGTCTATTCTAAAATACAATTTAAAATTATTCTTAAAGAAAATATTAAATTCCACGAAACCAAAGAAAAAGCAAATCCTTTTGGTGTCGGCATGCATTAAGTAAAATAAAAGCTTTTATCAGAATTAAGTCAAGCAGCCTGAGGCACGTTCAGACAAAAAATTCCAAAATCCACCGGAATGTAGGCAGGCACATACATATTACATATATGGTACTGAACACACATTTAAAATAAACTAGAATTCCAAACATTTTTACCAACAGATCGCGAAGCTCATACCAATACTATGATGAATGATACAAGTAGCAGACAGACTCTTCCAATATATGGAAATATCGAAGTGATCAAAACTCATGGAGATTCCTCACAAACCTTATTGTATAAAGCCCACAAGACGCAAGGTTATAGGACCTTAGCATTTTCTGAATAAAATATGAGACACAACAACTAAACTACTTAAGTCATATTTGAGAAGCAGACAATTCTATGTTGAACATAGTAAATATGAGTTTATCTCTCTGACTGTGGCTTCATACACTAAGCCATAACACTGGTTTCACCTGGCACCAACTGCTAGACAGAAGCTCTAGTATATCCAAACTAAATGCAAATAGACAAAAAGTTGTCATGCTGAGTTATTGCGAAACTTGCAGCTCTTGCAATCCAAAAACCACTCATTGGAAGAATTCCGGAATATTTATTTCTAAGCTTTCATATATAGCCCTCCCCACTCTCTGTTTTAGCTTACACTTACACACATGTGCATGAGAACTCGTATTTGTTGTTGTCTTTTTCAACTGGTTGGCGAGTCACGTGCAGCCGAATTGGCCTTGTTGCACTATATGGAGCCACCTGCACCGCACGCACTCACTGGAAGCAATAAAACCAACGAATATCTGCGTGTACGTGTGTGCACAAATGTAAACGGTAAAATTCGAAAATTCGCATCAAATTGCGAAGTCAAACAACGGGGTGCAACAAATTGTCTATCATTTTTCGCATCAATCATTTTTATGTGGCTGCGCAAAAAATTGCTGCAGAAGAAATTTACGGCTCCGACATAAAACTCAAACCTGTAGATTCGCATTACGCGTGGTGCAAGTGAGAACATCCTTTTTACTGCGCAAATATTCCTGTAATGCACACACATATTCATACAGAAACATACGCAAGAACACCACCAAGCATTGATGCCACACGAGAAAAGTTTGCTCTGCGTATTTAACCACAAAAAACGCAGTAAATGTCGAACTCATGCAAAACTCGATGGCTCGGTTCCGCACGATTTGCATTTCAAGCGAAAGTTTCCCGCGAAAAAATCAACAAAACCGACTCCATACGCGCCGTTAATCCTTTAGATTGTTTGCAGTTGTGGAAACCGGTAAACAACTGTAGAGCTTGACTTTGCACTCATTACTCTGTTGAAGTCAATTCTCCGATTTTCTTTTCAAGTCGACGGGGCGTATACGCAACATGAATTCATTGAAATGCACCAAATTGGTACGTTGTGAATTGGAATAAGGTCTGATCTCTCAGCACACTTTCATGATTATGAAGCTTCTATTTGTCGTTTAAGCTATGCAAAAATTAGAGACGTAGAAAATTAGAAACTGTGTCTTTTTTATGCTAACATCTTAAGATAAGTCGTAGGCCATAATATCTTTTTTCTGTACAATGCAAATTAAAATACAATTAGGGCACTTTTTTTCCTTTAAAGTGACTGCGATGAGAATTCAATTAAAATTTGTAGTACTATTAGCTTAATTGACTATTTAATTTCACTTAATTGGAAACCTTCGCAATCAAACCGAGAAAGCAACACTCAAAAGAAGGCACTTTCCTACCCCAAGCACTACCATCGGTCGCATATACGAATGCAACGGCCATAAACACCGAAGGCGGCCGGTTGCCTGCTGGGGTCGGGTTAATCTTGTTATCCACAAATTGCCCGTATTCGCTCACAAACAAACGCAAATGCATACAACGCATCTCGGTGTGCGTATGTGTGTGTATGCGTCCAATATGTTGCGGATTAAATTTGCGTGCGTGTGTGTGTGTGAGCCGAGGCCAATGTGGATAATTGTTTGTATTTCAATTAACATTTCGCATGTAGGCAAACAATGATAATAAACACAACAACACCAACTAGCACATTTGCATGCAACGCAATAGTACAGCAAAGCGCATAGCACCAACAATAACAACAATACAGGTGGAAACATCCATTGTTCACTGCAGTCAGTTGAGAAGAATCGAAATCAATTCAACGCAGGCTTTAAATTAACCAAAACAATTGGGCCGATAAACTGTGGCAGCACTAACATACGCCCCCAACCCTGCATTTCAGCACGCCCCCAAATCGGCAATTTAGCACTGAGCAGAGTCGCATGACTTCCAGCTGTGCTGTAATACAAGTAAAAGGGAGTCACACATGAAAGGCCAAATCAACCGCAAAAAAGTTGTGACGGAGAGCTCTATATTTAATTTCATTTACGATTGCAGTAAATTCAAACCAGCAATTTGCGCATACAATTTTTCTTAAGATAAGATAGGAAGCAGATGCACTGATAAGAATGTGCTCTTTGAGGCCATTCTATCGACAACTCCGTCCTTCTAGGGCGTGCCAGCTCGCTCGCTTTTTTGATGCAATAGAGCAGACGCTTCGAAATAGGAAAAATTGTTAAAGAAATTTTTACATAAATAAATATGTTGGCAGCGCCTAAAACTATGCTTTGTACAGAATAGCTCAAGCATAGAGTGAATATTTGGCAAGTATACAACACAAACAAACAACGACTGTCAGCAGGTAGAATATAAGACATTGCAATATTTCAAAAAAATCTCGATCACAAGCAACTAGAATTTATCAGAAATCTGTGAGATGTTTTCAATGGCCGAGAGATGTTTGTGTTTCATAATACTTTTCGAGCAAATCAATTAAATGGAATATTGTGTCAAACAGAGAGCTGAATGTAAAGTTTATTTTCATTTGCCAATATTTGGATTTTAAAGCAAATTACTTGTTAAAAGCTGGCATTATGTTTATCTTTTAGTCTCGATAAATTTCAAATATGCATTATATATGCAAATAATAAGGCAAGTGTGTGTTTACTGTCCATCCATCACTCAATTAACACACACACACACATACAAAGCATATTCACATGCGTGAATGTGTATTTTAATGAAAAACAAACATTTCAGCGCGCAAAATTTTAACAAGTAATGGGGCCACTCGAAATTGGCAAATTGCTCGAAAATAGCTTGTCATGACAACCAGAAGAAAGCCGATCGCTTGTGCGGCTGAAAATGCGCTAATCAATGGCATGGCGTTTTTTATTCGAAACATCTTTACGAGTATCCTATCTTTATCCCTGTAGGATACGCTCTAAAGCATGTTGAGAAGCATGACTCTCAGAGTTGTTTATTAGTTTGTAAAGTCGTGCAAAATGTATAGAAGCTCGGAAGAATTCTCTCATAATTTCCTCTTGATCAAAAAGGAACCGAATTTGAGAGATATAGACCGCTTTCGCACGGTGTTTAGGCAGAGCAATACTTCGCTTGGCCCTACATGGAAATTCTTCTAAAAATGGCATGAATAAAATGCGTAATAAACATTTCAAGAAGACTAAAAAGCATTTGACGTTGAAAGCATGCGTTGCTCTACGAGGTGTGTTCAAAATGTATCGCGAATCGTAACTGACAGTTTTCTTCGATTGCAGGGGCGTGGTGCATCATGAGTTCTTGCCACAAGGAAGAACGGTCAATAAGGAATATTACCTGCAAGTTATGCGCAATTTGCTCCAAGCAATCCGCCAGAAATTCCCGGATTTGTGGAAGAACAAAAATTGGCTTTTGCACCACGATAACGCAACGCCCCTGCTCACACACATCGTTGCTTGTGCGCGACTTTTTGGCCAAAAACAGCACACTAATGATGCCGCAGCCACCGTATTCCCCAAATCTGGCCCCCTTTGACTTTTTCTTGTTCCCTAAACTGAAGAGGCCCATGAAAGGACGACGTTACGCTTCTCTTGACGAGATAAAGAGGGAAAAAGGGGGGCTAAAAGAAGATAAAAAAAAATGATTTTTTGAAGTGCTTCGAAGATTGGAAAAACCGTTGGCACAAGTGTATAATATCTCATGGGGATTACTTTGAAGGGGACAAAATAGATATTCATGAATAAATAAATAATTTTTGAAAAAAACACAAAACTCGCGATACTTTTTGAACACACCTCGTACAAGAAACGAAAGAAGAAAACGAAAAGCTAATCAAGCACGCACCAACACACACCAACATCATCTCGTAACCAATACATACAAGTTCATGTTTGCCATTAGTAGCAAGTGGGCGTGTCCTTGAGTAAGCTCGCATTCGGGCAATATATGAAATATATATTTATTTATATGTTGACAAAGAATGCATATTTCATCTGCGAAGAAGCGAAACAACGTTGAACACTTTCACAAAGTGGCATTTCTGAAATTCGCATTTTCACACAGTACAACAAAAAGCCATGCAAAACGCGCCAATTTAAAATAAGAATTTTGGAAGATAAATTATCCCACTCTCACACGCACACACACACACGCTCGCACACATGTACACATTTCGAGCAATGCCATTGACAATGGCAACAGCGATTGCCAACGGTGAGTAGCTGCGTCAGCGCCACCGCCCGCCCCTACCCTCACGTACGTATGCGCATCACGCCGCTTCCTTGGCAGCTGCCAAATTGCCGCTCGCCTGGCATTGCACTTGAACGCACGCAAGGCTATTTGCATTGCAATTCGACGGTTTATCCACTTTTACCTCAATATTGACACTTCCACACCCAAACATACACACACACCTTTCTGTGTTTAAATTTATTCTGCTCTGTGAACATGTGCACGTCAGTATGTTTGTGTATTCACATGAGATAATGCATTTTAGATATGGCTTTCGACTTGAACTTGAAACAGCAAACTCGAATATTGACACAGTTCTCTTCGCGAGGCGTGTGTATCGGTAAATCTGGGTTTGATTCAATAGCTTATGACATTTGCACAGAAAATAAGGCTAATATTGACACTTCGCTTTGGCCTTGCATAAAAATTTTGAACGAAATAGCCTCTGAAGAAGTTATGCTACTTAGGCACCGGTAGATCGGTATTCGGCAAACCCCTTTGCTCTCTACTCAAGACATTCTCAAAAATTTTAAAACTTTATTTTATTTTAAAATTAAGAACTTAGCTCTTTTTTCATATAGGGCAGACAAAGCACGCCAAAAGCCTGGCTTAAGTATGTTGGGATGTAAAGCGAACCCTGTTCACGTACAATAAAAACCTGGATACAGCGAACCAAACTGGTCTGGTTTCTAAGCCCATTCAAACCTCAACTGATGGCAGCGATGTTTTCAAACTTCACATTTAAAATATTACAGCGTTGCCGTTCCTCATAATATCAGTTTTTCTAACACTCTACTTTTGCTTAACTAAACTAACCTCTCTTTTCCAAAACTAGTTGGCCAAAAAGCAATGCGATATAGTTTTCATAAATAAATAATTACAAAAAAAACAATATTCATGCCCATGTGTGCTTAAAAACAAAGCGAGAATGACAAAAGTATACCACATACATATATGTCATATATATGAGATTTTGCGTTAAACGAATTTTCGCTTTGTCATAAAATTAAATGCAAGAACACTCAATTTACATCACACCCAAACTGCAGTCATTAGTAAGCAATTTACACTGATGAGACCGAAATTAATCGCCTTGGATCGTGGCCAAATTTTGGGTTCAAGCTTCAGGCAAATGAAAACCAAAACTGAGCAAAGAGGAAAGGAAACAAACAGAGTTCCGAAAAACTTCGCACTTCAAACTTATCCAAGCATCGTTTGTAAAAGGTTCACTGTGGGAATTTGTACGTAGACAAATAGATTTGTGCCAATAGATTTGTATATGTTTTATTTCTGGGTGTTTCACCTAAATCCAAATATCAAAATTCGCTATTGAACAGGCACTCTGTAAATGCTTGCTTCATTATTTCGCATTTATTGACCAGCAGCAGTTGGTCCAACAGACTCGCACACATTCAAACCTTTAGCGTAGTGTTTTTATAAAGAATTGCACGGTTGTATTTATGTGACTTATGAAATAATTAATAATATAATTTATTAATAGCATTTTCTGAACTGTTCTCTTTCTCTCTTTTCCCTTCTGTTTCTTCTAGTACGCCAACGCCTTGGACGGCTGCCAAAATAATTAAGAATCAAGTATAATATTAGCGACTGCTATGCTCTGCTGCGCTATGTGCCATGCTATGCTACGGATGGCCAAATGCTTAATTACGATGCCAATGCCGATGATGATGGCGAGAGGAGAGGAGACAAACAAAGTGAAAGAGAAGGCAAAAGCAGTGGTCGCAGGGAAATACTACAATTATTGGACAAGCGCGCTGACATATACATATATGTATGTAATGGCATCAACATGTAGCAATGATAAAAGTAACAGCAGCAACAACCGCCGCTAATAATATTACAAGACGAATAACGGAAACTTAAAGCATCAACCGCAGAGAATTATCCAAGAACAACAACTGGTGCATGAACGAAACGTTTCCCAATTTCTTTATTCCCCTTTTGTATGCTTCCATATGTTTATGGATGCGTGTGCAAATGTACGTGTGTTTACCTGTAATACCATTTTATTAGCGCGGTGGCCGCGCAGAGGAGAATTTTGTTTTTGTTTTCGTCTCTGTGTGCGTTCGTGCGGCAATTTCGATGGCCACTTGGCTTTGAGAATCATTTCACGGTGACAGAGTCCTTTAATTACCAAGTTATATTTGCTAACCGGGGGAAGAACGCGCGCGCAGTCAAGCGGTGTGGATGGCGAGGCTGGGATGGAGGAACGCGAACACTCACACACACGCACTCATACACACCTTGAACCTGTCCACCGCTGGATGTCAGAGCTCTGGCACTTAAAGTCAACATTTTCATAATCGAGCTTAAGCAAAATTCATCCATTTAAATTCATAAATTAAACGAATGCAGGAGAAATGACGTGAAGCTTGGTGCAGCGCTGCTGGCTACGGCGCTTTTTCCTTTAATTAGTGAGCCAACGAAACAATATTATTTTTGAGCAAATGGCAAATGATTGAAGTGTCACTTAAATGCCGACAACCAAATAAACCTATGAGCACATAAACACACACAGCAGATTTAATGTATATGTATGTGTGTGAACATTTGGTGGACTCGCTTAAAAATAAACAAATATCAGAGCGTGGAAAACCGTTATATCAAAATATTCTTCTTCTTCTTTACTGGCGTAGACACCGCTTACGCGATTATAGCCGAGTCAACAACAGCGCGCCAGTCGTTTCTTCTCTTCGCTACGTGGCGCCAATTGGATATTCCAAGCGAGGCCAGGTCCTTCTCTACTTGGTCCTTCCAACGGAGTGGAGGTCTTCCTCTTCCTCTGCTTCCCGCGGCGGGTACTGCGTCGAATACTTTCAGAGCTGGAGTGTTTTCATCCATCCGGACAACATGACCTAGCCAGCGTAGCCGCTGTCTTTTAATTCGCTGAACTATGTCAATGTCGTCGTATATCTCGTACAGCTCATCGTTCCATCGAATGCGATATTCGCCGTGGCTAACGCGCAAAGGACCATAAATCTTTCGCAGAACCTTTCTCTCGAAAACTCGCAACGTCAACTCATCGGTTGTTGTCATCGTCCAAGCCTCTGCACCATATAGGAGGACGGGAATTATGAGAGACTTATAGAGTTTGGTTTTTGTTTGTCGAGAGAGGACTTTGCTTCTCAATTGCCTACTTAGTCCGAAGTAGCACCTGTTGGCAAGAGTTATCCTGCGTTGGATTTCTAGGCTGACATTGTTGGTGGTGTTTACGCTGGTTCCAAGATAGACGAAATTATCTACAACTTCAAAGTTATGACTGTCAACAGTGACGTGAGTGCCAAGTCGCGAGTGCGACGACTGTTTGTTTGATGACAGGAGATATTTCGTCTTGCCCTCGTTCACTGCCAGACCCATTTCTTTTGCTTCCTTGTCCAGTCTGGAGAAAGCAGAACTAACGGCACGGGTGTTGAGGCCGATGATATCAATATCATCGGCATACGCCAGCAGTTGTACACTCTTATAAAAGATAGTACCCTCTCTGTTAAGTTCTGCAGCTCGAACTATTTTCTCCAGAAGCAGGTTGAAAAAGTCGCACGATAGGGAATCGCCTTGTCTGAAACCTCGTTTGGTATCGAACGGCTCGGAGAGGTCCTTCCCGATTCTGACGGAGCTTTTTGTGTTGCTCAACGTCAGTTTACATAGCCGTATTAGTTTTGCGGGGATACCAAATTCAGACATCGCGGCATAAAGGCAGCTCCTTTTCGTGCTGTCGAAAGCAGCTTTGAAATCGACGAAGAGGTGGTGTGTGTCGATTCTCCTTTCACGGGTCTTTTCCAAGATTTGGCGCATCGTGAATATCTGGTCGGTTGTTGATTTACCAGGTCTAAAGCCACACTGATAAGGTCCAATCAGTTTGTTGACGGTGGGCTTTAATCTTTCACACAGTACGCTCGACAGAACCTTATATGCGATATTGAGGAGGCTAATCCCACGGTAGTTGGCGCAGATTGTGGGGTCTCCTTTTTTGTGGATTGGGCATAGCACACTTAAATTCCAATCGTTGGGCATACTTTCGTCCGACCATATTTTGCAAAGAAGCTGATGCATGCACCTTATCAGCTCTTCGCCGCCGTGTTTGAATAGCTCGGCCGGCAATCCATCGGCCCCTGCCGCTTTGTTGTTTTTCAGGCGGGCAATTGCTATTCGAACTTCTTCATGGTCGGGCAATGGAACGTCTGCTCCATCGTCATCGATTGGGGTATCGGGTTCGCTTTCTCCTGGTGTTGTGCGTTCACTGCCATTCAGCAGGCTGGAGAAGTGTTCCCTCCATAATTTAAGTATGCTCTGGGCATCGGTAACTAGATCACCTTTGGGGGTTCTACAAGATATTATATTATATTATAAAATGTAAATGCTTGTATGTATGGTGTGGATGTGTGTGTATGTGTGAAAATAGCTCAGCAATGCTGCGCCAAAAACGTGTGAGTTTATAAAAAAGCAAATAGCAAAGCACGACATGGCATTCTGACACTGCGCCAGTCGGTAGCGCCCAAACCGACAAACGCTTTTGACCGCGTATACGTAGCGCTGTCCCACGCCGGGAGCCTCGTTTGACGCATCGACGCGTTCGTGTGGCGAAGTGCTGTCAGCTGCCAGGCAAGTGCCAGGGCATGAATATGATTTGCGCATCTGCCCAGAATAAATCAATGCACAGGCGAACAGGGTGCCGCTTGTGATGCTTATGAAAGTCAATTAAATATCTATAGACCTATCCTTTAGGAGTTATTTGAATGCCTTTAATTTATTTGGCTTTATAATAGTTACTTTGCTGATGTTGCTTTAAAATGATAATCGAACTATAAGCGTTAAGCATCCTTAAATAATGTTTAAAACTCATGTACGTCCACAACGGTTCATTAAACAATTTGTGGGTGAGCACTTTCCCATTTTTCCTAGGTTACCCTCACCGAAAGGAGGGTTTTTTTTAGTAGAGGGAAGTATCGAAAGCCGAAGTGTGGAACTTTAATCCGTTGAACCTACTGTCAACACTTGACTCTCCCATGGAACCACCAGATGAAGTATTACTTCGTGGGAGTGCAAAGCCATTTTACGTCTCCTCTATAGCTCGAACTCCTATTCTTAAAAATGAGAGTATTCATCCACTTCTGGTTTACTATTTTCTTCAGCATTTCTACATATTTCTTCTGGACAATACACTGATTTCATCTGATTGACTTTATAGCAGATATTTCGGGTATCCGAATGGTGTCAGATTAGACCACTTGGTTGTCCACTCAGATACTTTTGGAATACTGCTTATATATCTTTCATCTCTTCCCCTGAAAGATTCCAATTCCAAATTTCCCACCCCTTGAAAGCCCAATAAGTGTGGATTTGCTGATTTCGCTTTCGTTGTTACAAAGGAACAACTAAAATTCCCGTTATATAAAAGTTTTCGAAAAACATTGTAAGATAACAAAAAAGGTGTAGAAGAGCACTGTTGTTGTTAGACAACATATGCATAAAAAAACCTACAGAAATGCAACATTGATATACAATTTTCAAGTAACAAAACCAAAAACTAGGAAATGCTTAATGTACGAACGAATATTTATTTATTTATTTATTCACATTTGAAAAAGAAAATTAGAAAAGACAAAACGCTTCGGCAAGTGCAAGAGGAGAGGCCAAGAACAAATGCGAAAACGACAAAACAAATTTTCAATTTCAGAAAAACGCCACATTCATTCACATATAACACGAAAACGACTACAACAAAACCAAGAAACAAAGCACAACAATAAAATTAAAATATTAAGAGCAATCAAGTAGTGGCCAAGAGACAGTGATCATTAAAAGCAACAAAAACAAAACAAAAAAAAAATACACCGCCAATCATCACAACATAGGAAAGAAAACAACAACTAACAACAACAACAATAACACAACAGGGCCGAACACATCCAGCGCCTAGCCTAGCCGCAACCTAGCCACGTTCGCGGTGAAGGTGACGGTGACGGTGACAACTACAAACAACAGTTTATCAACAACACTATACAACAACAAGAACAAGCACAAATCACATAAATAACAAAAACGACAACAAGAAGCAAACGATTTCTAGCGTTGGTGTTGTTGATGGCGGATGGACTGCGATGGCGGTGAGGGCGCGTCGGCACGACTGCCAGCGCTGGTGACGTGTGACACAACGACCAGGACAGGCCGACGGCCGACGGTGGACGGTCGACAGACCACTTTCCACCATGCTGCCTGCAGTACAGTTCGGGGCGTAGAAAGCGAACCGCGCGTTCCATCAGCGAACATTTCTTCTTTCTTCTGCGGCAGCTCGTCGACGGCGATCGAACGGCCCAAGTGATAACAGTAAATTATTGTATTAACAAAAAAAAAAACAAATAATACCATTTCAGAGAATATATTGAAGTGGAATTCTAGTAAATTGCAAATTAATTAAAAAGGTAAAGCCCTCAAGGGGTGCAGTGCAAGGCGACTGAAAAAAAAATAATTTAAATTTAATTAAATTAAGGAAAATGTGGTTTGTTCATAAACAGTGAATAAAGTGCAAAAGATATTTGAAAGCAAAAATAAGTCGAAACATTTGTGCGAAAAGGTTGAAACAAAATGTCTACCAATACTCCAACAATGCTTCCATTAACTGTAACAACAACAACACCCAACCAAACCGCAATCAGCCAAACAGTGCAAAGAACTAAAAACGCATTCGCAACGCGTCGAAAAAGACGAAATTTGTGCAGTGAACTTGAACAGTGCAACAGAAACCGTGTGGCGTCTAATGCCACAACAACAACAACAACAACACGAATTGCAACGAGCAAATTGGCAAATTATGCCGACTTCCCAACGCCAACGACTGCGCTACCAACAACAATGGCGGCAATGACAACAAGAACAACCACAACAACAATACCTGCAACGACAATGCGTGCGGCAGTGCCGCAACTTGCCACAAGTACCGCAGTGTCGCACACAGCAACCACAACACCGCCGCCGCCGCGATTATCCACTGCCCCGGCGGCAACAACACCAGCAACACCATCAGCTGCAGCGGCAACTGGTGCAGCCACCATGCACCAACGAAGACATCACTGTCAGCGGCGCGCAACTATAGCAACAACACCAACAACAGCTGAGGCCCATAACATGACAACAGCGTTGCCACGTGCACGCGCCGCCAGCCTAGGCTTCAACCTGAGCACGGCCTTCGCGACCGCTCTCCTCCACACCAGCGTTGCAGTTGCAGCCGCTGCCTCGACACAGACTCAAACGCAACTCAGCGCCGCTGCCAAGCACCAGACGCCACAGGCGCAGGCCGTGCTGGACAGCGGCTTGCTCTCGCAACTAGACTCCAACGCCACTTCCACGTTGCTAGGCTCAGCAGGCGCCACCATGACGCCGAGCAATTTCACGCTGCTGGACGACGCTGGCGCCGATGGTGTGGAGGGCATCAACGATGTCGCGAATAGCAGCGATTGGTTCGATGTTGTGTTCTTGGTGTTCAAGGCGTCGCTAATGCTCTTCATCATAATTGCGGCCATTTTCGGAAACCTTCTTGTCATTATTTCTGTGATGCGAGTTAGAAAATTAAGGTAAGTAAATAACTTATTTGTCAATTTGGTTTATTTACAACTGGAGACGCAAGCCTTTAAACACATTAAAAGAAATTGCATTAGGAAATGAGGGACAGCAGTAGTAACAAATAGTAGGTCCTGCTTGAAGTTCTCCATCAACAAATACATTAAGTAACTTGGTTGGGGAATTAACCAAATCGCCATAGCAAGCTTTGGTTAGCCATTTCCACTCGATGACTATATGTGTGAGTTCCATAAGTTCAATAGCAGTTTGCTAAAGTGAACATTGAACAATGCCAAATTTTTATATCGCTTGGCGCGCTTTAATGCACTTACTGTGTAAATCTTGGAACTGATATGATGCATTCGTCCGTCCTTTAAGGGCAATCAGACAGGAGATAGAAATCAAAATGTTTATTTGTAAATTTTCTAGTGTGAGCATTCATCAAGGCCGTCATTTATTGAAAACCTTTATTGAGTAATTAGTTGAGATCGTCTTTCAAAGATGCAGCTACCTATTTTCGGACCGAAATGAATTTCGTCGACAAGCGCGTCACATTAACGTTAATTAACAAAGCAAAGTAACGTTTACGTACCCTACACATTGATACTAAAGACCTTAAAGGCACTTGCCATCTCAGATTGAAACTTCGCAACTTCGCTCAGCAACGCTCGCAATTTCGCTTATTAAAGTTGTAGCGGTAGGCAGGCAACGCCTTAAGCGCGCTTCGATGGCTAAGTGACTGATTCGCCACGGGTGCGGCAGGCGCTTCGGGGGCTTATTTTATGCGTGCTGTCTCCGAAACACACACAGGCTTTAAGCAATGGAAGGAGCGCTGGCAAATTCAAAGACCAATTTCATTTAGCAAAGAAGTAAACATTGGCAATGCATGCAGCCAGAAGGCAGAAACAAAAATAGCAAAACAGAAACTGAGCTCGCTGTTTAAGGCATGCCGACGCGGCATAAAGGATAATTAATGTAGCCGATTATTTTGGGGGGTGGCGTCGTTTCTACCGACCTTGAACAAGAGACTTCAAGGAGGCTTCATGTCTCAGCTTCGGTTCTCTTTCATCTATTCATTTATTACTTTCTTGCAACGCATTTTCTTGCTTTGTTCATTTATTTGCTTTTATCTTTGCTACATCTCTGCTCTTATGAATTACATAAATCATTGGCATGACGAGTATGTGGAAGACAAGTGTGCCACGCACAATTTTTTCACCATCCCGAAAAGCCTTTGTCAGTCTTATCTCAACTAAAACTCTGAATTTTCGCCTATTTGCTACAGTGGCACCGAACCCGGTAGAGCTTGCGTTATATATGTATATGTAAGAGCAGCATTTTATTTAGCAATTATTTGTTGGTGCTGAAGGCTTCAGATTTTTGGTTCTTTAAATGAACACAGAACAATGAAATTTGGTTTCAAAGAAGCATCCTTCTTATTTCTTCAGCGAAACACATTCGCCAACTCACATAATTCCTCCGCACTACTGTTCAGCTGTGCAGGTTCTCATGCCAAAATGCATATACACACACATTCGCGTATTAACTGTACACCTAAATAATTGCTTACAAAGTTAATTAACAGCTAAAAAAATATTCCTCAGATTTATGCAAAGCAATATTAATTTTCTTCATATTTCTGAACCAATTTCATTTTGTTTCGACAATAACTGTGGATGGAAAAACCCATAATATACATCTTAGAGACCATAATTTCCATTCCAGTGGCATGGCATAACTGGCATTGCAACAAACATAGATATATTATAACTATTATTACAATATTCACACATTCCACCACACGATTCTAACAGCTAAAAATAACCAATCGAAAAGCTTAAAATTCACTTTTTGCCGAATTCACGAAGCGTTGAGTGCCAGCAGCAAATCGTTTGTCAAATCTGGTGAAACATTCAAGGCAACCGTCGTCGTGTCCGTTCAACGTGTGTGCGCATTTGTATACTTATAAAAAATTTGCTAAAAGTTAATCAGTGGCGAAAAAATAAATAAATATTAATATTTCATTTGCCATGCCCAGAAAATGCCAACAAATACCAACAACAATACACTATCTGAAGATCGGCCGTAATGTGTGATCAAAGAGACTTGGCTCGCGGGAACAAGTTTATGGAAATTTTAGAAAGACTTTCAAGATGAAATGTGTCTCTTACGCAATTTAATAATTCCGCACTTTCAGTGAAAATTTTTATTGAGAATCTTTGGCAATTAAACACTTTTATTAGTCTTTACTGGATTTTTTCCTCTTATGAAATACATTTTATTTAAGATATGTAAGATAGAATGTAGCATAAAATTTAAATTTAGAAAGCTCAGCAACACAAGACTTTTAACATTGCCGGCTGTGGCTACACGAAGCTAGGAATCGTTTCCTGGATTATTAGAATAAGAATATTGTACGGAATAGGGTTCCGTTTGAGCCGCTTGCATGGGTTGTTAAATTGCTTAATGAAGCTGCTGCGCATCGCAAGCCACACCGCATGAGCTACTCTCTCTTTTGTAGATAGCGAAGTATGTACGTGACAGCACTATTAGCGTTTATGAGCTCATTAACAACGCACTTAAAGTACAGGCTTTACGCTTCTAGCTACATCCTTCGGAATTTTCATTATTTTCCCTCTTTCACATTGTATACATTTTCTGACAATATTAAAGCGTCTACTAAAGCGCGACTTACTGAGAACCTCAAACGGTCCTGAGGCAAATACTATGAACTGATATCAAGTATATATTTATATTTATTTCTTTACTGTTTACTGAATACGCTTTATGGATTGATTGCGTTTTCCTTGTCTTGTCTTTGCAGAATTATAACGAATTACTTCGTCGTGTCGCTGGCTATGGCCGATATAATGGTGGCTATGATGGCTATGACGTTCAACTTCAGCGTTCAAGTAACTGGGCGGTAAGTAAGAAGAACAATTACAAGAAGTGCGGTGTGAAAGTATGAGTGGTAATTGTCGGTGCATTTGGTGTTGTCACAGCTGTGACCTCCGAAGTCTCGTTTATTTTTATTTTAATTCAAAAGTGTACAAAAACTGAAAGAATGAAAAATGCATCTTGAATTTTATTTCCTCCTTCTTTCCATTTCTGCTTCGATTTCTTTAAATTTTTTAACCGAAGTTTGTGTGTAGTCTGTATTAATTCACTATGTTCTGCAGACTTATAATTATAATATATGAATACTGGCTCTAAAAAGACTTTCTCCGGCTTTAAAATGACTTTCTCCGACTTCCGAAGGCTTCTTTTGAGCAGTAAAATTCTGAGTTCGCTTGTGATGAAGCACACGTGCGTTTTGAAAAGTAAATGTGTGTGTTCCAATTTCCTAACTTTCCATGTCTTAATCTAACTTAGCTGCTATTCAAATTAGCTTACGTGTAATTTGGCTTAGCACAGAGGAAATTGCCGCAATCAACAAAGTTTTAAAATCCAAATAATATTTGAGCAAAGTTTAATTACATATAATATTTAATTGCTGCACCGCTTGCGTATTTGTATGTGTACTTAAGTACAGTTAACAGCAAAGCAAACCAACAGGCTTGCCACATGTTTCAGTTTTTCGGATATTTTCAGGTGACTCATAAAAGCAATAACTTAACTTTAAAAGCATTTCTAAAGCAACGCTTTCTTATTAAAATTATTTTCTTCAATTGCAAATAGTTTTGAAAATGAGTGAAACTTCCGTACTGAAACGGATCTCGCATTTCAAAAACTCCGTTGGCAACCTTGGTAACTGCGCCCCTGCACGCTTACGCAGAATACTCATTTGCACCGCAGCCCGCTGTGTTTACAAAAGTTTCATGTTGAATTCATAACTTTTATCACAGATTCTCAACGCTTTCAGACAACACTTTGCACAACATCTCGGCGAAATCCCAACACATTCGCTCACAACGCAGAGTCGTCGGGTTGGCGCTGCGAAATTAAAAATGCAAATTGCAAACAGCTGCAAGTACTTCCTATACAATTCCCCCCACCTTACACAAGCATGCAAGCGCAAGCGAAGGTCCATGAAACATACCAACAGTGTCACACGAACACAAACACACCCACTAAAGGGAAACCTGCGCGTGGATATGTTACAAACAAGCTTTAAATTTTGATACAAGGACGCCAATTCACCAATAGAAGCACTGCAACACTGCTTTCGATTCGGAAAGAAACCTATTCAAAACAAATGTTTACGTATTTATTGTTTAATTCAGTGTATCAAGGCAAATATCTTTCCTCTCATCATCTCTAAAAGCCAAGAATCCCTGACAACTCCCAATAGTTCAAACGGTGGAAGCAAGGTCTAAGGTTTTTCTTGTCTTTTATTTGATTTTAAATGGTTTTGTCGTCTACAAGTTTTTTGTTGTTCACAGACCTCGTGCTTCTTTCTTGGTCCCAGATATTCAGAAATTTAGAACTTGATATACCGTCCTTCTATGATATAATTATCGACAATTAAGACGACTAAATATTCAAAAATTTATTGACTGTTAGAAACACATTTCTCACATTTCCAGTTATCATCGGCAGATCACCACAGGCACTCGCTTACACATTATCGCATGAAATAATGTAGGTGTTTATAAACTCTGCTGGCGATAAATCCGCCGATAAGCCTAAAATTTGGCACACATTTTGGCCTCGGCTGGATGCCAGACCAGTCACATAAGTCTGTTAAAAAACACAGGCGCACAGGCTGAGCAACGTTATCAGCACTGGCGATATTACAACCTGCGACCCAATTAAAACTGATTTAAATCAAGACTAACTTCTTGCGATGTGTCGTAGACACACACATAAGAGGCAGTTCCTCTCTCCTTGGCAGGCAAATTTATTATCAAAGCATTGGCACGTCGCTGACAGCAGTCAAAGAAATTTTTGCTAGACTTCATATGCCATTACCGAAACCCCCACATGCTCGTACTTGAACACAGCACACTTGGCTTACACATACTGCGAAGGGGTCTTCTGCAGCAATGCGCGTTAAATGCCATTGTCTACGTTGGGAGAATGTTGTCTGCCCGCGTTCTCCTTTCTATTTCCTCAAGCTGTATGTGTGTTCAAGTAATCAGCACCTGCTTGTCGCCAGGTGATGAATGCGCGGGTACAAAAAACGAAAATGTCGGAACGTGTTCTTGCAATTGAGCCTTTGGTAGTAGTTCGGATGCACATACGTACACGCACACACACCTATAAGTGAGCAGACAACGTATGTGTGCGTTCTTTGGCACCGTTCGCTGCGACCCAATTCCTCCGGTTGCCTTTGCATTTCAGACTGTGCCAACTTTTTTGCAAACAGTCCTTAAACTTTTCGCTCGTACAATTTGGTTTATCGCCACTTTTTGCTTCCTTTGCTTTTCAACTTTCATGCGATTCTCGTTCATTTCGCGGAAGCAGTGCTATAGATCGCAGATAATGAGTTGTACGAACATGCTGGACTGACTCCATCGAGTACAAGAATGCAAATGGAGGCGGGTAATAAGCGCAATGGAGGAGACAGTGGCAGCCACGGGGAGGACACGCTGGTTTTGAGGCACGCGGTGCACAAAATGCAGCGCGGGCTTTGCGGTGCTTGAGAACTTTGGCAAATTAAATGATTATGACATTGTTGGGAATTCTCCAAAAGCGTGAGAATATAAAACTCTCACTTTCAGCTGCAAGTGGGGCTGAAATTGCAGTGACATAATGAATATAGTCATAAAAATATTTCTTAGCCAAAATATGCAAACAAAAAAAAATACCCGCAACTGGAATTGGCAAAGTGATTCCAGCTAACGGGATGTACGCGGCGGGAATGAAGTGGCAAATGTGATTGCGTGATCGTAGGAAGTGGAAATGAAAAGAAAATAGAAAAGCCAAGGAATTTGAAGCAAATGCGTGGCATTTGTACTGGACAAAACCAAGCAAAAGGTAAAGGGAGGAGGGCTTATACGTATCAATTTCAGTCACTAATTGAACACTTTGAATTAGTAATAGAATTGAATTGAATAAGAAATTTTTCTAATAAATGGAATGTAGAAGTACTGATTTGATAGTAGTGACTAAATAAGTCTAATGTTACTTCAGGTGTAATCCATTCGAAAGTATATCCCATCGTAGTAGCACCAGAACAAAGCGTTCTGCTTTAAGGAAGAAAAAAAAGTTTATTAATAAGTTACCTAAGTTTACAAATAATTTGGTTTTTTACGCATATTGAAAAAATTAAAACCAACTTTTCACTTCATGAATATATAAATGTACGATATAATCATTAGTTTCGGTTGCATCGAAGCTATAATACACTTCACACATACAAAAGATTCCTTACAAGAACTTGATTTTTAGCGATTTACTACTGTGCCCAAAAAGGTGACATTTGAATTTAAACTGCGCGCGTCTAAGGATTTGGAGAATTATTTTTTTTTTAGGTTGGTAGTACTGTCAGTCACATTTATGTCAAATTTCATGTCAAAATATTCATTAGTGTTTGAGATACGTGTCGTTTTGTGAGCTGCTAAAAGTGAGTTTTTCGTTTTTTGCGATTTCGAAATTTGTTGAGCAAAGAATTTGCATTAAATTTTGTTTACGGAATCAATTTTCTGCTGCGGATACCTTGAGAATGGAGCAGAAGCCTTTGGGATGAGGCTGTGTCTAAAAAAAATGTTTACAAGTGGTATAGTGAGTTCCAAGCCGGCCGTGAACGTGTCGAAGACGAAGAGCGTCCGGGCGAAAATCAACCTCAACCGACGAAGCTCACGTTCAACAAATCAAAGATTTGATGTTGAAAAACCGTCGATTAACAATTAGAGACCTTGCTGATGAAGTTGGCATATCGAAGGCTCAGCCAATACCATTTTGAAGGATATTTTGGGCCTCAAGCGCGTCAAATCTCGATTGGTACCGAAAACATTGAATTTTTTGGAAAAAAGGCGTCGCGTTGAAGTGTATGAAACGATGCTTTCCGACTACCAGGGTGTCATGAAATGCATTATAACTGGCGATGAGACTTGGGTCTGTGCTTTCGTCCCCGAAACAACTGATCAATCGAGCGAATATCGGACCAAAAGAGAGCCGAGACCAAAAAAATCGCGCCAAAGTCGCTCAAAAATCAAGGTCATATTGACTGTTTTCTTCGATTATCGTGGTTTTGTGCATTATGAATTCCTTCCAACCGGTCAAACAGTCAACAAGGAATATTATTTGAACGTTATGCGTCGTTTGCGTAACGCTGTCCGCCTAAAAAGGCCGGAATTGTGGAAAGACAATTCTTGGTTTTTACACCACGATAATGCACCATCCCATAGTGTCCTCGTAATTCGTGATCATTTCGCCAAAGACTCAACCCATATCGTTCCGCAACCACCGTATTCACCTGATCTGGCGCCGTGCGACTTCTGGCTGTTCACCAAGCTCAAAAGACCGCTCCAGGGGACACCGTTTTTATACGATAGAGGAGATTCAAGCCGCAGCGAACGGAACTGAAGACATCCCGAAAGTGACTACAACCAGTGTTTCGAAGATTGGAAAATCCGTTGGCATAAGTGCATTGCATCGGGAGGGGATTACTTTGAAGGGGATGAAATTGATTTGGAAGAATAAATAAAGAATTTTCAAAATAAATACAATGTCACCTTGTGGGCACAGTAGTATTTCTATGTCAGCTATATGCTATAGTGGTTCCCACAAATTAGCAGTTTGTGTTGAGTAAAGAACGTGGGCGAAATTTCAGTTCGATATCTCCAAAACTAAGGGACTATTGAATGTATATACAAGCAGATGGACAGAAGGATAGCTAAATCAACTCAGTTCGTTATGCTGATCATATATTTATATAAAAGATGTGTTCCAGAGTAAACAGGACTTAAAAAAAACAGAACAAATGGTTTCTTTTGGCAAAATCAATTTATTTTTTCAAAATAGTCTCCTTCTGCTTCAATACAGCCTTTTTCAAGGTCCAAAAGCATGTCGAGCGAGTGTTTCAGCTTGTTAGCCGGTATGGCCGCCAATATACCGTTACAAGCCTTTTGAATGGCCTCTACGTCTGCATAACGCTTTCCTTTCATGGGCAAATACATTTTTCCGAAAAGGAAGAAGTCGCACGGTGCCATATCAGGTGAGTACGGGGACTGGTTAATCGTTAAAATGTGATTTTTGGTCAAAAAATCGGTCACAAGCGTCGATCGGAGGTTGAATTCTGAGCAATTTTTGGTCGTCAGTCAATTTGTGCGGAACAAACCTGCACACACCTTTCGTAAGCCAAAATTTTCCATAAAATGCGATAAATCAATGTTTTGGAGATATTCAATTCCATTTGCATGAATTTCAACCATGATCTCGGCTGATTATTGATGAGTTGTCGCCTGTGAATTCCGGTGATCACGGATTTTGATTGGCCACATGTTGATCGTCGTATGTGTCCTCACGACCACTTTGAAAACGTTGAAACCACTAGTGCACTCTGCTATGGGATAGGCAATCATCGCCATAAACTTGTTTTATCAATTGAAATGTTTCGTTAAAAGTTTTACCAATTTTGAAACAAAATTTAATGTTGGCTCTTTGTTGTTGAAGTTCATTTTCGCACCGATAGCACAAACATACTGACACTTAAAACGCATTAACTTCACTTCCAATCTCTAAAATGTCATGAAATTCTCACTGCACAATCGAGAAAGATAGCAGATTCTAACTCTCCAGTCGATATATAGATGGCGCTAGTTTCAAAAAGTCCTGTTTACTTTGGAACCACCTTATGTATATATATATTGTAGAGTCTCCGTCGTTTCCTCTGGATGTTGGAAACTTCGTAGCAAGCTTAATATACCCGGTTCATTTTATTCGATATACACTGCGTATACGTAACCTCAGCGAAAATAGCTAATAATTAATTTTTAACGGTATTCTACTTCTCCACTAATCATCATTTTGTGGTGATATTTTAGTTTGTAGTTTGCCACACGGCTTTGTTTATTACATAACTTGCATACTACATAGTTATCATGGGACCAAATGTGGCTTATTGCTGAAGTAACTGAAGTAACGGAATCATTACAAATGTAAGCCCAATTGTTAAACTGCTTTGGGAATTTTAAAAAATTTATTTATTCAAATTGGAATGCAACAAAGTTATACACATAAATAAAATTCAAACATATTTTCGCTTAAAAACAGGAGGAAGTTTAAAAACATTTCGGCAGACCAATGAGCTCTTAATTACGTATATATTTATACTTATCATTTGCCTGTCTTTTGTACATCAAAACAGAACTCCGTGATGCCAAATTTAGCTTTTTCTCATCAGCTTCCTAAGATTTTTACGTGTAAATATTATAATTGTAGGAAAGCCTACATTTTCACTCCTTTTAAAGGCACTCTTAAAAAATTCAATCAGCTTTAACATTTACAATTTGACTACTTTTCCATTTCAGTTGGAATTTCGGAATATTTGTCTGCGATCTGTGGAACAGCTTGGACGTGTACTTCTCAACCCCCTAGCATTTTGCATCTGTGTTGCATATCGGTCGACAGGTGAGTGTAACAATTACTGCTGACCTTACAAAAGGCTGGACTACTTTGTGTCTTTCACAAATAAGGTGAGCATTTAAACCCGCTTTCTTGTGAGCTTTCTCTTTGCTCTGGTAAAGAGAATTCTGACTAGAAAGTCCCAAAATTTTTTAAGGTGAAGCTTATTGGTAAACTTCCTCGATATGAAATTTAAGCGTAATAAGAATTACTATAGATTCAATCAACATTCCCACCAACGCAATCTGAAATCTTTTGCCCCCACTTGAAGACTGAAGAATTTTTATATTGTGCCATAGTAGAATTGTATTGTTTTGTGCATAATGTACACGAGAACTGACTTATGAATAATCGATATAAGGCATTACTTATACTTCTAACATCTGTTAGTTTAACATCGAAACAAAGAGTTCGTCAAAAGTTCCTTAAAAACAAGTCTTACGTGCTTTACAATAAAATAACAACACAAAAATACATCGGCTAAATCAAAAAGGAAAATATCTACTTAGTTCGTATTGCATCTGAGAAATTCCATTTGTTTACATTCACAAATAAGCCAATTTTGGTTGAGTGAGCCGACAGGGATGAAATAATTATTTGTTTCCTACTGAAATTCTTATGTAATGGCCTTTTCTTTTCAACCAATTTGTATTTATTTCACATCTCAAGTAATACTTTTCCGAACTCATGGATGTAATCTAAAGACTGACAACCGAAAACAATTGACCGCAATTCAGGAGTGGGTCCAAGCAGCTGTCATATGTCAAGTAAAATTCCGCGCCAAATTCACCTATTCATCAAAATTCAATTTCATTCAGACATATGTCAAAAAGCACGGAATTTATTATTAGCATATTTGTCAAATATATAACCAGCGAAATATATTGGCATTAAAGTGTGTGAAAGTGTGTGTCTGTCAACAGAATCAAATTTCATTCGCCGCGCAAGTGTGTGCACACTACGTGAATACATTCGTACGGAGCCAGGGCTGTAGCTATTCGCATACAAAGTGCGGCGAAATAGGGGAAGAGGAGTCAGTAAATAAGACGATCATTTTCTTAACCGAATTGAAGTGCTCACATATGTCGACACACACACACACGCTTGCACATGCATGTGTGCACAAGCGAAGTGGATGTAAGTGGAATGAAATGGAGTACGCCAATTCATAAGACAGCAATGTGACCGAGCGCAACTGCCGCACTTGCAACATGCGTCATATGACACAGGACAACGAAAAATATGACTTTCATGTTCAAGTCTTTTTCCATTCGATTTAGCACACACATACAAACACATGCGTTATTACATTCAGTCAAGAAGTTCAACAAATCAGATACTCATAAAAGAAATCTTTAAATGCTTTACTCAACTTTAGGCAGCATAAATACACAACTAACCACTTTAAGAAATGAAAATGTCGAACAACTTTGTTGCTATTTAATTAAAAGGCCACGACTGTAAGTGAATTGCATTCACTTTTCCTTCTTGCAAGGAGCTATGGAATGGGGCGCTTTTAGTTTTCAGTATTTTTTGCTCTTAGAACATTCTACGATTATTTCGCCGTTTGTTCCTACTTTTATCACAATTTTACAATTTATCATCTGCAGATACTATGCGATCGTAAAGCCGCTCAAGTACCCGATCAATATGACGAAACGCGTTGTGACCATCATGCTGATAAACACGTGGGTCTCGCCGGCTCTGCTCTCCTTCCTGCCCATATTCATCGGTTGGTACACGACCGAAGAGCACAAGAACTACGTGAAACGACATCCCGATCGCTGTGAGTTCATCGTCAATAAGCCGTACTGCGTCATCTCGAGCTCGATCTCCTTCTGGATTCCATGTACGATCATGATTTTCACATACTTGGCGATATTCCGCGAGGCCAACCGGCAGGAGAAGCAAATGATGGCGCGGCAAGGCAACGCGATGTTGATGCACCGACATTCAGAGGACGCGCGCGCCAGCGTGGGAGTAAGCAACAATACAGGTATGTTAACGTTCCTTTTGCTCTCTCCAGCAAGCCTGAAAACCAAAACTTCTGCTCAAAATTTGCCTCATGCCACAAACTTTCGAAGCGGTGTGGAATCTGTGCGGCCTTACAAGTTGCAAACACAATCAAATGCTCGCATCTAAAGTAAACCCAATGTTTTACGCTTTCCTTATAACTCTTTAAGTGAGTGCAAGCAGGCGTGTGTGCTTGTAAACACAAGGCAGCATCGCCGCGAGGTTTGCTTTAGCTAATGGCCAGGTGAATTTCTTACACGATATGGGCCGCATTTGTGCGCTGCCAACATTTAATGGGCAAACTTTTTCAGGCTCAAAATATTTCGAAGATATATTACAAACAGTACGCCATAAATATTACCAGCAGTTAGCTACACGAGTGCGCCGGCCGGATATACACCGTGCTACACGGCGTATACTCGACATGTAAGGCGCACCTTCAACGCTTGGCGTTTACAAACATTTTTTCCGAACACCTTATTGTGTAACGGCTTAACAGTCTAGGAAGCTGAACAAAGCACTAAACGCCAAGTCAAACAACTCAGTGGCTATTCAAACGGCAACAGTCGAGCACAAACGGCCAGCGAAACAAATAAAGGGAGACTTTTGCGCTTCCCAATGGGTGGCTTCTGGTTTCCCCTTTGGCCATCATAATTATGTGTAGCTCCCAGGCAAACTGCTCGTTTGCCATTTCCCGATGGCCAATCGCCAAATGCCAAAATTTGTTGGAAATTATCGCGAATCGGAAGTTTTGGCGTAACTACTACTTGTACTTGTATTGATAAAGCTGCCGCGAATATTTCCCTTTAAGCTTATCTTTTGTTCCATTTTGTTTCTCTTTGTTTTCCATGTTAACCGATTTGCTTTGATTGCCGCAGGTGAGGCGCTCAGCGGCTCCGGCTCGTCGAAAACTTTGACGCTGCACGAAGTGGAGCAGGACCACACACCGACAAAGGATAAACATTTAATCAAAATGAAACGAGAACACAAGGCTGCGAGAACTTTGGGCATCATTATGGGCACGTTCATCGTCTGTTGGCTGCCATTCTTCCTTTGGTAAGTGTGTGTGCCGTTAATTGCAACTACCGTTAATCCGTTCTTTTTGAATACGGCACGTATCACGTACTTACTTATGTAAATTTGCGAGCGAATCGTAAGTGAAAAAGACTCGAACGCACCCGTCACTCGGCTGAAACTTTTCACCCATCGCAATATACCGATAACAAGTTTGACAACAACAATAACAATTTTATAATATTTTACAGCTCACCTGCTAACTCACAACGGTTTTTTGACAAAAGTACGCGAATTAATCAAAACAGCAACAAAAAATTCAAACAATAAATCACTTTCATATCGACTGACTCTCAGTGGCAATACTCAAGGACCTTCCCCACATACTTTCCAAATACTCATACTAAAGTACCGAGAGGTCCAGAGAGGCACTTAGTACGAAAGGAGAGGCTCGATTGCTACAATTTTGCCAGAAATCCAGCCATTTGACGAATTTAAGCTTAGTTGTGGGGTTTTCCTCCTTTCACATCTCACTTCCTCTACCCTTTCTTCTACTGCAACAATATGCCCTATTCCGCAAATGTATTCCAAAAATACTTTTCGTACATTCAGAGCTTGTTTTTCATAATCCCATTAGACTTGCTCTGTCATCTTTATAAACTCATTTCCTTTGATAGTTACTCTCTTTGTGAAGTCTTCAGTGCTTCCATTTCTAACAATCATGCCACTAATTAAAATACTCTGCAACAACAACTTCAGCTGTTTTAAATGAATTCGAGATAACTTCCACTCGACTTACTTTGAATTATTTAAACGGCGCTAAGAAGCGAAAAGGCCGCTAGCCATTTTTAAACCGATCAAAAGCACTACTTTCCTGTTGCAGTTTGGGTGGAGGAAGCGAAGGAAGGCAGAAAATGCGAAGGAAGCTGGTGGAAAAAGAGTAAAGCGTCAGCGGAGCATTCTTCTCAAACTCTCGCAACTTTCTTTCCATTTCACTGAATTAAAAATGTATCGAATTTCACTTTTGGCTAAAAGCGTGTGTACTGGAGGAAGAAAGAAAAAGTTAACTTTCTGTAATATTATTAACATTCCGCAACAAGGCGAATGAGTCAACGAAAGAGTTACTAAAAGGAATTTCTGTGCAAGACGATATTTTTATTTCCTTGAAAAACTTTGTTCTTAAACAATGGAAATGAAATTTTTTCAAAATATATTTACTGTTACACTGCTCACAACTAGCGCAAGTCTAAATTAAACTCTACCACTCTCCCCCTCATTTCAGGTACACCATCACCAGTCTATGCGACTTAACCGCACCGGACATTGTGGTCGCCATACTGTTCTGGATCGGCTACTTCAACTCAACGCTCAACCCACTCATATACGCTTACTTCAACCGCGAGTTTCGAGAGGCGTTCCGCAACACCCTGGAGTGCCTCTTCTGCAACTGGTGGCGGGATCGCGGTCTGCCGCTCGACATCGACATACGACGCTCCAGCTTGCGCTATGACACACGCGCCAAAAGCGTCTACTCCGAGAACTACTTGAGCGCCAGCCAGCCACCGAGGCGTACCAGTCAACTGGTCGACAGCTTATAATACAGCCGGGATGATTCGCTGTTGTCGGTGACGCGCACACCGCCGCAGCGATCCACGTCAATGCAACTGCTGCCAACCCAACAGTCCGTGCAAATGACTGACTCGGCGCCAGTACGCGCTGCCGGCAGTGGCATGCATCAGTTGGCGCCACTCCCACTGCCGTCGTATGTCGGCAAGCGTTTGCTCGAGATCAAACCTGGCGCTGGACATGATTTGAATGGCGGCGATATGCAGGGCAAAGCTGGCGCAGACATCGGTGATGGCGACGATGATGAACCGCAACAGATACAGATCGAAATACCGTTGGCCTATGTCAAGAAGTGGAACAAAAGCAATAAAATTACAACAGCAGCAACAACTGCAACTGCAACTACAACTACAACAGCGACAACAGTAACCGCGGCCACGGTCAACAGCACGAGCACAGCGCTGACTACAATAACAACAACAGTAACAACGCCCAAAGGCACTGAAATACACGAACACACACACGTTTAGGGCAAACTCTCGCACCCACCGACCACCAACTGAGGTGGCGAAAGTGTTGTTTGAGGCATCCGAGCAGAAATCGGATAGAACACTTATCGCAGTACTTCGTATGTGTGTATGCATCAAAACAACGCCGTAGGTGTAAAAAAAAAGAAATAGATAATTCGCGCTCAAGCATTCTCCACTTAATTTGCCAAAAGTTATAGCTCTAACTATTCAGTTCTTCGAAGGAAGCTGGGAATATAATACCGATCGATTAGACGTGCGTCTATCGTTCTCTGAAGTAGTTCATGGCCCTCCAGCCCTTGTCAGAAGTGCATATCTTTAAGTTATATTTTAATTCTGAAATAACAAACCAAAAATAATTTAAAAAAATTAACAAAAATCGATAACCATTAAATGATATTTTAAAGTAGGAATTTCTTCCTGTTTCAGCTTTAAGCCCGCCGGCTTTATCGGAATTAAAGCATATTTGGATCAAATTACTTTTTCATAAAATGGTCGGTATATTCATATGCTTTGGCAAGCAACATTTAATCATTAAGCGCAATAATCAGCAATTCAATTTACAATGCTTTTTCCAGTTGCACATTAATCCGCGTGCGTGGCCGTTGAGCTTCCCTTTGCCGCCGTGCAACATATGCCAATATCATAGATATTCGTTTTTTGCCTCCGATGCCCAATTAATTAGTAAATGTGCACCTGAATTAGCACCAGGCGCGGCATCTGCGGCAGCAGCTGGCGCTTGCGTCGGGAAATTTTAATCAGACAAAAGCTTTTTTGCGGAAATCAATCGTCAAACAACACCGACGCTCGCATGCAAAAAAGTCCACACACGACGCACAAACCCGTTATCGCGCGCACTTGCCAATAGAATATATTTTTTATTCAATAAATACTGCACTGGCAAACAAAAACCATTATGCAATCACTTGCAATTAAGCGACGCACAAAAGTGTGCGAAATTAATTCTCACCTTCTCCCAAAAGACTTTCGATCATTTGCCCTTGTTGATTTAAACGCTTTCCAATTGTGTTTAAAGCTAAAAAGCGGCAGCAAATTTGCTCGTGGCAAACATTTTTAAATATTATTATTATTGAACAACACCGAAAAAAGCCGAAACGGACAAAAACAATGAAGCATTTCGCAAATAAACGATTTTATTTTAATGAGAAAATTACTTACACACCTGTTCGCCAACACAATATATTCGAACATTATTCCTACATACACACATACATATAGATGTAGATGTGGATGCATACATACATACATACGCAATATCCATGTTTAAGTGAACTGCAAACAATGTTAATTAGCTAATTAAAAAAGAATGTGAACTAAGAGGAAATGTAAATTACAATGAGGAGTGTTCGCGCAGTGGCCAGTCCGGATGCGTGCGTGTGTGTGCTGGTGTGCTGGCGTGCGTTATTTAACATTTAATCAAAATGTAGCACATTAACTATGTGAACACATTTAAATATTTGATGAATATGCCAAATGCCAAATCAAAATTACTTCATTGAATTAATATTATAAAATGTTCATAGTTCATGACTGCTAGGAATAAGACTTTTTCACTGCGAATATACCATAATGATTTGTGAGCAATAAAAACCCGAAATAAATCAGCAAACTTTAAACATTTTTAAAGCCAATTCGACTCGCTCAACTCATACTTTTGATAACAACATTTCATAACTTTATTTATTAATTTTCAAAGTTTTGTTTTAGAGATAATCTCGATAGTCATGCTTAGGGTTTCCATATTCTCAAGTTTTCTTCCAAATGGTCTTAATGGGCGGAAGTTGCCATACAACTAAAGAATCAATCAAAGCTTCCAGAGCTGTTCTAATACTCAGTTTTTGTAAATTAAATTTCGACTAATGCACACGATGTGAAGATCGTGCGAAAAAGTTCTCCTCGTTAAAGAAGAGAACTTTGCGTGAATTTTAATGGAAAAAGCGAAGTTTTTTAATTTTAGCTCCTGATTCGTGCAGATGCCATAGCACCGAAATTGTTTATTTTTTTTTTTTGGAAAAGATGTAATCTTACGTTTTATTTAAAAAGCTCAAAAAGCTCACTAAAACCTCTCAACTTGTATCAATTCATAATGAGGGGCTTAATACATTTCTCAAAATACGACATAGATATAAAATTGACAACAACAGCAATAAAAATTAGCTTCTAGAAGCGCAAGTAACGCAGTCAAATGCTTAGGAGACTTATATTATTTAGCATTAATCACTATACAAATACAAAATACAAAAACAAACCAAAAATTAAAAGAAAAAGATACATAAAATATCCAAAATATACGAATGTAAGTAGGAAGAGAAATGTAAAAAACTGAATTAGTGACAATCGAAAGCAATAAACATTAGGCAACATTGTTTGTGTAAACTGTTTGTACATATGTTTGTTTGTATTAGTACCAACTAACTAGTTATAAAAGTGAAAAAGAGAGACTAATAACAATTAACAAAATTTACGCTAACTAAATATTACTAACATACATATAAATGAGAACACTAGGCAATTATACCAAGTATGCATATAACAATTACAAAAACAAAAACAAAGAAAAATTACCACAATGAAATATTCAAAAATGTACCAAATAGAAATCAAAAACCATAAATAGATTAATTCTAGTGAAAATTCAAAGTATGAAAACCGCGAGCGATAGAAAATCAAATCTCAAGCAATCCAAGTACGCAACTCACATAAATGTTGAATGTGTACGGGAAGCAAACCGTCGAAACAAGCTCAAATGTGGACTGCAAAAGAAACATATTCATATATACAAAACTAGGTAACAGAAAAATGTACTTACATAAGCGCCACAGACTGCTCCGTTGGTGGTGCTTCGAAGGCAAAGCCGCGCAACAAAATACGTAAAGGAGTAACTCTTCCAAAAAACTCGAATTCTGCTAAAAGCCAAAGTCTTGAAAGTAATGTTTCAAAATCTCAATAAATCAAATAAGCAATATTGGTTGTTCCACCAACACAAACCCAGAGCGTAGAGCATTAAATTAGCAATGACAATGCAATAATAAATAAATCATTAGAATACAAGAAAGACATATTCCAAAGTAAAAACAAGTAGTAAATGTGGCTTCCAAATGAATTTCGAAAACCTTTCTTCTGCATGTGTCTCGCTGTCTTTTCTAAATTATGCTGGCACTTTAAAGTCTTTCCAACCGCATATGACGTAATAGCTCGCACCTTGACTTAATTTATTTCCTTAACAATAATTTTTTGTTTGGCATCTTCTCCCGACAAATGATTTTAGAGCTATTTTTGACAAGAATTCCGCTTCTTAAGAAAAACCATTCCACGAGCATTCATCAGATTTGAAAACGCTTTCACGCCAGAAATATTTTTGAGACAATTAGAATGCACTCTTTGCTGTTTCATCTCAAATTGCTAAAAAACTTGCAATCTTCAGAACCATTTGAACCCTTCTTTCCAGTTCGAATATTTGGAACGATGAACTGGTACTTCTGACCTATATCGGGGTGAAAATCAATAAACATACAGCAACAACTTTCACATTTTAAGGCTCAATTTAATAGCTTTGGAACATTATCATACATTTTTGAAAAACAATAACATAACGCGATTTTGTATTATATTTTTCTTCCTTTCATTAAACCCATCCTAATAAAGTGCAATAAATGTGTCGAATCTGGAAATAAAAAACTATGTTCGGTACAACAGCTCCGTTTTTTTGTGGAAAGTGTTAAGTGTTTCAAACACATTGCAAAATAAAAATAGATTTAAACATCCCAGTCACTGGCGAGAGGTTTGCGTTGCAATTCCTGGAATTAAGTTGACTGGGTAGCCATCAAAGCACGGCTTGCAAATCGCTTTATAAGTCAGCAACTTGATTCCAGCAAATGCGATGCCAAACGAACAACGAAATTGTGGATGTATGTGTGTGAAAAGTTTATAAATTTCGTGAAATGTGACTCAAAAGCTTAATGAATGACAGTTTTGAATAATGTGAAATAAAAACATTAAGTTTTGAAGAAAATTTTTGGAAACAAGTTTCAGCAGTGACGCGTTTTACCGGTTCCAGGAAAGATATTTGAAAATGGTATATCAATACGAATTCTAAATCTTAATTTTAAATTTCCCATCGCAGTTTTATAATCTACGCCAAGACAGATCGAAAAATAAATAAGAAATGAACACATGAATAGAGCAAGAAATCCTCGGGAAAAAGATGTTAGAGAAAATTAAAAAAAATATTAATTAAAATTTGGCATATACAAAAACAAGTTGTGCTCGCTTTATTTATGTTTTTTTTTTTTTTAATTTGTAACTCGACACCGGCATCATTTACCCAATGATTTATTTACGAAAACCGTAGTTTGGCGAATGGATTACTCGTATTTTCATGTACACATTTGACAGTTAATTATTCGAGTGTTTTTTAGAAAGCCCTAAACCATACTGTGAGTGTGTGTGTTTGCTCACAATGACAATGATTTATGCAAATATTTACACTGAAAAAAATAGTAGTGAAGTTGGTATGAGCGCTAATCAAACAGCTTTCCGCAAAGCGAAGCCCAAACACCTATAGCGGCACCCTTTCACTATTGAAGCATAACTTTATTTATTAAATAGTATTTATTGTGGAAATGTCATGTAATTACAAATAAACACTTTTCATCGCGTGATGCTAGTCGCACTTTAACTAACCAAATAACCGGTATAATCGGTTAGGCAAGAATAAATAGGAGAACAAAGCGCATTCAATCAAATTGTTTGAGTTGTACCTTAGGTACGAAGCTATGCTACTGTGTACACACACATGCATAGCATATATAAGTATGTATATATGTATACGTATGTAGATATTTTTGTAATGTACTTTTTATAACTAAACTTTACTAATCTGAAGAGCAAAGCAGCCACTAAAATGACACAAACATTTCAAAAGTGGAAAAAGTCAAAAAAGTCGGAAAACTTCCTCTGCTCGTTGTACAAATATGCGTTCATTAATATTTACTGAGATAAGTGCATATATTTTTAAGTGTTACAGACATTTTGTTTATATACGTACATATGTTAACATTAAATTATTTATTGCTACTCTAATATACACACATACACATGCATATTTATTTAGTTAGCTGTAAATTTCTACAAATAAGTGAGACAAATTACTAGCAGTGGAGTACTATTTAACTATTAAACTATAAAATTAACATATACAACATTGAATTAGTGAATATATGTGTAAAACATCAAAACAATACAATAATTAATAATGCAAAACAAAAGGAAATTAATTAATAAAACAAGACATAAAAGATAAAGACGCGCTATTTTACTTTCTAATCTATGTAAATATATGGGTAAGAAGGGCTCGAATAATCTGGCTTGGAATTTTGTTACTAAGAATGGAAAGATGGTTTTTGGTTAGAAAAAAAAATATTACACACAGAAATGAACAAAAATATGCCTAGGATCGGATTCCATCCCAATGTTCCAATAAGAGGTGCGAAAACCTAGTAAAAGTACAGCAAGTGAAATGTATTTCTGAATATTTGGTTGCGTTATCCCCAGTTAACCCCAAAAGAAGTGTCTAATGGTTTGTTCGAAGAGCATTACGTAAATATATTATCAAGGACAACTCATGTCGAGGCTCTATGGTCAAGAATGTTAAAGTAAAACCAGTAAGGAAGTTGTATACTCTTGCAACTTGCATGAATCAAAGCCAGGGAAATACTTTATGGTGTAAAACGTTATCCTGGGGAACTCCTATACTGACAGACACATACTACAGATTTGTTAGAAAAGCGAAAAACATTATACACGGTCTGTCGCAAAATAAACAGGATTGTTAAAAAAAAAACAACAAATTAATATTTTTCAAAAGTTATATTTTTTATTCGAAGTAGTTTCCTTGTGCTTCGATACAGCGTTCAGCCCGGTCAATTAGCATTTCAAATGAGTGTTTAAAGTCATTTTTCGGAATGCTCTTGAGAATATCGGTCGTTGCCTTTTGGATAGCTAAAATGTCCTGTTGACTCGGCTATAATCGCGTAAGCGGTGTCTACGCCAGTAAAGAAAGAAATGTCCTGAAACCAGTCTCCTTTCATGGGCAAATTATGTTTTCCAAATAGGTAAAAACCACATGATACCAGATCAGGTGAGTAGGGTGAGTGATTAATGATTAATATGGGTTTTTTTTGTCAAAAAAACAGTGACAAGCGTCGGCCGATGACACGGCGCATTATCGCGCAACAGGCACCAGGAACCTGCCTGACGGTATTGTGGTCAAGCACGACGAATGCATGACAAAAGACGCTTCATAACGCCCAGCTAAAACACAGCATTAATCGTTTGGCCAGGTGGGACGAACTCTCGGTATATAATACCCTCGGAATCGTAAAAACAAATCAGCAGTGTGTTAGTTTTGACTTTTGAAGACGACTTTTTGTTGTGACTTCTAATCGTCACAGAGGTCCTCAGGACCTTCTTGGAATCGCTTAAACCACTCATGCACATTACTATGGGATAGGCACTGACCACCATAAACTTCTTTCATCATTTGAAATGTTTCAGTAAACGTTTTCCCAAGTTTAAAACAAAATTTAATATTTGCTCTTTGCTCAAAATGCATTTTACGACCGATGACCAAAATCTGCTGTCACTTTTTGATCAATAACATCGATTGTAGTTATCCAATTGTCTTCAAATTTTTGCGAAATGTCAACAAGGGATCAAACTTTTTATTTCATATACCCACCAATAGGTGAGCCACCAGAAACAGTTATATTTAAAAAAATTTGTTCCTTTTGCGACAGATCTTGTATGTAGTGTATGGAATATGGCCTAGTATCGACCAGATTTGATGTATTTTTTCCAATACCACATACTAACAACATGTCACTTACTAAAAAACTAATCATATAGCCGGTTGCTCAAGTTTCCGCTCAAATTTATCTATTTTCGGCACAAATATACACTGTTATGAATAGAACATGTTCATTCATTTTCATTGAGATTGGCCGAAATATGCGGTACAAAGTCACCCGGAAGTTCGATTATAATTATCTTTATATTGGGTAGTCGAAAAAGTCTTTTCGTATTTTTAATAAAATTTTAACTTATTTTATTTTTTTTTTATTATGATAATAAATAAATAAACAAACATAATATGTACCATTTTGGTGGACCACTTTCTGCCATTTTTCCGCTATCGACATTATTCCATCAGTACAAAACTTTCATTACTGTAAATCGAAACTGCCAGAACGGAAGCGAGCGAACCATTATTGTGCTACACGAACTGATACTGCATCGTCTCCGTACACTTCACAAATCTCTTTGGTGGCTTGCGTGGCATTCTTCCCTTTTTATAAGAAATTTCAAAATACGGCGAATGTCTTCATTATTTTCACTCAATTTTGAAAAGCTGTAACTTTTTTACAACTTCCTCGAATTTAAATTTTGGTTAAATAAAGCTTAAAATCTCACCTTTCCAACACTATATTGTGTGACAAAATGTGATTGGTAGCACTGGAAATATACGATTGCAACGACATCTATTGACAAAATCTGAAAAGACTTCTTCGACTACCCTATTAGGTATATGGGGCTAAGGGAATTATTGGTCCGATTCAGCTCATTTTTGACATTGGAAAAGGGTCAGAGAACTACTATCCCTGACTTTCCATTATATAACTCAAATATTCGGTACCTAGGGGTTTAAACAGTTTTTGTTGGATTTGAACAATTTTTGGTCAAAAGGTGGCATACATTAAGGGCACTATTTGTGCAAATTTTAATACCGTTATACTGATTGCTTCTTGATTTGTGTACTGGAAAGTAAAAGAATCAAGTGGAAACTAAAATTGTGTTATATGGGAAGTAGGCGTTGTTATTGTTCGATTTCGCTCATTTTCACACAGTGACAAAAAGAAAGCCATGTACAAAATTTTGTTGAAATCGGTCATTCGGATCCCGAGATATGGGATTTCACCAAAAAGTGGGTGGTGCCATGCCCATTTTCCAATTCCGACGGCAAATTTTTACGTTTCTGTTGCAGTTATTCACTTAGCGCTCTTTTAGTAGTTTTGAACAGTACCGTTATATGGGGAGTGAAGAATGCAGATATACTTTTCCAAAAGTATTTTCGCTTGTATTTGTTCAAATCTTAAAATCTTGAATTGTCTCATTAAATAGACGCGGACGGCGGAAACGAAATGAAACACATAAGGCATTCTGTATACGGTATACTTATATATATATATATACTACACTGCCTTAGAGGAAGAACAGAGCAATTACTTTGTCAATGAAATTCCATAAAGCCAATCAGAAACAAGGGTCACGGAAAACAATAGGGAAATATGAAAGAAAGCAATGAAATATGACACATTTGCTCTCTTGGGGGCGCGGAAGTCACTTAAGATGAAAGAATGTCAGCACACAAAATCAATTGCGGGTGAACAAATAAAGTGGAAATGTGAAATGTTGTGGATGCCACAAGCCACTACAAAGCACAATTCAGCCAAATATAAAAAAAAAACAACAAATAATTGTGCGTGTAGAAATATCCAAAGGTTAACTGCCATTCTTTGATGTTTGCTGTTGTGCGCTTAGGCATGAAAACCGTTTATAAGTTAATTAACCCGCTGCTTATGGAATTTCAAAACGACACAAGACATAACCCAGAAGATTTAAGTTTTTTTCATCTTTTTTATACTCTTGCAACATTTACGTATGTGTGTATCAAAAAACTGATTGAGATAGATATAAAAAACACAACGGCATTAACCGAAAACCTATAAAGTGCTATGACTAAGCACTAAATTAAGATATAAAACTCTAATTTCACTCAGGGGATCGCAGCAAGGGGTACCTATGGAAACAAAATTTTTTGAAAAAGTGGTCCCGCCCACCAAGATGTCTAATCCACACACCTCTTAAGCCCCTTAAGATACCGACACTGTTAAAATGGATAAAATCGGATGATAACCCCGCTCATTTCGCACATAACAGTACTGTTAAACAAGAAAAAACGTTAACTTCGGTTGCACCGAAGCTAATATACCCTTCACAGGTGCATTTCTTTTAGTAACTATGTGTTCAGTTTGTATAGAAGCTATACGCCATAGTAACCCGATCTGAAAATTTTTTTCGGAGATTATATTATTAAATTAAGCAGTAATCCATTTATGTGAAAGTAAAAATTTTCATACAAGAACTTGATTTCGATCGTTCAGTTTGTATGGCAGCTATAACATATAATGGTCCGATATCGGCAGTTCCAACTAATGAGCAGTTTCTTGAAGAGAAAATGACGTTTGCAAAATTTCAAAACGATATCTTAAAAACTGAAGGACTAGTTCGTATATACAGACATGGCTAAATCGACTCAGCTCAACATACTGATCATTTATATATATATTTACTAGGGTCTCCGACGTTTCTTTCTGGGTGTTACAAACTTCGTGGCAAACTTAATACACCCTGTTCAGGGTATAAAAATACTAAACGCGCAATTAATCAATAACTTAATGCGCCAGAGAAATTACATTTACCCCCGGGATATTTTGCAATCAAAAGTAAAGTTACAATTTTGAAAAAATTTTGTTCTAATATAAAATTTTTCCAATCCACACAAAGATAGTTAAACAGTAATTTTGTCCAGAAAAACTTTCCTTTAAAACTTATACGAAATAAAATGTAAGGACAGTCCCGTAAAAAATTGACCCTTCGTTTTTCATTAATAACAGAAAACCAAAGAATTTTTTCAAGTCTTGTTTTATTTTTTATTAATGAGTACTATAGAGATTACAAATTATAAATAACATTTAACAAATATTTATTTTCTGTAAAAATTTCTTACTTTTTTTTAAGGCCCTTCATTTTGTTTTGTGCAGTATTTTCATCGATAGTACCGTACGACCTTCGCCACTTATTTCTAAAATCTTGTAAATTTTTTGCAGTACCTTTACTCTTCCGGAGATTCCATTTCATTATAGCCCAATATCTCTTAATAGGTCGAATCTCTGGGCAATTAGATGGATTCGCTTTTCTTGGAACAATATTTACATTATTGCTTTCATACCACTCCATGGTAGCTGTAGAATAGTGAGAGGTTGCTAAATCAGGCCAGAACATTACAGTACCCTCATGTTCGCGTATAAATGGCAAAAGACGCTTTTGAAGGCACTCGCTAATATAAATTTTTGAATTGATTGTGCCCTGTGTTACAAAAAAACTGCTTCTCAAACCGCATGTACATATCGCTTGCCAAACCATATACTGCTTGGGAAATTTGGTAATTTACTTTTCCTTAAATTTTCTCTGTACTTGCCCCTTCTTCATACAGGTATAATATTCATGCCCCGGTAACTGTTTGAAATCTGCCTTAACGTAGGTTTCGTCGTCCATCAGGCAACAGTCAAATTTTGTTAGGTAATGCGATAAACAGGTACGTCACAATCTTAAGGAATAAAAGGGTCATTTTTTTACGGGACAGTCCTTATATATCAAATGCACTGATCACTAACACAATGGATAAGACTTGGTACATAACGAAGTTATATCTTGAAGTACGGTTTAGCTATAAAAAGTTTTACTTCAACGGTTGTGTTAATGTCCGAGCTTGTTTGAACACTTATGTATATGAAAAGTTACTGGCTACTGGTAATCGTATCATTCCTGGAATATTATAATGGAACTTCTATTCAAGATATAATAAAATTGGTCTCCCTTATCATATGGAATCCACTGTTCACAATGCTCACATGGATGTTTCACAATTTTGGTGTGCAGTTCTGCTCTTTTTCTCACACTATTTAGTTTTTTGTCTCAATTCGTAATCTGACTGCCAAAAATAATTTTTTTCTAGAAGTGGAGTCATTTCATTAACTCAAATAATAGTATTTTTTAGGTTGTTTAGGCGAGTATCCGATCTGATTTCGACAAGTTTGGCAAACCACATAGAACCTTCAGGAATAAATCATTTGATGGAAGCACAAACGAAAAACGAAATCAGGGCGGCTTTCTAAACTGATTTGCCATTTTCAAATGGCTGAGCTGTGAAACATGTTCCGTGAACATTTAGAGCAAGTATACATATAGTAGTTACAACTCCCAGGTTTCGAATGAAAACAAAATCCCCACAAAATACACAAAGCCTTTGCAGTTTTATGCGCGAATAACCACAAAATCGCAAATATAAACAACTGAGATTCTCCAACCAGCACAAACAAAGTCAGCAAAGCAAATTCAAAAGTGGTTCAACTGCAATAACAAGCTTAAAGACAACAACAACAACATCACCAGTAACTGACACACATTTAGGGCGACATCTGCAGCTGCTTTCATATGCTATCAAGGACTCCAGCTGTTTTACTTATTACATCACACATAAAAACACCCCGAAATATTCGCGGAGAGGGCGTCTCTGTTCTCCCACACCAGTGCGCAGTTCCGCTGAACGCTCTCGCAACTTACGCTCTTCCACCTTTATCAAATCAAAATATTGACATAGTCCTTATGCATTCACCGCAAAAATTTTCAAATCGAAAGGCATAGTATATTCTCACAAAAGTTTCCTTGCGAAGCGCAGGTCCTGCAACAACTATTAAACATTCTCTTTTTTCAACGATTGTTTACAAAGGTTTGGTGTCCCTGTCTGAAAACTTTGGTATGTTTTGTTACACGCTGCCAAATGTCTACAGTCTCTGTAGTGGTGGCACGTTTTATTGGGAAACGCTAAAAAAAGCAATGCCTGGCGGTACCGGTAAGTGTCGTCTGTTTCAGATGCTCCATATAAGGTGAGAGAAAGAGGGAAAGATGAGAGCGCCACAAAGTGGGCATATTGAGGTACGGATATGTGTTCATAACGGTTTCCTTAGAAGCTGTGTTTCATAATCTTCGGTGCAATGTTGCATTTTAAAAAGGCATTTAGTAAAGTATAAAACTCATCTTCGGTAAAAATAACTCAAAAGTAAACATATGAGACAAAAAATTAGTTCCCTATTATTTGTTTAGTTAATCTTTCCCATATACATAACTTACAGAAAAAACTAAAATGAGAGAAATTCAGACACATTATAAAAGTGAAAATAAGAAGTAACAATAAAATGGTCTATATTGGGGTTTCGAAGTTCATGGGTTACGCAACACCGCGACTTACAACTTCTGCCAATAAAAACATAGTTACGTACCTTTTCACCTAAATTAGTAAGGTAAATACACCGTCTACTAACTTGTTCAACAGTAATTCGCTGGAATTTCTCATTATTTTGTCCCATTAATTTCAACCCTGCGATTTCAAATCACCATTTTATTCGAAAATTCAAACTAACCGACCTTCTATCGATAAATAATTGCGCTCTCGGCTCTCACGAGGGCAGTACTTGCGGCACGACCTGCGCCTAGAGCCCGACACCCAATTCGCCGCAACAACACAGTCACACACACAAATAGCTTTCCGTTATTTTGTGAATGAGCATCTACGTCTGTGTGTGTAGCAAACACCAACAACCGCAAGGAAACAAACACAAACAAACAATGCTCGAGCATTCAAATACATTAGTAAAAATGTGTGTATGTCATATCCATATATCGGTATAACGGTACAATCGGCGGTATACATAACGAATGGACAACTGGAATCCTAACGGCGGCCAGGCGAATTCAGTCGTCAACAGGATATCGAAGTGAACGGTTCGCAAATCGCACGTCCAATGGTGGAATGTGGCAAGTGTGAGTGAGTGCCAGTGTTGAAGAGATTAAGTGTTGAAATGCTGACTGCAGCAACAACAAAAACACAGTGTATGTGGTTGAATGATCCATCTTGCGCTTGATATTCGGTGTTACAGTGAACGGTTCTCGCTATTTAAAGTTACGCGTCGGCTAAAGCGAATATTATTACCGCGTCTATGTGTGTGTATGGGGTGTGTGTGTGTGTGTATTAGTCTGTCAATCAAAACTCTCGTGGGTATGTCAGAACAGCACAATCAATGAAAGTAGAACATACGTGTGTAGGCAAATGTAGACCTTTCTAGGCCTAAATGTTTATCTGAACAAACGCATAAGTATTTATGTCACGTATTAGCCGCCCCTTGCTCATGGTGATGCCATAGTAACGAAAATAATTGAAACATGAAAGGCAAACACAAAAACAGGCAAAGCCAAGCGCCAGCAACCAACGGTAAAGTGAACGCCGTGCCTCCAAAAATTGAATATTTGTGTCCATAAATGTATGTGTGTGTGTGTGCTTGTATGTGTTTCCAACTCAACCAACCCAACCAACCGAAGGTGCGTGTGCCTGTGTGTGTGCGAGCAATAATTATCCGCTAAATCCTTTACTCACATTACTATGACTTCATAGGCTACAACAACAACAACAATATGAAGTAATGCTAAAGCCTCTAAGTCAATAATAACAACATTTATGGTGTACAACTCATAAACCAAACTGATTTGGCTTACGAAAGTTACGTTTGCCGTACAAACAGAGAAAGGCAAAGGAAGACTGGGTAAATCCAAGTGCGAGAAGAGCGAGAAAAAGAACAATTACTACATTCAAAGGCTAGAAAATGCAGTCTCAGTATAAATAATATGTATATGTATGTGTATATATGACGGCATGCTCTAAGGTAAAACGAACGTTGCGTGGACGAGACAAAAATAACAACAATCATATTAATAAATTATGCATCCAAAGAAATGAAAATCCTATAATGTTTGCAGGAATGACAAAAAATGCAAAGCCTTACAAACCGGTATATTAAATCTGGGGCATAACAGCTGACATATCTGAGCATAGGCCGCAATGCTAGAAAACCCATCCTTAAGGGCAAAAACTGAAAACATATTTATACAAGTATACGAAAATCAACGCGTCGCAGAGCCTACCGTGTCCTTTAATGGGGTAACCTCACAGCGGCAAACAAAATACACAATATAAGCGCAATAACGGTATATTACTACTACATAAGCAACTTAAAATGCGGTAGTGCACGCGAATGTCAGCAACAACAAGCACAATGAAGCAGAAACATGTGGCAAAATAGAAAAGAACGGAGGAAGACGATAAACCGACAGCGACAACGACAACGACAACGCCAACGATCGATTTTTTATACCCTTTCACGCTTTGCACGTTCCACTGCTTTACGAGTGCGATTCCATACACGAGCACAACCAACGGCTCAAGGGTATTACACTTCGCTCGACTGCTGTTGTCAACAATGAAGCAAATCCCTTCAAGAGAAGCAAAATCGTTTCAAGTCGGTTATACAGAGATGGTCAACTCAGGAAAGCAATATCTAAGGATCCATCCGATACAGTTACTTTTCAGCCTCGCATTGCTATTATAAAAAAAAACATGTAAAGATAAAGCGATTTTCGACCTATTAAGAGTTGAATTCTTGTAATTATGGCGGCACAAGGCATAGACAACTTAAGTTCTTCCTCCCTTCAACCATTTCCAACTCTGTGATATGCGCCGGGTATAGAACCTCCTATCAACCATTTCCATCTCTGTGAGGTATAGAAAGCGCGTTCGCGCTGTGCTCCGAGCGTTCTTACTTCGCTTTGTAGTTGTTCTCCTTTGGTCTTCTTGCAAGTGTGTCGGTCGCGTTTTTGCGCGCGCACAGACATGAGTCGGTTTTTTATGCATTCACCTACAGTTGTGTGGGCGTGTGTGTGCGTATGTGTGTGTGAATGTTGAAAAAAGTAGGACTCCGAGGTCGTGCAAGCCTCATACACTCGCGAGCGAATGTGTGTGTGCGCCACTATGTGATGCACAAGTTCAGTGTTAATAACAAATTTAATTGTTTTCGATTTTTCAACAAAAATAACAACGATGGGCAGGCTTTAGGCGCACAACGAGCTACGACAACAAAAAGTGATGGAAAAGTGAACGACAAACAGACGCGTCACAACCGCAGACACTTTGTCAAGCGTAACGATTATTAAAGGCTTCTACAAAAACCGAACGAAAAGCCGATATTGAAAAACGTTTAAACAAAAAGTGAAAGCTCATCGTCACCGCATTGACGCGGCGTAGCCAATTTTGCTGGCATTAACACGTTGGAGGCACAGCAGCCGGCAGAGACGGTGAAGCTGGCGAAGCACCAGCGTTGAAACCAAAAAAGAAATTCGAAAGACTTTAAAGTTAATAAATACACAAGCCAAACACATAAGTATTCTCCAGAGTAACCGCACGTGTGAATATGGGCGATGGCAATGTAGGGGAGGTGGTGGTGGATGTTGTTCGCAGGTGAACAATAAATGTCAAGTACACACACACATACAAAGTGTGCGCTTGCTGCAAACAATGAAACAAAAGCACTTAAAGTGCGCGAGTTTGTAAGAGTGTCGGTGGAAACAAAGTGAAACATCTAAAGTAAACTAGAAAACAGAAGCAAGTGTGTGTGTCAGGATGCAGAGCTTAGCCGTGTAACGGTGAATAGGAAAATCAACGTCTACAAAGACAGCGGTGAAGTTAACGAGAAAATCCTCAGCAGGTGAGTTTGTTTGTAGATTTACTATAGAAAGTCTAAATTGGGATCACACCATCGTGTTCCTAGCATTTGTCGAACATCGATTGATCGAACAACGATTTCACACCTTACTTTGGGCTAAAGACAGAGACCATTTATTCTTTTTTACCTTAATTTGATGTATACATCTAAACCAACTTCACCAAAAAAAACCAACAAAATAAGAAATTTGTATAAATGAATGATTTTGTTCTTAGTTTTTTTCTGCGATTTGTCAGGCCAAAGCAAAATGGTCAATCAAAGCGTACACCTCATTTTCATCGTGTTGGTGTGTTCTTTTCACGCACGCTTACAAAAACACAATGTGTAATATTGATACCTTATTTGGGCCCTTAATTCAATATCAGTGAGATGTGCTTCATTTGGAGGTTTGGCTCAAATGCGCACATATAATTCTAATACATAGCCTTACCATGTTACTATTGTCTATCTAACAGGAATAGTATAAACTGTCCTTAACCTTCAATAGCATTCAATATGCACGTACCTTACTTTATGGAACCCGAATCGAAACAGGAGCAGACATCTTGCAAAAGCGAAAGCACAATTATTCATTATTATTTTAGTATTAGATGACCAACTTTTGCGAGAAACTCACTTCGAAGTGAGAAGAGGAATAAGGATTAAGACAACCAAGGCAAACATCCGTTCATGCATATAGACACTCACCAGAGTTGCTTACATACCAAAGCTCTCGAGGTTATAAGATGGCTGTGGTTGGTGTCAATGTCAAGCACATACTTAAATATGTATTTTGTTAGCAAAACTTTACATTAAGCATAAAAGTTGAAGTGTTACGCGCTCGTGAGGAATAGTTTTCAAAGTTCGAGATTTTGCGGTTGCCTCGTTTACGACCACCGAGCAAGTTTCCGATTTCAAAGCACAATAAGCTGCTTATAAAGCAATAAAGAATGCATAGTTAAATTAATTTTTCAGTGTGAGGCTGTTTCGTACATCTTATCAAATTTGTGGCTCGCCTTCGCCTCTGCATTCTTACACGTTTTCGGCAAGTATGGAATAAGATTTCGACTGGAGGTCAAATTTTTTATGCTCGTACGACCCACCGCAAGGTTACAACCGTAAATACTTGTAATGAGTTTTTGCTTTCGTTTGCTTTCTCACCTTCGCATTTTTCCCCCACCTCTCCCTTTCCAGGCCTGTCAATCCACCCAGCGATGCTCCTCAAAAGGAACGCAAGCACAAATCTCTTGTCAAACAGATTTTCAATCTCATTCAATCACTACTCGAACTGGCACTTTTGGCATTTCCCAATTTGGGCAAGTATTTTGGGAATTTCCTTTTTCGCTTCTTCCACTTTGCATAGTACCTTACACGGGTACGTCACTTACACACTTTCAAGTTCACATAAGCACGTAATTAATTATTTATAATGTGTACAATACACTTGGATTTTGTGAGCAGTGACTGCTGATTGGTAGGCTTAGGATCAACTCGCAAAAAAACAAACTTCAATTTGATTTAGGCGAAGAGTATTTTTAGCAAACTTTACCTTACGTAGCGACACTCGTGTAGCTGTCAGCTCTCGCTCGGCATGTGACAAAGTCGCTGTGAATTCAGGCCCCTAATATTCCTTGTACAGCCTACAATAAAAGGTTTCTGAAATTCTGACCCACAAAAAATTCCCTTTTCACATCAACAATACCATTCGTTCAACCAATCGGAGGTGAATAATAGTTGGCAGTATTGGATGGAAATTGTTGAAAAGGTAAATAAACTTAGTAATGAAGTTTTTAAATATTATATTTCTCTTTGCTAATGTCCATCTTTCACAAGTGCTTAAACAATATTAAGCAAAGCAATCACAAATCGTCTGAGATATTTGCTTAGTACAACATCTTATCTTTCTAAGGCACAAAGCGTAATCCGTTCGCTTTTATACAAGATATGTGTGATGATATATGGGATTCCTTTTATTAGACCTTATAGTTCTGCTTTTGAGAGCTAAACGAATTGTCTAGATATACCTTATGAGATCAATCGGTGGAAAGGAAATCCTTACCCGACATTCAGGACACCGGGTTACGGCGTGATATGCACCTTGTTTGGCTACCCTGTATCAGGGTTTATACTATATGAGCACCTACGCAGTTTTTAAATAAACTCAGACGCAACAGTTCTGTTTCAAAGAGCACTAAAAGAACAGAATTATTCCAATTATGATGGTATGACTTTTAAGCGTCTTTTCGGCCCATTTTAATCTGTCATGATCTGTAGTTCTTTAATTCAGAATGTTTACAATTTCATCATGGAGAGACATACAAAGGAACTTTTACAAATTATTCAATTTTATTATCAAAAGAAGCCTTCTCAATTCAACATTTTGAACGGTTTTGCCATTTCATAGTCATAATAATCGTTTACTTGGACTGTTGAAAATTCTGAGCGTGCATCTTATATACATAATGATCAAGTGCCAAGAAGCTGCTTAGGCAAAGAAGCGCTCGGAGTAACAAAAACATTGCTGCCGTTCAGCCAGGTATTGCTGAAGACCGCAATTTGTCGATTCCAAGAAGTTATCAAGAATTGGGACTGTCTCAACCACAACCTGACGGATTTGGAGAAAAGATTTGGGCTGATATCCATATAAAATTGCTTTCCCTCAAGAACTGAAGCCATAAAATCACCGTAAATGTCGTAACATTGCTGATTTTGCCTTGAAACAACTTAAAAATGATGACGATTTTTTTTAAGAAAATCATTATTCGGATGAAGCTCACTTTCATTTGAGTGGTGCGGTAAATAAAGAAGTACCAATTCTGATGCGAAGAATATCCACAAATTAATCATAAACAACCATTGTATTCACCTAAATTGACAGTTTAGTGTGGTTTTTGTTCTGGTAGAATCATCAGTCCGTACCCTTCTTTTGAAATGAAGCTGGTAACACCGTTGTTGTCAATAGAGAGCATAGATCGATGATAAACCACTTTTTATGGGCGCAATAGGAAGAAGTTGATCTTGACAACATCTAGTTGCAACAAGACGGGGCTGCGTGCCGAATTATTGCGGGAAAAGAGAGAGATTCGATTATTTCAAGAAATTGTGACAACGAATGTCTTTCACGAAGTTGTGATTGAACACCATTAGACTATTTCTTGTGGGGTTATTTGAAGTATTTGGTGTTCTGAAGGTGCTATTTATGACATACGACTTGGTTTAATAGAAAAAGTATTCGAAAATAGGGTTCCTCGAATTCTTTCCTGCAAAAGAAGTCCTTGAGGCTATTTGAATGATGTTATATCCAGAATTTAATTAGATCGCAATTCCTTTAATAATTCTCTCTATTCAACATTTAATTAATAGTTTTGCAAATAAACTAAAATTCGTAAAAAAAAACCCACTACCAGAATATCAGTATCAGTACCAGGCGGAAACATTCTTCATACCTCAAAAAACTACTTTCTTTTGGAGGTCCCTACAAAAAACTCTGAGTAGCATATACTTATGATGCTTTCGCCTCAAACCCACTAACTAGAAGAACTACTAACAAACTGGAAATTTAACTTCAAGAGAAAAAAATGCGTAAAACTTTAGTCTTAAAGCAAAAGCACAACAGGCCTCTAAAAAAGTTTCAAAATAACAGCAAATCTTACGCTCAAGGCGAACCTAAAAACCGATGATAATATATTTCTTTTACTTATATAAGTAAATAAACGTCCATGCACTTATATTCACATCTACACATTTTTCTAAGAGCCTAAGGCATTATAAATTCAAGCGCTTGCCCACTATTGGGCGATTGTGTATTTATCTAGAGGAAACTTTCAAGGCTAACATGGCATCGTCAATGCGACCCACAAGTTGCATTCCGCAGGCAGCTCCGAGTTCAGCCGCAAGGTGTTCGGGAGCGAAGAGCGCTGAGGCAAGATTAGCATATCTTAATACTTTCTGATTCAGAATACATTCGTTTGTGGTTTGGCGTTGCCATCAAGGTTACGCCACTTGATTATTTTCTTTGAACTTTCATTCTTTGCTTTGTTTCGACCTTTTCTCTTCGCTTTTACAATTTCTAGCTTTCGCTGCACAAGCAAGCGTTTGAAGCGCGAAAACTCGAAAATTAATGCAAATTTTGTGGTACACAATTGCAGCATTCATCCAATATTTTTGAGCGAAATTTCAGCAAAGCGCGCTTTTGTCGGAAAGCGTGAACTTGGGCAAAAGTGCGCGGCCAGTAATTCGCACCATGAATGGGATAAGTGGTCTGTTAAGCGTAATTAGAATTTTCGCTTGCAGCGCCAACACAGCATTATTCTATAGCGTATATACATATATAATTTTCCATAATGCCTAGGTGGAATATGAGGCAGCAGCAGTGTTGCCAGATCATAATTTATTTTAGTTTTTAACTTGATAAGTCATAAGTCCAAACGAATACGAAATCAGTGCCAGCTTAGTCACAGCTGGCAGACTTTATTCAAACACGGGATTTACATGGCAAGCGAGGAAAAAAAATTTGAAAGAGGAATCAGATATTAAACTTTATCTTCCAAGTTATAGTGCGGACTAAGAGCTATCCCATTTCATTAACTTTAATTTCTCGACAGCTTGCTGAAAATCTTCTCATGTAAATGTTGTATTTATAAAAATACCTGGAATTCTAAGGATCAATAATTAATATGATAGCCTTATACATTTTAAAATATGAGTATATAATATTATTATGTCAACATTTTGTGACCTTTGAGAAAAAGTACTGCAATTCTAATAAGACCCTTTCAAAAGTAACCAACACCAACATTTAGAATTCTCGGAAAGCTTATTTCCTTTATGTGGTTGATATATGGATACACGAAGATATTTGATAAACCGTTGATGTGAGACCAACTTTATTGGAAAAGGTTCTAATCGCGATTTAATTCGAGTTCTTCACTTGTCCAGAATCATTTAGCAAAATACAACTTTTCAAAAGCATATGCTTACCCAAAAATTCTATATACTTTCAGCGAATCGTAAAAAACACTTAATTTTTTACACTAAATTCGCTATACGAGTATATGTATAGTACTTTCTTTTTTTTAAATTTCTGCTCTCTCATTGGTGCTCACTCCTGTATTTTCAAGTATTATTTAGTAAAAGCTTTATTTTAACGACACTAGTCAGCCCCTTTTATGAACCTTTCTCTGCACAGAAAAACAAAAATGTAAAGTGCTTAAAATTTAATTACTTTCACACGCCTGCTTACTCGCAAATGAAAACAAAAAGCGCAAATATATCAGGATAAACCACGTGTGTAATCTCATTCACATCACTCATACGACACGTCGGCATTAAGGCGAGCATTCATATTGTCAAGTCAGCTATCCGACCTTTAAGCTGACAGGCAAACTCTACAACAGTCATCAGCAAGGCTTCAGGCAGCAATTTCTGAAAGGTTGCGACCATAATGCGCTTTGTTTTAATCCCTTTACTTTACTACTCTGGGCGAATTTTAATTGCACAGCAACACAAACCGATTTCGCATATGAAAGTTGGCAAACATGCGTGTAAACGCGTATGTTTTTCAAATATTCAGAGTAAAATTCATATGTATAAAAGATTTCATGTTATTATAGTTCCGAAGAATAAAGCATGTCCTTTTAGAGGTGAATATTTTATTTTTCATAAACACGTCTAATGAAGACCATCAATTTAATACTAAAGGGTGATTTTTTAAGAGCTTGATAACTTTTTTTAAAAAAAAAACGCATAAAATTTGCAAAATCTCATCGGTTCTTTATTTGAAACGTTAGATTGGTTCATGACATTTACTTTTTGAAGATAATTTCATTTAAATGTTGACCGCGGCTGCGTCTTAGGTGGTCCATTCGGAAAGTCCAATTTTGGGCAACTTTTTCGAGCATTTCGGCCGGAATAGCCCGAATTTCTTCGGAAATGTTGTCTTCCAAAGCTGGAATAGTTGCTGGCTTATTTCTGTAGACTTTAGACTTGACGTAGCCCCACAAAAAATAGTCTAAAGGCGTTAAATCGCATGATCTTGGTGGCCAACTTACGGGTCCATTTCTTGAGATGAATTGTTGTCCGAAGTTTTCCCTCAAAATGGCAATAGAATCGCGAGCTGTGTGGCATGTAGCGCCATCTTGTTGAAACCACATGTCAACCAAGTTCAGTTCTTCCATTTTTGGCAACAAAAAGTTTGTTAGCATCGAACGATAGCGATCGCCATTCACCGTAACGTTGCGTCCAACAGCATCTTTGAAAAAATACGGTCCAATGATTCCACCAGCGTACAAACCACACCAAACAGTGCATTTTTCGGGATGCATGGGCAGTTCTTGAACGGCTTCTGGTTGCTCTTCACCCCAAATGCGGCAATTTTGCTTATTTACGTAGCCATTCAACCAGAAATGAGCCTCATCGCTGAACAAAATTTGTCGATAAAACACATTTCGAACCGAACACTGATTTTGGTAATAAAATTCAATGATTTGCAAGCGTTGCTCGTTAGTAAGTCTATTCATGATGAAATGTCAAAGCATACTGAGCATCTTTCTCTTTGACACCATGTCTGAAATCCCACGTAATCTGTCAAATACTAATGCATGAAAATCCTAACCTCAAAAAAATCACCCGTTAGTTCTCCGGCTCGCCACCAACAGATGGGTACGGCAAGTCATTTAGCTTAAGGTGAGCCCGAAACTGGAAAGAATAAGCCGGCTCAGATAAACGGCTTTGGGTGCCGAAATATCTAAAAATTGCCTTTAAAGTTGACCGCAAAAAACCAGTGTTCTGAAAATCCAAGCCTTTTAAAGCCAGATTCCTCTAAAAAACGTAATTTTTTCAATAAATTTTATTTTTGTTACAAAACATGTTGAGTAATCAATTTTTTTACATATGAAAGTACATATATTAAATTACTTGAAAACATTTTTTTTTTATTTTTTTTTTTTCAAAATGGCAGTCCCGAAAATGGCTGCTTAATCTCATCCGATTCGAAGATGGATGATATCATTTCTTGGAATTATCTGAAAGCAAAAAACAGTTTTGTTTTCGTGTTTCATGTTCTGTACCGAATTAGCTATAGCCTGAATCAGAATGAAACATTTTCAATGAAACAAAACAAAATGGCGAAATTTTGATTTTTTTAACCCTTTTTTTACTTTTAATTGTTTATAACTTTTTTAAATAATAATGAATATTTCTGGTCGATAAGTGCAATAGTTTTGAAATGAAAGTGTCATCCATGCGAAAAAACGTGGTTCAGAGCAACATCAGTTTAAACCAAAGGCACGCAATAGCTGGCGCTACCGAAGGCGTTCGGGCGGCCGGCTTTTGTACCTACTTCTCGGTCTTGCTGACCATCGGGGCTAATTCTATACTATTTTTACGAGTATACAATAGTAATTTATGAAAAAAAAAAAATCGATTTTTTCAAATTATTTAGAAGAACCTGGCCTTAAACATTTTTTTAGATTAAATTCTGCTTTACTTTGATTACTTTGCCAAAGTATACTGAACATATCTATAGTAGATGACAGCTACACAAGTTATTCTATACTTTTGAAAAACTCGCTTTACTAAAAAGGTCTCGGAACAATATTAATAATATGAAATGTTTTAAATTGAAACCTCCAAAAAGTCATCGCATCATAGTTTTTAGCCAAAAGCACTTTATTTTAATCTGACTAACTTCAAAAACAAAACTATTTTACACTGAAAATATTTAAATTCGTAGATTACGGAACTTGTGGACGTGCAAAGGCTAGTGCATAGAATACGTGCGAAGCTACAAAAAGGGATTAAGTATTTAGTCCAATTAAAAATCACTCACATGCATGACTGCCTAACACTCAACTGTGTTGAATAACGACAAAAATTCCGGTGAATTTCGTCCGAAGGCCTTAGAAAAAGCCAAAGTAAATACGCAAACATACATATAGCCCTGACATAAGCACACAAATGTAACAATCAAACAATCAAACATTTAGTCCGTATACAAAATTGGCCGAAGAGACGATAAGGAAGCTGGCATGAGCGCTTGGGCAAATATAAAAAATAAATTAAGCCAATAAATATCTAAATACATGCGTCGGAACGAGCTGCTGACAGCCAAAGGTCTTGATAGGTAATAGGTAGTGGTGGTTTCAGTTGGATTTCGGAGCGGGTCAAACTGCGCTAGACTCGCACTTTCAGTAATTATTCATATCCTTTTTCGCTTTCCGACAATTACGTCAGCAAATAAAAATAAAAAAATATATTAAATATTTTACAGAGAATACTGGAAGTTACAGCTTGTGAAGATTGTCACTTTAGTTTGCCAACCAGCTGAGGAATAAGCTGCAGATGGAGGCAATGAAGTGAAGACTGAGCATAAATCGAAAAATGTAAATAAGGTTTATGGAAAGGATATTTTCAAACTCACTTGAAACAGACATAAAAACGGGTCAAAAACTGCCACAATTGAATACGAAAAGTGTGGCATTCGTCAAATGGGTTTTAAAAATATGGTTATCACGACGGTTCTTTATTCTATAATCTATTGTTTCAGTAAATACCCTTCCGGTATTATCACGTCGACAGAAAAAAATTAAAATTTAAAATGACTCTTGGACTCGTGCACCCCAAAAACGTAAAAACAATTGAATTACTTGGCAAAGAAACCCTTTTTAGCTTGAATCTTAATATGTAGAAGATTTATGCTTCAATTTTACAAAGTAAAAATATTTCTAAGTCACTATTCTTAACTAATAAAACATGCTTTATGATTTGTATACTTATTCAATGCCAACCAACATGTTGGTTGGCACTCCTCAGGCATCCCATATATGTCAAGAACTCAGCTTGTATTTCTTGCTTTCAATGTCTCTTTTGGCACTATATTTTACCTGATAACTTTTGGTTTCAAAACTTTTACAATACTTTTAAATATACTAGTATGTCCAAGTTATTTACCTGCTACTACTCTCTCCGCGCACAAACGAGCCCTTTTGTCCAAAACTTTTAAACGCCTGCCAATAAAATTAACCCGTTTTCCCAAAACACCCTTTTACATTTGGCACTTCAAATATACGATTCTCGACCTTTGTTAAAACACTTTTTGGCAAATTCGTCTGTGTGCTTCGCTGTCAGGAAATTTACGAAGTTTTCTTTATTTTTGGTTTGCTTAATTTGATTTTTCAGGATGGTCTGTTGCTGGACAAAGTTTTTATTGTTCCTATTAAATTTGCTTTTTCGGCGATTTCGATTTGACACATTGGCCATTGCCTTTTTCACGCTTTCTTCGAGCCTAGGGCAATGTATATTAGGGTGTCCGTTATTTGCCATTTTTTTTTTTAGCAAACGCTTTTACTGATTTTTTCCATAAAAAACTTTCTTTTAAAAGTTAAAGTTGTGCGTCAAAAGCACTGAGCATTCAAAACTAGTGATTTGTACATTCCATTTGGGGGGAACAGAACTTTCCTGAAATATTTTGAGCAATCCTGCCGAGTTGACATTCCTGAAATAAATTTGCGAAATTCTGCGAATTGACAGTCCTTGACCGAATAAAAATCTCGAGTCCTTTCCGATTACATAGACACGACTATCGCGGGAATGCACAGCCCATTTGATGGATAACTTTAACTTCCAAATGTTGGTTTATAAAAGAGCCTATTTTGTTGGTAGGGCAGACTTTAGAATACAATATTTTCGAAGTTGTATCATATGTAGGTTCATTTGCTTAATAGAAAAGATCGAAAACTCCTACGTTAAATACATGAGAAAGGTAAAAAGAGGTTGCTTACGTTAGATCATTTTTAGGTCAAAAACTGAAACTTGAGGGAACTTTTGCAGAAGCGAAATCAACTAGAGTAATAATGCACACCCTAATGTATGTCTGAGCGAGTATTTCAATTTCAGCAGCTGGTCAGTTGGTTGGGAATTTTGCGAAGAGCGCAATTTTTGCCACTTTGAATATTTCTAACAGTTCTCTCTCGCCTCACATCTGTCACGCTTATTTTTTGGGTGAGCAATTCACAACTGCTTTCTTTACTTTCACACACACACACCGATATCCTTTGACTACTTTGGCTTCAAAAATATTGAAAAGTTGAAAAGTCGATTACTCACACATAAAACAGTAACTCTGTTGTCTTTGAAACAAGACAAAGGCACATGAGCAGCCGTATCCTCTATTTAAGTATTAATATTCCACATAATGTCTGCTCCAACTGATTGAGGTTATGTATATAAATTTTCATTTGCAGTTTCTTCTGTCCTCTCTCGTTGAAAAGCTAAATTCAATTACATCAGAAAATATCTCAAAGTAAAGTTGAAATTTACAGAAAATTTTTTTCCCCCCGCCAGCTCAACAAGCTTACGGTGGTGGTAAGCCGCCCACTTAGAGAGTAGGCGCTTAGCAAACACCCTCAATTATTTGCATATTTATTTCATTTCTTTTTTTGTGCTTATGCCTACATAAAACCTTAAAAAATTAAAAAGTAAGCAACAGTCGCCAGGAGATAAAACCAAAAGAAGCATATCAAGCTAAAGCTGTAACCGACGCAATTCTGAGCTATTCGTAGGCTGCTTTCCTTAAGTACATTAACATATTGCTCTTCGGCCGTGCAAAGATGAAAGCTTGAAATTAAATTTTTCTTGAGTGTTTCTACAACTAAAACAGTGGCACATTTAAAATGTTTGCAACGCTTTAACTTTTCGTAATCCGCTCGCTCTTCTGCCCCGAAAAGCCACTTGCTGTAAACAAGTTTAGTTAGAATTTGTGGTTTCGATTGATTGCCACCCAACCGACGGGGAGCAGCACAGCCAGCCGGACGCCAACTTCCTTGCATGAGCCTAAGTCAGTCCGCTTTTGGCTTTGCTCAATACAGTCGACCCTTATCTACCTTCATCTCTTCTATGCCACTCACCTCAGTATACTTAATTTGAACTTTTGATGGGTCAGTTTTTTGCCCCTCATGACCACTCTTTTATCTCGCTCGAAAGTTTTCACTTTGTTGAGTAGAAAAAATTAAATTGCTTTTCGTTTCGCTTGTGGTCAGCCCAGCTGTTCAAGCTGTGAATCCGCCGCAAAGCCCCGGGAGATTCTCGCCCTCGCACGCGCCAACCGAAGCAATATTTGGCGACGTCGCCAAAGCCTAACCGCAAAACATGTCATGGGACGGGAGGCATGGCACCTCCTCGCCTTTCATCGCGACGTTTCAACAGCGCCATCCATTTGTTTTCGCTTCGAGTTTGAACGTAAAAGCTGCTAACTGTTATTGTTTGCTTTTATTGTCGCCGTAGCAATTATTTTTGATTTTCTTCTCGGTTGCGGACAGTTTTAGTTATTGAACTTTAACTTACGAAATGATTACCCTGAAAAAGGATCATTGAACACGAATATCCATATGAAAGAAAAGCACTTAGGTACATTGCCCAAAAGGTGTAGAAAACATCAAAAGCGGCTTTCATGGAGTTAAAAGTGAAACATTCTCATTTCAGAACACGAACCGAACCCAATTTTGCCGAGAGTGAAAATAAAGCCCCTTACATTAGAGACATATTTTGCATATATTTTGAAAGATTTTGTATTTATGGATGACAAATCTGCTAAATTTTTGAGCTCGCACAATATGAATAAATGCAAATTCCTGGTGAATAACACTCACCAAAATTTTGCGCTAATCTGCGGACAAAAATTTCCAGTATACAGTGCGCCCTGAATAACGTGAACTTAATTTTCAATTTCCAAATTGTTCATTTTATCAAAAACAACATTATTATATATATATATATATACTTATATATATTGGCACGATGTTTTGTATTCACACCTATATCGCAAATATTGTTAATTAATTTGTATGTGACCTCGTAAGTGTTAATGTGCGATGGCGTTGACGCAATTCGGACACTTTTACCTTTCTTCTAGGACACTGCCAAAAATAGCCAAAGTTCGTTAGCTAAATTTAATGATAGCTAAGCATGCACGCTCGCCATTACACACACACATTCCCACTTCAGGTCAACGATACCGCTACTCTGCTCCCAGTACACACTCTCTCAATGACTCGCCACAAACGGTAAAAATGGCCGACACAAGGGACGGCACGCAAGTTACAGAAACAACGCAACAACTCAGCCGAATTCCGCACGAACATTAAGCTGAGATTTCTGCTGGTCGGGAACTGATTATTTGACTGTGTGTTTGCAATGACAAAATTTGATCGCGAAATTGCTTTCATTTCACTTCTGAATAATTCTAGCAAGTAGCTAATGGTTGGCATTATTCGATTATGCAAACTCATTATGCAATTTTGCTCATTTTTCTCGCGTTTTTATTAATTTACGATAAAGTCAGTCATGGAAATCTAATAAAATGATATTGAACTCAAATCCTGACACACGCCAGCCTAACATGCTCTACAACAACATCAACGACAACTAAAACAGGGTCTATTACATTGAAGTATGGTCAAATCCTGTTTAACAGCAGCGCAACTGTACCGAAACTAATCGGAGTACTTTAATTAAAATCTCAAAAAAAAAATACATGATAAATGCAATTTCTCTAATTTCGAGATCCTTTCCAGAGCAGGAACAGAGCGCTCTCGATTAGCTCGATTAGTGATTTTTATCATTCGTCCCTTCCTGAGTCCTGACAATAGAAGAAAAAAACATTTTTCCGAGTCTGATGTCACTTTTCCATAATCCCCGTGTTAGTGGTTGTGGGCCTCGTATTTTTAATTTTTCCCAACTTTCACTTTTTTAACAACCGCCATTCTCCGTAGCTACGTTAATTTCATCTTTCCATTTCGTTTTAAATTTTCAATTCATTTCACATTTTCCATTCCATGACTTCTCGCTTCTGTCTGCTGCTGTTTAGTGGCTGCATTCAGTTTCGTCGGGAGGAGGATTACACAACGAGGCAATGCCAATGCCAGGCGCTGCCAGACAACCAAAGTGAAATCCAGCCAGTCAGCATTAATAAGCTTGTTCATTTCCACAAATTTGTTAAGTGTATGTGCGTATGTGTGTATGAGTGAGTGAGTGTGCGGCTGCCAATATAATTTGGCAGCGCAATCGTTGGCAACAGTGGCAGCTATGCTTGCGCTGGCTAACTGCCAACTTTTTGTTCTGCAGATGATGAATTTTTCGTACTCTCACAAACACATTCAACAAATACATACATACATTTTGAAACATTCGCGTCTACATATGAGCAATTCCAGGGTACACAGCGGCATCGTGACACTGCCATTGTCAAGGGGCCGTCACTGCGCGCCAGCTGGATGCGAAAGTAACCACGGAGAATATGGATTTATTCGCACCGCAGGCTCCGTAGAATTCTAGTGTGTATACCCAACTATCATCACTCTCTCTATATATTTTTTTATATCTGCACACATTTATTCAACAAAAACTAATCTACAGCATAAACATATGTGGCTTTGCTCTCTTCCTTTTCACATTCATCTTCCATGTAGCCTCAACCTTGCACCGTTACCCCTTTTGAAACTCACCATCGGTCGGCCACGGATTTTCAATTTCCATGCATTTACGCCAGTTTTAAAAGCGTGTGTATGTATGGGTGGATCGGAGCCTTGAAAATATGTGGCACCGTCTCATCCGCCGCCTTATCTGGCCATGCAGCTGCACGAGATATCCCATTTGCATTGCCAACAGCTACAAGCACAACATCAAAATCTGAAGCCAAAGTCACAGCTAACGGTACATTTTCCCACAGCCCTTTCCTGACAGCTTTTGGCTCCGACCACCTGTATTTCCGAAATTGCTGTCGTTTATGTTTTCAATTTTACTTTGGCTGTGCGGTGCTCTGCTGGGTGCAGCAAGCCAACCAAATGCGCCCAAATGAAACTAAGTTGCCGAAATTGTTGCCACATGTAGCAATGGCGGTGGCGCCTCCTCGCATTCTCGCACGTGTACGGAGTCATTATACATAGTTAGCACACTTCCCTCTCATGCCCCGCCGTGCCCCTCCCGACTGCTCGAGCTTTTCTCGTCGCTATTTTTGCTGAATTTTAACAACTATTTGCAGGCATTTATGTGTGGGAAGGTTCGGTGGATGGGAGTTCTCTGCTTGCACTTGAGTTGGATGTCATCTGGTTGGTCTGCATGTTTCAAGAGAAAACGAGCGTTGTTTGGCATTCAAATGCAACTTCGTTAAGTGCACAACAAAGCAAGTCTCGATACAAGCTGACCCACTTACCCCTAAACTGCCCACCACCCAACTTTTAAAGAAGTGAAATATGAGTCCAACTTAAGAACACATGGCGTATGAGTAACTTAAGTCGAAAATTCCACACAGGTCGGACCCAGCGAATGGGGAGTGTAATAAGCCACTTAGGCACATACTAACTAAGCCTAAGCTGACACTGTGGGTTAACTACTGTAAACGTTTACGTAATCAATGCATTATTTTCCATTTGATGGCTAATACCAAATCTTAGTGCACATATTAGCGACTGATTTTTCTGAATTTAGTTATTCTTTACACTTATTTGACTAATCAATTCGTCTTAAAACAGAATTTTATAAATAAAAAAAAACTGCACGAGGCACGAAGATGATAGTGGTATAAGCAATTTTTAAATTTGAAGATTAATAATTGGTAAAAATTATTTTGAGATCTATAAGCAGATAAAAAGGTTTAGACGTCATTATCTCTGGCATATTTGTATGACTCTTTCGAATTATTAAGAACTCATTAAACTGAAATCCTTTTGTTTTCAACTAATTAGGCGCATAAATCAGCTTAGCAGTAATTCGTATTGCCAGTAAAACTCGAACAATCTCACATTTCTACACACACACATTGAAATTTTTAGCTGCCAGTCTTTCATATTCAAAACATGAGACATTTTTCGGGTTTTCTCTCATGTCAATTTGCAGTGATTTTGAGTTTTTATCTCTTTCTTAATCTTCTACTAATTTTATACGAAGAATCAACCAATTTCAATGGAGCACAGAGATTTTATCTGAAATATGAAGAGGCACACTTACTCACAGATGTAACTACATTTGGAAATTGGATATCGACCCTATTCATCCTGTACAAGCTGGTTGTCAAAGATGAAATATTACCAAATCTCGCAAAAGGAAAAATAAATAATTGAAGTATTTATAAAAGGAAGACATTCATACACACATACATACATATGCATAAAGCAAAGTATAGTAAATTTTTTTCAAACCCAGCAGTGAGGAACGTCCACAGGTTTTATGGTTTCAACGTTATGAATCTCCACAAAACCCCAAAGTAAAAAAAATGCATTTGCAGTCCCAAGTCTAAACTGACCCGCGAAAACTCGTTCTTTGCCAGGCGAACTTATTATTTGAATATCCTTTACTACATGTAAAGTCCTGATAAAGCCTCACCCTTTATTCATGCCAATATTAAAGTAACTACTTATGCTAGAGTATCTGCAATTAAAACGCCGAAAAGTGTGCTTCACGTTATTGGAATTCAAGCGGAACATTTGCTTATGAGCTCATTATCCAAACATTACCCAATCTCGTTGTAACTAACTGAATATCAGCTGAAACTCAGCCTTCAAATTCCTCCGAATATCACAGGGTATTTTAAAGCGCTGAAAACTGATTTAAAATTATTTATTTATGCAGTAGTATTTGCATTTGGCGCTCTAAGCATGTTATTTGCTATGCTTATTTCATTCGTGTGTGTATCCACCCATATCCTGCGCTACCTGCTCATCCCACATCGACTTTGCTACACACTTATTCGCTGTTTAATGCACTTGCCCATCAGGAATTGTCGAACTGCTCAGCAATGAAGCGCTCATAAGAATTGTCTATCATATCTTGAAACTATTTTCGCATTTAATTTAAAGAGTCAGTTGTAAAAATATAAAATACTGTACTAAATCTCTTCACCGAGCATGATCTCGATTTTATAGTTAATATATGAATATTGGACATTGAAAGTATAGCGAATGGAATGAATTACTTTGGTTATGATCATTTGATACCCGAATTCTTCTAAGTATTGATCGAACCGACTCTCAAAAATCAAAAAAGGGATTCGAGTCTAACACAACGGCTTCACTAAGTTCTCTGAAGATATCTCTAGAAATCAAATTTTGGGCTGTTTTTTGAATTTTATTAAAAAAAAAATATTTTTACTATCCTGGTGACATTGATCCTGACTCTCCTGGTGGTCTGAAAAAAAATCAAAAGAAATTCTTAATCAGTAAGGAGTCCGAGAACACGGAAAAAAAAAATTTTTTGAAATATGGCGACTGCCTGAAAATAAAAATCATTTTTAACGATTTTTTTTTTGAAATTCCTGAATTTTTTTAAAATATTAAAAACAAAAATTTTGACACGACGCTGGTAGGAACAATCAAGGATTATATAAAGAAAATTTCAAGTAAATCGGTTGTATAGAACTTGAGATAATGCCGGTACCGTGTAGTAAGTAAAAAGTAGTTTCGAGAAAAACGCGTTTAAAGTTTAGGAGACAATTCTAGTGAACACGGACGCCACCTCACAAAATCGGCTGTATCTCCGAAAATAAGTCGAATTTTGGAAAATCCTTCCAAACTCATATTTTTGAAAGTCTTAACTTTAAATATTGAAAAAAATCGAATTTTTCAAAATTCTAGAGTAGAATATCCCCTCAGTCCAACTCAGCTTCCTCAATTCAACTTTGATAATTAGTGGAAGATAAGTGTACTCCTATTGGACAATGTCCAGTAGAAGCTCCTACGATTGCCCGAAGATGAACTTCACTGATGATGCGCAGATCCGTGGAAATCCAGCCTTCTACACTATTCCAGAGGAATCTCGCAGTCGTACTGGATCTACTTATTTCTTGACCAGCGCCTGCTAAACTCACGTAAAGTGCAGAGGTCTAATCGAGATCAATTAGCAGTAAAATAAAAATTGTGTTTTTTGTTATCATCCACATTCTCTCATCGTCAAACACCGATTTTTGACATTTTTTAATAGTTCGAAGGTATTGAACAACCTCATAAGGGCTAAGGTGATGTGAATGCCAACGATAGTGGCAGCGATTTCCTGCTGGGAGTGTATGTGGATAATTTATGTGTATGGCGAGGTGCACTTTAAGTGAGTTTACTGCAGCGCGTCGGTTTTATACGCGTTAAGGATTGCTATAATAAATTGACTTTGAAACCACAAATACATACACACACACCGCACACGCAACCAATTTCCATGCCAGCATGGGGAGCATGCGTTCAATTCATGTATTTGCATTTGATTCAAATTTAAATTGAGTTCCCGCCGCTGCCAGCCATAAAACTTACTTGTTGTTGCAGCCGTTGGATGAGCCGCAAGGATGCCACCGAAATTTATATTTGTATTCACATGTGTATAAAGCATTTCATATACTTTTAAATAAACAAACGCATAGCTCGCACTCAGTGCAGTTGAAAATTAGTTTTAAGCGGAATTTCGAAAATTTGACAACCTACTTTTCGCCCTTTTATAGGAATTGGAATGCACCGCCTAAAATAAATCAAGCATTGACGCCCAGTTTGTGAGCCAGGGCATCCGAGAAGGCTTATAGAAGAATTTTCTGAAAAATCACACTACACTTCAGTTATCTTCACTTCATAAGAAATATTAAAATTAAATAAATTTAATTCAATTAAGAATAGAATGTGCTGTCCTTTCTTTCGAATAACTTCGGCAACGCACAAACTTGTTTCATTGCGCTAAGAATGAGGCAAATTGGTCGCTCAATTACTTTAATTGCTTGCCGATGTTATTCGTATGTCATTTCTGGCTTGAGAATGAATAAACTAGAAAGTGGCGAATATTTTCAAACTTCACTTTCGATTGAAAATATGAAATTCTTGGCATTTGTAACTGAAATGCTCGGAATATCAGCGCACACAGCGACTCTCATATGTATTTATGGTATGTGTATGTGTGTGTGAGTAATTAGGTAAAGTGCAATGGCACATTTGTAGTCATCAGACTCACTCAGAGGTGGTTTCTTACGAGCAATTCAATTACAAGTCGACTTCCATGTCTGTGTCCGTATGAGCTATTTGCTTTCGTATGTGTGATGTAGTTTCGTTCAAATGCGAATGTTTATGTATGCCCTCCGAGGGGACTTTCACACAAAATTGCTGCAACATTTCAGTCCAAATGTTTCACGTCGAGCGTATTTGCAAGCTCATCAGCACATGTATACTCATATATGCATGCATGTATTGACACTGTGTCACATAAGCACTTGTGCCAAGGAATCGTAAGTTTGGCAAGCACCCTGCGGGTTCAGTCCTTCAATGCAAATCCAACTACAATAACAACACGAGACGTGTGAGCATAGTTTGGGGAAAAAAAGTAGCAGTTTCGGTCAGTTGACCTGACTTTATTGAAGAAGCTCGCCACTTCAAAGAAGCGGGTCGGTTATTCCGCACTTCAAAGGAGAACACAGTGGTTTAAGAGTGGTGGTGAGTTTTGAGATGTCCACTGATAATTTAACCAAACTCATCTTTTTGTGGTTTTTTATTGCAAGTGCTGCTGGACTCTTATATAATTTGTAGTCAGACGGCTTGTGTTTGTACATAGAGAATGTACACATATATATATATATATATATATGTATGTATATTAGAATAATTTCGTAATTAAATTTGTACCATAAATTTGTCAAAAGCCTGACAACTGTTGCTCTTCCGCAATGCACACCGCAATCCACACCGCCGCACCGGACGAAGAGTCTTCCAACCACAAATTTCCTGAAAAATTACACTTCCATGCAGTCGCTTACGCGTGACAAACACAGCCACAGACGTTTGTATCTGTGCACGAACGTGCAAGTATGATCGGATGAAGCTATTATGTGAGTGTAAAAAGCCAATAACAGCAACACCACCACTACTGGTCGACTTCTCTCTCAATCAACAATGATTTTATTTGATTTCTTGTCACTTAGAATTTTTTTGCTTTCCTTCTTTCACACACAAACATACATATATACCTACTATCGAACTAAGACACACCGACAGACACAGTTACTTATGTGTATGTGTAATTGGTTTAATAAATAATACAATTTATTAGAGATTTACCGATATAGAAGCGACATGGCGAGGGAGTAGTGAAACTGTTTGCTGTGAAAGCTCGAATGTCGCATATTTGTGCTCATTCCACGTGCGTGCCTGTTTTAGAATTTTTTTTTTTTTAAATTTCAACAATTTAAATTTACTATCATTTATTAAGATATATTTTGGCAGTATAAATTTAAATTTTAAGCTAAAAGATTGTGTAGAACATAAGTTAGAAAAAACCAACCAAAGAAAGCAATTTATGAAAAATAAAAAACAATCAATCATACGGGATGGCCTACTTAAAGCGCACAAAATCTGAAAATTAGACAATGAGTTTCCTGACTCCCCGTGCCTTCTCTCCAAATACATTATCGAGGACACGTAGGAAGCATACTTTTCAGGATTTGGATTAAGTATTTTAACGTGAAGCCATAAGAATACTTCTCTCTTTTCTTTTCTTCTTTTAATAGTTTCCCTTCGTCATTTGCTTTTTAATAACGGGCTGAGAACTGCTTAAACTACAATATGTTCTTTCTTAGGCACATTCTACTCGTAGGTTTCTAGGTTAGTTGGACAAAAATTAATGTGACGAAAGCTTCAGTTTTTTGTACCGATTTCCTGGATTGTACTTGAATATTTTTACAATTGGACTTCTTAATCACTCCTATAGAAGATATTTTTGGCCATATATTCTAGGTCTTCTAGTTAAGGAGTTATAAGCTAAGTAACGCTGAAAATATACATTTTTCTCCCTGAAAAACTGGCTCAATTGTAAACTTCTTTCTCCGATTTAGTGTTTTGTTCACTATTTAGTGTTTGTGCTACACAAAGTTTCAGCAAAGAAATTTCTAAAACTGCGAGATTCAGTTGTTCTACAAATAGAGGGAGAGAAAGACTTCCTAAGCTTACTTCTTATCACAGAAAAGGGCGAAATTTCTCAACAACATTGGTGAATGCAAATATCCAAATATCACTACAACAACAATCAACAAGCTTTCAAATTGATGGAATATTTTTAATCTGCACGTCTAGTTTTTTCAGGTGTGAAGACGACATTTCCATTAGCTGATTAAACTTTGGTAGACGACGATTTTCAAATTACAGTTATTGGTTTTTCGAACTTCTTGAATGCTTCTCAATAAATATGAAGTACACATACATAAATATATGTATGTATATGCAAAAGTACTGTTTTACACAAGCGCTCGATATGAATATGAATGTATTCATCAGTGTAAGCTACGCAAAGCGAATGCCAGTCCCCGTGTGCGAGTGCCATACACAAAAGCGCGACCTTTAACTCAGCCAATCTATATTTTCTTGCGTGGTTTTGTTGTTGGCGTACCTTTAATTTCAAGAACACTTGCAATATTTATATGTCCTTTCACCTGGCGCTTTGTGGGCATCGATCTGCCTTTTCGTTCGCTTCATCGCTCGCTCGCTTCGCCTCCGCTGCCACACACGCCTTCGTCACCTCAGAAGCTTAGTTCCTTTTCATGGCCACCAATTTAACAGTAAATAAAAGTTAAAATAAAATGAACGCACAGCCATTGTCAATGTCATAATTCAAGGCTGAAATCGCCCATGCGCTCACGGACATATCTGTACACGCACACAATCGCACGTGCCCCTTGCCAGCACGTCGTCTAATCAGTTCATATGTTCCTGCAGAGAAAACTGAATTCCCTGTAGAGCTAAAGAGCGGCTCCTGCACACAACCAAAGCTCGTTCAGGGGAAAAAATGTGGCATCGTACCAGACTGTCCGGCTACTAGACCATCTTTAGCTATAAATTTATGCGTAGTGTGTGCCAACAACATTCGGTTCGCAAAGCGTGCGTCCAAATGTGCGGAAGCAAAAGTCTTCCTTTCTACACACGGTAGACTTAACGCCCACCAATTGCTGCACAGTCAGCCCTAGGTGCGTGTATGTGTCTAAGCAGCCGTCGGCCGCCGCCGTTAGCAAAGTATTTATTGAAAACTTTCGGTATAGACTATTAGACGTCAGACAAATGCGCGAAGAAGGGAGAGAAGAGTTGAACAATTGAGGCATAAACATAAACAGTAGAACCTAGATAAATGGTCTTGTTTAAAATTTGCGCCAACTGGAAATATTGTAAATAGAATAAGCTTTTTCTGCGATCCAAGACCATATTTATGTAATGTTTACAGATCCGTGTATAGATTTTGAGGGTGTTTGCAACGAGTAATTATGGAAAAGAATTGTATTGAAATTATGAATCACACTGACAGATGGTCATATTATAGACACTGGGGTCCACATTTTCGGTACCTAGGAGATTGAACAGTTTTATTTGGATTTGTATACTTTTTGGTCATAAGGCAGGATACTTTAAAAGCATTATTCGTTCAAAGTTTCATACCGTTAACGGTAAAGCGGGTCCCGAGATATGAGATTTCACCTAAAAGTAGGCGGTGCCACGCCCTTCGTCCACTTCGGTTGCGATAAAGCTCTCGATACCATCTCGGGTGTAAAATTTTATGTCTCTGGCGTATTTAGTTATTGATACTCTCGAGGTCTTTAACAGTACCGTTATAAGGGGAGTGGACGGCGTTACCTTCTGACTTCGTCTATTGTAACAGTGCCGATAGCGGACCTATTCTAGCTTAAGTGGTTTAGGAGACATCTACATTCTGTGTCAAATCACAGCTCTACATCGTAATTTAATGCTTAGGTTTTAGCTTTTTATATGTTTTCGATCAAAGACGTTTTGTGGGCGTGGCAATCCGATTACCCCCACCTACGAATTCCATATTACTTTGTTGCCAAGGAACTCAATTTTTAATCAAGTTACAACATGCACGAACGGACAGAGCCTGATTTCAACTTGTCTCGTCATCCTGATCATACATATATATTGTCATAACCCTATATCTATCCCGAATAACTTTATGTGATACGTACCACCGTTAGTTGAACCTAACTATTACACTCTGCAGCAGCAAGTTGCAAGAGTATAAAAATTCACTTTAAGACTTGCACTTCAAGCTTTGTGGAGTAAATTCAAGTTTCCACAAATCCAGTTTATTGTTAGTCCGTTTGTTTGCTTGGAGTTTCAAAATCCAAAATTTGTGCAATCAAAGCCGATTACTTTCATTGTTGCTGCAAAACTTGAAATATAAATGTCTATTGGACGATGAGTATAATACCTCGTGCACACACAAGCTCAAATGCCTTTGGTTGCCTGCTTCATTGCGGTTACAGCTATCATCTATGAAAGTGCGCGTCCAGCTCGGCAAGAAAATTTAAAGTTTATTGACACAACCCACCCGCGCGACCTCTACCCATCCTTCAGCCAGCTTACTACTGGTGCTTTTAGCTCCCAATGGCAGCACAGCTAGCTTGTCTGCTTTGATTATTGATGGAACGAACGATGCCGACGGCTGCCATTAGTATTGTTCTCTGCAGTGCAGTCACATCGACTGAAACTTCTTGGCCGGGCTAGGATTTGTGCTGTTTTATATACAGACCCATTACAATCCGCTTGATTCAACCTTACATGGCGCAGAACGAGCAGTGTATCTCCCATTAAATGCTTTACGACCCCATCCAGCCAACCGCCAGCAGTGAACTGTGAGCTAACCAAGCGCGAAGCATTGACGAGACATTGAAGCAGCCGAGCAGAGCATGACAGTTCAGTTAAGTTCAATTCAGGACCATTGCTACTTTCGTTGGTCTACTTAATGAGCCAGTGTTGATTTTAGTTGTTATTTCATTGGTGCTGTCATTGTTATTGTTATTGTGCACTCAATTCGCCATCATATGCTTAATTACTTCTCTGTAAATTGCAGTCACTTTACTCTCGAACCGTTACACTGAAAGCTCAGTAAATTCAGTGGAAAGTCATGACTGCCGATTGGCATAAAACAAACTAAACTTTTCAATCACACAATGTGACATACACACGTCCTCTTAGTAACTAGACGATTGCTATCTGCAATCAATTAGCCGTTTGCATTGACCGTGTCATTTAAAGCGAGAGTTGAGTCTGTAATCACTTTCAAGTTCTTATCTTGCGCTTTTCTCCGTCAATCTCAATCTCATCTTGCAAATTATCGCACTTTCTTTCAAAACACCTGAGCCCAATGCAAAGCAAAAGCTCGAATTATGGTGCGCATCTGATGGAAGGTGTTATCCAACAAATTCGGGGTCACAAAAGCCTTGAGCGGTAACAGTCTTCTACTCTAAAACTGATTCATATTTTTCACAATGCCAATCTCTGCCGCTGATGTCATGGCCCCCAATCGGTGATTACTCACCCAAGCAACGCTCTCAACTTCGACAGTTGGTCAAACATCATTTCAGTTATTTTCTTGAATACTTTAAAGAAATTTCAAATAAAAAACTTTTGTAATTTACTTCAACTCAAATATGTGAAATTATAATTTTCCATCGTCTTATTTTACCATTTGTGCATTGTTTCCACCATCCTTCATTATGCCATTTCCGCTGGTTCTTCTGTAATAATGTCATGCCAGCAAAGTGTACTTCAATTTGCATGACAAATAGACTAGCGAAACCCCCGACTCCGCCGACTGCTCTGCGAATTTAAATGTGCAATGCATGACTCTACCGTCGCGCCACGTCCTTTCGTTTCGCATGTTGCCTACTTAAGCCAAGTTGACAGTGTTTTTAAGCTTCCTGTTATGGTTTGACGTAAGTAAGCTCCCGTCATCTTTTCAGTGCCACAGCGACGCAATAGTCTAGATGAAAACTTGGAATACCCGGATGAAGAAGCAGAGGAGGCATACGAAAGTAGCTTTGAAGCTGATTTCTCTCCTTGTCTACAACTAACTGTAAACTATTTAAATTTGCGACAAAATGCAGAAAAAATTCGTTTGCATTTGAAAAATTGCTTGGAATATGCGAATTAATTTTTTCGCCTTGCTGCGTTTGAAATCATTCTGGTGCACATACGAGTCAAAGAAACTTATACAAGTATTCATATTATTTGCATGCGTAGTTGTAAGCACAAACATAAATTTAATTGCGAGAGCGATTCTACATCTAGCCCAGCAGGTCCCGGGTGTTGCAATTTTTGAAATTTTACAAAAGTTACAGATGTAGCGCTACCAGGTGCCTGCTGCTTGGATACCCTCTGTCGTCTCAAAATGCTTGCGAAAGTCCGAAGAACTATATCTGGACTGTAGAGCGGCTGCGGAAGCGTTGAGATAACGGCCTTCGTTAGGTAGCTGTTCAGAAGAAAGTCGGTTTGAGCCGGGACGTTGTTGTGATGCAACTTCCAATCGGCTGCAATGTCTTGTCGGAACCTATTTAGCCTTCCTTTGAGTCTCTTGAGGACTTCCACGTAAAACTTAGCATTGACGGTTTGTCCAGGAGAACAAGTTCATGCTGGACGATGCCTTTGATGTCAAAAGAGACAATGAGCAACGTTTTCACTTTGGATTCGCTCATTCATCAACGACCTCTTCCCGGCCCTACAGAAAGGCCCGGTGCCACCGAAACACACCACTTCGTGCTAAAGTAACATTTGGGTAAGCCTGCTTGATCATATCAAACGATTCTTCAATGAAGCATGAAGCGTACCTCTGCTCTAACGAACATTTTCGGTTTGCACCACTCACAGAAATTTTCCTACAGGGTATGCAAGCAGTGGTGGTATAGTAGTTCAAACCGGGATGTGTTATAATGGATTGGAATGCCTGAGCGTTGTAACATTACAATTGCATTTTATTTCAAACAGTTCGTCCGTTCAATATGTTTGCAGTAATTGAATAAGCAAAATGTATTCAATATTGGATTTAAGCAAATTCCCCACGCTGGTTAAAGGTTTGCACGGCAGAGTGCGCCGTGAAATTGTCAGAGGGTGGAACAGAATAACTATTTTATATTCAATTTCGAAATTGTGCTAATACATTTTTCCTTTCTCAGCGTTAGCGTTTCTTAGAAATCTGCTCTAGTTGATAGCATTGTCCATTCATTTCGCTTTCAGGGTGTTCGAAGAGATTTGTTGGCTTCGTTCGGTTTCAAATTGAATCTACTGAATTTACAGCATCAGCAACGATGAGTCGAGCAATCACCAACGGGTATGACCACTCAAATCAATCAGATGGTAGCCTACGATTCACTGCGACAAATGCAGCCGTTTGTCCGACTATTTATTGATGTTCAATGCCGTTAAAGCGCACTCGGCGAGGGAAAAGACAAATGCGCCGGACAGATGTGGCTGGTCTTCGGATGCACACACTCATACTTGCATTTATGCACATGCATATGTTAGATTGGCTCGTAATTGGTCAGACGGAGCATGAGTGGGTTGGAACAATCGTAATAACATAGTAAAGTCGCTCTCACTTAAATGGCAGAATGAAGTGCTGCTTTAAAAGGTATATAGGAGCTTCTTATTCCATTTGCTTTGCTTCTTTTTGTAAGGCTTTCCTGTGAAATAGAAAGAGTTATTCTTACATATGTACATGTGTAGTAAAACTTTACAGTTTCAAATAATCCTTAATGAGTTGGTGACTCGACCAAGGACCTCGATTGGACCTCGCAAAATTGTGACATTGAAATTGATTTTAATTTACCTTTTTTTAGAGGAGACTTTATGCCGAATACTATTGTCGGTTTAATGTATAAGTTAATTTCATTAACTTGCGTGTCAGCCTGTTCTCGAATCTATTTGAGTAATGCCAAATCAACCAGACCTTCCCCTACAGTCAATATACCCGATAAAGTGTTTTCCGACCTTTTATGTTGATGAAAATATTTGATATTTTAAAGAAATTGAATGGGCATGGCTAAAAAACGTTTTTTAGCTCTAAATATGAATATGAATGATATGGGTTCAGATCTAGACCTTGGCCTCCATCTCATTTCCCTAACACAATGATTTTCTTCCTCTGGTTTCCTTTTTCCTATTATAACTTATATATGAATATATTCAATTTACCTTCTTGCTTGAGTTTATATTTTATTTGAGTTAATTAAGTTGATTTTGGTACAAGACCCAATGTGACCGTAGCCATGTCTTGTATTCACGGTTTGGCCGAATAATGAATATAGAATTTTTTCTTCTATTGCTTTTCGATCTTGATCCTTGCAAGTTGCGAGAGTATAAATTTTCGGTTGCACTCGAACCTACCCCTTTCTTACTTGTTTTCATTAGTATTGGCCGGGAGCTGAGTACTTGTACTTTTGCATTGTAGAACAACTTTTACTTTCTCTAACAACAAGATTTTCCCACGATCTCACCAAAGAATTAAGGCACGGGAATGGATGTAAGGTCCCCGCAAGCTTTTAACATTTAAGATTTATTTAAATTGCCTTTTGTTGCATTGTTTGAGGTCCATGCAGCATCAAGTTGTTTAGACCAAAGCTTCGGCAAACGCAGGTCTGGGGGGACTAACAGTGTTTCAAGCAACTGCGAGAGTGGAGAACAGAACAATGATAAGCCTTGCTGGATAGGTCTGACGATGACTAGTCGGAAAGTAGAATGTGAACATTACTGAGCACCTCGCACGCCCCGCACCAGAAGTAACCCACCCAAACGTTAGCCAGTATGCAGAAGATGAAAAATTGATACTTTTATCAAAAGGTATTCAAAGTCCAAAACTCAATAGTGTTTCGTCAACAACTAAGAAAGATAGTCCAAAGAGTAAAAATAAACTTTACATGTGCACACATTTCCGTCAGAGTTAGTTTTTTTTCACTCGGCAGCATAAATTTAGCTACAACAACTGCCAACTTTCCGATCAGAGAATTCATGCTCAAAAGCGATCAAACAGTCAAAGCCAAATTGTCAATAACAAAAGCAAACTAGTGTAACTTTGAAAACGATTGACAGTTTGAATTCTTTCGGCGCGCCTGAAAGTATGTTATGTGTGTTATGTGAACAAGTGGGACGCAACAAGAATTCAATTCAATTGAACAACTTTGCCGTCTTTTGTTTCATTGAACGTCGATTGCGTTCAAAAGCAACACACGAACACCAACAACAGAATAACGAAATAACGGAAGACACCCAGTGAGCAATAATCAATGAATCAAAAGATACTACTTTCTACTACACAACATTGTTGAAGCAAGTTGAAGCATGGAAGAAGTCAACGATAAGGATGCGAAAAGATGGGCTATTGCAAAATGAAAATATAACTTTTAAAGCATTTTAGATTTTGTCTCAGGGCTTTAAATTGCATAACATCCAACCCCATTCGAAAGAAATAAATTTCCGAGTACCCAAGTAATCGCAGCTGCTGTGACGCTGCGTCTATTAGGTACTTATATACAGGCAACCTGTGTAGTACGTGTAGGTGGTGATAAGTGAGCGCGCGAAGTGACACCCGGCACCGTTATGCTATTGACACTTGAGCCTACTCAAAATGTGTCGGACAAACTGAAATACCTTTGCATCAAAAATGAACAAACAATAAAAGCAGTAATAACAACACCGTGGAACAACATTGGTGCGACAAGAGCTCGCCTACAACCGAAACAACAAACCCTAACTCGATTTGCACCCACAACGCCGTCAGCCAACAATTCACATTCGTTAGGAGCAGTGGCTGCGGCCGAAGTGCAGTGAAATAAAATATTTTCAGCTTTTCCTCGCCGACATCAACTGAAGACACATGAAGAGCGTGTGTGCTCTGGCTTGTGCGAGTTAAAGTGCTATAAAATGTAAAAGTGACGTTCTAAATAAACATAAAGAAACACGCATGTAAAATGCTGTAGCACACACACACACACGCGTGGTTCCGTAATGCAAAGCGTAATCAAATAAAAGCGAAAAAGTGTAAACTGACAGGCAGTGATTGAAGTTTTGTCAGACACGCCGAAAGACGGGGACTCAAATCAGCCAGAGCTTTCGGGGGTGTTGACAGACACGATTGATTTTCAGCTAATGCCAAGCGGTGTTGGTGCACTTATACACACACACATGCCACGACGTAAATATGTGTGATGCGTTTATTATTTGCATTTATTTGCTTTGCCTTCCTCTCGAATGAGCGTTGAGGTCTCGGTATGCGCGCTTTGCTTCGGGAAAATTTGCGATTTGTTCGTTGTGTCGCAACGCAGCAAAACCAATAAAATTGCAAATTCCTCAATTTAGCAAACACATTACAGCAAATAATGTATCATTATCCCTAGAGGATTCCTCAGGACACGCGGTACTACAAATTTGGTCTTTTTTCGCGTTCATCGGGGTTGTGGGTTGTGGGTGAAGTAGACGGGCCTATACGATCAGAAATATCGATGAGAAGTTTGATGAGTGCGAGGTAAATTAAAGCACCGTTAAAAAAAGGCTTGATAGAAATATTAATGCTTCTGACTCAGTAATTGTAATTTTAGTCGCCTTCACTGTTAAATGAAACTTTCTCATGTCAATGGCAGGAGACATATGAATCCTTGCATACACTATCGGCTCTGACATTGGCAGGCACATGAGTTGACGGATGCTTTGGTGTATCCTAGCGTATGTATGTACATATGTATAGTATATGTAAAGGCTTTGTTTGAACAAATGTTGCCACAGACTTGCTGTTGTAATTCCAGTGGAACATGACTGAATAAACCTCATTTCGCATACAATTTTTTGGTTTCTCTTCTACCATTCTTCTTCTATTCATTATTCTATTTCACAGACAATGTGTTGCCTACTTCTCGATTTTGCTGTTGTTGATTTTATCGTGGCAAGTGACTTTTCTGATCTTTATTTGGCGAAACGTAAATGCCTTTTGTCCTACTCACACGGGAAACTCTTCATATGCCTAGACCCATTCATACAGGGTGGTCCCGTGTTTTTTCTAGACATCAATTGTTCGTTTTAATTGCTCTGGAACATAGGTTAGCAGATTATTCAGGGAATCGAAAAAAGAAAATTAATTAATGTTATGAAATTCTTCCTACCTTCTCCGTTATATCCACATTTCACTGATAAATAATATTTTTGAGCTGCATAAGCACCCTTTAAGCGTAGTGGTATTTGTTAACTTTTAGATATGAATCAAATGTCTTCATTTTTCTGTTGGGAGCACACAGCACTCGTACACACGAACATGCGAGTCCGCACAATGGCGCTCATCAAATGTGTCAGCGCCAACTACTCGTCAATCACGCCAACAATGCCGTTAGTTATTCGCTTTTGGATATTATTGTTGTTACGATTGCAGACCTGAGTTCTTTTCACATATCGCAGAAGTAATTTATGAGTAATTCGATCGAAAACATGTGAATACAGAAAAATTCTATCGGAACGGGTGTGTCAGAAGCTCTAGCTGCAAACCAGCAGAGCAGAGTAATGTAATCAGAAATCTAAGAAAAATTATTTCACTTGTACTCCACAGTATTTGTAATCGACTCATGTGAAGTCACATTAATTTAAAGAAAATATAAGCCCACTGACTGTAGCGCTGAAAGAACTTTCTCATGAAAGAAGTTACTGTTCGGACCACACACAAGCGCAGTATTTTCCTTTCATTAACATTGAAGGAAGACGCGAGGTGGATCCCTCAGAGCACAAACAGCACCGATTAGCATAGTTTAGACTATTATTAATGCGTCGCGGGGTCACCATGAATTGTGAATGCCTTAAAATGAATTCCACTTAATGAGCATTTTGCAAACTTTTAAAAGCACATTTAAATAAATTTCAGCGTTTGCTTTGACAAATTGACTGTTTATGAAAATCATCGCGCAGCGCCCCCATCACTCTTCACAATGCGTCAGGCGTGACTGATTGCCGTCTGCTTGAGTACAATGTGGATACGACTTTCTTGCCATTAGCCAGTCCCACTCACGCACCGAATCTTTACGTCTTCTTCAGACTTTAACAAATGTGTCTCGCAACATTTGCATTACCTACCAGATTGGCTTCTAACTAAATTGCGCCAATTCCACGCGCCAAAGTGCGTGTGGCTTGAGGAGGTTTCTGTGGCGGCGAAAGGCAAGTTGTCCGTCGCGCTTAATTAATTCCAACAATTTGGCGCAATTTAAAAAGCACAACTCAAAATTCCACACCCAGCGCACACACACACACGCGCAAACTTAGAATCACTTAAATTACTCAACTTGTTGTGGCAAGTGGGATAACAAAAACCACTCGTGAAATATTAAAATGCAAATTAATAAAATTCAAACACACACACTCGCTCCCTCCCTACAACAGCAGCCAACACATGGCGATTTAATCGGAGTTAGCACACCCTGAAACGAGTAAAATGTATGGAGGGATTTCAATCACAATACAACAACAGGCTGCAACGACAACACAAAACAAAAAACAATCACGGCATATTTGAATTGATTGGATCAATTAGACCCTGAAAATTTGCACACAATTTCACAGCAACAAGCTCCAGAAATGTAGAAGAACAGGGTTCCCAGGAGTGATAGGAGACCATGTGTGTTTACGAGGGCTGCTATATATATTTCTGGCCTAATAATGAAAATAGGAATATTTATCAACGAAAATGGTTTTATTGTTTTTCAAAATATTCTCCATCAAGACTTATACACTTTTGCATGCGCTCAAACCAATTTTCGAAGCACTTTTTCCACTCCGATTGAGACACCTCCAAAACATGATTCTTGAATGTGTGGGAATAAAAAGAAGTCATTGGGTGCCAAGTCAGGGCTGTACGGCGGATGACCCATCAATTCGACGTTTTGGCCGGTCAAAAAGGCGCTGGTTTGAGCCGATGTGTGAGAGCTCGCATTTTCATGGTGCACAATGTTTCGTCTTCTCCTCTTCGTTTTTCGAATTTCTCCGAGGACGTCAGGCAAACGAATGGTGGTGTACCACTCAGAATTGACCGTCCTACGTTGCTCAAGCGGAGCAGTCGCCACATGACCAGTTTTGCCGAAGAAACAGGCGACCATTTGCTTCGAAGTGCTTCTTCCACGAACAACTTTCGTTGGATTTGGCTCGTCTTGGAAGACCCACACGGTCGATTGCTGTTTTGTTTCAGGCTCATACGCATAGATCCATGATTCGTCACCTGTGACGATCTTATAAACGTCTTTTGGAGCACCGCGATCGTATTTTTTCAGCATTTCTTTACACCAATCCACAGGAGCCTTTTTTTGAGCGATTGTCAAATTGTGCGGGATCCAACGAGAACAAACCTTTTTTACGGCCAGGTGTTCATGCAATATCGAATGTATGCTGGTGGGAGAAATGCATAGGCATGCCTCTATCTGAAGGTATGTTACATGACGGTCTTGCATTATCAGTTCACGTACGGCATCGATGTTTTCTGGCACAACGGCTGTTTCTGGATGACCTTCACGGAATTCGTCTTTGAGCGAGCGTCGGCCACGATTGAATTCGTTGTACCAGTTTTCACGGTGCTATAGGATGGTGCTTCATAGCCATACAAAGACTTTAGTTCATCGATGCACTCTTGTCGTGATAATCCAAGTCGAAAGTTGTGAAAAATGATCGCACGAAAATGTTCAAGAGTTAATTCCATTTTTTGGCCGAGATGAATTTTTTAATTCCCTGTAAATAAAACAATTCACGATTAAATGACAAAACGTTATGAGTGGTGTTATGCTAAAAAATGTCAAACTTTCCAATGGAAATGTCAGATTGCACCTGGCAACACTTAATGTTGCCTAGGCCAGAAATATATATAGCAGCCTACGTATTAGAGTGAACCAAAGTACAGGATTCAACTGACTTGTCGGTGGTTTTCTCCTCGAATTGAAGATCACAAATATTTCCTATATGAATCACAATAAAGCAATTATAGAGCGTTGATTCAAACACGTGTTTAAGAACTCTAACCACCATGGGCTATGTTTCTTCAATTTGTTATCTATTTGGCATCGAACTTAAGTTCAAATGCGACTTTTTCTCCTAAAGTATTTGTGTTTTCAAGCTGTGATCAACATGATACTAAAATTTTATGAATTTTTAATTTTTTATAAAGATTTTAAAATGTCTAATTTTTGAGCAGCCCAAATGTATTATTTTGTTGTTGAATAAAAAGCATCTCGAGATTTACGAGATCTGGTAGCATCAAAACTACTCGCGGCATAAGCAATATTATCAAAAACCTTACTTGAAACATGATTATCAATATATGATATATATTAAATTTAGTAGTCTTTATGCAATAATATGTATTATCTTGAAAAAATTTAAAATCGATCTTCTAATATCAAATCCTACTAAATTTAAAACACATTATAGATCGTAGACGTGTGGGTGACTTTATTGCAATGTACCACATAATAATGTAGTCAGTTCGTGTGATGAATAGAAAAATGTCACAAAACCAAATGATGTTGGCCAAGTTTTGAGACTCTTTCGAGAACTTCTTCTGCAGTAGCTTTAATGTCATGAAGCGTATGCCGCAACGCCAGGTCGATCAATCTATCTTGTAGCACGTTCATCCTCAGACACGTTTTCATGCGGCTAAGTGTCGAACAAGAGTGTTCAGAGCTCGCATGTGCAGAATATGCGAAGAAAAGTGCAAGTATGAATTATGGGGTATAGGTCTACGTCGCAGTTCTTCAACGTTTCCAATGTAGTAGTCATTAACTTGTTGTCTTTTGACTTTTACCTTTACCCCCAATGGCACTGCCAGCTATCAAGTTCACTTGAGCTTCAAACGTCACATAACGTTGTCATTATCCAAAAAGCCTTTGAATCTATTTTCCGTGTCCATCGAAGGAATCTGAGTAATTGTATATGTACATATACTCTATATAACTCACACATTGACCGAAAAACGCGACGTAAGATTTGTTGGAAAAAGTTTTCGCCCAATAGTATACATATATTTTACGCACAAAATTATACTCCTTCTTCTTACTTGGCGTTGACACCGCTTACGCGATTATAGCCGAGTCAACAACCGCGCGCCAGTCGTTTCATCTTTTCGCTATGTGGCGCCAATTGGATATTCCAAGCGAAGCCAGGTCCTTCTCCACTTGGTCCTTCCAACGGAGTGGAGGTCTTCCTCTTCCTCTGCTTCCCCCGGCGGGTACTGCGTCGAATACTTTCAGAGCTGGAGTGTTTTCGTCCATCCGGACAACATGACCTAGCCAGCGTAGCCGCTGTCTTTTAATTCGCTGAACTATGTCAATTCATCGAATGCGATATTCGCCGTGCCCAACTACTTGATTTGCATACTGGAAACTGAAAGAATCAAATGGAATTTAAAATTGTGCTATATGGGAAGAAGGCGTGGTGTTTCGCCCATTTTCGCTCTGTGCTATAGGACTCATTTTCCTATATCACGAATGTCGCGTACTAAATTTTGCCGAAATCGGTCGGTCAGGTTTCGAGATATGTGATTTCACTCTCTCATGACATTTCGCAGGTAAAATTTAATGTTTCTAGCGTAATTAGTTATTGATTTATTGCGCTTTTAGAAGTTTTGAACACTACCGTTATATGGAGAATGAGTGGGGTTACCTTTCGATTTCATCCATTTACACACTGTCGGTAGGAGTTCTTATAAAATATGTACTCAGCAAATTTGGTTGCTTTAGCTAAAGTGGTTTAGGAGATATGTACATTAAACATATTAGAGGGCGGTACCACGCCCACTTTTTCAAAACTATTGTACTTTATTTCAACAGGTTGCAAGATTATAAAAAGAATAATTTGGCTATGTAGGCTAAACACAATTTTAACAGGGATTCTGCTTTGTTCAGGATAACGAGGATTCTGCTTTAGTGATTAAGGAAAGGCTTTATCCCCTCCAAAGTCCAGTTCTGAATCCTATTGAAGACGTGTGAGTCTATACAGAGAAGAAGTTACGAGAGAAATTTGTTGCATTCTCTTACTGCAAATCATGAAAGAGACAAAGATGTACAAAGTGTTAATTTTACTACAATTAATGCAAACTATACAAGTTTACTTATTGATCTTCAAAAACAGAGTTATTTTGGATTTTTAAACTTTTTGGTGAAAACCGAATTTTTGAAAATAAGTTTCAAGTAATTTTTGAAAATTAGTAAAACGGCTGTTTCCTCATTTTTAGAAGCAACACAACAGTTTTAATAGGTTAGGTGATAAGTCACTTCAAAGTCAAAACATCTCACTGTACAAATATTGTATGTGCACGCATGCACAAGTGGCTCCATGTAAATTCTTATTTATTTTGCCATTTAAGTCTTTGGTTTTGCCTTTTAGCGGCCACCAGTTCAAAATTGGCATTTAGCTTTCTTCCTTTGCGCACAAATCACTGTGGGAAAGCGGTCGCGTGTGTATAATTTTAGGCACTCGGTCGTAAGCCGCAAAAAGTCGCTTTTAAAATTTGGGTAATTATTCAGCTATACCTGGCAAGAACGCTCTATATACACATGTGCATGTAAGTATGCATGTGTGCGCGTTCGTTGTCTGCTTTGTGTCAGCGTCAACTCACGAATTTCCCATTCATTTTCAATCATTAGTATAATTTTTAACAACTTACCAACAATTTTCGACTTTCTAAATTACAAGTACGCGGCTGACGGAGGTAAATGGCTGAAATTTCCTGCTTGCTCCAAGATGGTGAAGGTCGCGGTGAAAGCTTTTATCGGCAACCGCCTATAATTTCTTCTTTCCTCCTCTTTCGTTGCGGCCACCGACGAGTTTCAATGAGCATTTGATGGATGTGGAAGAGCCTAATTAGGTCTGTACATTCCCCTTAACGTGAATGCATGCGCGAGTGTGACCGTATTGAGAATGTATAGGAGTTTGTGCATTAATATTGTTGCCGTCATAACAAGGTATAGTGAGGCATGGAAGAGCATAACAAAATCCAATAATATTTGACGTGAAAATAAATTATGAAGGAGAGATCCATTAACCTTTGCCCTCGGAAAGAAAAGTCACATGATTTGTTTACTGCCGTCAGATCCTGATTCATGTATGGGAAACGAGTAGAACATTTATTTTTGTCTGCGAAACATATTAAGTAATTATTGAAATATGAAAGCAGAAGACACAAACTAATTATAAGGCCGTTGTTGGCATGAACTTTAACTAACTTATTCGAATAGTGGAAATTAGTTGTGTGACTGACGCGTACGTGAGCAGCCTTTTCACATTTCCAGAGCTGTCTGCTTATTTGAAGAAGAGATCTCGGAGAGCGGTGCCCTACAACTATCTTTGAAAAGACAAAATTCAGTGGCAACCCACGTCTCTCTAGACTGTCAGTGTCAATTTCGGAAAACGTATAAGAGCAGGGAGCAGGTGAAGGTGTGAACCCCTACATTCTGCTCGCATAAACTGCAGCGGAGGGCAGGGAAGCATCGATTTCGACTTTTTTTGGTTCAGAGCTTCCAAATGTCATGTTCAACCCACCTAACCTGTTAAAAAATGGGTATTGTGCCGGAAATACTTTACTTCATCAATCGACAAAGTGGATTACTTGAGCAAATAGTATTTGTATGAACATAAATTAAAGCATTTTCGTCGGAAAAAAAGGTTTTCTTTTCTTTTGGGAGCCGGTAATGTGGCACAAATATGTGGCCCAATGCCTTTGGGGCATAAAATGCTTCTAGCAAACATTATGGCTTTGTTTTCGATTCTGCGTAGATAAGTACTACTTTCCTTTCCTCCTGCATAAGCACACACATTATACCGTTACACTTTGACGCTGCGTCAAATTAGGCATTAACTACACACCAGAGACTAGAAAGGGCCATTTTCGATGGACTAACAAGCAACACTGTCCATAAATAATGTTACCTCGTCGATAGAAAAGTAAACATTCCGGAGGCATTCGACACTCAGAGCGGTCTCTACGTTCTCGTAAGCCCTTGTGTGTGCATTTATCAAATTACTGTCAAAATTTTTTCGGCCTATCATTATTCATTTGCTTTGATCGATTGTTGCTTTTTACTTCGCTATTTTCGTTAGCCATTCTACTTTCTTTCAGTTGCAGGAAGGCATAATTTCCAACTCCACGTTGTGAAGGAAAAACAAATCAGTAATACAGTAATACGGTAATGCATTCGTCCTCATATGTTCACTCTGGCGATTTTATGTGTAGCAAAGTAACGGTAAATACCATTAAATAAATCATGTTTTACGATATTAATAAGCGCGCCGTCGTTTTATGAGGATGCTAAAAGCCGCGCGAGAATATGAGCGCCACCGGGTGAGCACGCTTTTCAAAGAAAGCGCTCAGCAGTCACGCGGAGCCCAGGCAAGGTAATAAAATTGATGCTCTGCGATATATGAACATATGTATATATAAACGTTATATGTATATGAAGGATGAGGAAAAAAAATTTAGGAGTCTGCTTGCCGTAATTGAAATAAATTTCTGTAACTAGTGTAAATACTGTAACTAGTGGATCCGGTCACCGCCACGCGTGTGGCTACGTTATATATTAATTACTTTTATTATAAACTATTCAATACTCTGAAAATATTATTTATGAATAAAGGCAAAAACATTAAGTATCCAAGGGATTGTTGTGTCCTTTTCTTTGGAGGCGTTTTTTACGAGGCGGGTCTCAAACCCAGCTCACAACTCTGTGGAGGGATGACTCGCTTTCTCACTTTAGCTTGCCTTCAAACCGATGTTTTTTGGCTACCCAGAGGATACTTGGTCTAAGATCGGAAGTCGAGAGCTGCTTGAGTCCTATGTAAAAGAGTCGTTTCTGGTCACTCCCAAATGAATGGTACACAGAGAACTTTCCTCACGTAAGTCTTTGGTGATCTCAGATCAAATATTTAACGGACTACTGTTCGAATTGTGAGAAATAAACCTACAAGTATTAGTTTTGAAAGTACCAGTACTTAAAAGTGGTCCGCAATGTGGATTAGGACTGAGACATAGTACACGGACAGTTTATACGAAATTGTGTGCAATCAGTGGCGATCTTCAAGAAATATCACCATTATCAATACTACAAGTATTTGTGTGTGAAGAGTTTTCCTGTTAATTAAACTCAGTATGCAATATTCCAGAAAGACGTTTGCCCTTTCTCATCATCTTGTGCGACAGGAAAAGCTGTAATGTGGGAATTTTAAGAATGAACAATCTCTAGAGTCTTGGATCAGTCTAACTCCAGTTGGAGTCTTACGGTCGCTTTGTTTCTAAATTTCACGATTTCTTGTTGATTTCACTGATATTTTTTCTAAATTACTAAGAATATCTCGAAAAAAAAAAAACCAATTTTTATTGGAATTTATGGTCAGGACACAAAATTGAGAAATTCTAAAACTTATTATGACAAGTATGAAAAAATATATAATTTAAAGCGAATGAAGGAACCAAGTAATAGTATTCAGGAAAATAAAAAACGGAGGACATTGCAAAAATTATATATGTTTGTTTAAAAATTCGCTTTGCTGATAAACAATTTAATCTAAACCCCATTTTTGTGTGCAACAACAGCGATTCCATTTTGGTTTTGAACAGAACTTTCGGCGTCCTTAGGCACCGCAGGCGCTAGCCACAGAAAAAGCAAAAAAAGCCGGTCGATGATTTTTTGATTAACAAATGGTTGGCTTGAGCGATTGAGGCTTGAATCATCTGGAGGAACACATTTCACGTGTCGAGGCTGCGAAAACAAAAAACGAAATAATAATCCAATTTCTCGCAATTCATGCAAACGTATCAACTTTTTTATTACCTTTATAAATGTGTGCAAATGTTGCCAAAAAGTTTTATTTATTGCACGCACACAGTCAAATCCGTCCGTATGGGCACAGCAGTGGTTCGCTCTAGGCAAAGTTCGCAAACACACACGCACGCACTCGGCTGCTCTCAAAATAATGACTTCGAACACACACATCTGCATATGCGCGTTACAGTGTATGTGTATGTGTGGGGTATTAGTGCGCACGGACATTTGATGAACTGGGCTGACTGCGAAGTCAGCTACCTTCCTTAAGTTCCTACACAGCCTCGGGTGTTCCGTGTCAGCTCTAAGTGTTTTTTAACCAGGCAAGGATTATATGTAAACTTTTGACATTTCCTTTTATAACTATTCTCGTGCAGAGCAGGGCGGAAAGTAACACATTTTCCACGCAATAAGCTCGCAGCATTGTTTTTGTTGTACTTACACCTCGTCACCTGCTCGCTCATGCATTGCCTCGTGAGTGCGTGTGTGTTCGTGTGTCCTTTGGCGACATTCGCCTTGGAACTTCGCTGAAAGCCGTGATATGGTACGGTGAGTTCAACTACGCCGGGGCAGACGAAGTAGAATCTCGAGGTGAGTACTTGGATGAAAACAACGCCTCTGAAAGCAACAATGCACATATGGGCACGCACATGCACGCATACATACTTACTCCACGTGGATAAATGCTTTCGCAAAGTTTTGCTGAAGCCGACATTTGGATTTTCATTACTCGAATTTCACCTCCTTCTGCAACCCGCCATCCTCAGCCATCTGCCCGCACGCTACAGACTGTTTCCTATTTCAAATTCGCAAAAAAGGTAGTCCCTTGAGAAGTCTTTGCTCATTCAAATCAAAAATGTAAACTTATTTTTGGCGCTCATTTGGTTTAACCACAAAAATTTACTCTAAAACTGTTGTTTTTTAATTTCCATGAGCCAAACAATGCAAAAAGCAATGATAAAGACGAAATTCCGATTTTATCACACAATTTATAAGCCTCGTTTTCTCTCCACTTCCCTTTGCCAACGAATGAAAATGCTTCGATATTCGCTTTATCACTCTAATGTCTTCTGGTTGCTTAATTCGTGTGCCTAATGTCCCATATATCATAGAAATGAAGTCGATGACTAAAACACTCTGCAGCTCACCTCTAATCGAAATCATTATTACGCAATACGCACACACATATACACGTTGACAAAGTTCTAAAAATACTTTTTAACATTAAAAACCATAAACAACTAACTTTATATAAATTTGTATATTTGTGTGTATATCTGTACAGCTAAGTGGCCCTTTTGTGAAAGACCGCTTCCCACAATTTGCATACGAAAGCATTTTTAGCCCGAAGTCCTCTGATTTTCCTTATAAAAAGATAAGCAAAGCATTACAGAAAAAATGTGTGTAAACTACAAAATATAAATATCATTTTAGGATTGTGTCGGGAGGCACTCGTGCAAGTGTGTGCTTACGAGTTTTCCGCTCACAGCTGGGTGCCGAAATTGTTACCTGTGTCCTTGTGTTCTCCGCGCCACTTGCGCACACCAATGTTCCTGTAAACAATGTCGCTAATATAAATATTAGAGTGCGCTTTTTGGGTGCGTGTGGGTATGTGTGTGAGTGGGATTTGTGGGTGTGTGGGTGAGAGTAAAATAAATATTAACTGCTGCGGACAATGCCAAGATGTGCCTTTTAAGCGGCATTAAATAATATTTCACAATAAATTATTCTCCGTACACCGCAAACGCATATATCTCTGCATGTGTATGTGTGTGTATGTGTGTGTTGCGGTGTACGTAAGCAATTTGCGCAAATATAACCGTAAGGATAAGCTTTCAACACATACACATCCACACACAAGTTGGCGTCTAAAAGGCTCATATATTTACGGGAAAACTCTCACACAAACAATTCAACTAACGGAAAAGTGCTGCTGCAAATACATAACGCATAAGTGTGGGTGTGTGCGCGTTGGCAATTGTTTGCACCGTCAGGATGATACCGGGGGCCTTGGGCCCGAGGGCGTTCATGAAATAATCTCGATTTGGCCAGACGATATCCATACTCCTACATGTGTGTGTTCGAAAACACGGATAATCTCATCGAGTACTCTTGTATAACCGTTGGTGCAAGTCCCAAAAAAAAAAAAAATAAAACACAAAAGCAAATTTCAAACAGTAATTACGATTATCACATTAAGACTTTTATGATTTAAATAATAATTGAAGTTAAAAATTGCTTTGAAAACGTTTTTTTAACATTTAATGTGTTGCCACTCCGTTGGTAATTTGATGTGATTATCTGGAAAATTGTATTTTTGAAAATTAAACATGTAAGGTAAGTCTAAGTTCGAGTGTATGCTCTCGCAAAGTAAAGTTATGCATATACGGCATTTTTATACTATTGTAACCTGTTACTACAGAGTATAATAGTTTTGTTGACGTAACGGTTGTATGTATCACCTTTAAAGTAATCGAGATAGAGATAGGGTTTATCTATTTATACAAAAGATGATCAGGATGACGAGACGAGTTGAAGTCTGGGTGACTGTCTGATCGTCCCTCAGTACATCCGTACAAGCTGTAACTTAAGTAAAAATTTAAATATCTTGATGAAACTTGGTACGGTTCGGTATACCCGACTTTAGTTCTTTCTTACTTGTTGTGCATATTTTAATTAAAATTAGGAAGTATTGCAAAAATTATTATCCATCACAGGCAAAAAGTGCACTATTATTTGAAAAAGTTTTTTTTTTTTAATTATTTTAGGTATTTGGGGGCTGAAGAAGGTATTGACCCGATTTTACCCATTTTCCCATCCGTTTCCACATATTTGGTGTCTGAATCCTTAAAATATTGTAGTCCAATTTCGACAATTTTTGGGCAAAGCTACATTGCTATGTGATTTGTATACTGTAAAACGAAAGGATCGGATGAAATTTACAAATTGGTTATATTAGAAGTCGGCGTGGTTTTCAACCGAAATTCCTCCCAAACCGTTTGGTTTTTCAAGCGTATTTAACGGCTTGCGCCATACTCTACTTAAGCCATCAATTTACTTGTAGTACAACATAATTTTGATTTATTCGCAAAATATGACGTCATTCCAATATTAGACCGAATTACTGCTCATCATTACAGCGAATGTGAAGCGTTTTTCCACATAATAAAGCAATGGTGTCTTCCGAACAACTCTTGAAGTGTACTTACCATATGTCCCAGAATGGCTTGACGTCCAGTCGCGTTTAACACAACCAAATGACATTCTTGCTTAAACTCCTGTGCAATAGTTCTCATCAATGTTTGAGGATTTTGGACCACTTTTCTCAAGATTAGACGGTCTATTAATTACCTTTTGACTACCTACCATGAATATACTACTTTGTCCAAATAAGGTGACATTTGAATTTAAACTGCGCGCGTAAGAGGATTTGGAGAATTATTTTCTTTTTTAGGTCGGTAGTACTGTCAGTCATATTTATGTCAAATTTCATTTCAAAATATTCATTATTGTTTGAGATACGTGTCGTTTTGTGAACTGCTAAAAGTGAGTTTTTCGTTTTTTGCGATGTCGAAATTTGTTGAGCAAAGAATTTGCATTAAATTTTGTTTACGGAATCAATTTTCTGCTGCGGATACGTTGAGGTGCAGAAAGCCTTTGGTGATGAGGCTGTGTCTAAAAAAAATGTTTACAAGTGGTATAGTGAGTTCCAAGCCGTCGAAGGTGAAGAGCGTCCAGGGCGACCATCAACCTAAAGCGACGAAGCTAACGTTCAACAAATCAAAGATTTGGTGTTGAAAAACAGTCGATTAACAATTAGAGACCTTGCTGAAGAAGTTGGCATATCCAAAGGCTCAGCCAATACCATTTTAAAGGATGCTTTGGGCCTCAAGCGCGTCAAATCTCGACTGGTACCGAAAACATTAATTTTTTGAAAAAAAGCGTCGCGTTGAATGTTATGAAAGAATCTTATCCGACTATAGGGTTTCATGAAATGCATTTAACTATGAGACAGGATGACCCCGAGACATTGAATCAGGGTGATGCTGATCGTCCCTCAACATGCAAGCTGAACCTAATAAAAATCGTAAATATCTTGATGAAATTGGTAGGGTTTCGGTATCGACTTTGTTCTTCTATTGTTGTGCTTTTGATTAAAATTAGGAAGTATTGATCAAACCATCAAAAAAAGGAATATTATTTGAACGTTTTTTGGGTTTTGTCGTTTGCGTTCAAAGGGCTAATCCTTAAAAAGAGCCGAATTTTGGAAAGTAAAATTCTTGGTTTTTATACCAAAACGATAATCACAAAATTTAAAATTTGGGTTGTAATGGGGTGATTTTCGACCGAAATCCTCCCCATATCGTTCCGCAACCACGTTTCACTTCAACCCCGTATCGGCTTCGGCTTTTCACCAAGCTCAAAAACCGTGGGGTACAACATTTTTTTATACGATAGAAGAGTTTTCCCAAGCCGAGCGAAGTACGGAATGTGAAGCGTTTCCCAAATGATGCAACCAGTGTTTCCCGAAAAATTGGAAGTATTTCCTTTGGGTCATAAGGGCTTGCGTCCAGTCGGTTTTAAACTTTGTAAGGCGATACAATTGTTTCAAAAATGTTAAAGGGAAATTTTTGACATTTTCTCAATTAACCTTTAATTTTTTGAACACAGAATATACATAGAATATTGTCGTAAATTTTCAAGTTGAGCTGAGTAATAGTTTCTCTTTCTCAGTTGAAGTGGTTGAAAGTTTCTCGAAACTGTGTCTTTGAATTTTACAAGTTTCTGAAACATCTAAGACTTACAAATTTTCGTTTTAACATTTTAAAACGACGAAATGTCGAAACTTTCACTTAATTTTCATTTTTTTGAAAACAATTCTGCCAAAAATTCAATTTAGTTTTTTTCCTTCGTCGTTCAAAGTTAACGTTTTATGTAAACCGCGATATTTTTTATTATTTAAACCTTTTTTCTTAATTCATACTTATTTTATACAAATCAAAAATGTTAAAGTTCGACTATTCACCGGCGTATTTCGACAAGCTAGATGTCTGAGTCATATGCTCTCGCACTCATCTCAGTTTCATTTAAGATATATACTATATATACATATATTATACACATATACATGCACATACACCCACATACAAATAAATATGCCCACCAATGAACCATAATTTTTATTTTGAGCGTGCGAGCTTCTTTCCCTTCCGATCTGCGTAGTTCTCGTGAGCACTATTGTTAACCGCAACAAAAATAAATTATTTTTTGCTAATCTGAGGTTAATCCCATATAACGACTAAGCTATTCAATTCCCAAGCGAAAGGAGGCACACCCTTTATTGTTTATTAGAAAGACGCAAACATCGCGTTTTATAGTATTCCATATATTGACACCCTTGAGGTAAATCACATAGAAAGCAATGACATGCGTGTAAATGGTAAACCCGGTTAATAGATAGAAGCTTTTTCAAGCGTTTTGGGCTGGCCAGTATGAGCTCACTGAAACACAAACACACACACAGTAAGTTTGTTAGTGTATTATGTTGAAAAGATTCTAAAAATAGTGCAAAGAGCGCACGATGACCGTGAGAGTATAATTAGTACTGAAAATCCCAGAAAAAAAGGTTTTCTTTCTGTATTTAATCGTTTATTTTATGACGAGTGCATTTGGATAGAATATGTGTATAAAATTTGTCTAAATCACATTTTTGCATATTTAATCAACATTTAGGAATATATAATTTGCTAAGGAAATAAATAAGAACGTCCTGGCACCTCTCGAATATTACAACTACAAGTATTAATTAAATTTTAACGCTACTCTCACAACTGCTTTAGCACATATATGTTCCAATGCATGCCTTCACATGTAGGGTGTATGTTGATAATATAGTGTTACAATTGGATTTGAATCAGAATGTCCGTGTCCCAACCACTTGTGCTGACCCTCATTTCAACTCGCTCGCTTCTAAACAAACGAACAAGCTATGTAGCCCTGCAACATGAGTGTGAATGACGTCCATGTACTTACCGGTTGGCCTCCGTGTCTACGCAGCACTTCGAAACCGATTGCCACACTCCCCTCGGCGCTACGTTTTAGTTGCAAGCTGCTGGTTGTTGTGGTTGTTTTTGCGTTCGTTTGCCCAAACGCGGTTTGTAGAGTGCTGAGGACTTTTTGCTGACTCGCGCCGCCAATTGCCACGGCACGCTAAGATCCTCAATGTCATTGGCAAGCATGTCATTAGCGGCACCGCTAACGCCACCCGCCTCGCCCATGCTCACGCCCATTCCCATGCCAGTGTCGGTGTCACCGCGGGCCAAACCAATGCCGTCGCTATTTTTGCTGCTGCTGTCCATCTCGCCAGGGTACTCTCCATTGTTGTTGTTATTGTTGTAGATTTCATTGAACAATTGTAAATCGGCGGCGGCGCTGCGACTGAGGCGCGAACGCAAACGCGCCAACTCGATGTCGGAAAGTTGCCCTGCAAGCAGGAGGGAATATCAACAAATTCAAATGGACACGCATACATTTACACACATGTGAGTGAACCTTTGGTCAGTTTTTCGTGCAGTGAACAACAACAAAGTTAAAGGTGGAATCGTATGTGTGAAGGTCTCTAACGATTTGCCAAACAACAAGCAACTGTAAATATTTGGTTTAGACAAAGGACATCCGGGTTTAGAGTTGGAAGAACCTTCCAAGTTCAGAGTAAATGCGAACAGTTTGCGGGTAAACAAACAGTGACGTATCCAACTCAAGTATACATATGGATTTCAATATGTGACTGCAAAGGGCCGCTTTTGCTCTGAATAAACCAGATTTACTAGGAGCTTTCGGAGCCTTAGAGAGTCTTGAGAGTTTAAGATAAAATAATAATTTTCGATTTTCAACTTAGAACAAAACATCACAGATTTAGCCTTCACGCCATGTAGATATGACCTTCAGAAGTTCAAACCACCAACCACTCCTCGCAGGAAGCGCAGGCTCTACTCTTTGGTAAATTACTGTTTCTTCTAGTAAATTAAGTCTTACTTCTACTTCCTCGCGGAAGAGATAATGCGTACCTTATTCTTTACGAAACTATTTTCTTATTCTTTCTTGCTACTATGTTGTTGATTACAGTTACTTTATTTTGTACTCACTTCTTAGACTTTGCAATATATTAAGTAACGCCAGGTTGTAGGTATAAGTCGGCATGCTTTTGAGGTACTCTTCTGTCGTGGCCAGAGCATGCTGAGAGCGCTTCTGGCGTGTCCTCATGGTGGATGGTGCATTCGCTGTGGCGGCCTCTGAAGCCAACATCGACCGCTTACCAAACTGTTTACGAACTTTTTCATGCTTTAGCTGTTTTTGTTGTTCTTGTATGGGTGTATACGGTTTTGGGCTATTCGGCAATTTTCCGAAATTTATGGCCTAAAACGAAGCAAAAACGCAATGATTATGGCAGCTCTGGCTGAAATACATGAAAAACTAATACAATATATAAAATAATGAGCAGTTTTTCTGTTGACTAATGCTGTTATTTTTTCATTTTTTGTCATGGTCACAAAATGCCATTAATCAAAAACGTATAAAATGCTCTAACTAAGCTCGCAATAAATTGGGGGATAATTCTTTAAATGCTTAATGTGCTTATCTCATAAGCAATTAAAGCTATTTCAACGAAACTTGCCGAGAACAAGTCTTTGCACCACACCTTCATAACTTATGAAACTGCTCGAAATCAAATGATAACCACGCTCACGCTCCATATAACGGTCATGTTTTCAATTCCTAAAAGTGCTATAACTTACTAAATAAGCAATTCAAAGATTTTTAATTTTATATCCGCAATATTACGAAAAGATTTCATTGGAACTGACATCAAAATTTGATAGCCATAGTGGCATCACCCAAGTTTAGATGCAATCTTATACCTCAGTAACTACTCGACTTTTCAACTTCATTCAAATTTGATGCATAAAATATCCTAACATTCCTACACATTCCAAAATATAATAATGAAAAAGTCTTACTTCCAAGCCACAGCTTTTTTTTTTAATTTTTGAGTGCAATCCAAAAAAATTTCGTTTACACCCGAACTTTCTCTTTCGTACAAATCTGGGAATCAGATTTCCTATTTCTGTCTTCCACACATCCTTTCGCTAAATCTAATACAAAATAAACTGCGAAACAAGCAGTGAAATTGGGAAATTGCTTAATATTTTCTTGAACTCGAAAATAGTAACTTTGGCTACCTCGTGCAAGCACATCCAGAGCAGACTAAACAAGGTGAAAAATTTGCCGTAACTTTGCCAAAAATTTCCCTTCAATTTGTTAAAAGATATACTATGGGTCAAGCGTCCTAAAAAATCTAATTGAACACATTACCTTGGATGCCATACTTTTGGCGATTACTTCGATAGCAAATGAACTGCGGACTGCATAAGAGAGCAAATTTTGTCATAAGAAAACGTAAATATACAAATATTAAACAAGAAATTTACTAAGAAATCAAAGAAAAGTTATCCACATTCTGTCACGAAATTTTATAAGCCACCTGATCAACAATTGGAGTTCAACAGTTAGAGTTTTTCGTATAATTTTTACACGGCGACAGGGGTCTTCCGTCATAAATAAAATCGGTTTAGCAGTAAAAATGAGAGTTCCGAATTTAATGTGGTTTCTACTTAGACAGCAATGCAATCTACTTTGTAACATATATAGAATGAACTCCGATTCTTTTACCGCTTAATCAGTATGTTGGTTCAGTATGTAGAGAATAGTTATTTGTAAATCAAATTTTAAGGAGGGCCCGACTTTAACGCTTATGAATTCCTGTTAGTAAGCACTGGCACTGATTACTTGAGTTAGTCGTAAAAATATCAATGTGGATTGTTTTATCTCGATTTTTACGACCTGCGACGTAACGGCGCTGAAGTTTCTGTAAATCTTAGTTGTGTTCTTTTTCTTTCACCTCATCGCTTCTTCGTCTTCGTGCATTCAATCGAGAATGTGTTGTGTTTGCTGCTCTTTTTCCTCTGCTACCTGCTCTCGCATTAAAGTTAAAAGTATAATATGCCACCGCGAATGGCGTAACTAAGCCATTTTAACGGTTGACTGCAAATTCCAATATAGACTAAATGTCAATGAGGATTTTAGGAAGGTGCAAAGACAGACTGCTCAATAGGTGGCAAAGTGCGAGAAAACCGTTAATTTATTTATTATGCTGCCAATTTGGAGCGATAAGCTTGATTAATAAGCAACGCATAACTTTTCGCAGAGAAAGCAGAGTTATTGACACAAATACCCCTCAAAATACATTAAAAATATTTTTTTTGAAATCTAAGCCATATTTATACTTTAATTTGGCTTCTGCTTTTCTATTTAAAAAATTTCAATGCTCATTTGCAATCTCAAAAGAAACAAAACTTTTGCAACTCATGTGCGGCTTGGCGTATACGCAACCACTGGCATATATTTCGTATAAGTTACAATGTAGACAAATCACAGTTAACCAACTTTTCCAAAAACCGTTAGCGGAACAAAGTAGTTGCAAGCAAGCAAAGCTTTCACGTCGGAAGTCACTTGAAAACTTTCAATACTAAAGCTCAACTCTATGCCAACAAATTGCCGCCATTGCGAATCTAGAATTTGGAGATTAACATGGTTCTCCCTTTCAATGTCTGAAGCAATGTTCAAAGTTCTTTTGCTGCAGCTTCGGGAAATTTGTTTTCTTGCCGAAATGGCTGTGTTTCAATCGCAAATGAATTACTTGAAGCACGTTGAAGGAATCATGGACATATGTATTTAGACAAGTTGGTTATTCCGTCCATCTGTGACAACGCAAGTAACAGCTAAGAAATTGTGAGCAAACTCGTGGTATATATTTAGGTTTGCATGGACGGTGAAGCCCTCTTCGGACGCAAAATGAGAGTAAGAGCTAAAACCTACAACACCTAAAGAATAACAGATATTAATATCCTTAAAAACAATCCTCCAACAAAACCTTGACTTGACCCAACAGGTGCCACGCCATCACAGTTCATTCCGTTTATTGTGGTTCATTCGGACGTGTATGCAACGTACCAATAAATATATTGTCACAGAACATAGTTTATTTGGAGTTTATTTTCTTAAACTGCACTTAATTACGAGTGGCAACATTGCAAATCACAAACAAAACTGATTTGCTTTGAACGGAGACTCGGAAATTCGGGAAATGGGTTGGGCAAGGGTGCAGCCAAGCTATCGTTTACGTCTGCGTTACGTCTACTGTGTGAGCTGAGCGTGGCAAAAAGCAGACTGAACTGAAATTGCTTACATCCGTATCAATCGGTGGCACTCACCTGCAGAAAGTCGTCGTCATTCTTGCTGGCTGCCTCAGTGCCGCCAGAAACGTAGCAGGAAGCAGCGAAAATGAGGAGCAGACTGAACACACTTAAATTGCTCATGGCAAGCCAAATAAAAGTAAGTCAACAAATTCGCCCGGCACGCTTCTATGCAGAATATCGAGCAAAGTTCACTTTCACTTCGTCGCTGAACTAACGGAGACGAACGAGTGTATCAAATCGGTTGTTGATGGCGACTGATGAATGTGCTATGAGTTTGTTGATTTTTATACTTTCAAGAGACAAACCGTTTTTTATTGTTCTTAGTGTCGAGAAGGAAGAACAACAGACAATTAGGTGCTAAATAATTTGTTATTTCTTGATGTGTTAATCCACTTTCTCGCGCTTTAGCATTAATAAACGGCATTAACAGTGGAGAGAACAAAAAGTAAGCAAGAACACAGCAGGTTGCATTCGAGACAATTGTGATTAATGGCAATCTGTTGCTCGGCTGACACACTGACCGTCAAATTGTCTTGTTGCCGTGCCGGCCTTCGTGCATTTAGCAACGCCGCAGGACATTATTTACGCCATGGCAATCACAACCAATTACAGCAACAATGACAACAGCTACATGGGCACCAGCGATGGCAAACAGAGTTGCAACAACACTTGTGAGCGCCTGTACGTGTGTGAGGAGCAAGCCACTGTTCCTACAGCATCATCATTTCGTGATAATGGACAGAGATCCTGCTCCCGCCAAAAGGGGGTAACAGTTGTGGATTTATTAGAAATTTCGATTGGCTGCTAATCATTCCAGTGACACGCGTTAATCTTGGTTATATATCGGTCTTGCGATTTGCTACTGTTTGGGCCTTTGGGTGAGAAAAGCAATAGATGCCTGTGTGTCTGCTGACCCATTAATTTCATCCTAAAGATCTAAATGTGTACTAATTGATGCTTATTTGATGAATTTTTCAATTCTATTGCCGCCAGTGCGACAAAATTTATATCAGGTATAAATTGTTTCAAGATATGACCTCCTCTTCCAAATATTTGGATTGGTATTCATTCTAGCGTTAGTTAATTTAAATGGAAGCTTACTACAATGACTCGGACGTTTTCTCTCCAAGTTGGCCACCTCTTTCCCTAGAGTTGATCCATCCACATAAATAGCTCACATATATATTCTCACCCCTAAAAGACGGTAAAAATACGAAAAGTCATGAGGAACTGATGAAGACCCCGACAAAACATCCGCCAATATAGTACCATCCCTAAAAACCTTCAGTTTGATAATTAACAATAGCCTCGTCTGTATCATAGGTTGGTCAAAAACAGTATATCCAAGTGGAATTTTAACAAATTAAAATTCCTATAAGTCGATTGAGGTCATAGACAGAATATAATATAATACTCTCCGTCAATTCTAAAAGTGCCTGGCAAGTGTAAAATGCTTTTGTGCGACTCTACTTAGGCGGTCCAATGCGGCTTTTATGCCCTTTTGATCCATTAGCTTTTCCCGCACAATTGGCAGCGTAGCAAAATGGCATAGAATTTGTCGCTTTCATCACTTCTGCGGAGAAGGAACTCACATCCACGCAACGCAAACAATAGATCAATCAACCTGTCCTAAATGGCTTAGTTCTTGTTATTCATTCGTAGGGCGCACATTCGTCATTTACCGAGATGTGTGTGTGCAAATAGTAAAGGTTCAGAACAGGTTCCCGGGCGCGTAAGCAAACTTGCCAGCTTTTTCGCACATTATATGGCAGCTGGCAGCTGGCAGTCACCTGCTGGGTGTGGCTTTATTATTCTTCACAAATCCACTCGCAACTGCACTTTTATGTGTTTATATTAGCCGACCATTTAACCCTTTTTCGCTCTTTACCGTTCCTTTATTTTACTTCCTCTTTGTTCACCTGCCCAGCCGACTCAATTGTACTGGCAACCCCTGACTGAGCATTGCTTTCGAAATTAGCCTCTCGGTTGTAGCTCGTAACAGCCTTTCGTATGCTCGCAAATCCGTATGTTGCTGCCACGTTTATAAATAAATATAATATCGCGGCCCCAGCAGTTCTTTTTACGGAGTTGTGTGCGTGTGTGCACATCCACCTCGTCAATAAAGTCGAATTGAAATATAAATAATTCATAGCGAATATCTCACGTCATTAGTCAGTTGAAGCTAATCATCGTGTTTGCAGTGGCGTCAAAGGACCAAAATGTTGCCAACTACCTGTAATTGGGCTGACCCAGCAAGCTGACTTTAGAAAGGGCACAAAAGGTTAGTAATAACCTTAAGCAAATTAAGGATCCAAATTTTCCCTTCCCATGAAGGACCTTGCTTTAGAGCTTTACCAACGAATATAAAAGCGGTGTGACATTCATTTTACATAAAAAAAAATGGTCGCCTAAGACTGAGAGTTTGATGAAACACTTCCCTCATACTGTGTTCCCCAAATATTACCACCGGTTTTATTTCACTAGGATTTAATAAAAGAAAAATGTCAAATTCATTGTATGGGAAAGAAAAGTATTTTTTTATTTAATGATATAAATATGGAAGTACTTTGAATATCTTTTAATTCTTTCCAACATGTACATACATACACATATATATGGCCGTAGGCATTTTATACGATTTGATGGATTATTCGTGTGTTTGTATAAACATTTAAATTCGTTAGTTTTTGTTTTGATGTATTTATTATATTAAATATTCATATTCTAGTTAACATGCATACATATTTTAGGGGCTTCGGTCAAAATTCACAATAAAGATCAAGCGAAATTTTTAATTAACCACAAAACCGGCAAATTGCTCCAAATTTTCAACTAAAATATTAGCCTTTTTAACATTATTGGCATCTATCAACTTTTTTTGTTGGGGTTTTTTCATATTTTCGTTGTAATTTTCGAACGTAATTTAATATTCGTGTGTGGTAAGTAAGTGTGTGTGTGTGTGGGTTAGGTGAAATTTGTTATTGTTGGTCGCCAACGAAAGCCTTGACATACCAGCAAAATCGTAGGACCACACAGCCGCTGAACCGCAATGTGCACCAATCAAAGCAAACAAAAAATATTTACAAAGCCAGTTATGCCTACGGATGTGTTATGCAACACGCGCGCGAACCACACCGGCAACGCACTACCAACTAGCACACCGCCTACTCAGCACTCATCCGCCAACACCTCGATGCGCGCAAGGCTCCAACGCCACAAACGATTCACTGGCATTTTAGGACTTCGCCCCGTTTCCCCAGTCGAGGCTTGAAAGGCGCCGACTTCTTCAATGATGTGTCCGTTAGCGTGTCGTCGTCATCGCCCACGATGGCCACGGTATCAGCAGTGTCGAGATTCAAGTTGCCAGCTTCATCTATGAGGTATTGCCAGAGCGGAACTTCCCCAGCTGCGGAACGTCGACCCGGCCGAGGGCGCAACATTACGGGTTTTTCTTCACGTGTACGCAGCATTTCTATGAATTGAGAAAAACAGAAAACGTAAACAAAGAAATGAGTGGAAATTTTTCTGGGATCTTATGTGATCATTGCACCTTTTAGGGCGCTCACTATGCGATTGTAGTCGTTGAAAGGTATGCGATCGAAGCCAAGATGAGGTGCAATTTCGGCTTCTCTGCTGGGATACTGCACGAAATTCTCGTATTTCTGTGAACGTTTCTCCCGCAATGGTCCTCGAAAATCATCGGTCGTGCGACGAAGAGCGGCAATAGAGTGTCGAAAGGCGTTGTGGTAATCGTTTAGCTGAAAGAGAAAAAAAGGTTTTATGTTATTCTCTTCTTCAGAATGTTAACTTGTGAAACTAATTATTATTACTTTTTCATTACAAAATTCTTCAATTATCAATTAACGATATAGCGCAAACTTCGAAAAAAGGAACAAAGAGACAGGAACTCATTTTTGACAGTACATGCAAGACAGATGAAGCCAAAATATTTTCTCTTCTGAATCACCCACTCAGTTAACGTAAGCTCAACCATTTACATGATAGTCCAGTGATGGATAAGTAAGTGAGGATTGCACCGTGACCTAGGGTCTATTGTGCCTGATATTTCAGTGATGTAAAATGGGTCTATACCGATACCATTAAGCAGTAAAATATCTTAAGGATCCTTCCATAACCGTTGTGGGATGTTAACTAATGTGATCTGCATTTACCAACACTCATGAGGGTAAGCCTTACCTGAAACCCGGTTTTGTCCGAGAATTTACAGCTGCAAAGCACATAGTAGGAAATTGCGCATAATAATAATGTTAAAATCCTTAGACGACCCATTTGAAGAGCTCTGAGCGCTGTGTCCGGAGCACAAGAATTCAAATTGTATTATGGCTCGCTGTGTAAGCCAAATTGTGATTTTTATATTTGAAAAATGGTTCGAAAGCTGTGTACAAGCTCTTTGCAACCATCAGCGATAACTGTTGTCCACTGGCCGGCGACAGCAACTTTTTATATGCTCTCCAAATGCGTTCACAAAGGCCTGCTCCCATAGTGCGTGTTAAGCTCTACCCAGTAGATCAATCAACAGGAAAGCGGATAAAGACAGCAACAAACATTGTTGTCGATTCAAAAAACATCATCTCGCAACAATGGTGATTAATGTCAATTTGTCACCGAGGTATTAAGTTCCCCGCAAGACGTCGTTTGTTCACACATTGCATGAAATAAGGGGCAGGAGAGAGAGAGCGAGTGTGACTGTATGAAAGTGGGGAAAAATAGTTAAAAGCCAATAAGTGGGGAACAAGTTCAGTACAACAACATAGTGTCTAATATTAAATCTTGCTCAGTGGCTTATTATGTAAGTGTTTGTATATGATGTAAGTGTATGTTAGAGCCGTGAACTGGTCGATTAAACACTTTTTACCCTTGCATCGTTTATATTTCTGTTCACATGTTTGACATGTATGTATGTTTATGCAAAATGCCACAAATAAATACCCACGCAAATAACTCCTCGCCCACATGTAGAGGCTGTGTGATGTGAAAGTAGTGCTCTTAACACCTTGACCTCCCTGCAAAATAGTCGAATATTGACGGCCACTCACGGATCATATGTACATATATGTGTATACAAGTGGGTCCGACCACGCGTTGCTCTGGTATACATTTTATACCATCATTCATAAAATAAACTATTTAATACAGTGAAAATTTTATTTACGAATAAAAAGGAAAACGTTTTGTCGGTATAAAAGTCAAAGGGATTGTACTTGAGGTTTAATTGTGAATATGTTTATTCAAATAAATTTCATTGGAAAAAAATGCGCGTCCATTTAAAAGAGCTTTCACTGTATTTTTGTATTTATAAATTGTTTATATGTATTATCCTATATTCTAAGTTGGTTCGAACTGGACACAGTGTGCTAAATTTTGTTGGAATGGGTTGAGTAGGTTAGGAGTCCATCGCGGACAAACAACATAACACGTAATTTTTATATACATTATAAAGATACATATATATTGCCTAAAGAATCCATGCTAACTTTTGCACAAAGTTTTTCTTTTTAGTTTGTATCTATGACGGCGAACATAAGAGCTTCAACTTTTACGAAGGCTCACTATGGAGTCGCTCCTTAAAATTACCCCTCATCTGCAATCTCTTTGAGTCTCCAAAGTAAAACCATTATTTAAACCACTTGGCTACACCGAGCTTCTTGGCTCTCCCAACATGTTGGGTAAATGTTGCAACATATGGATTATGTATTCAAATTTATTTTGAGAATATTTCAAGCACTAAAACTAAGAACATGAACCCAGTTAATGGAACTAAATACTTAAGCACTTTTTTACACTTTGTTTTTAGAATGCCTTAACATTTCATACATATCTAGGACAATATTGGGCTCGAATATACACTTTTGCATTTTCCATCTTATGGTATTCCGGTTGTTTATGTAAGTTGGAGGATCCATCTTTGCGGTGAACGGCTTCTATTTGTATAACTGAGAGCGTTTGCCTAAATTCGGTTTATAACGGATTGACACGCGTTCACGCTCCTTTTGCATTTCTGAAAGAGATTTCCAGTTAAGCATAACTCAGCGTTGAATAATAAAATACTGTGGTCCACCAACCTTTCATTAGCCGCACCAGGTTTTCGTAAACATCGGCTTGCAACTCGTCAAATATGTCCGCATTTTCGTTCTTTCCTTGGATGGCGTTCAGCTCACTCGGCTCACTGCTTTGGTATCGTTTATGTGGCTGCTGATTCTTCAAACCAATAAACAAGTCACCCTGGATGCCACGATTATATGGCAGCGCATTAAATTCGTTTCCTTCGAAATGGTGCTTTAAAGCATACTAACCTGGTAATCGACCGGCTCAAGCAACTTGGCGCTACAAATCGTATAACAGCAACCGGCGAAAAGCATAATAATGAGAACAATTCGCTGGCCCATGGCTTATTTATGCTTTTCAAGCAGGATTTCACGACTTAATAAAAGTAACTGGGTATGTTAGTACATGCAACCGCCAAGGACTACTGCTGCCACAACGTTGGTGGCAGCCATAATTTATAGTCGCTTTGACGAGCACATTTTGGCAATATGTACATATTTAAGTTTATTGTTGTACGGCTGCTTCGTCATGGAAAGACGCTGGAGCTTATCTAATATAAAAGCATGATTTGCCATTTTGGACTCTTCTAAATCATTATTTTAGAAAAATTGTCGAAAATGTGGAAATTAAACCAGCTTAATCTGATTAACATATTCGTTCCGAAATGTAATACATTCATATGTATATCGCATTATGTTATGTGCGCAACACTTTGGGAAGTAGAAGGTCATAAACAGCGTAAGACAGAAGAAGTGACCTCAGCATACAACTAACTTCTTAATCTAGTCACTATTGTTAATCTAAGCTACGTACATAGACTCTCTCTCTCTCTCTCTCATAGACAGGGTTTGTCCGGAAAGTAATAGGACTGATTTTCTTGCGCCGCGACTAGATTCGGACGTTTGATATGATCAAACAGGCTTACACAGATTGCTTTAGCAAGAAGTGGTGTGCTTCGGTGGCACCAGGCCTTTCGGAGGACCGGGAAAAGGTCGCTGATAAATGAGCAAATTCAAAGTGAAAACGATGCTCATTGTTTTTTTGACATCAAACGCATCGTCTACCATGAATTTGCTCCTCCTGGACAAACCGTCAACGCCAAGTTTTACGTGGAAGTCCTCGAAAGATTCAAACGAAGGGTCAATCGGGTCCGACAAGACAGACCGGCATCCCAATGCTTCTGCAGCCGCCCTACAGCCCAGGTGTGGCCCCGGACTTTTGTTTAGGACGATAGTGGGGATCCCCACCTCGGCCCTCAAGGCTAACGGAGAATGCCTTCCGTGATGCCTTCAATGCTTGGAAATCGCACTGGCAGCGCAGCATCGAAGCAGTAGGTGCCTATTTTGAATTTTTTTCAATTCAATTTCAATCAATTTTTTTAATCGACTCAGTTCTATTACTTTCCGGACAAACCCTGTATTAATAAAAGTGGTTACGTCGCCTACTGAAAAAAAAAACAAAAATAAAGCAGTTTCTACAGCTCATTAAGAAAGCTTAAATATAACAACAGAACGTGAGCCTGCTAGAAATATGATTTTAGATGTACTACGTTCTAACCTAAAACTAAAAGATCATATCTTAAAAAAAACTTTTTAAAGTAGGACAATATATGGGTTGTTGTAATGAAAGCACAGAAATAATTCTGAAAATAATCTAAATTGAACTTCAAATGTATTCGAACAAAGTGAACAATCTTTTTGACAAAAGTTTGGAAGTCTCACGATTCAAGAGAAGGGAGCTAAGATACTTGTGGGTTTAAAGACAATTTTAATAACCTCCACATGGAAGTTTAGGGAAGACTTTGAAATAGATGCATATATGTATATTCATAAGTATGTACGTTTCAAAATCATGAAAATGCCAGGTTCTTGACGTTTTGTCCTTCAACCAATGTATTCAAAATATGAAAACAACCAAGCCAAAGCAATCCATTATGTAAATTATTTCAATCTGTGAAGTATTGGAATACTATTAATAACAACAGGAGAGTAATCAGTTAGTTTGGCATTCCAAAGTCCCCGTAACAAGCGCAATGAGATTATGTACTTATGTATTTATGCTTCCATGTCCCCTTAATAAATCGATGGGCAACTAATGTCGAGCTTTGCGATGTCAGACTGAAATTAAATGCTCTAAATTTTCCTCAGTTAATGGCATTGAACTTGGAGGCAACATTGTGTGTTTGCAGGAGCATTGTAAGCTTGTAAATCGCCCATTAGTTAGCTATTAAGTCACAGATTTGACACAAGCAAGTTGACGGCCAGAGATAATTGTGAACGTTTGCTGGTAACTAACAATTTCTTATATTCTCGCGCCGATAGCCATTCTATCCATTCAGTACTTAAATGGCAGCCATTGACGGGCTCGGCCGCTATGGAAATGGTCGGTCAACGTAAGCACTGATAATGACAAATGCAATCATCATTATGGAAAATTGTAAGCGCCAAGAAGGATTTGCTGACCACGCCACACCGACAGACACGCCGAGAGTCGGCAAGCACAATTTCATTTCCATTTCCATATTATGTGCGCATATATTTCGAGAGAAAGAAAGCGTTGGCAACATTCGAAACAATAACCCAATGGGGCATGCCATCCAGCCATGTGTGTATGTGTATGCGTGTGTGAGCTAAGGGAAACTCGTTGTAGCAGCTGTTTGTTATGGTCAACCAGTACGTGAGCGGATTGACCGAGAGCTTCAGAGCCTGCCATGTCAGGCATTTAAGTAGTCAGACAAACAGTTACACATGTATTTGCAGATATTTAAATGCTGGCTATATGCTATATGCGCCTGTAAGTATGCAAATGTTGGCTTTCACTTATACACACATACGCATTGTGCCAGCTAGAAGAAATCTAAGCATCTGCATATTTACACACTTGTGAAGTGGACCACACTCTGGCCGATAGTCATGCACACACACATATAAAATATATAAACATGAAGTGAAGCAACACCACATTGTTCTAAGTGGATGCACTGATACACAGCATGGTTGTGACAGTGTGGTGCTCCCAACAGACCTCTGCATACACATGAGCACACATGCACATTGTCAAAATCAAAACGGAGCCTTTGCATTCGCACATACATATGTATATATGTACGTATATAACTGTATTTGTGATTGTTAGGCTGCCATACCCACGTAGAGGCGGCTAGGATAATTGGCATGTAAGGTCAACGGTGATAACTGTTGTTCAAACATATCTACAAAACGACGAGCTCGCACATAATAGACTATTTAAATGCGCGTATGTTTGCACTTATGCAATGGCTCTGCAGAATGCTGCACATTGTACTCATTCTATGGCCGTTCTGTCACTTTTTCCGCACTCTGTTGTTGACACATAACGGTGCAAATAGCCAAACTACAAGTGAGGCACCAACACTGCAGCTGCAATTGCTTTTCACCTTCGGGCTTTAGCGCACATTTTTCTTGGATCTACAACAATAACACACATTTTGTCGTTGAAAATGCAAAGTATTTGCGTTGCATTGTCAAAGACCGTTATGTTTTATAGCTCGCACGTAACAATTTTGTCTGCCATCATATATACGAAATATATATATAAATGATCAATGTAACGAGATGCGTCAGTTCAGCCATGACCGTCTGTTGGGCCATCCGTTTTGGAGATATTGATCTAAAGTATTGCTTGTACACTTTCTAACCGCTCCAAGAATCTGCTCAATTGGCGGAACCGCCGATATCTGACCACTATAGCAAATAGCTTCCATGCAAAGCTAGCATTTCTTGATTTTTTTCACTTTTTCATAATCATTTACGATGTATTTTCCTTGATTTACGGCATCAACCTTATGTTTTCCTCTAGGCAGCTTGCAAAGGCTCTTAGCCATTTACATATTTATTTCGCGTAATCCTTTAGCTTGCTCACTTAACCACTCATACCTCCCTCTCCAGCTCGAAGGTGAGCACATTTGCATATCCTTCTGTATCACAGTTTGTGTTATGTGTGAACACTCTAATACTCCCTTATTAGCTGCTGTGATTTCCCCTCTCTGCGCGCACCTCGTTGGCGTTAGCCTGTCAGTTCCTAAGCACTTTGGCTGCCTTTGCTGCACCGTCGCTGCCGACTCGCGTATTGTTTACATTTGACGTCGGATTTGCCGGGTCGCCCCGCCGGTGCTTGTTCGGCTGCCAGTATCGCTGGCATTGTTCATTTGTTGACAGTATTTGTTTCATTTCTATTTAATATTTGTCTCCGGATTACTTTAGTTACATTTGCATTTCAAAGGGAAATCAAACGGTAAAGCAAATTGCTTGCAGTAATCACAACAAATCCTTTTCAAGCATTGGTAATTGCCTCTTTGAGTCATTATTATTGATTTAGTAAACATCTAATGAATGTGACTGCAAATGAGTAAAGAAGAAAGGATGGAGAAGACCGTAAAAATAAATGAATGAACGGAATACCAGAAATGGAGTCCGTTAAAAATAATTTTCAGGGATGAGTGAATATTCTTAGAAAAATTTAAAATTAATAATTTGACATTCCTTAACAAAGAAGCCAAAATTAGTGAAAATTAACAAAGTCTATTCAATTTCACTTATTTTTCGTTTTTAAGCTGGAACTAAAATTGATTAAGTTAAGATAGATGGACTACGATTTCCACTGAAATTCTGGTCACAGTGACACAAATAAATACATCAGACATTTACATACCATTCCCTTCTCTAATATGAAATCGTACATACAAACATACGTTCGGGACGCAAATGCCTGCGACTGAAGAGCCACCGAATATTGTGCCGAAATCGCTTGATTAACAGTTAAACATTGCATATGCTTTGCAAGCTTTATTTCCCATTTCCCTCTACTTTCGCTAATTCACGTCCTTTTTAATTTCCGTTTCAGATTTTTGCTGGCGTTTAATTAAAAACGGATAATCAGTATTTGACGACGTCGACAAGTGACTTATTTGCTGATTTTGCTGTCGACAGATACAAGGAGCCCAAGCGGCTGAGGAGGTGGGTGAGCCGAAACTCATCAGCAGTTAGCGGTGAATGTTGTTGACGACCGTGTACTCGATGGCTCACCCGAACCTAAACTGTGTTTCGTTGAACTTGGGAGGTACGAGGTGATTTGTGATTGACAGCCGGAGGAAAAGGGTAGTGAAAATCTGTTGATCAACATTATTATGCTTCAAAGCAATCAACAAAGGTAGCAACAACAAAAGCAGAAGTTTTGAAGGTTGAAACTGTTGCTGACCAAGCTACCTAGCAACAAAGCTTGCAACTTGGGTGACAATGACATTATTGGATTGTTGGACGCAGCAAAATTTCCTGATGACTACCATCAAAAGGACACTGTTGAACCTGCAATTGCAATTGTCACATCCACTGCAACAGAAAGTGAGAATATCAATGCCTTTGAGACGTGAAGCAACGACCGAAGGGCCGAAAGATAAATTGCTGAGCCAAAATACACTCAATGCCATTTTCACTCCGGAAGACAACAACAAAACCAGCACTAACGCCAATTTAGAACTGAAAACAAGAAAACAACTGAATTCGGCAGAGGCAGCCAACAAAAAGTAAACGGCAAATAAATAGAGGAAATAAATTAAACCAGAAAAATGAGGACGCAATGTTAGAAAGCAAAGTTATCCAGTAAATTTATGGAGGAGAAATTGGTGCTATATGGCAATTAAACCTGCAATCAATCGAGGTGCTGAGTACGAAAGTCCAATAAAAACGACAACAATATCCTTGATATAAACGCCTCCATTCCCCCACCAACACAGTCACAGGCCACAAACAGTACTATCACTGACAGTTTCAAGTTTAAAGCCAACGGTAAAGCCAAAACTGAAACGTTAGTACGAGGGATCAACGGCCTATGATAGACACACGATGTGCACGAACGTTGCAGCTAAGCCGGCGAACAGCAGTAGCAGCAACAACAGTAGCAAAGGAAGCAATAACAAAGAGATCAACACCATTATCCACCATACATACAGCGGCAGCCGACGCAATAGCGTAGCGACAACAATCGCAGCCAGCTTGGCCGTCATCACCTACCTCGGCCACCCGGCCGCATCGCAAGAATTCACAGCTCCTTCAGCGGCAAGTGCAGCGACCACCCACCGGGAAACTCGCAATATCAGCGATTACGCGACGACTGAAATACCAGCGACAGCAGTAATTGTGGCGAATTTCGATTCGACGTCAGCTGGAAGAGAAACAACGCTAGCGTCCGCCAGCACCCCTGCCGATATAGACGCATCCTCGCCCACAACCGTCAAAAGAAACGCGATATATAGCAGCCCGAATGCCTTTGTGCCTGCAGCGACGTCAACAGCAACTGCGACCGCGACTGTGCTGGCTACCACCATCGGCGAAGCAGATGCGACTTTCAATGCATTGGTGTTCAACGAGTCATTCACAGAGAGTTACAATGGCAGCATACTTGTATATAGCGGCAACAAAACCAGCGACGATGTCAACTTAACGGTGCTCAACATCACCGAAATCGCTTCGCAAAACAACTGGTATCATTGGTTCAGCCTAACGATGTATATTGGGAAAGGCTTCGTATTCGTTGCGATTATCGCAGCAGCGGTGCTGGGCAATGCCTTGGTCATCATTTCGGTGCGCCGCAATCGCAAATTACGGTAAGTAAACTAAGTAGCTAGCAATTGTTGCAAGTAAGCGGATATAAAGAGGAAGTAAAAAATCAAGGAAACGAGGAACTCTCGGGCAATCAAGATCAAATAGAAGTAGGTTAAGGGAAATCTGACGCAACCGTTCAATTTATTTCCAAGTACCAGCGAAAACTATGTATATAATTTACTTTCAAAAAGCATCCGAGAAAATAGAGACTAGAGATATTGTACAGTTTACATTTATTGTATCGAATAATGGAGATACGAAGCTTAAGACAAGACTTCGCCATCTGAATCCATATGCTGCAATGCTTTTATATGATATGAGAAGAAAGTTTACGAAACTTCCTTATACAAAACAGAGAAACCGTAAAAAAATATGCATAACGATGCGCTAATGGTATTTACCGTTAGGCATCGCTTTGCTGAATGAACACTTCATTCTTCAATAAATAAATATGGCCTCGAGCATAAATTTAAAATTCCACCACTCTCTTACAATCAAGCTCTGCGATGGATGCCGCACATCTCCGCTTGCCTTCAGTGAACTGTAAATAACCTTCCACTTCATCATTTTACTTACGACCTCATTAACTTGCATTTACACAAACAACAACGCCAACATCAGCAACGGTTACGAATACACCGTGGCGCACAGACCTCCGCTGATGCGAATGAGATCCAGCCGTTGGCAAGAGCCGTTGTTAAAGGCAGGGTTAAAAATTTGCAAGACGTCCAGTAAACAATAATAAGGAAGTGGAAGAAAGACTAAAGCAAATATGTACTATGGCATCATCTTAACGCTGCTGTGAAACGAGGACATAATAATCAAAGACTCTGAAAGCAAGTGGAACACGACTGTGTTTGACTGAGCTATAATACATGTATGTCATAGGCCATTTAGTTAGTATTGAGTGTTCCTAAATGCTAGGCGTATTGGAATGGAAGCTTAGAATGCAAAGTACAAAGATATATCGGTTCAACTAAGCTTCGGTTTTATGTAAAAATTTGAGCCAACTCCTATGTATAGGCAAGTGTGTAAGTGGTAACCAATTAGTAACCAATTAACAATTAACTATAAACCGAATACTGAATATAGAGATATCCAAGTTATGTGCTGTTCGTTAGATGACAGCTTACATCCATTACCATATTAATTATGATCACGTGTTCATAGTGAATAAAATGCACGAAGAAGTGTAACTTTCATCCTTCCGTCTTCGTGACATTTCTTCGACTTAAGTATGTAGACTGCAATAGTTCTTCTTCTTCTTTACTGGCGTAGACACCGCTTACGCGATTATAGCCGAGTCAACAACAGCGCGCCAGTCGTTTCTTCTCTTCGCTACTTGGCGCCAATTGGATATGACTATGCAATAGTTACCTTGAATAAAATTCAAGCCAGCAAATAGACTTGACTAGACTAGACTAGAATGTAATTTATTCTTGTACTCAAACTCTGACAATGCTGAAAGAGAGGAAATAAACCACTGTAAGCTCACTTTTGTTTCCGCGCCTATTCTGCCACCGGTGGCGTTTAAATACACATACATGAATACCCGAGCGTGCAATCCAACATTTAAGGTTCCGCATTAACACACATGCTCACTCTTGTTTTCTCCTCTTCCTTGCAGCGTTATCACGAATTATTTCGTCGTCTCGTTGGCCATGGCAGACATGTTGGTGGCGTTGTGTGCGATGACATTTAATGCGACGGTGGAGCTCTCAGACGGCAAGTGGATGTTCGGCCGCTTCATGTGCAACGTGTACAACAGCCTGGATGTGTACTTTTCCACGGCGAGCATTTTGCATTTATGCTGTATCTCCGTCGATCGGTAAGTTCGCCATAAATTACACTCGGCCCCGTCATAATGCAAATAACATCGTGGCATTGTTATTGTTATTGTTATTGTTTTCATTCAATTACTTTATGCACTATTGGTTGGCGATTATTTTACATTTTTAATGGGATTAATTAAGCCGAAACGTGTGTATGTGAGATATATCTGTAGTCGCTGTAAAGAATCTGATGTCGCAAATAAAAAGGCTTTCAAGCGGCTCTTGTTATTTTGAAGGGTTAAATACTTAGTAAGAGTCAGTTAAACAGTTATTAAAAATGAATAAGTGTTAGAAGCCTTCAATGTTTCTTCTTTCGGACGCAACTGAGCATGAATCAAGGTGATTAATTTATTCGTAAACTCGTAGGCTGGGGTTGTCATTTATTTAAACAGCTGTTATACGCCTCATCGCTCGAGACAGTGAATTTTTGTTTTTGTTTAAACCGCTATTCTCAATCGGCTGTTTCGTGTCAAGAACCAATTGACTCCACACAAAGTGTCCATTAATCAGTTTCACTGTTACTTTTCAATGAGAGTACAGGTGTATATGTTTGTGTGAGTGTGCAGATTGTGGCAGACGGCGTGGAAACCGCGAAGACGCTCTCATTGTTAATTATTCCATCCATTTCCTTCTTCCTCCACGTGTTTGTCCAAATGCAGCTGCCAGAAGCACTTAGTCGACTTAAAGACAACGGCAACTGCTGTGCAAATAAGCCAACAGCGAAGAACTTTCCAGCACAGCTCGGAAAGCAAAATTAATTAAACGCACTACAAGCAAATTTCGCACCTGAAACTCGCTACTGCCTTATGGCAAACGCCCACAAATATACGGGAAGTAGTATTTACGAAAAGCCGAAATGAAGGGTAAGTTGGAGAAAGAGAATGCTTAGAATATTTGTTTAGTGATTTATTGGAGTGACAGCATCAGAGATTATTGATAAATGGGGGCACAACGACAGACTAGAATAGCAGTCCCTGTTCAGCTAAAACAACACTAAACACAAACAAAACATAAATGAATGAAAACGATGTGGCAAATGAAATGATTAATGCGACCACAAATGGCAAACCACTTCTCGTGGACGATTAGTTGTGTTTGGGAGTGTTTAAAAGCTTGAGGGAAAATGAAAGTTTAATGCACCTGCGATGCCAGACTGACTAGTATTCGAGAACTTATGCTTACCAGCACGAGTCTGTTAACTTTGTTTGCTTTCAGATATTTTGCCATCGTTCGCCCGCTCGAGTATCCACTGTATATGACGACTCATACAGTTTACTTCATGCTCGCGAATGTGTGGATACTCCCAGCGCTTATATCGTTCACACCCATCTTCCTGGGTTGGTATACGACAGCTGAGCACCAGCGGGAAATCTTATTGCATCCGGATCAGTGCTCATTTGTGGTCAACAAGGCGTACGCAATCATTTCGAGTTCAGTCAGCTTCTGGATACCGGGCATCGTGATGCTCTGCATGTATTGGCGCATCTACAAGTAAGTTAAACGAGCGTTCGCGCCATACAAGCAGGTACACTTAGTATTAAATTTGTTTATATCCACGTTTTTTCACGCAGAGAAGCGGTGCGCCAAAGGAAAGCTCTGAGCCGTACAAGTTCGAATATTCTGTTGAACAGTGTACACATGGGCCACACCCAATCGACCAACCTCAATTATTTGCACCCAAGCGACTGCGAACTAAGCGCTACGATAGCGCGCGAGGAGACACATAGCGCGATCAGCAATTTAGAGGTGAAAATGAATTCTTTTTTATAATGCCCCAATCGAAACGTAATGCTAGTTGCGAATGCTGAACGTTTATGAATTATTATAGTTTTTATTAGCAGCTTTGAATTTCCCATTTCTCCGCAGGATATACTGCCACAAACAACAGATGAAGACGATGAAAAAGATGATTGTGATGATTGTGATGAATTGCGGGTGCCAGCGCCGCCGCGTCGGCTCAGCCGCAGTAGCATCGATTTGCGGGACTTGGAGCAAGAACGCTACGAGAGAGTCACGCACACCGACAGCGCTCCCTCAATGATCGCACTACATCATGCCGCACAACAACAACCAAATGGTGAGGCTACGACCGTTAACCCTCATATTTGGACAGAAGGGCTTGGGGAACTGCAGCAATCCGTTTGCATTACGAAACGGTCCGCTTCTCCAATTAATTCTAATCAGAATTCGCCAAAGCAATCACCCAGCCAACGACAAAGTTCTAGCAGTAAGCAATCTCTACAGGTGAGACAAAAATTGTTGGATGCAGAGCAATATCAACAGGTATTTGGCATGATGAGCGATGATAGTGAGACCACCGACTATTGCGACAATATAATCCGATTGGGAGTGAAGCAGCAGCATTTACAGGCTCCAGCAACATGCTTGCCAATCGCAGAGGATAATAAAGAACTAAAACGCCTCATCGAAGATAGTTATTTGTATTTTAAGAAGCAAACTAATATGCAGATTGGTGCTCAACCAAGCGAGGAACAAGAGACTGCTAGAAATCGGAAATTTCCGGCGCATAGTGAAAGTGATTTTATAAAGATGAAAAACGGTCGCAATCGCAGTCGTAGTAGTGGCGGCAATGAAGGTAATGCCAAAAAGCCATGTGCTCTAAGTGATTCTGAGTTCCTCAAGACACTGGCTGACTCCACACATAAGCGAAAACAACTGGAATCACTCGCAGAAGGTGTTGTGAAAGAAGATAAGGACAAAGTAAGAGACAAGGGTTTTACATTCAAAGGTTTGTTAGCGAAAACGAAACGATCAAGCACGGAATGTTTTTCTATCGAAAAGAAACGCCATCAAGCCACATCTGAAGAGATACGCAGCAATCGTGCACAACTATTTCGACGGTCACGCAATCGCAAGCTGTCACATAGTTACAACGGAGGCATGAGCCGGAAACAGGAGATGAGTTCGCGCCAACACAGTGACACTGACTCAGAGGCCGGTTTCATTTATTATTCGTACACTATGGGGGAGAGTCAGGAGAGTTCGGCTACACGCTACAACACTCCGGACATTTTACTCGATATCAATGTGTTAAACGAACAAACGGATGACTCTATAAAAGACAATATTTCAGTTCGAACACACGAATTCGAGATAACTACGTCTCCACACGGACATATTGGCTCAGTGCAACTAATTGATTTAGGAGATTCTCACGAAGTAGCTTATAGTGGTTCAGATGACTTCTCGCAATACACCGACTGTCTTACTGAGTCTCCACATTTACCAGCTACACCGCCACCGTCACTGTCGCCTTCCTCATTAACCGAAGCTATAGTTCCTGATCAACCCATTAAATGCGCCATTGAACTGCCGGAGAAAAGCAATATTCTCATTACCTCGCGCACTGACCTGGTCGAGCTCTTCCGCTCTCTAAGTTTTCCCATTGCAGAGTTAGGGACTACCACAATCGATTCGCCGCACCGTAGGTTCCTTTCGTCGTCCAACTCTACCGAATCCAAGTCAGGAAAGTCAGCAAATCAGATTAAACAGCGACTCAGCACACTCAGTGATCAAGTTTTAGTGACAAAGAATAGCACTAACTTTCTCATGTCCCCACCGACAACACCAAACTTCAACTCCGCACAAAATCTACCGACAACAAAGGCTAATGCCTTCCCAAGCGCGCTGAGTAACACTGTAAATGTCTACTTTCTCTCACCGCCACCAACAGCAACTCTGCAACCATTCCCAAACAACTCACCAACAAGCAATCCCTTCACCAATGACACGGCCACATTATCCTTGGACGTACTTACCTCATTGTCAGTGCCGACGTCTCAGAGTCAACAAGCCTTGGCCGTGCACGCAACACCACCACAAGTGTCGCAATGCAAGTCGCCAAAACCAGAAATTATACTAGACTCTACTCTCTCGCCCACTTCGTTGCACAGCGGCAGTAATGGCGACATCGACGGTGGTGATGGTGGTCTACTCACCAGCGATGAGAAAGACTTGACTTCACCGTTATTCAAACGTCACGACAGCGAGCCAGAAACAACATCCACAACAATACGTCATCGCCCCAGCATACTAGCAGGAGGCGGAGCTTACAACGGCAGCAACGGTCAATCAATACGCAAACGTCAGGCGTCGGTGGTGACGTATGATGTCAATGTCATTAATTTTTCACAGGACAACAGTGATAGCCGTAGCTACATACCAATGGGTCGAGTATCGACCAGCTCAGCAAGTAAGTAGTGCACGATTTTCACTTTAGAAGTCAATATATCATGACGAATAGCGCACAAACTGCTAACACGACCAGCCACGTTTCGAAACCAATACACACCACGTCCATATCGTCATCACTTATGCCACCACCACCACTACCACCACTTTCCCACGTCCCTCTGCCCCTCCACCTCCAAACTCGCCATTGTACGAGTACAAATCGCTCGGCTCCGCGACCTAAAACCGGTTATTATAGACACGCCGCCAATCGGTTGCCAGTTAAAGTCATTGCTCATAACTGAGCCCAAGTGAGTTTGTACTCCTGACATATTGGTCAAATACTTGTATGCATATGTATGGGTAATTCAGATTCATATTACATGTACGCGCGTAATTGCGCCAATTAGACGGGTCTCAGTTGTCGTCATGACCTCAAACTGGTTAAATGAACGCGATAGTGTTCATGGTTCTTGCGGTCCGCGTGGGGTTTGTATGTTGGTAACGCGTACTGGTGGGCACAAGAGCATTCCACCTCCTCTATTCTGATCCTTCCATTTGTGTTTTGCTATGTTTCTGATTTCATTATAGTTAATTTCTTTTAATTTCGTTTGAATATATAAACACATACATGCATATATATATTGTAGATGTTGTAACTTGCCTCACAAGTCTCACTGTCTGCTTCTCCATGTCGTTAACTCGTAAAGTGGTAAAACACACATACACCTATGAGACATTAGTGATATTGATAGAAGTAAGTACGTGAATACTGCGTTCGCCTTGGCATTGGACGCATTCGACCAAAAGCGATAGAAATCAATGAAAACTTGAATGTTTTGATTGTTACTGTTAGTAATGATTAAGATGACATCGTAAGAGGTCCCATAAACTTCCTTTAAAAATACCTGTTCTTAGGAAGGAATACGGAAACTGTTATAAAGTATTTGGTATCCAAGAGTTGGATCTATGTTAATGCCGATTTCCTCTTGTATCGGTTCAATAAATTTATTTAAATCTACTCAGTCCTATTACTGTCCGGACAAACCCTGTACATCGAAAACTGAAGTTAGCGGAAATTATGGAAATTATTGTGTGTTAATGCCCCTAGTCGTAAGGCACATTTTGTGATCACATAAAAACATCTAATAATAACAATATATTGACTGCATAATCATAAAAAATTAAATATTTTGCTGTCTCAATTCTTTTTCGAAAATTTCCTTGGTTGAGTTTGACGTAAATTTTACCCTTGAAAGTAATCATCACCGAAGGGATCATCTTTACCCAAACCCCCTTTGACACTCGTCGCATATCATAAACAAATATTCGTTAATACAAGTATTTCTATCCAACGTTGCTTCTGCCAGACCATCTGAAAATTAATATCTAGCCGGCATAAAAAATAAACACGCATGTTCTGCATGCTATGAATTTACATTACATCCTTATTGTAAATATGTTTACATATTTCCATTGCATACTTTCATACTCTCTAAATTGAACATTTAATCATCTTTTAATCGCCCCCTCTATCGCCTTTTGTCCCACTGTATCTTGCAACTAGTTTTGTCATAGAGCTATTGAGTCCCTTACCTCCACCCTATCGAGTAATTGTAAATAATTAACATTCCAATATATCGCCCTGTATATTTTTCGTACTTCCACCAACAACAACAAATCAACAACCAATGAACCAACTAACTGTTAACTTCAAAATCCGTCATGTAATACCAACCAACCTTATCTCGAATATGTGTGTGTCTATGTGTAACCACTTGAATCTCTACCATCCCAACTGCAACGGTTTAACGGTAACCACTGACTGTTCTGCCACAACCGAAACATACGAACAGAGCCGCAGCGGCCAACAGAAGTCGATTTCTCGCAAAAGTCGTCACTTAAACGACGCGGCGGAATCTGCATATTTGTCGATGAGGAAGAGGCCATTAATATGATTGAACAAAAGACTGGTAGTGGCAACCAAGCCAAGTGCATCACCTTCGATACTGTGAACGTCGGCTACGAGAGCACCGATATGGCCAACGCGAAAGTCAATAAGGTGGCCGTTAAGTGCCAATTATGCGGCGCCAATACGAGGCCGCAATTGCGTTTACCAGTTCCCGGCGGTCAGGGACAGGGTCACAGTCGAAGCGACAAACGTTTTTGGCACACGAATCGTTGGTGGCACAAACGCAAGAACCGCCAGCGAAGGTCGGAGGAATGCCAGTGCGGCGCTACCGGTGAGTGAGTGTTGTTAAGACGAGCACGTGATTGCGGAGATGTGTACAAAGGTCACATACATACTCCTACATATGTACATGAAAAATATCAATATAACAAAAATGATGCATTCAAACACATACAGACATGCATATTTATGTAAATGATCGGCCATAGATATCAAATCGCTGCTTGTACTTTTCACTTAGCATCTGTAATTAGTAGAAATATTATTTGCATTCACATCCTATATTCTCACTTGCATACGAGAGTGTACATACAAGAGTAAGTATATACCGATTAGAAACGTACCTGTAGAGAACATGCTTGGACGGTCTCTCGCAGAGATAAAGTCAAAATTTTTCAAAATCATTAGCGTCGCTATGGAAATCGATCCATAAACTAATCGCTAACTATCTAATCCTATCACCGAAATGAATTTTGTACAGAACGCGTGCTGAGAGAAAGTGCTAAAAGCGCATGTGTAAATATGTATGCATCAGTGGAGTTGAAGAACTGGTCTGTACATATGATTTTCGATTGACTCACTAAATCCGGACAAAACAAAATTTTTCAGACAGTACTCTTTGTACACATGTGTATCGAATTGCTTTCTGTTAAGCCGTTATTCTTGCTTGTTATATATTATCTATAAGCCATTCCACTCTTTTGGTGTTATGCAACTGTATGCCTACTGAAAAACTATTTTACCGCAATTTCATCTCGTTTTCTACATTTTTTATATCTCTATGTGAACACTTTTATCTGTATATGTATGTGTGTAAATATATATTTTTTCATATAAATAACTGATTGGTTAATATATCAATATTAATATTTACATAAGTGTTAGCTTAATTACATATATAAAATGATCTGATTTCAATCGAAATGAAAATGCTATTCAGTACCGTTTATTCCATACGTACTACCGTGATCAAATTGAAAAGTGAATTTTGTCCATTCCATCTGCTTGTTATGCCAACGAACTTTCCACTCATCATGGCACTTGGAAAAATCTTCCGTAGTGATGGCCATCAGAGCCTTCTTCGATTCAGCTTTTATATACTCAATTGAGTCAAAACCGTGGCCTCGGAGTGGTCATGTGAATTTGCTGAATAGCCAGAAGTTACACGCGAATGCGGTGGTTTCGGCACGATACGAGTATTAGTTGAAAATGTGGAGAAGTGATCACGAATAACCAATGCAGTATGAGGTGGTGCATTATCGCACTTCTATGTTCAGACTTAGTAAAAATCGAGGAATTCACTTTTAGAGCCTCACTTAACAACGCGCAACTCAAATACTAATGAATATTTTGACGTGAAATTTAGCATAAATGTCACTAACAGTACTTACAAAAAAAATTATCGATTCGAAAAACACACAAGATTCACCTTTCAATTTGATCATAGTAGTATAAAGGGTGATTTTTTAAGAGCTTGATAACTTTTTTTAAAAAAAAAACGCATAAAATTTGCAAAATCTCATCGGTTCTTTATTTGAAACGTTAGATTGGTTCATGACATTTACTTTTTGAAGATAATTTCATTTAAATGTTGACCGCGGCTGCGTCTTAGGTGGTCCATTCGGAAAGTCCAATTTTGGGCAACTTTTTCGAGCATTTCGGCCGGAATAGCCCGAATTTCTTCGGAAATGTTGTCTTCCAAAGCTGGAATAGTTGCTGGCTTATTTCTGTAGACTTTAGACTTGACGTAGCCCCACAAAAAATAGTCTAAAGGCGTTAAATCGCATGATCTTGGTGGCCAACTTACGGGTCCATTTCTTGAGATGAATTGTTGTCCGAAGTTTTCCCTCAAAATGGCAATAGAATCGCGAGCTGTGTGGCATGTAGCGCCATCTTGTTGAAACCACATGTCAACCAAGTTCAGTTCTTCCATTTTTGGCAACAAAAAGTTTGTTAGCATCGAACGATAGCGATCGCCATTCACCGTAACGTTGCGTCCAACAGCATCTTTGAAAAAATACGGTCCAATGATTCCACCAGCGTACAAACCACACCAAACAGTGCATTTTTCGGGATGCATGGGCAGTTCTTGAACGGCTTCTGGTTGCTCTTCACCCCAAATGCGGCAATTTTGCTTATTTACGTAGCCATTCAACCAGAAATGAGCCTCATCGCTGAACAAAATTTGTCGATAAAAAAGCGGATTTTCTGCCAACTGATTTTGGTAATAAAATTCAATGATTTGCAAGCGTTGCTCGTTAGTAAGTCTATTCATGATGAAATGTCAAAGCATACTGAGCATCTTTCTCTTTGACACCATGTCTGAAATCCCACGTAATCTGTCAAATACTAATGCATGAAAATCCTAACCTCAAAAAAATCACCCGTTATAAGTAGTTATTTTAAATTCGATTCGCCAAAACTAGGGAAGCTCGAAAGGAACAAAGTCAGTAGATATAAATATTATTTACCATTCCTTCAATTGAACAAGTTTTTACAAGGGGGGGGAAAAGGAAAGCAACTCTAAGTAGAGAAGAGAAATTTCTATACATTGGAATGATTCTACACAATATTTATACAATAAGTATATCTGAGCTATGGGAAGATTTGTTTAAAACTAACAAAATAACGCATCTGAACAACTTTGGGCTTCCAATACTAACCTTTCAAGCCTCAGGTAATAGCGTCAGCTTCATTAACTGTGATACCTTCACTTCTCTATAATACGTTTAGAGATTCGTTCACCTTTATAATACCACAACAAAGCTCAAGTAAGTGCAGAGTCGTCAACAGATCTTCTTAAAGAACTTGTTCAATGAAAAAAAAATATATACAGGTAAACCTCCTACAACGCGATGAATAGGTTCCTGAAAAACTCTGCGTTATAGGAAATCGCGTTATAGGAGACTCCAACTCTATACAAAAATCAGTGTCTGGTTCCAAAGGAAAAAAATTTTCAATAAAATATTGGAATTTGTATAGTAAAAATATGTGCTTAATATAATTTTGTGTATTTATTTGTTGAGTCATAAGAACATACATATTACGTAATTTAATAACATTCCATTTATTTAAACAAAAACAAAACAAAATGAAATAAAATAACATTTCAATTCTACGTAAAATATTCAAATTAAAAGATTTAAAAATTAAAGCCAAAATAGAGGGATAACTTTCTACTCCCTCTTATCACTTAGTATGATTTGTCTCGAACGTTTCGTTTGTACTAACGGGTGATTTTTTAAGAGCTTGATAACTTTTTTAAAAAAAAAAACGCATAAAATTTGCAAAATCTCATCGGTTCTTTATTTGAAACGTTAGATTGGTTCATGACATTTACTTTTTGAAGATAATTTCATTTAAATGTTGACCGCGGCTGCGTCTTAGGTGGTCCATTCGGAAAGTCCAATTTTGGGCAACTTTTTCGAGCATTTCGGCCGGAATAGCCCGAATTTCTTCGGAAATGTTGTCTTCCAAAGCTGGAATAGTTGCTGGCTTATTTCTGTAGACTTTAGACTTGACGTAGCCCCACAAAAAATAGTCTAAAGGCGTTAAATCGCATGATCTTGGTGGCCAACTTACGGGTCCATTTCTTGAGATGAATTGTTGTCCGAAGTTTTCCCTCAAAATGGCCATAGAATCGCGAGCTGTGTGGCATGTAGCGCCATCTTGTTGAAACCACATGTCAACCAAGTTCAGTTCTTCCATTTTTGGCAACAAAAAGTTTGTTAGCATCGAACGATAGCGATCGCCATTCACCGTAACGTTGCGTCCAACAGCATCTTTGAAAAAATACGGTCCAATGATTCCACCAGCGTACAAACCACACTAAACAGTGCATTTTTCGGGATGCATGGGCAGTTCTTGAACGGCTTCTGGTTGCTCTTCACCCCAAATGCGGCAATTTTGCTTATTTACGTAGCCATTCAACCAGAAATGAGCCTCATCGCTCATCGGACACGGACGCGAAACACATTTCGAACCGAACACTGATTTTGGTAATAAAATTCAATGATTTGCAAGCGTTGCTCGTTAGTAAGTCTATTCATGATGAAATGTCAAAGCATACTGAGCATCTTTCTCTTTGACACCATGTCTGACATCCCACGTGATCTGTCAAATACTACTGCATGAAAATCCTAACCTCAAAAAAATCACCCGTTAGTTCAAAATCTGAGCTTGATCCACGGTTAGATTCGGACATCCTTTCGACGATTATTGGTTTGAAAAATCGTGCATTGAAGTTTGTTTTCTCTTATTTCTCAAATCTTTATACATTTCTTGATAGGGAGCTAAATTGTTTTGAAGATTTCGTTTAAATATTTCTGCTCTGTCACTTAAAGGGTCGTTTTCCAAAATGTATTCTTCCAACTGAAAGTGTGAGGTCGCCTCAAGTGATTCAAGGATAGCTGTTAACTCGCTAATCTAAAGACCACAGTCCTCTATTTGTGTATTTAAAAAATAAAACATATATTGTGTATATTATTTTAAGTTCTGGTACATGATTCCGGAATGTTTGGATTGTAATTGTATATAATTTGGAAGAAAAATCATTAATTTATTCCTCTCTATAAATAAATATAAATATGATCCCAAGAAGAAATCCTGAGAAGAACTAATCTAATATTTACATATATAGTATATTGGAAACATTACATATAAATATCTTTTTGTAGAAGTGACTATTGTCGTATTATGTATACATAAGTAAGTATTTATATTCTAGTAAATAAATTCTTATGCCTATACACGTATATACTCGCAGGTAACTTAGGTATACAAGTACGTTTTAAAAAAAGTCCTCATAAATCCGACGATGGGTACCGGTGCAGCACTATTGAAACTGTTGAGATACGTAAGTCATGAACCCCAGCAACTCTGAAAAATCCGACTTTTCATAAAGGATACCATAAATGTACCCTCAATGAACGTTTAAGACCGTTGCTATAAATACGAGTCACATTTTTATACTCTTGCAACATGTTGCTCCAGAGTATAATAGGTATGTATTACCTACAACTAATCGAGATAGATATGGGAAGAGTCGAGTTGTCCTTCCGTGCAAGTTGTAATTTGGCTGGCTTTGATTCCTGAAAGTTGCAAGAGTATAAAATGTTCGATTGTACTCGAACTTTGTCCTTCTTTACTTTTTTAAAATCTATTTGTGTTATATTGTAACTGCATTTAAATAATATATATGGGATTTAGGTGTTTTGGGAACTTATTTATATCTTATTTTCTATAATGCTTCTAACAAAATATTTTTACTTACACGCATTGCCTCAGAAATTACCGAACCTTTTGAATATATGTATATTATACTGTATTAATTATTTCATCAAAATAGGTTCCATTAGACTCAATACAACATTTGGAATATTCTTCCAGCGCATGAATACGTTTTTTATGTCATTTATAAGAATGGTTCCGGCTGCTTGAATGGCTAGGATATGTCATAGAATGGTTCTTTCATTTTGTTTTTCAGTTTAAGAAATAGAAGTAGTCACATGGTGATAGATCAGGCGAGTACGGAGGATTGTTAATGAAAGAAATCCCTTAATTTTCTCATGGTTTTACTCGTATTTAATCCTTCAGCCAATATTCTAGTAGTAAAATCGTACGGACTTTTTTATCAATTCAGCGATTTTTTTGTTTACACAAAATTTTATTTTCCGTCATCCGCTTTATATCAAATTAGGTTGAAAGAGGATAAACATATCCTTTTAATGCTGCAATAGAGACCGCTAATTGTTGTATGATTGAAATATAAAGTTCGGTTATTTATGAGACACACCGGTATTCTTCCTTTTCGTCTTACCGTACTTATGAGTCATTCTCAAAATGTCGAACTCCTCTAATAGACGTTAGGTATGAAAAAATATAATAAAATTATTTATTTAATTGTTTATTTATATGTATAAATATTTTTATTTTGTAAAAAGTATTTAGTTTTAAACTATTTTGCATATATTGGGTAGTCGAAAAAGTCTTTTCGTATTTTGTCAATAGATGCCGTTGCAGTCATATATCTTTAGTGCTACCAATCACATTGTGTCATATCACATAGTGTTGGAAAGGTGAGATGTTAAGCTTCATTTAACCAAAAAAAGTAAATTCGAGGAAGTTGAAAAAAAGTACAGCTATTCAAAAATGAGTGAAAATAATTGAAAAATTTACTATATTTTGAAATTTGTATATAAAAAAGGCAAGAATGCCACGCAAGCTGTATCAGTTCGTGTAGCACAACAATGGTTCAATCGCTTCCATTCTGGAAATTTCGAAAGTGAAAGTTTTACACTGATGGTCCCTAGCGGAAAAATTGCAAAAAATGGTCGACCAAAATGGTGCATTTTTGTTTATTTATTTATTATTATGGATATAAAAAAATGATTTAAAATTTGATTGGAAATACGAAAAAACTTTTTCGACTGCCAATATTAATGCCGTTTTCTGTGTGGTATTCCGCCACATTGACGGCTTCGTATTGTGTTATCACCAACCGAACTCCACTTGTAAAAAAAAGTTGCATGTTCTTTCATTAACGATTTGGAGCCGATAGCAAATCTTACAAATAAAATTCCCTTCAATGAAAATATAATTATGTCGAAAGAATCAAGAAGTGTCAATTTTAATAGAAAGAACAGGCGATTTTAGCTTTTGACTTTTTGTGGTCATATTTATGGCCGTTTTCTGTATGTCTGGTTAGCATATGTCAGATAAGTTCTGGTTAACTTAACCAATACTCCTTTTTCAGTCGAGAAGCTTTGTTTAACCAGAACTTAGACTGACAGATGGCTGCTAACCAAGCGTTTTTGGGCATTTGTTTATTGAATTCGTCATGGGTCAAAATGACATTAAAATTTAATTAACGAAGTAGGAAAATTGTGATCCATAATCCTGTCAGTCAAATTCACAAAATACCTATTATGAGTAAAGTTTCCTGTCAAAATTTTGGTAAACTTTATTGGTGCTTTGCTCTTTCCATCCCTTTCTAACTCTCTCTCTCGCTTGTAATTGTTCGCATTGATCTTATCTGCTTATATTTACTGTTGCTTATTGTCTCAAAAAGGCATTTACCGTTATCTGTACCATTGTAAATACTCACTTACATTTCTTTCCGTTAATACCTCATACATAGCACATATACCACATACGAGTATATATCACAGCATATCTTATCTTTCATAACCCATTTTGAACTCCAGAAATCTTGCTTAAATGCTTGCTTGAAGTTGTTTCCTCTGATCTAGAATGTAGCTGACTATACGTTTTGCAAACTTTAAAGTCTTATGTTGCACTACACTAAAAATACTAAATATATAAATGTACGAATGCGCGTGTCTACACATTTTATTTCGAATAACCTTTGATTAGAAGTGTGCTTGGATTTACATGGATGAAATTTTCGTACTTTCTAGGCGGCTCGGTGCGACCGACGAAAGGCTGGAAGGCTGAACACAAAGCTGCGCGTACTTTGGGTATCATAATGGGTGTGTTCCTGCTTTGCTGGCTGCCTTTCTTCCTGTGGTGAGTAGAACCATAATTGGCAATTTAACAATATAAGTAATTCGACAGCACAACTTTTCACAATAACATTTATCTATATACTATACATCTATACACTATATAAATACATTGTCCATTTGGCATTTTGTTTTGCTCCCTTTGAAGGTATGTAATAACTTCTCTGTGCGGTGCGGCCTGCCCTTGCCCGGATGCGGTCGTCGTGGTGCTTTTCTGGATCGGCTACTTCAACTCCACACTGAACCCTCTGATCTACGCCTACTTCAACCGGGACTTTCGCGATGCGTTCCGCAATACACTAGAATGTGTGATTCCATGTTTGCACAAGCGCGATCCCTACGACGCCTACTACGTGTAGTATGCCACAGTGGGAAGTGCTAATGCAAAAATGTAGTAAGTTTGTGTTCCTCATCCATGATGCACCACCTGCTCACAGGCATAGCAGCGTGTGTACCATGGAGAATTTGTAGTGTAGTGCATCAGCAGCTCGTGCTTCTTTCTACCTTACTCAGCAAACGAGAGCACTTCAAACAGTTTATGTGATATGAATTTGTAAGTTAAAGTTAGCGAAATCATCATTATGTAAAATTCTATGTACGGCCGAATGAGCCACACATACATACATACTGCAGAGTAGACCAATGGACGTTGAAAAAGTATGTACTTAAATATAAATTTAGCTAATTATGTATTTGAACTTGAGCAAACATGTGCGAACGCATGCGTAGATAGCATCACCTCATAACACTTAGTCAAAGATAAATTTTGAATTTAGTATTAAAATGTGCATATGTATGTGTTAAATTGATGTACATACCATACGTAGTTATCAGATGTGCTAGTTAAATAGATATGTAGTCAAAAAGCAATACTTGTATAAACTATCCAAGCGGATCTTGTTCAAATACCCTATGTAATATGCATTATGAATATGAGTTTAGTTATAAAAATATACTTTATTTGATATTTATGAAAATGGAAAACTAGGTTAGGTCGAAAGAGCCATAGATCTGCAAAGGAAAAGTGCTGGTATATAGATTGACCGAGTTAATGTGCGTTCCTCATTCGTTTAGCAAAACCAAAGCTACAAAGTGGATGTTTCGCTGCTTTCGCCCGAAAATAGAATAAATGAGTTCCCACTATTCTCAAATAACTGTTTACTTAGAGATTTCTTACATTTTCAAAGGTTTCCATACGATAGGAACCGTTACGCAACATATGCAATATACTTCCAAGTATTCTACAAAAGAGTATTTTGTGCGGCTTCGGCTATAACCGAATAAGCGGTGTCTACACCAGTAAAGAAGAAGGTTCTACAAAAGAATTATCTGTGAAAAAATTGTGTAACTGCCTTTCGGAAAAGAATTGGCCGATTGACGCAGTAGATGGGTGACAGCCAACTGAGTGGCGAAACACTTTGGAGTTATTGGCAAATACGGGTATTTTGTAATCCCTCTTACCTACGCACAAAAATTATTTAGGTTCCCTGCAGTGAAATGAACTAGTTGGTAACTATATAACTGTCAAACAGAAACCACAAGCCCTGCTAGACAGTCGAACATCTGCTGTCGCACAAGCAACTGGAATTTTGTAATGGTAACCTCCTCAATTCTGAAGATTTAAGAGGCTATACCAGTGTGACACTTTCAAAAAAAATTTTAATTTGCTTTTTCGATAGCTTATATTTCCATAAATATCCTATGAAATTGGGAAAGTCGTATCTTGAATAGTTTTTGGATGGCAGCGTTCCAAACATATAAAAGTGAAACTTTAAACGCGTTTTTCTCGAAACGACATTTTTGAAAATTGCTGGCGTCATAACTCAACGAGAAATTAACCGATCAACTTCAAATTAAAACTGAATATTTTTGAATATATTTTTACTATACAATGACCTATGATCTTTTTGATTGGTTGGAAATTACCTAAAAAAAACAATTTTTTTTTTTCAAAATTACGTCATTTGTTAATTTTTGATATTGTTCAAAGATCGTAAGTCATTGTATAGGAAATATTTTTAAGTTTAATAAACTTCCAATTTTTTTGTTTCTACTACTCATTCGGCCGGAATTATGCCAGCAGTTGGGGCACTTATTTTTTGGTACCTCCGAAGAGTTATGGAACTCCGTTATTTTGTAACATTTTTGTAAAAAAAAAGATTTAAGATCTTAAAATATAACTGAAAATATACCTTTTTACTTTCAAAGAAGTTTGAAATATTCTATGGCGTACTTTCTCTTAAAAAAATTCAGGAAATTCGCCTAATTTTTCATGCGTCACACTGGTATAGCCACTTAAAAACACGGTATTCCATATGCACCACACATAGCTTTCTGAAAAAGTTTTATCAGGTGTATTTATTGAGTGCTGTAAATGGACTTAAACTAGAAGTGCTAATTTTAGTGGCTTGAAATTTTATTCAATTTTACTTTACATAATTGGACTAAATAATTGATGTCAAGACTTGGCATTCATAAACTGTTTTATAATTGGAAAAATCCATTGGCCTCGGACCAGTTCATTTCCAATTCGTGTTTTTCCTAACTAGTTCGATGCTTCACCGCAGGGATTTAGGGCACAGGTCGTGGGAATTGTACAAAAAGAAGTGGATCTGCAGATTGTTGGTAGTTAAATATTAAATGTATTATACAGAGTTACAAAATAAAGTATTAAATGTTCCGCAATGAGCTGATGGCATTTTGCGAAACCAAAGTTGCATATAAATATTTAATATTTAAGTGGATGTGTTAGAAATATTACTGTTTACATGTGTTTCGATATACCTACTATATAGTATAAATAAATACCATCAGATAGACCAAAAAATTATTTATATCAATAACTGAGCAAATTACAGTATTTAGTGATTGCGGCAGAGCAGAAACGTTATCGATTGCGTAACTAAATTGTATTTTCATGTAAATTTAAGTTATAAGTAAGCTTGCTTAATCTAAAAAACAAATAGATACTCAAGAGAATCTTAAAAAATCAAGCATAAAGACAATCCTCAAAATGGCAAAAAAACATACTGATGAGGTTATATTGAATATTTTTATTTGAATAAGTGTGTGTGCGTAAGTGTTTTACTAGCAAACAACGGTGGAAGCTGAAATTATAAATTCTCGCATTAAACGAAAGTTATGCAACTTGGCCATCTTACGTTTTCAATCCTTGGCACAAATTATCGTAACCTGATCTTGACTTAACATAAACTTAACTTAATAAAAATTGCAAAATTCGCAATCGTACAGTTGGAGAATCTCAATTCAGATGTTTTATTTCGTTTTGTACCACATTTTTAAGTGCACACTACCTTTTGTGATATTTATAGATTTAATTTATGAAAATATAATATGGAAATTCCAGTATATGGCGAAGCTTATGTGAATGGTGATCGAAAGAGCTATGCTGAAAGAAACTGTAAACATTATTTAATATACTGCTTATGAACTCAATTAGCAACAGACATTTTGTAAAGTACAAGAAAAATGGAAAATGTTGCAACTTGTTAAAACATAAATGTGTTTTTTTGCAAAACAACCCAAGAGCAGCTAATAAAAAATATTTTGAACAAAAAATACTTGTTTTTTTAGCCAACCTGCAATTCCGTCTTCAGCAAATATTATATACGGATTTAGACTAAGTTCGCTTATAAATTTTGATTTTAATGTACAATTTTTTCTTCCAATCTGAAATTTGTTATCATAGAACTGCAGTCGGTCTTTTATTATTAAAACTAAACAAATTTGGCTCTTCGCACAAAACCATCTGATGCGCCAATGTAAACCCTTTTGTTCCCGCTGCACACCAGCGCATTCACACAACTGCCGACGTCTACTTCGCCAAGCGGTGTGGGTATCGCCTGTTCCAAATTGGTCCAACCTTTTACCTTGTTGTCATAGCCGCCACTGAAGACGTTGTTCTCGTCTCCGCAGATCGCTTGAATGATCAACTCGTGGCAATTCTGAAAATATAAAACACAATTCAGAATGGAACTGGAAATTGGAGACGTAAAGCAGATGTCCCGGGAAACGCACGGTTTCGACGAGTTGACATCTTAAAACTCATAGAAACGGTGGTCTTTGCCAGCCATACATACATATGTATGTATGAAAGTTCTGCATTTCAGTATTTTCTGAATTTTGTGGATAAGAAATCGTACAAACATAAACAATAGAGTGAAAAATATTCCCTCTGATAATGAAGGAAGTTAAGAGTTTTCGTTGTCTTCTACTCGTACAGTAATTGTTCATGTCAAAGGGTTTTGAAAGCATTACTTTAATTGTCCTCCCACAGGGATGTTTTATCTTGTAGAATACGAGGTGTGTTCAAAAAGTATCGCGAATTTTGTGTTTTTTCAAAAATTATTTATTTATTCATGAATATCTATTTTGTCCCCTTCAAAGTAATCCCCATGAGATATTATGCACTTGTGCCAACGGTTTTTCCAATCTTCGAAGCACTTCAAAAAATCGTTTTTTTTTTTTTTTATCTTCTTCATGCCGTCTTTATCTCGTCAAGAGAAACGTAACGTCGTCCTTTCATGGGCCTTTTCAGTTTAGGGAACAAGAAAAAGTCACAGGGGGCCAGATCTGGGGGAATACGGTGGCTGCGGCATCATTAGTGTGTTGTCTTTGGCCAAAAAGTCGCGCACAAGCAACAATGTGTGTGAGCAGGGGCGTTATCGTGGTGCAAAAGCCAATTTTTGTTCTTCCACAAATCCGGGTGTTTCTGGCGGATTGCTTCGAGCAAATTGCGCATAACTTGCACAGGTAATATTCCTTATTGCCACTCCCTGTGGCAAAAACTCATGATGCATCACGCCCCTGCAATCGAAGAAAACTGTCAGTTACGATTCGCGATACTTTTTGAACACACCTCGTATTTATAAATGTGATCGTCGTCCCAACTGGCATGAACCAAAACAATGTAACCACCAAAAGCTTGCGAGAGTATGCCGTTCTCGAAACTCGATTTAACGAACGTTAAAATTGGTTAGAGCAAAATTGTCACATCTTATTATTACTTACCGTTAAATTCCAAACACTTTCGAATTTTTGTTGTGGCAGATTCTTCACGAGAGACAATCCTTTCCCACTACGATCGGCGAACACAAGGAAAGTTCGTTTATCATCGATCACAGGACCAACTAACGCCAACGGCGATTTGCCCGGTAACACAGCCTTGTTACTGTATTTGCCCGATTTGCCAGCAACCATGTCCGACACCACCACGTCCAAATCTCGAACTGTATATATAAGAGATTTCTCAGCCCCCAGCGACTTCACCTCTTCAACCAGATTATATTTGAATTTGATTTTATCATCTATCCAGTTCGTAACTACACCCTTCTCATCGCCCGTATACAAAATATCACCGTCACAGTACATCGCTTGGATAGCATCGTCGCAGCAGAAAAGCTGCTCCGTTTTGTCGTAGGGCGGTGCCATAAATTTCACACAACCATCACAGCTGCTGGAGTATAGTTTACCGTTATTCGAATTTATTGCCATCGCGTATATGTAACTGTCATGCGCATCCACGGACTTAATTAGATTCAAATCATTATCCCAAATCTGTAAAAGTGAACATTCATTGGAATTACACTAACCCATTCTACAACAACACTGCATATGTTCCCATGAATTGTCGTGAAACTAATTTGACATATGGGACTTTAGTATTTGTACATATTTTGTTGGTTATTGCATTTCATTTGTAATGCCACTAATTAAGCATTGTACTAACTTTGATTTTGCCATCGGCGCCGCCAGAGAACAGCAGGCTGTTGTGGTATGCCAAGCAAGTGACATCGCCCTCATGCTGTTCCGACGATTGTTTCTCTACCGTTGCCATTAGTTCTGGAGGATTTAGTTCTGAACCAAATACAATGATACTTTTTGTCCAAAAATCGTGTTGAGCTTCAAACGAATTCACTTGTTTCTATGAGTTACTTAAGCAGTCTGATGGCGATACAATTTTATCGACGCTATGTGCCGTTATTTACAGACTCAAAATTCCATAAACAATAAATACGTATATGTATGTATGTATGTACTATATGTAAATCGCAAACTCGAAAATTTCCGGAATATTCGCATGCACTTCCAATCAAACAGAAAAACACAACTGACGCTATTTCTTCTCAAAGGTAATTTCTGAGCGTTGAGAAGCAACCTTCTAATTTTAGCCATTCCCAAAAATAAAACTTTTCAAATGTCTAAAATAAAAAGAACATAACTTAAAAAAGTATAATTTTCACTTATGTACAGGCTTAGGTGTCAGTGTATCAAAATAATTGTGGTTTTTTGAAATTGTGCAGGAATGTGTTTTATTCGAGAATAGTCGTATTTCAAAAACTTCAACTTTCTACTATGCTTATATAGATTTCAATATATTCGTTTGTTGATAAACGTTTTTGGTAGACTTGGTTTCAGGACCTAAATTCCATATCTGCTCCTATCAACTTAGAAATGGGTTGTTTTCGAATAACGTGGGAAGCAATAGCAACCATCGAAGCAAAGTTCTGTTCTGCAAGAGTTTTTAATAAATCAATTACGGTTCAAAACTTTGAGAATATCATCAAAACATACACAAAAACTGGTCGAAGAGCCTCGGCCAATCGTCAGCGATGTGTAAGGTACAGTTGTAACTCCAAAATAAAAATATTTTCGTAGTGAGCTCACAATTTATCATGTCTTCAATGCAAAACTCCACTGGTGCCACTGCAGTTACCACTACAGCATCATAGATGTCGCTACTAGTTTAGTCAAAGAACAAATATGTACCGTTACTCATTATAAAAGTGAAGTAAATCCCGAATTACTGAAAACTTAATTACAAGGAGTTAGTTGACTATTTCAATGATAATCAATAATCAACGCAAATATCTTAAGGGATCTCCAACTCATAGAGCTTTCGATTTGAAACTGAAGTTGGCAACGCATATATCTTAAGGGATCTCCAACTTATAGAGCTTTCGATTAGAAACTGAAGTGGCAGTTCCACTTTGAATGTTAAAAAGTTAGTATTCACATTTGATGAGGCCTTCGGCATCATTCAGGATATTTTAAAAAGGTTGTTAATATAACGCGGCAATGACCATCATTAAAATTTAGTACACAATTTCCTTGTTTGTTAAATAAATGTCTTATTACTTTTTAAAAACGTGGCAACATAAATGAAAATATGACAGCCAATTCGCTTTGACAGACAACGACGTCGACGCCAATGCGATTCTGTCAGCGTCGAGCTTCGGGTGTGTGCGTGTGCAAAATATTAAAATTGGTTGAAAAATTTTGTTTTCTTTAGTTTTTGGATAATAAAACCGATTCCACAAAACTAAAAATGTACTTTCAACTTAAGAACGGTTCGAAATCGTGCAGTGAAAAATGTAAGGCATCTGCATCTAAAAAACAGTGCAGACAATAAAAAACAAATTCAACGTATACGAAATATTTATGTTTTTATTCATGAGTGAAAGGTGCATCAAGTCACTTAATGAGTGTGCATTACGATAAGTATTAGTGCAAACAATTTCAAATGTAGTAAAAAACCAAAAAAAATTATAATATAACCAAAATCAGCCTAAAAGCGCAAAGGAAGCGACTCTTAAGATTATTTGTAAACGCAGCAAAACCCATTTGGCCACAATGAAGTCGAGGGAAAGTACTGGAGATGCAGCGTTTTACTACGCTGTTTTGCTAACAGTGAATGTAACATTGACGGCAATGGTGCTAATGGCGGCGTGTCTCTGGTGCAGGCGACAACCTACAAAGTAAGTCGAATTGACCAATGTAGTAGTAGATTTTGTTTTAAAGAAACCTTCCTGCTTGAGATATCCGTGTGCCAATTGAAAGTTGAAGCTTAGGAGCACAAACAACAATAATTTGTCGATATTGTATACATACACATGTATATATTCACAAAATTTCTCATAGAATGTCGCCACAATGACTACGTCAACAAATAAAATGCAACGCAGGGCTTACCCTTACAATGCATGAATAAATGTATATATGTGTAGCCACCAATCCTATAAAGACACTTTTAATGTTCTTGCAACAATATAATATGTTGTAATATATTAATATAACATTTTTTAAATAAAGTGAATATACTTATTATTTTAGAGATGAACTGGGAGGATTAGAAGGAATGGTCAAAATGACTAACCCAGATGACATAATCGAAGTTAAGGTGTTAGCAAGTAGTGAATCGCAAACGGACTTAAATACTTCTGCTGTCTCAACCACTGATTCAGAAAAACGGTAATTATATGGAAGCAATTTATAAAAACAATCTCGAATCGTTTCGCTTATTTACCAGAGCAAGTACTGCAGCTCATCGAAGTCTACCGGACATACCAATTGTAGAAGGTAATGGCGACAACGGATCCGAACTCTATGAGACTGTGGCGGATAAGACCCATTTGGCTGAGGAAAACGACCAAAATCATAGTCGTAAGTCAAATGGATGATTGTAAATTCATTTAATTAGACTAATTATCTCATATGCATAGTTATAATATTTATAGTTATGTATGGTACAATGTAATTATTTACGGGAAATTTATAATTTCAGCTGCACCGAGTTTGAAGAAACAAATAAGCGTATCTCAACACAGTTCCATAAGCCAAGCAGATGACATTAGTTCACCCTATTCAAGGGTTAGGAATCCACCCCATGACTATGCTAAAGTAAGAGATCTTTTCCGAAATATACCCTTCAATTTAACATTTAATATTTACAAGCGATTATTATGTAATTACTAAAAATCTATGTTGAAGGTTCGCAATGCGGAACACCCTTATGCCCAAGTAAATCCTCCGTCAACTTCCGCAGCAGCCGCTGCAGCTGCCATAGTAGCTGCTGGTAACAGTAATAGTAATGCCATTCACAGTAGTCAGCCTCCTCAGCTAAATGGCACAGTTTCGCGTAACTCAAATCACAGCAGTACTTCACAAAATCTAAACGATTCAATATCGCACGCTGAAATTCCAGCTGCATCAGCTATCGCAGGCATGATCTCAGCGAGTCAAGATCTTCCTTATATGACACCGCCCATAATAGGTCAACACTTTAGTGGTGATTCCCAAGATTCTTCAAGTAAAATCCATTCATATACTTAAAAGCATTGTATTTTAAAAATAACAGTTTTCTCTAGAAGGTTACACTAGTATCAGCGTTCGAGAGCCTCTAGCCAATATTCTAGCTCAGCAACCTCCGAAACAATCGCAGCGAGTCGCAGCGTTGACCCGTGAAACAAATGATTCGCACTATGCGACCGTGTCTGATGATTCAGGTTAGATAAACAGTTTTGTCAAATGTTTACATGCACACAAATGTTATTAATTAATTTGTATTATTTCCGTGTACAGATGAAACTTATGCTGCAATCGAGGATCCGAATATTCGCAGCAATCCAAATGTCCTGAGTGATATTTACACAAGCGGCTCGGAGACATATGCACAAATCCAGCCCATGCAAACTAACTCCATGGTGGTATCGGTGGAAATCAATAACATTAGCAGTAACACAAATCCGAATTCTAATCAAGCGCTTGCTAACAAAGCACAATCAACAGACAATACAGCGATTGTAGCGTCTGCATCAAACCACCATAATCAACAAACCACATTTGGTAGTCAGAGTCATTCTAGGCCAATTTCTGAGCACGTTACCCCGATACCACCACCTATAGATAGCTTGCGCACACAAAAGCACTCCAGGCAGGCGTCCTCGTCATCAAACAACAGTTCTTCGATCTGTACATTAGGTTCACCAAAACCAGAAAAACGCCAAGCCAACTCTCCGCTACCACCAACTCCCAAATCAAACATTACCTCGGGTCGCAGTTCGGTTATATCTGTCATTGAATGTGGCGGCGGTACTGGAGAATTAAATTTAAGTGGAATTTTAACAGCGGTGTCGAATACAGCAGTCTCCGCTTCAACCGCATCAACTAATGCAGTCGACAGCTCACCGCAAAAAAATAAAACCAAAAGTCTAAGTCCGTCCAAAGACATCGAAGGAATGTACGCTAAGGTTAGCACCAAATTTACTACAGTCCAAATTAGTCAATTTTGAATTAGTGTCGCGTAGTCAATCTGTTTTATAAATATAACTCAATTTCAGGTGATGAAGAAGAACAAATTGTCGCACCACTCAACTTCCTCTCAAAACAGCTCTCCTGTAATGGCCCGCAAAGGTGGTGATCACCTTGGAATTAGTCCACTAGACATGGCTGCAGCAGAGCTAATGGAATTGAATCGTGCTAATGTATTTTCGATTCAAAATGCCTCCGGCGATAAAAGTCGCATCCGCAGCAACAGTTATGGTGCCAAGGATCATGGTTATGAAACAATACCTGCGGATGGATTACACCGATCATCAGCTTTAGAAAATCGAAAATCGGACTGTTATAGCAGTATATTGCATAAAGAACGACCAAAAGAGATGTGTAAGTAGCTTGCATTCTACAATAGCTTATTGTTTGTGTACATAAATGAGGAAGATATGACGTATGTTAAGTATATTCTATTTCGATGTACAAATGATTTAATTATTTCCTTCTCTCTCTCCTCCTACTCCCTCCAACTCGCTATGAAACTATATAAAATTTCCATAAATGAAAAAATATCCCTTTAGTTGCGCGTAAATGAGATATTTCAGCAGTTTTACTTTTAAGTCAACGAAAAATTCAGCAATTTTTATTTGGAAGCAGCGGTTAGTATATAAACGCTAGTTACTAATCCCAGTTTATTTCCGATAATATTTCATAACCTTTTTTTGTGATCATGAAATTCGCATGCTTTTAACAATAGGACTTTTGCCCGAGTGTAAAATTTTAGGATTTGCTTCTTTGTACATCCACAAAAAACACTGACTTTCTTCTTTCTTTACTTTTACTCACACCGAAGTCACTTTTCAACTCTTAAAATATAAAATAATTGTATAGATGTTTAATTAAGAACATAATTTAAGAATTAATTACACTTAATTATAAATTAAAATGACAAGTTTTATACAATATATATATACATACATATGGTGATATGTACAATTGTTTGACACTATATAGACCCACATATATGAGGACATCCATACATACATATCTGTATATAGTGTAACAAGCCATACACTTATACAAAGCATTACTTTTTACTCTATTAAAACGATTTCGATAACAAATGGTGTAGCAAGTAGCGAGGGTTGCATGTTCTTTTGCACTGGATCATTTTATTATAAGTAATTATTGAATTTTTTCTACTCACTGTCTCCAAAAAAGCTTTAATAACCAGATAAATATTTAATTATGTTTTATTTTAATTATTTTAGTACAAATAACCAATCCGCCTTCAGCAAAAATAAAACCACCGATAGAGTCAGACATAAGTAGTGACAAACATTATGAGACTATTGCCGTGCCGCTTGATACAACGAACAACAGCGACCCCGGCTATGAAACCTTACAGAAGCCGTCTAAACTAAATCATTCCGAAATAGATAACGGGAAGAAATTTTCTGACTATGATCCCAATTACGAAGTGCTTGAAGGACCGAAGTCTACTGGACTCTCCGATGATGGCTATGCTAAAATTAACGAAAGAAAGGCCTTGGCCGTCGACGAAGATTCTACAGATGGCTATAGCAAAGTTAAAGGTGAAGAAATCGAAGAAGGAGCCACAGGTGGTTACAGTATAATTGCAACTGATGCCAATCACAACTATGCGAGCATCGCCGAATCGAAAGCAGAAATAATTGGCGCCACCCCAGATACCGAAGACTCCGATCACTATGCTCGCATTGCTGAAGCACCGCGAATACCGCAATCCGCCTCTGAACTGCCACTCAGTAATAACCTGCATTCGTCAACGGGAACACTTGCTCAAAGCGTGAGTGTTATTTCTAGTGGAACACATGATACTCTAGCGATCACTTCACCTTCATCGGTCAACTCATCCTCATTGCTAGCCAACAGCTCCACTTTGTCATCCACCAACGTGCTAACCGGCAGCGGTAGTGGCAGCACAGCCAGCTCGATGAGTTCACGACAAACTCCATCGACATCTTCGCAATACGAGTCGCTTACCGGCAGCGAAGCAGATCCAAATTACGAAACCGTCTGCTATACAAATACAGAAAATGAAAACCCATACGAGAGGCTACAGACCGAATATTCCGATACACAACTGAGCAGCAGTAGTCCCTTAACGCCAGAGGACCTGCGTACACATACACACAATACCACTGCAGGAATAACCGATGCCGGCAGCGCAAGCGCCTCGTCGACAGCAACAACAGCTACAAACTCCGATAGGACAGTGTTGTTAAAGTCAACAGCGAATGGGCTTACGCCAAAAACAGGACATGAGAGACCATCAGCAAAATTGCAAAGTACCAGTGAACTGAATTCCACAGATGTAGTAGTCGATGATTACTTTCAAGTTTAGTATTTTAATTAGGGTTAATTGAGCTAAGAGCAAAAATTTGGTAGTAACAAATAAATATTATTATTATACTTTGTTACGATTATATGGAAGTGCTTCCATACTACACGAACGCACTAAGTTCTTCCAGTAGATGTGACAGCAAAGCTGATGTCACTGCACTTTGCATTTCATACATTTGTTTGTTGTTTTAGTGCGAGTAAATGCCAGCAGTACATATCATTGAGTATGACGCCACTGTCTTTAAATTTTGTATACTCTTTTAAAAGACGACGCGGAAGAACTCTCTTCTAGCATTCAACAACAAATAAATCACACTTTGCGCAATATTTCCAAATTGTATTTACATATATAAACTCAGACGCTGTGTGTGTGTTAAATATTTCGTGAAATCATGTCAAACGTCCGCCGGCGTAATCTTGGGCTGAAGCACAAGCTGACAATATGTACATATAAAAAATATATTTTTAATATTTCCACTCTTGCACACGGCTACGGAAGCATATTAAGATATAAATCATTAACATATGGCTTTATATACATATGTGCATATGTATGTTATTATTTTTTCATAGACAAATTAAATATTGTAAAAATCATTACGTGTCACATTTAATACGACGGTATATTTCTATATATCTGTAGCATAAATATAACAACAGCCAAAATGTGAAAGAAATTGCAGCGGTAATACGGTACGCCAATCGCCGAGCGACAAGGCAAGGTGTAATTAAGATTAAGATCTAAACAAATTAGTTTAGTACAATTATTGCAAATAATGCGACTTCAATTGAATGTTTTAAACATTAGCATTTAATCATTTGTGTATTTAAGAAGCGGCTTACCAATGTAATACTTGAGTTTATAGCACAATTTATTATTCGTATCATTTTTAAGAAATGTCTGTTCTTTTATACTTTTGTATTGTTTATTGTTTTGTTTCCTTTAGTATTTGTGCAAATTAATATATTTAATTTGTATAGTTAATAAAACGTGTTTATACTTGGAAAAAAAATTATAATTTTATGGAATGTAATTTTCGAAACCCTCACGTCACGCGAAGAAATATCTCAAACTCACAGGAACCAAATTTTAATATTCGGTTGAACGGCAACGTCAAGATTAGATTGAAACCGTTACGAATAAACGTCAAATTCAAGGTCCCAAAAATATTGGATGAATTGGGGGGAATACCCATTTGAGGGAAATTTAAAACATGAAATCAAGTACTCGATTAAAAAAAAAATGATTTCGATCTAAAATTTTATTTATACATTTTTAATGTCTACAATTGTATATCCAGTTTTATTTTGTATATGATGAGCATGCTTATATTTTAATTTAAATGTAAGAAAGTAACATATATAAAAATTTGGTAATTGTATGTGTAAATTTCGATATATTCAGACAGAAAAGTGTGCTTCGTAAACGGGTATAATGCATTTGCCTAAGAATATTTTACGAATGATCACCTTTAAAAATCACTTCAACAAAATATAAGAGTAACATCTAATCATTTTAAAATATTGAGGAAAGGCGCCCCAATTTTATAGTGCATCTCCACCTTTCCGAGGTCGTTGCACAGTTGCTGCTGCGATATAACGTTACAAGCAAACATATATAATCGAGCAGAGCATTATTTTCAACCATTTGCGAACATACTCTATTACTAGTCTAAACATTAGCAAGGATGAGGCACGTCCAACCAACGCCACCTCTGCAACAGCAATAGCCACTGCTGGCAAAATACACGCGTCTTCCCATTTCACTCAGCGTTGTTACCAATGCCTTGCGATACTGGCTGTTGTGGAGGAGTATATTGCTGTTGCTGCTGCTGCTGCATTTGTTGTAGCTGTTGGTGTTGCTGTGTTTGATGCTGTAGCGGTAGAAGTTGCGCAGTCACATTGCAGGTAGATTGCTGTGATTGAGCTTGTGGTTGTTGTTGTAGTGGTGTTTGTTGGTGCTGATTGTGGAGCTGATTAAGCAGAGCTATATTGCTCGCCTTCATACGAGCTATTGCGGCGTTTGCCATGCCTCCAACCACCGATAGACACGGTGACATACAAGGCGTTGAGCTGAGGCTATTGCTGATTTCACATTGGTCAAGTAGGCGGAGAAGCTCGTGTGTGTCTGGTCCGCCAAAGGTGTTCTGCTGTGGTTCACCTTTTGAAAATAACGCCAACGCTGTAGTTAGATCCCACATTTGAATAACACCATTACAGTGTCCTGTCAAAATGAATCGTGACCCCATACGAGACGAGACTTCACATTCGTGCACACAGAAAGAAGTGATAGTTGAACTATCCACCGACTTTATAATGCAAACACGATCACCATTTGAAGCTAAACGTACATAAAGCTGATCCGTTTCGGGTACAACTTTTTGTACAAAGATCTGTTCATCATAGTCGCCGTAGGGACCAAAGTCGTTGCCAGCTGCATAACTGTAATGTGAATCGGTAGCTTCGAGTGACACAATTTTAAAGGAGGCCTCTGGTGTCGATCCAGGTTGTGTAGACAGCATGCCACGAAAACGTGTTAAGGACCAAGTACGTACATGATGATATTCACTGCAAACGGATATTAGATATTTCTCCGAGAGGGTAACCTGGCAACAATTTCGGTGAACATTTCTCAGTGCAATGAAATTATGAAACGCATACCTTAGTTACGGGACTTTGATGTACAGTAAAGGTTTCAAATAAATGTGGACCGTGACCGGCAGTCTCCGGATGTTGTACAATAATACGCACTGCACCCGATTTCGTTCCATATGCTATCTCTATCCAATTTCCACTTATACCTAAAACAGCATGATTTGTGAATATAATAACGCTATATCTTGATAGGCAATTTAATCACTTACTGGAGGTTTTTGGAGTAAGGTACACGGAAATTGCTGTAATTGGGTCCAAGTTTGGATCCTTATACAGCTCAGTCACCAATAAGTCATTATCCTTCATACGAAGTGGAAACTTTTGCATATCTGAGAGTAAAGAAAATGTTATGAAAATAAGGGTGTGTTTCCAAAATGCATGTGGTATATTTATCTTTCCAAGCAAAGTACCTATATAATAAATTGAACCGTTGTTACAGCCAAGAAGTAAAAATGATCCAGCCGAGTCAAAAGACAACACTGGAACCAAATCCTGAATTTGCCAATGTTGTGTCATTGCGTGCCAAACGCCTATTTTTCCAGACGATGACAAAGCAACTAATTGGCTGCCGATAAAAAATAAATACTCAACTCGTACATTTAAATTGAAAGTACCGACATCGGTCTTATTGCCTCCCTCATGTATGCTCCAAAGTCGTATTTGACTACCATAGGATATGGCGACCATCTTGCTCGGAGTAGGTTCAGCTGTGGATGTATTCACTTTTGAGTTGATCGCCATACGTTCGATGGTTGCATCGATATGAGGCGATGTGAACACTATTTGCCACCCACTAGAGTCTTTAACACGATAACAAGTTACGAAATGGGCATATGCTACTGCAATCCAGTTTTGATGAGCCTTAATTATTTGAACACGCAATGGATCGACCCAGTTTGATGTCAATGTTGGGCTGAATACTAGGCCTACATCATTCCGTATAATCTTATTGAGGTCGGCAGATGAATTTCTAGAATGGCGCATATAATCAAGAGATGCAGTACGCGAGTGTGTAGACGATGGAACTGCAGGACCCCAATTTCGCACTTCCCCGCCGACATTGACGTTTGGTCGTCCGCAGCGCAAGTCCCAAGAAGAGTTCCGTGAATGCGATGACGAATGTCTACTCGATGTAGATGCTGTTTCTGGGACACGAACCATCGAACCGGGTCGAGCGTTAGCAATTGAAGCGGACATTACCCCGGTTGAAGTTGACGGCAAGCAAGGTTCCATCTGTCCTGATGTGGCCGGTATATTATAAGAGCCGTTCGAAGATCTATAAGAAGGTAAATCGCTAACACCACCAGAACGGTCTTCCAGGACGACTGGGCCTGTCGATGTTACTGTTGTATGAATTGAATCATTTGATGGCATCATTGGTGCTGGCAAATAACCATAAAAAAGTACATCGCCACATGATGAATGATTCAAGTCTTCACAAAGAGCTAACCGCTTGACCAGCGGAGTAATGCCATAGTACTCCGATTCATGCCTTAATGCGCGGATTTCGCAATTTTTGATGTCAATATCCTTGGTTCGCAAGTAGTTCAAAATGATTGAGAACAACGACGGATCGCGATCTATGAATATAGCACCAGTTTCATCTCGTAAACTCGAAATGCGTCCGCTTAGCAGCGCTGTGAAAAATGTATCTGGTATCCACGTCAGCGTTTGACGTGATGTAGAAAATCTGCAATGTACCATGAAGATGACAAAAATAAAGTTTAACACACTAAAAATAACAAACGTATAATGAATTTGTATCTATTGGACAATTGTTAGTTTAACCAACAGATAATCATAGTTTACCGCTGTCCTCCAACATTTAAATTTATCAGGTCGCCATTATGTTGAAGGTAGGCCATTGTATTGCTGTTAGCACCTGAATAGAATTACTGGTGCTGCTGCAACAGTTATGTTGTTGTTGCACCTACCAGTATAACTATATCTCTCACTATAACTATAACTTGTCCAAAGTTTATGCCACAAAATTAATCCATAATCTTTCCACTGATACCACCAAATTAACTTTTTAGTTCTGATATGTATGAAAGTATATTCAGCCTCGAATTTTCAAGTTAAAATTACTTATGGAATGCAGAGAAAAATTATGCTGCAAAACTGAGTAGTGTTGACGTTTTGAGTTCTTTATGCCACAATGTTGCCAGAGCACAAAAAGGGAAGTTTTTGTGAATATGTACACACTGAAATTAATTTAGACTCATTGCATCCAATCACAACTGTTAAAAATAAAAATTAAAATTTTAAAAATAAAAATTTCAAAGTTGAGATTTCTAATAATTTTAACTCTGACGAAACAGCTTTACACCAAAACTTAAAAAAATAAAAATGTTTTCGTAAATAGTAATCTGGGTAAAACTTTATATGTTTTTTGCCAACGTTCTTACTAAATCATAAATCCCCATAGCAGGCGTTTATCGGCGTTTCATTTGTACGATGACCGGAAATAGCTGCTGTTGTTGTTGATAGCTATTGTCCGACGTTAACATTTACTTTGTGTAATTCATGCATTGCAATTAATTTCCGGTTCTGCAAGGAGCCTGAAACAACTGAACACCTGCTTATTGACTGCAGCGTAGTCTGCAAACACAGGTTGAAGAACCTTGGATCTAAGTTTCCAAATATGGATCACATCGCTTCGCTAACACTCAGCACTATATTGGACCTTATTAACACGCTGGGGCTAGGTGAGTCTTTGTGATTTAGGAAAGTGCACAATAGACTTAACGTCACGGTGCATTCTTCGTCTATCTAATCTAATCTAATATAATGTCCAAACTGAATCATAATTTCGGATTCAGAGCTAAAATTCTATGAGACCAAAAAATGTAAATATGTTTTATTAAATACTATTTGGAAAAAATTCTTTAGCAATATTTAAATTTTCTTGAAACTTTTCTCGTAACTTCTCACCGTGATGTTATTAAAAAAACAAAAAACCCATTTTTCATTGGTTTTAAGTAAACTTTAATGTTAATGTATTATATCTATGTATATTCCATAAAGTTAATACGTAATTACGTACAAATGTATGTATGTATTTAATTTTTTATATATGTATGTTATTTGTTCCTTCAAACACTTATATAATATATAATGTTACTGGTTATGTTGTCGGTGATTCATTGCTAAACCAATTGTTTACTCCTCTCATTTCATTACCAAGAAATAATGCCTCGATCCGATCAGTCATTTATTGAGGACACCATTTCAATCTACTGACAGGGGCATTTGTTACTATGGACAAAAATGTAAAAGGATTTGGTCTTCGTTGATAATTCGCTCTTCCACATTAGTTTTTCTCTGTTGCCATAGTTTTTATTTCACGTCCTATCAATGTTAATCACAATTTACATAATTTTATATCCTCTTGACTGCAACTAAGATGTATTATGCTTAGTTTAATGGTTATACCATAAACAGTTAACACTTTTAGAGCTCAATAAGTAAATTAAATTTTCATTTGTGTATGGTTTAAAAAAAAGAAAACAAAAAACAATATGAGCATGTTTATACTTGTTTCTCATGACTCATTTCGTCTTAAATGAATCAGTCTCATCTCATGTTAGTGAGCTCGACGTAACCAGAACTCCAAAAATATTGGAAGAATGCTCTATGTCATTACAACAGCAACAAGGATCAGTCTCACAACATCCAAAACTCTTTTAAAATATGGCAGCATCTCTTATTCTGGCGAAAACACGACTGACTTTAACAAGCTTTCTTAAAGAACGATGGCCCTGGCGTAGAGAAGCTAATTATATATGTTATATAATTTTAGACTTTGAATCGGCAGAAATTTGAAGCCAGTGATTATGGTAGTTATGTTCCCAACAATAGCTCTACGGCTCCGTCCGTTTTCTGATTTATTTATTACCTTGAATAGTATTTTGTTATGGAACTCACATTTTCGAATGATAGCTTTCAAATGAAAGAAATACTACTATATTTTGACAGTTTGTTTACAAGCAAAGATGTTGTTCACAGATTCGACAAATGTTCGTGTGACATACATACATACATACATATGTGGGATTTTCTTGGAGTATGAAACTATTATGCATGCAGCCTTTGGATATTTTTGTACGTATAATTATGATACAGAATGGCGTTTTCATACATATCAGCTTATTCTACTACTATTCTATTTAACTTTACTTAAGTCCTAAATGACACACTGGAGCATATAAAAAATCATTTTAATATAGAATTTACATTCGGTGTGAAAAATTAAATGAAAGGCATACGTTTAAGGATACACATAAAATGTGTTTTTAGTTATAAAACATTTCAACAAAAAGACAAACAATTAAAAAATGTGTATATAAAAATAGTGATGATAACATTACAGACATGTAGTCACTTTTCATTACATATCAATGGTAATATTATTGTGTCTTATCTGGCACACGTACATATATGTATTCTTAATTAATTACTTTGTCTATAACTATAGCTGGGGCAGAGTAAAAAATATTTATAATTTCATTGAAAGTTTTCTGGCACACAGCGTGTACGCTGCCAAGCCCCGGGAGTAACGTTATATTGCTTATTCCTTATTTATGCATATGCAAATATGTATGTTTACTTGTTAAATATTACAATTGTGCAGAGCCGCAGTTGCTCATACGGTTTTGAATATCCATACAATATCTTCTTAATATACTACATATACATATATGTATATTTAATGTATAAAATTTTTGATTTCGCAAAATTAAAAATTATTGTAATACTTAGAAATTGCTTCACATACACTACAGCTACTACACATTAAATATGTGGATATCTACTGGACGAAACTGAGGTTCAAATGAAACGAAATAACACCTTTCTTCTATGAAATACGTAATATTGAATGCAAGTAGTGTGATAATGCGTATACCGTTAATATATAGACAAATATCTTATATAACTTAATAACTAGTGTAAGATCATTGTACATACATTTGATTGCATGAACGGACATTTGTTTGCTAAATATGTATATGTATGTATTTGATGTATCCTTCATTAGATAATGTCAATTTACATGCTTATTGGCTTTCTTTGTGTTACGAAAAGTTGAATTTGCAAACAATTTGCGAAAAGTTCACTGGATTTATGTAATACATTTCATGCTTTGATAGCTGTCTAAGAATTTATATTGTATGGCCTAAATGTTTCAATTACAAATATAAGCTTTGTATAGGTATATATTAAAAACTTTAAATATGTTCGACAATCTACAAGTTTTTCGATCATAAATTATGAAATCTATACGATAATTCTCGTAATGACACTATATGCATTTGTGTGTGTAGGATATACAACTAGGTGCTTGTGTGTTTTTACTCTAGACGAATGCCGAAACGAAGATGAATATGAATTACTTCTATTATAAGCGTTATAGTAACCTAAATATTGATCACTTAATTGTCTCTAATTGCACATTCCTTGATTTCCAAAGCGCGGATTAAATTTTTAGATATAAGTTGGAATTATTTCCAGCGTTTCTACTTTTACTTGTAATATACAATCTATACAATTTGTACAATGAAATTGTAACAAAATTAGAAAATATTCTATACTTAAGTTGTTTCTTACATTTACGAAAACATAACACCAAAAAAGATGACTCGTTCCTAAATGGTCAATCAATATACTAAAAATGTAAAATTAGTAAAATTGAAACGAGCCCTTTATATATTTTAAAGCAGAGTTTACCTTAGACTGATTTAATTGCCAATTTATTAAACACAAGACGGTGTATGAAGCAATATACACACAAATATAGAAAACACGTGAAAAAGGGATTCGAGTTTATGCTTAACTAAATTTCATTGTTCTTATTTCCTATTAGTACTAGTAAGTTTGTAAATTTAATTCAATTGACACTCAATGAATTGATGTAAAGAAGTACACTACCGTCCCGAGCAGGATTACTAGGGGCTACGGGGTGCGCCAACTTTTATGTCAGTATGAAAAAGTGAAATTCGAAATTAAAAACGTTGCGACCAGTTAACATCAAGAACTCTTTTAGCAGCTGTTACATCGCTCCTCACAATTTCCTTCAAGAAATCATCCTTTATCAGCCTTTCGAACGATTGCTTGACCTATTCCAACTAACCGATTCGATATGTCTATTAGCTTCAATCTCTAGCTCAACAACTTTGAGGTTATGCTCTACATGCCTCGCCAACTCAATTATATAGGTAAATGCTATATATTTTAAATGATTATATACTGACATAAATGACCGCGCACCCTGTAGCATTTTCGGTTACTAGCTTTTTCAATCAACGTCAATAGGGTCGAATGGCCTATTAGATTAAAAGTCAAGAAATGGCTTCCGAATTTCTTATACTCTCTTACTAGTTCGTTACTTCGAATCAATCTTCATTTTTTTTCAGTCCAGTTCATTTATATTAGATTATTGATATTTATTAATTGTTGAAAGATATTAATTCACCATAAGAGTATGAGATTCCATCGGGGCAGCTGAATCATAGAGAGTATCCGTATCTTGAGTGGGTTCGCCTTGCAACTGACACTGATTCGAAAGCGTACCAGCACCGCAATCACAAAAAAAGCTGAATAGTTAAAAAACGAAATGTTTGCAATTAATCATAATAATAAATAAACACACATTCACCATTTGAACTTACCGGTCATGTCGTATGAACTCCACATCATGGCCTGCGTGACAATTCTTAATGCAATTGACACAAATCGCATTGCGGTCAGTGGTATTACATGTTTGACAACGATAGAAGTCGTGCATTGGAAATGATGTATAACTGCTAATTTTGTACAGACACTGTCCTCCGGAGACTGCCTTTTCGACTTCGTCTTCGTTGTTAAATATATTATTGCCGCGTATAATGGGCTGAACACCGCTCGCTAGGCATAATCCACCGAATTTATTTTTAAATATTTGATTATGCTCTAATGTCGCAGTTGCATTGTTGGTGATTTCGACACCAGCTGCCTGACCATCGTAAATACGATTGCGTCTCAGAATTGGATGAGATTGGGTAGAGATGAGAACACCAGCCTGAGTATTACGGAAGATGTCGTTCTCTTCAAGGATACCTTTGCCACCATTAAAAATACAAATGCCGCCATCGCGTCCATCATATATCTTATTGCGTTTCAATGTAGGATTTGAATCAGTTTTTATCCACACCCCAGCCATTGCATTATCAAATATTTCATTTTGCTCTAACAAACCGAGACCACCATTGTAAACTAATACACCACCGTTTTGGCCGCCCCAAATTTTGTTTCCACGTATAACGGGATTGCTGCCAGTTCGTATTTGTACACCCGAGTACAGGTGATTGAAGATGTCGTTGTCCTCAAGTTTTCCATGACCATTATCATAGAAATATACACCCACCTACAACAAGACAGGTTATGAATTAAGCCGATTTCGATTCAGGTTCCAAATGACAACACAGTAAATTTAGTATGCCGAGCTATATTATTTCATATTTCCACTGATTATACATGGTAAAATTAAACGGAAGTACTTCAACTTTGCCGCTGTTCCTATGACAGTCGGTCTAAATAACCTGTCCGGACACACAATATTATTTAGACGGATCTATAGGAAGTGGGGGTTTAAATGAATGGGTTTAACTAGGCAATCAAGAATGTGGAAGAAATTTATTCGGTGCCTGATCTGTATTCATTCGTTTTAATTCTGTTTTCTTTAAATTATTATAATAAATTTTGAGTCTTCAGTTTCAAAAATGTAAGAAAACAAAAAAAAAACATAACTTCGGTTGCCAAGTAGCTATGATACCTTACAAATAATAAAGTTGTAATATATCTTAAAAATTGAAGGACTGCTTTTTTGGCAAGTGTGAACGAACATAGAATTGATTCGGATACAGTAAATATATCTGTTGTCTTATTTCGATATATCTAACCAAATATGATAACCTATGTATATCCGGAAATTTGATTATTTGAGGTTAACACTATATGGTATAAATTATTCATATTAAAGTTTACGATTTAAAAAGGCAAGCATGGTAATACACTATTTACTAAACTAAGTCACTCACCTGTTTTCCAGAATGTATGCGATTTCGGCGCAAAACTGGAGTACTGCCTGTTGTTATCCAAACACCTGCCAGAGTGTTGGAATACACTTCGTTTTCTTCAATAAGACCTTGACCCTTTTCATGTACGTATATACCCCCATGTTGGCCGTGATGGATTTTATTATGACGCACTATCGGATCACTATTCGTTCGTATCTGTATACCAGCCAAAGCATTCCCATATATATTATTATGTTCGATGAGCCCACGACCTTCTCCAAATATATATACACCTCCTTGATGTCCATTATATATTTCATTCTTGCGTATAGTGGGATTACTATTTGAAGTTATCCAGACGCCTAATTTAAAATAAAACGATGTTAATTTAAATATTTATATGACATATAAGATCCATGCCCACATAGATTATTTTGTTTACCTGCAAAATTATTTGAATGTATGCGATTCTCAATAAACTGCCCCAAACCATTCTCATGCACATAAATTCCGCCGGTTTGTCCATGATGAATCTCGCATTTGACTACAGTAGGGTTTGCACCTGCTTTGACCTCAAAACCCGCAATGCGATTGTTATGTATATCGTTTTTCTCAAAGTAACCCTATAAACGAAATTCGATAAGCATTTATGAAATACCATTGTAATCATTTTCTAATACAGGTTGTGAGTTTAGTAAATTTTCAAATGGTACTCATGTGATATAAGCGTAACATATTATGTGTACAAAGACTGGAATTCAGTTATGTATGTGAAGTTTCAATTGTGTGCATCCATTTACAATTCTATTTTATACTCACCATTCCATTTTCAAATGTGAATATGCCTACATCGCGTCCATGATGAATGTGATTCTCGCGCATAATAGGACTGGCAAAATTCTTCACCCATATACCGGCCAAAGCATTGCGACTTATTTCATTGTGCTCATAAGTTCCTTGAGCGTAGTCCGTTACATAAAGACCAACATTCTCACAATCGCTTATATCGCAGTTGCGTATGACAGGATTAGCATTAACGCCACTAACACAAACAGCTGCGCCCACAACCGATGAGCTGCGTATAATGCAGTTGTCTACTGTTGGTGAGCAATTCTCTCCAATATCCAAACAATAATGTTTATGATGAGACACTGTCGATGTGACATCAGGGGAGAACTTCAGCGTCAAATAGCCAACATAAGCATATTTGGCACCTTCTACAAACATCATGGTGGAACCCGCTTCGCGTTCTAATATGACGGATTCGGCTACATTTCCAGATGCTGCACCAATCAAAGCTACATCCGATTCTATATACAAATATTCGCCTTTGTAATGACCAGCATGTAGGAAGATAAGTGGCCCTGGATGATCGGCGGGTTGTACATTTTCTTCATAAATGTTCGCTACTGCACTAACATTACTACCACAATTGCTTGAATTAGCAATACTTCCAGATGCATTTGAGCTGCTTGAACTGGCAATGGCCGCAGCTGCGGCACGTTCTTCAGGATAGTCCAATGCACCTTGTATTGTATTGAAGAATAATATACTACGGCCGGAGTACTTTTTATCCTATAAAAGTAAGGTTACAAAATTAACAAATTATAAACAATCTTAATTTGCAAGAAAAAATATTGATACCTGAAAACCTGCACGAACGTGTACGCCACGGTAAAGTTGCCGGAAACTCTCTTTCCAAGGATTGGTAAACTCAGATTCTTCTGGTTTTTCAAAGACGAATTTACATAGTTCAGAATTAAATAATGGCATATCGTATTCGAACACGGACTGATACAATCGTTTCCATAATTCGGTATCGTTAGCGATAGTATTAAAACGTTTACAAACAAGTGATAACCGACACAAATCCTGCTCTAGAAGATACGAAAATATTGCGAGCAGGACTTCGTCGGGCATTTCGTATTGTAAGTATTGAGCTGCAGTTGGACCTGCTAGCATGCTGCTGCCCGTACAGGCAGCCATGCAGGGCACTTCTGCAGTTTGTGCATACAAACGTCGTGATCGTTTGCGAGCTGGTAACATAAAATTATTGTCTTCAATTCCGCCAATCGGAAGATCACTGCAATGCTGTTGTGGTATTGAACTGTGCACTGTAGGCGATGGGCCTAATAGTGCACCAGTAGTAGTTGAATTTACAGGAAAAGTGGCACTAGTTAATGGCGTATGCACAATTGCTGATGATGAGGATGATGATGATGGCATAACAGAGATGGAAGCGGGGTTGCAACTTCCTCCCAGATGAGGCGGTGAGCCACAGGAAACTGATGGCGAGCTGCTATTGTTGGCGTTTGGAGCTGCAATATTGCTGCTGCTGGCTGTAGAAACTATTGCAGGAGGAGATGAAAGAATAGCAGATGTGCTAGTGTTACACCAATGCTCATGTCCATTAGCAGGCATCTTGCGACGAAGATCATATGGTGATTGATGTGTACTGTTGGTCGCAGACGCAGAAGTCGACGCAGTTACATTTGATAAAGAGTTGCACAATACCGAATTTGAATAATGTGAATTACAATCTGCAAATATTAATAAAAAAAATTATAATCAGTTAATCTTTCCCACTAAAATTAATTATTTTGTATTATTTTGGTACTTACTGCTTGTATGATTTACAATACTAGAAGTACTGGTACTATTATGATTTGAACTACTTGACGGACCTAAATTAAAAATACATTTCAACAAGGGTCAGCATTTATGTTTTACAAATCGATAATTACCTGGACAAGGACTACTCGATCCAGAATCCACCAGATGACCTCCCACAAAACCTCCTCCTCCATTAAAACCTGACGATCCTATTATATTATTAGAACAAGAAGCTCCAAGCATGTTTTTTGAGTTGACTACACCAAATGAGCAAGGACCTGAAATACCGTTAGACGTAGAAGGCCCTGAATTTGATGATTGTGAACAGGATGCCCCAGAGACATCCACAAACATTTCTGATGAAACTGCACCAGCAGCTGTTGACGCTGCCGCTGCTGCTGACGATGTGCTCACTACAATTGCAGCTGATTGCGAAGATGTATCACCAGAAGAACATGATGCGACTGATGATGTCGAATGAGGATTTGTTTGAATTGTTGATGAGTCTTGTGGAGCAGGCGAAATATTTGAATTTGTAATATTGTCATTATTTTGAAGGGAAGATGCACCGGCGTTAGAACTGGAATTTGGTCCAGAATGTGAGGCAGAACTTGGTCCGGGAATGTTTTGCTGCATAGGATCCATTATGTTACCTAAAAGAAAACATTATATTATTTTTTCCTTTAGTTTTATTTCACTACTAACCGGATGGACGATTTGGTAGAGCTATGCGATTGACACCTTTTCGACGGGAACGGCGCACGTATGAACGTGACGATGTAAAGGAAGCGCTGGGCATTTTTCTTTTATAAATTATATTATTATTTTTGAATTGGTAATAAAAGTTCTTACAATGTTATTTTCAAATATTAGCTATGTAATTATTATACAAGTTACAAATAAATAAGTGAACTTGTGCAAATACATTAACCCAAGTCCAATTTTCTTTGTTTGAGTTTACTTATGTATTATATTTATTTGTACACTACCTTCGTTTCATTCTACATATAGCACATTTTTATTTAATTTTAATAAGTCTTTTAGTAATCCACATTATTTTAAGTCACTGCCGATTTCTCAGTTTATCCTTACAAATCGCGACCGAGTCAAAGGGAAAGGGTTTACACCAGCTCGATTAGAACGCCATTTTCGGTAATCGCAGTCGCCTTTTCCACTTGGATTTTTTAGCTGACAGCAGTCACTGTTAATTCCACTTCCACTTTTTCTTCTTTATTGTATATTACCACCATCGGTACCTTCGCTTTTGTTTTCGTTTTAATAGACATTGAATTTTACGCTGTACCCCGGCCAAACACTTATCGAAGTAGTACAACCATATTCAAGCAGATGGATTTGCATCCATTTCTTTCATACTTATATTATTTGAAGCCAGCTCGCCTTTATACAGGATTTTTCAATCAGTTTTCCCTACAAGCTTGGTAAAATTTATATTGACCACTGAAACAAATTTGCTCTACATTTTATATATTTTATAGAATACGCAATCTTCACTAATGTTTTAAAATTACTACAACAAAAATTACAGTTCAGTTTAGTTAGTTTTTATCCCTTAAAATAGTTTTATTTTTAGTTTAATTGGCACAGAAAAATTTCACGCACAAGTATTTTGTCCGTACACGAGCTGAGAGAGAGTCGGCGCTCTTCGAAAATGGTATACAACTTTGAACTGTCACAACAGTTGTAGCTGTCAACAATCTGAGATTGCCTACACTATATAAAAATGTGTTATGCATGTATTATTTTAGATAAAATATTTATCCAATAAACCCTTTCATCGTGATAACTATGGTGTTTTAAAAGAAAAAGTTTGATCGAATTTATGTAATATTTTATTATTTATGCTTTATTGTAAATTTATCCCAGCAAGCTCACTAACCGTTACACTACTGGTTAACTACCAAAGAGCACTACCAGAAGTTCCTGTTTAATATTTAACGAGTTTCTCATATCCCACTGGAACAAATATAGCCGAAATTTAAAACTAAAAAATGGAAAATGCTCGGGAACTCACCCATGGGTATGAAGAGCCTAGTGCGTGGGCCCACAACCCCTGCGCCGATTCCCTCCGACATTTTCGAGCCATCGGTGTACCACCTCATAGTACTTTCTCTCAACACCATCTCGAGGTTGGAGTCGTTCCAATCGTCTTTGTTGCCGAGGGTAACCTTGAACTTTTTCCTGAGGTTAACTTTTTTGGTAACACTATCCCTTGGGAGAAGGGCCAATGATAGGTTGCCGCTTATCCTTTCCATCCTCTGGGATGAGACTGCCTTGCCTTTTCCAAACCCCTCTGCCGTTATTTGTAGAAGGATGGGTTTGGCTACCGGATCGATGACCAAGTGTAGCGGTGTAAGTTCCAGAAGAACCTCCATTGCTACCGTTGGATAAGAACGCATTGCGCCCGCCATGCAGACACAGGCCAGCCGCTGTAGCTTCAATTGCTTAGTCCTAACCGATGTCTGCGACGCGACTGAGGCCCAGGCTAACGCCCCCTACGTGATTATCGGTCTCACTATCATGGTGTACAAACACCTGACTATCCTTGGCTGACAGCCCCAAGACCTACCTGCCAGCCGATTGCACACCATTAATGCTTTTGTCGCCTTGACCAAGGTCAGGTTTACGTGCTGCTTCCACTTCAAGGTGGAGTTTAGCGTCAACCCTAAGTATTTGACACTGTTGGTCATTCCTATCTCACTGCCCCCCAGTGAGAAAGTCCTAAGGCCGGGTAGGGTCCTGCGTCTCGTAAACGGAATTACTGACGTCTTGGGGGGGTTGATGTTCAGTTCAACCTCCCTACACCACCCCTTCGCTAGATTGAGACCTCTTTGGACCAAGTAGCAGAGAGTGTCTTCATATTTGCCTTTTGCTATAGTTACTATGTCATCTGCATACCCTTGGCAGTGGATCCCATTGTCTGTTAGCAGTGTCAGGAGGTCGTCTACGACTAGACTCCATAGCAGGGGTGTTAACACACCCCCCTTGTTGCGCCTAGACGAATTCTGCTATCTCCTACTGAAGTCTGAGCAACCCTTGTACGTAGTACGGAATCTATCCATCTACGCACTTGTGCCGCCACATTCCTTTTCTCCAGTGCCCTGACTACACTCTTATGGGATGTGTTGTCAAAGGCACCTTCGATGTCCAGGAACGCGCAAAGCATCACCTCCCCATGCTCAAGTGAACTCTCTATTTCAGAGGTCAGCTGGTACGGAACAGTACTGGTAGATCTTCCCGCTCTGTAGGCGTGCTGAGCCGCATGCAGCGGTGAGCTCTTCAGCGCCTTCGCCCTTATTTCCTGATCCACGATTTTCTCCATAGTTTTTGGTAGGAAAGACGTTAGACTTATTGGCCTAAAAGATTTCGCTAAAGAGTAGTCCTTCCTTCCTACCTTGGGGATGAAGATCACCTTCACTGTCTTCCATACCTCAGGGATATACGCCATGGCGAGGCTCTCTCTCAGCAGCCGAACCAGGTGAGGCAGCAAAAGCTACTCCCCCTGTTGTAACAGCGCCGGAAAGAAGCCATCCACTCCCGGAGACTTGAATCTTTCGAACGAGGCCATCGGCCACCGGATCGAGTCCGCCGTAAACAGCTTTTTGGCGATACTCCAATCCTCGCGGGATTGCTTGGGTTCACACCCTACATCGCATCCTATGATGAGAGGGGGCCTGTGCCGTCTACAGTGCTCCACCAGCCTTTCAACCGCCTCCGGGGGTGCTGTAGGTGCCTCCCCTGGGAAGTATGCCGAGGCCACATATAGTTCATACTAACAATGAGATCCGCTGTCAAGGATATGCGGATTATTTGCTATTTTAACTAGTGGATACTCTCTGTGATATCGTACAAAGGGGATTCGGTTTTTTAATTGGGGTTGGATTGAATAACAACCGCTCGAAAACGACCATCGTCATCGAGCTCAGGAACTTCTTCCTTGACGGCAGAGAGATAGAGATGACTAACGTGGCAAAATATACGGGCTCCACTCTTTATTCCTCTCACCGGTTGAAGCAGCATGTGCGCTTATGGTATTAAATTGACTTGCGAGGAAATCTTGTAGATACAAGCCACGGGATGAGTTGAAATTCGGGTGAATGTATGTCTCTCCGTCCGTTCTAACTTAAGTAAAAATTAAGTTATCTTGATGATACTCGGTATACATATTCCTCTGCACCATAAGAAGTTTGGAATTGTAGAAGGACGTAATCGGACCACTGTCACGCCCATTAAACGCTATTAATTGGCAGAACGAATCACATTATACAGGGACATCTGTGGTTTGAAAATCTTTGACAAGTGGGCTTGGCCCCGCCTTAATAAGTGTAATATATATAACTTCCAAACCAATGAAGCTATATCACCTAAATTTAAACAGAACTAGTATCAATTATACACTTGCGATGGTGTCAAATTTTGACAATGGGAGTGTCACCGCCCACATTCATGTGAAAATCCATATCTCGGGACATACTCGACCGATATCAACCGAATTTGGTATATAACACACATCAAAGTGCATGAAATCGGACTACAACAACGCCTTTTACCATCTAACATCATTCGATACTCCATCTGATACTTTCAAATTCGAGAATATAAATAAAGTACCAATTAAAATAACGGAATAAAACTTTGCATGAATAATGATTTTGAACTGCACCATCTTATAACCAAATTTTTTTCAAATCGAACCGAAGCTAATCAATATCGGTCAATGTGTGAGATATATATAATTGAAATCCAGAGAAAATCCTTTCCATACCATTACTTTCCTGATAGTAGTATGTTTTTGTGCCAATAATTAAATCGGGTCCATACTTCCCTTAGGTCCCATATACCTCATATAAACATTTTTGAATTTCCGGGTGACTTTATCCCGCCTAGCTCTACATACATATCTAATCGATTGACAATGATTAGTATAATCTTCGCTTTTATTGTAACCCACTCACGATTTCGTCGAACGATGAGGTTCACTTAATTCACCTGGAAGAAGATCTGATCATTGAAAGTTTCAAGAGGTGTTCTGTTACATCCGAACTTATGTATTCATTACTTGTTATATCTATTTGTATATTTTTAATTTATTAATATTAGTGCATCCATTTGTACAAGCATTAAGCGTTGAACACATAGACGACTGCGGGACAGCGAAATAAATGTCGATTCATTTGTTTTAAATTATCAATTGTTATTACCAATGATATATCAGAGATATTTTATGCTTCTGTTTGTAAAATAACGTTACGACTTGTTAGAGGCTTGAATAACTTTTCTGTTTACAAGACTTGATGGCAACACTACAATGTCGTCAGCAAAATTAGAAATGGTTTTAATTCAGCGACAGCCACAATTGCGAGCCTGCTGCCGTGAAGTCTAAATGTGGTCTAAATAACTGTGCCCATGAAAACGTGCAGATGCAGGTCGTGGGTCAATTAATGCACCGTCAAAATCTAATTTTTCAACTATCAGCTTTGTCGCCATGTTTATTCAGGTATGCGCAATACCACAACTATGGGCATGAGGAATTTTTGACAGTAATTTGTCACTGCCGCTTTATTTTCATTTTTCAGAGGAATTTGTCATATGAGCCATTCACAATGGTAAAATTTGTCTGTAATGTGTAACCCAGAACTTATATAACCAATAAATTGCTTTCAAGTTGCAATACACCAACACTTTTCTACTGAAACAATGCCCCTTGCAAGGCAGATATTTTTTAGCAAACATGTAAGCGACTTGTTATTAGGCGTGTTTTATTTGACCAGTAAATTAAGCTATTAGTTTATTTTGTATGAAAGACTTCTTCTTCTTCTTTACTGGCGTAGACACCGCTTACGTGATTATAGCCGAGTCAACAACAGCGCGCCAGTCGTTTCTTCTCTTCGCTACGTGGCACCAATTGGATATTCCAAGCAAAGCCAGGTCCTTCTCCACTTGGTCCTTCCAACGGAGTGGAGGTCTTCCTCTTCCTCTGCTTCCCGCGGCGGGTACTGCGTCGAATACTTTCAGAGCTGGAGTGTTTTCATCCATCCGGACGACATGACCTAGCCAGCGTAGCCGCTGTCTTTTAATTCGCTGAACTATGTCAATGTCGTCGTATATCTCGTACAGCTCATCGTTCCATCGAATGCGATATTCGCCGTGGCCAACGCGCATAGGACCATAAATCTTTCGCAGAACCTTTCTCTCGAAAACTCGCAACGTCGTATGAAAGACTTAGCCAACATAATTATGTTGGCATGTCATAAGCTATCATAGCTTGTATATTGAACTAAAGACGTTGCCAGTCCATCGCTGTTTTCATTCACAATAGCAGGGTTTTCCCTAAAAAAAAAGTAGTTGCCAAAGCAAGAAACCTCATTTTGACGGATGAAAATGTAAACAAACAAAAATTACAGATTTCTTGTATGAGTATTAAATTAAAATTAAGACAAATTTTGAACACTTGTTTTTAGTTTTTTGTAACCTAGACCTCAAATAACAAAAATAAATACATTTGTATGGCATATTAACATTCCTTTTACAAATTTGAAATTTCAAACTAAATTGTATATCAGCTGATTGTTCTTGTCCGCATTACCAACCCAATTCATTTTTAAGCGAATACATGAAATAAGCTAAGTGCGTTTTATTTGTCCATGATTATTGGTTATTGTTCACTTTTGCGTACATTAAACTATAGGGATATTCTCTTGCTCGTGCAAGCCCTTTGCACAGTGCACGAATTGCAGAATTTTCCACTTGATGCAACGGCACAACAACAAACACACGCAGAAAATTATTTGCAATGGCTGTAAAATATGTTAGACCAAAACCCATGTTTATTTTCATGCCGTCATATATCACTAGATTCTGCAATGGGTGCTCTCTTGACCTTGCATATTTCGGTATAAGATTTTGGCATTTTGTGTCATCGTGCAATCTTGCAAGAGCAAGAGAATGCCGCTATTGATAGTTATCAGTGAAATCTCATCAAATCGGTCCGAACATAGTATCACCTATTGAAACGCTAAAATTAACCACAAAATTGCGTTTTTACCTGATCCTGTTATTAATTTTTCTTCTTGAAAAATTATGTATCGCCTTTTCTATTTTAACATATTAATATTTCGATAAGCTTGAATGTCGATAGTCTTTCTCTCTCTTATTTACGCTTTCGCACACTCAAAAGTAAATGGCAGTAAAATTTTAGTAGTGTTGGTAAACAGCGGAAAATGTTCCAATGTATTCATGTAATCTGTTCTCTCCGTTTTGCAGGGGCAATTTTTCCTTTCAAGTTGAATGACAAGTTGACGATCAAGTTAAAACAGCTGATAACACAGTTTTGGAAACAAGATTTCTTTATCACATTCTTTTCCCAAATTTTTGTAGTCTTCATACATTTACAATATGTTGGGATATTAAAATTTTGTCATCATTATACCGCATAAATTAGGTACCTAAGATGAAAATAAAACAAAATGAAAGAGAATGCTTAAAATTGGCTGAATCGAAATGCATGTGGGAACGGAACAGACAACTCCAAAAAGGGAAGTTGTCGATATTGCACAGCGAAAGTTTCTGCGTGTGAACTCACACTAACAGAAATAGTATATTTACAATTATTTCACAGTGTGACCATGGTATAAGGGTTGTGACAACATATCCTTCGTGACTTCCTTACCTTCGTTTTTGGAAATATACAGTTTTATCAGAGATATCCTTGGTTTTATTCTAAAGTTTGTTGTCAGCAAAAGACGTTTTCTGCTAATCGCTTGAAAATTAAATACACAAATCGTTGTTGCGTTTACTTCGTATAAAGAAATAATATGTCGGACTGGGGAGAAGAAAACTGGGATGATGAGACACAAAACGTAGTTAAAGCGCCCGAAATTCGGAAAAATTACCAAAATAATCACTATAACACAGGTAGTAATAGTCGGAGAAATAGTTCAAATCAACATCAATACTCGGAGACGGCCAGAAAACGAACATCTCAAGTGCAAAACTACAGAGAAAAAATAAATATTCCACAAGACTGCGTTGGACTGATTATAGGCCGCGGAGGATCCAATATACAACGCATTCAAAACAATTACAATGTGCGAATAGATCTCGATAAAAGAACTGGATCAGCCTCGATTGGAGGGCATAATGAAGAAAATGTAAAAGATGCTTATAATTATATAGAACGTCAGTTGAATTCAAGTTCAAGAAATAACAATAGTATTGGTCATAGCAAACAGACCGACTTCATGTATAAAGTAGAACAACAAGAGGAAATGAATTATAAAAATGATAAAGATATTCCGAATGAGGATGCTCCAATCGATTGGGAGGCTATGGTGAAAAAATCGGTAAGCAGATTTAATTAACTATAATTAGTGTTAAAACTAATTGATCAATATACATTTCAGAAAGAAGCAAGTGCAAGACGTTGGGCTCAATTGCCCCCATTGACAAAAAATTTCTATTTAGAAGATTGTGAGGTTACAAATTTAACTACCGAAGACGCACAACGTTTACGAAGGGAAAACAATAACATAACAGTTTCACGTGTATTTAAGGAAGATGGCGTTCCAGAAGATATTCCAAATCCGATTTGGAAGTTTGAGCAGTGTTTTGCAGCTTATCCCGATTTGTTAGAGGAAATAAACAAACAAAAGTTTGCAAAACCATCGCCCATTCAATCACAAGCATGGCCAATTTTACTAAAAGGAGAGGATATGATCGGTATTGCCCAAACCGGTACCGGTAAAACACTAGCTTTCTTGTTACCTGCCATGATTCATACTGAGTACCAAAGTACACCGCGTTCAGAGCGCGGCGGACCCAATGTACTGGTCCTTGCGCCAACACGCGAACTGGCTTTGCAGATTGAAAAAGAAGTCCATAAATATTCATTCCGCGGCATGAAAGCGTGAGTATTTTGAAGTCTAATTTCTTAATAATTTTTTTTCCAAATTTAACGTTATGAATACTTTTAGCGTATGTGTGTATGGCGGAGGGAACCGCCGTGATCAAATAAACAACGTCCAAAGTGGTGTTGAAATAATCATTTGTACTCCAGGTCGCCTTAATGATTTAATCGAAGCCAATGTCATTGATGTGTCTAGTGTTACTTATTTGGTACTGGATGAAGCAGACCGTATGTTAGATATGGGCTTTGAACCACAAATACGTAAAGTGTTGCTAGATATACGCCCCGATAGGCAAACAGTTATGACCAGCGCTACCTGGCCCCCAGGAGTTCGACGTCTGGCACAAAGTTACATGAGTAATCCTATACAAGTATGCGTGGGTTCACTAGATTTGGCAGCCACACACACAGTTAAGCAAATTATCGAAATAATGGACGAAGGGGATAAATATTTTGCCGTAATATATTCTATTTACATATACCGGATTCATTTACTAATATAAAAAGTTTTTCTTTTCTTAATATAGATTCAGAGTTTTTTAAAAAATATGCAGAAAAATGATAAAGCTATAATATTTTGTGGAAAGAAGACGCGAGCTGATGATTTGTCCAGCGATTTAACAATTGAAGGACATATGTGTGCCGCCATTCATGGTTCCCGAGAACAGGTATTACATAAATTTACTACTTTAATTTGCATCCAATAATCCATGAAATATCTGTTTTATAGTCTGATCGCGAGCAAGCGATTGCAGATATAACCTCAGGATATATTAAGATTTTAATTGCCACAGATGTTGCTTCCAGAGGATTAGATATCGACGACATAACGTAAGTATTATTACTCGCATTGACTACTTTTATTAACGTTCGTTAATTTTTTAGACATGTGATCAATTTTGATTTTCCTCGCAACATTGAGGAATATGTGCACCGCGTGGGTCGAACCGGTCGTGCTGGCCGCACCGGAACGTCTATAAGTTATATTACTCGTAGTGACTGGGGTGTTGCCAAGGAACTAATAAGTATTCTGGAAGAAGCTGATCAAGATGTTCCATCCGAACTTCGTGAAATGGCTGCCCGTTTCAAATCGATGAAGGATCGGCGGGCAAACGAATTATCGCAATGCAATTTCCGTGATCGAAATGGAGGCGGAAGTCGCGGTTTTCGTGGTGGTAACGGTGGCGGACGCTACTAAACAAGTTAATCACTTTCGCACAAAATATAATTTTTTATTGAATTTTTACATACCTGTTTATGAATTGAAACGTGGGCTTTTTTGATTTGATTTTTTATACAATATTGTATTGTATGCAAGTAATCGAGATGCTATCGTTAATAAAAATTACTATTTCTGAAGTAAAATTGGATTTTTAATAAGTAAAATTATATAAAATCTAACGAAATGCATGAGTTTTGTTACTATTACGACTATTTAGAATCGAAAAGAAAAATAACAATTATGGTTATAATGGATGTTTGGTGTATTTATGTATGTATATGTATTTTTAAATTTTTATCAACAATCTATATGTGTAAGATCAAGGTCTTCATCCCATGCACTCTTTTCCGCTTGCATGCTGTTGTAAGTACTCTCTTGAGTTTCAGCTGTGTTCCAGAGCTCGTCATCTTCATCGGCGTTCATAACCTGTGTATTTTCGGTGCCACCACGCCTATTCCTATTAGCTTGTTTTGTATTACTTAATTTTTTAGTGGATCGATTACCCATCACATTTTGACTTTCTTCGAAATATTGATTCGGGTGGTGAACTCCAAGCTCTACAGGTGAATCATGCATTATTTGGAAATATTTTCCACATGCAAGCTGATAATGGCCTTTTGATACATAGCCCATGACTTCTTGAACATGTGCCGAAGACAATCCATATGATGCAAGTTTCACTTTCAACATACTTGCATCATTTGTTTTATAGGGACATCCACGACAATCATCCTGGACTGCGTTTTCTTGGATTATCTTAAGGCAAGAATAAGGTGTATAACTGATCATTGAACCCTTTTTGCCGTAATTGTGATATATGTTATATTCATAACGCTTCGTAAATTGTTCACTATCAATTTTCTTCGTAAATTCTTCGCGGAAAAACCGCAGACTATCCTCCAAAGTAACACCAATTCCTTTAAGGAAAAGACCATACTGCATTCGTCCGCCGTGCTTAAGATGATGATTTGTACGCAGATATTCATGGCAACCGCGCATGCATATTGGAAATGATTTTTTTGAAAGTTGGTCTAAAGATTCAGGTGACACAATCCCTTCTTTACTGAGGGCATAATCTTTACCTGTATATGAAGTATGTAACGATTTCAGTAAATGAAATATGCGTTCATCTGCTTCCACCTCTCGTATTAGCTTTTGCGCTGATTGCAGACCATGTTCAATTTCATTGAGCTGTATGACGGCTATAATTGAAATAAAATCATGTGTGTTTACATATGCAAATCCACTTTTCAAATAACATCGACGTGTTCGTACTAAGTCCAAAACTTGTGTAAAAGGTACTTTGTAAAAATCCAGCATTTCAATTTTGGATATACTTTGACCGACGGTACTCTCGTATAATCCATCTTTAACTGAATCTTTTTGGGAATCGTTCAGTGGAACATACTCTAGTTTATTCAATTCAAGAAAATGCTTGATGTCAGTGCTGCTCATTGATGAAAATTTATATTTGAAAAGTTCCATTTCACGCGTCAGAAACCAACTGTTTAAAATTAGATATAAAAATTGGCTAATTTAATTACAATTACTTTTTACTATTTTTTCATTATACCCACCGCTTCAATTCTTCAGTGCGACAGTACGCCAACCGCAGAATAAAATGAGATATATAATCACGTCGCCTTGCTTGCAATTCTTGTTCATATTTGTTACTATCCGTTGACGGATTTACGCTGTTGCCCATACAAAGCCGCAGGTAGCCTCTAAGACCTTCTCGATTCAGCTCAGTGTTGACTGATTCTTTCCATTCATCTGATAAAACACGAAGGTTTTTAGAATTTGCTTGCTCCAGAATTCGTAGTACTTTCAGTCGTTCCAGAGCCAAGTCTTCGAATTCGTTAATTTTTATGTCTTCAGTCGGTGGAGTTCGGTAAAGTGCAACATTATGTGGGTACTTTATTTCTAGATTTTCGTACTGTGGTTTGCGAACTACTCGTGCACGCGTTTTTCGGCGAAAATCCATTTCTATAACACCTTATTATTTATAATATTTATACAATCCTATTCGATATTCACATTAACCAGAATCGCTCGGTAATCAAAGGTTTGTAGATTGGGCGCAAGAATGATAGAATACAAGATTACGACACTAGTTTACCGTTAGTTTTTTTCGGTTTAGCTCTTGACAATTCTTACAAAAACAAATACATTGTGTAACAATTTCGTGACGTCACACTTCTGCCTAGAGAAGAACAAGCATAGAAATGCATACAAATTGTAAACAGAAAAGTAAACACTTTTGGAAATTCCCAAAATAATATTAATTCATTCGTCTTTGCAGGAAAAATTTCAGTGGAATGTTTAGAATATTGTTGCGAGAAAAGATATACATAAGTAGTTTTAGGCACATCCACAATAAATAGAGTAGCATTTGTGAAAATTGTTCAAAAAAAGAAAACCAGTGAAAGTGTACGGTTGTATTTATTTAAATTTCTAAGCATAAATATATTAATTTTTTAAAATGAAATGTGCAGTGGCTTGTTGTAATAATTATTATGCAATTAAAGGATCGAAAACGAGTTTTTTCAGTTTTCCTGCCGATTTAAAAGTTGCCAAAAAATGGGTGTTATTTTGCAAAAGAAATGATATATTTAATCCTCTTTAATATGCAGAGATCACTTTAAAGATGAAGATATTATGATAATTTCATAAATCTGATACATCTGAACTTATAATATATGTATATATTTATATACAACACAAGAAACGTCTTCTCCATTTGAATCACTACTTAATAGACAATTTCATTATCAATAGGCCGATATATTTCTTTAGAAATGATTCAAATCTTTTCACTCAACAATATTCAATCGCTTCACTAAAACTTTTCATTAAAATCGAAATAATTAATAATATTTTGCGAATTTACAAAAGTGTTCACTTTTCTGTTTACAATTTGCAGGCCATTTGACAGTTTTTCACTCTTGTTCTTCTCAACACGCAACTATGACGTATCATAATGGCGGTTGTCGTAATCTTGTATTCTATCATTCTTGATTGGGCGCGCATTTTGACAGTTGATGAGATTGTTTACATTCTCATAGTTTAATGTCACCATTGCTGAGACTTTTGTGTGCAAGCAGTATTCCTCATTTCTGTCTCCACAGGCAATAACTGTTGCCTAGTATATTCATTGATAGGAAACTTGTTACGAAAAAGTGTTTGTATCCATAATGTCAAAATTAGTTTTTTTTTGTTTTTCTCGTCATTCTTCCGTTTACATTTTGATGATTTTGTGTTATTTGAAACATACTTATTTTATGTTGAAATTTTGGAAAAATTTATTTTTGAATCATAAAAACAAAATAAAAGGCGATCGGTTAATTATAACATAACGGATTCAATTACTTTTGAGAAATTGTTGTTTTTGGGCTATAGACACAACCTTGTTATTTACCGTAGAAACGAGTCAGCTGATTGCTCTCCTCCAACACAGCGTTGCTAATGGTAATATATTATATTATATATACTATATTTTGTAGTAATTAAAAAGTGGACTTGAACTTATTTGAAATAATCTTAAACCAACTCAAAATTACAGTCGAATACAATTTTTCATACAAAGTTAGACTATTTTTAATTATTTAGATCATTTTGATATTTTCCATTATAAAAATTTTCAACTGAAAAGCTAGATGTGTACAAAACCTTTTATATCTTCTTATGTTGCTACTGATCGAATGTGATAAAGATACAGCAACAACTACGTTGGCACTACGGAAGGGCGGCATGTCGGTGACTAATTAAGGCATAAGCCAGAGAACGTAGAATTATAATTCTATTGAAATACCGCCTCTAATTTGACATCTTTCAAATAATTTGACGTTGAAGAAAGTAAGAAAAAGGATAAGATATTGAAATCGTTTGAAATTGGCGCCTTAAAGTCTGAAATCATTTTAACAAAAACATTATTTCCAATAAAAAATAATGCGTATTCTTAATTCGTGCATATTGGAATTACGTGAGGTAAGTCTTTACTTACATTTGTATTTCATTCAGAAAACATATTCGTCGTTAATTAGCACAAAGGTAGAAAATTTCTATGCGATCTAAAATTTGAAAAGTCATCGGATGAGAGTTTTAATGCAGAAGAACAGCGGGACTTCCATTGGTTAGATAGATCAGACTGGAAAACATTTGACGCTCAGTTGGATAAGACAATAAGTAAGCTCGAAAAGGGAGTACTCGAAGAGAAATCTTTTCAGTTAAACGATGAAATTGATGTTGTGGTTTCAATTTCCTCAACAGCTGTGAGAACAATTTCTAAGCTTTTAGGTATTGAATGTTTGGAAAAGAAAGATTACCCAGTATCGTTAAAATGCTTATTTCAAAGACAATCTGAAAGAAAAACGAAGGTATGTAAGTAATTTGAAAAATACAACGAGTTAAACTAAAGATTTGTAGTTTTCCAGATAATATCCGCCAATGTTTGCGGATACGCAGCGAATATTGCTGAACCAGATGTAAATTTAAAACATTTGGAAAATGGAGATATATTTTCAAACTATAGTAGTGATAATATCAGTAGCAGTAAAAAAAATTTGGTAAAATTTAAAAATGTCAAGTTGAAGTCGATTGATAAGGAAAAGACTAAAAAGGGTCCATCAGTTAATATTAAAGCTTCGCAAGATGATGACATTGGATTGCAACAATTTGCCATACAAAGAAATAACCATCGTCCCCAACGCACGTCGGCCCGAAGAGAAAAAAATAGTCAAGTGGCCATCGGCCAACATGAAGAATCTTTCAATTCCTACGAGGATAGCGATGATTTTATTGAGGAACCATCATTCAAAATTGGATTAAAAACGCAAGAAACATTATTAAAAGTGAAGCGACAACCAAGTCTAAAGTTCGACAATTTTCGCTGTCAGGAAAATAAATCAAATAGTAATTGGTTGACTAAGAAGCAACCAGAGGAGTTGGTTGTAGCCAAAAAGAAATCAAAAATAACTAAATCCAAGGTAAAAGCGCCCAGAGCATGTGCAATTATTACCACTACAGATACAGATAGACAGCATAACCAAAACGAACAAATTAAGGTTAACAAAAAAATTAAGTCATTTTTAGAGCAAGTAATACAGGTGCCCAAGGAGGTAAAAATTTTGTAAGTAAACGCAATTATTACTTTATACTTTCTACATTTAAATAATATCTTCCAAAACAGAACTCTCAACAATATGGGCGGTGACGAAATTTTAAACACTTTTCCGAAATATAAAAATCAGCTTGACGCTGTTTTTAATGAACTACGATCGAAACCTAAAGTATCCGGATACAATGGAATCAACCACTTTTCAGTTATTGAACTAATAGATAATGAAAAACAATTGAAAATTATGCACAAACTCGGAGAAGTATATGAAAAAGACGGAGATGGCATATCCATGGTAAGTGGAAACGTTTTTTTTTTTTATAAATGCTTTAATTAATTTCCAAATCTTAATTATTTTCTTAATTAGTATCCAATGCTTTTTGCGAACGCCTTGATGCCCGAGTGGTTAGTAAATATATTTAAGGATAAGTATAATTTTTCCTATACCGAAGCAGTGACTCATTTAAACAAACAGCGACTATACATGCAATATATGGCTACAGATGATCACTATTAGCAAATATTTTTTGTCTTGTATTCGTTATCAATCTACAGGATAGGGAAAAAGAATTATTTCGTATAAATTTACACTACACAAGTCTTACAAAAACACGGCTTATGGTGGTTGTAGAGAAGAATAGTTTTGATTTTATTGAAGATAATATTAGAATATATAACATACTAAAGGACTTAAAATAGAGAGTAATTATAAGTCTTGAAGTTGGATTGGTCATGGTCTAAAACTAATTAAAACTTACAAAAAAAAAATACTTTTGGTTCATGGTGGAAATATCCGAAAATAAACCGAAATGTAGAAATAAACAAATATTAGAGCCGTAATAAATAAGAAATATAAGATACCATTGCTGTAACATTAGACATAGGAAAAATTATCTTTTTACGTAAATCGACTACCCACCAGAATATTTTAATTACTCTTTATCCATAATGTCCCTCTGAGGTGTTTTTTTTATTGAATTAAGGTGGGCCTCTATTACGGTTTTTGTATATATTAATCAGTTATTTTAATAATACATTGAAAAGTGGAACATTTGTTGAGTTCATAAATTAAAACCTGGAAATTGAATTTTGGGAATTTTTTTTTTTGCTGACTCCAATGAAAAGACCGTGGGAAGTGTTAGTGTTCCAACATAACAAGTCGACACAATCTACTAGCGTTTCAAATATGCCACAGACATTTCAGGTTGCTTCAGACCAAAGTTAAATCCATTTAAAATGCATTATTGATAACCATCGTCATCAAAGAACTGGAGAGTTTGTGGTAGTCTTCTCTCATTTAGTCAAAAAAAAAAAACAAATTATACCTCATTCAAACGAAAATAACTTATAAATCTGCAATAAACCCATTTAATAATGGTCAATTATCTTTAGGTTGTTAAAACTGTTCAAAAGTTCTCAGCTGTTTAATTATGTCAAATATTTATTTTTTAGGTTGGCAACACTAATGAAACTTCGATTGAAAATAGTTGGAGTTTGCAACCACTTAACTAGGTACCTAAATAAAAGCTTTGAGCGGCGCTACCGCTCAACGTTACATCGACTTGGCATCCTTAAATAAAGCGCCACGAAATTAAATGCAAAACGAATTTATTAATAATACTTATATCCATTTGTACAAACATTAAACATCGCGCGACAAAATATTTTCCAAAAAATTATAATTGCTTCGTTTTCTGTAGCCAACTTTACTTCTCTTAAAGCCGTCACTTTTATTTAGGAATGCGCCACATAAAATTTATGGACATGAGGGATTTTTGAAAGTAATTTCCTGGTTCTTTTTTTTGAGCGCCGTCAGTAAAGGACGAGTGATTTCACACTCGACCTACTTATAAGGGGCAGCACTATCTAGTGGTACACTGACACCGGAAGGCATGGGAGCAGGTATTGCGGGACCGCATGCCAATGGGATGTTTTCAGAGTATTTCAAGCAGAAGTTTTTGCTATAAATCAGCTCAGGGCGTTTGTAACCACCTTCATTGTGCCCAGCAAAACTTTTGGCCGGTTTTTGACCTAAAAATGGCTGTATCTTTTGATTTTCTAAAAATTTCATAACGTATACATATAATATCGCATAATTTTGATGAAATAATTCCTTCAATTTATTGGAGCTTCCGCTCGTCACATCATTTATTAATTGAAATTTTGAAATCAAAGCGTATACCATCGATAGTCAAAATAAAGTATCGATAGTGAGACGAAAAATCTATCGATACTTTCCCTTTGTTTGACAATTCTATTTGGTTTCGTATAATGTTATCTTTGATATTAGTGCAATAAATATTATGTGATTTAGCAGATACAGTTATTGAAAATTCTTGACAAAAATAGAGTTCATTCAGAGTGTTGTTATCTGCTCGTATTTTTATTGGTGAGAGCACTGTTAAAAGTAAAATTTGTGGATTAAAAATGCGTGTACCCTTCAAGTGGATATCACAAAATTAAAAATGTTTGCCAATGTCAACTGCTACGTTGGTGTTAAATAAGCATGAAATCTGATTCATCTTTGAGTGAAATAAAAAATTCATATAAAATTCGTAAGGTCGGTGAAGACGTGTTTCAAATGACAACTCCAAACTATAATAATAACGAATTGAAAGGCTCAAATGGAAATTTTGTTATTCCATCACAAAGTCGTGATTGCTCTTATAAAAAACTGAGGATTAAAAAGTAGCATCAAAATATAGATTAAAAAACATGAATAAAGAGGAAAGTAATGAACATGCTAACGAAGCAGGGAAGTCGATATCAAAGCATATACCGAACATTGATGAGCATCACAAGGAATTACGACGATCAAGACGGTTCCCTGTAAAACCTCGTCGATATGAACCAGAAGATGTTACTTCCTTTGCTAGAAACAAACACAAGTTAAAGGTAAACACTATCAATACTATCCGAGATCGCTATGAGTCTGACACATAAAAAGATGAATATATCACGAGAACAATGGAAGAAATTAATTTAATAAAATCATACACATTGTGTAGGTCTAATGACTCATCTAGAAAGTATTTCCTTTTCAGTCAGAATACATCAAATCTTTTCCTAATACTAAAAAGAAAAAGGCGGGACCAGTCAGCAAAGATAAGCGAGACTGCTTTTATTCCAAAACGGAGAGTGATGTAAAATATACGTCTCAGTTGACATCGGCCCAGAAAAAATGCCAACGAAAAGAAAAAGATGTTGCCGTTAATCAGCTTGAAACTCAATCAAAGAAACCCATTTGATAAAAAATTCCAAATTAAAAAAGCCAATTTTTAAAATAACTAATGAACATAAAGAAAATAACTTGAGGATTGTAAAGCAAATAATTTATCCTACTGCAGAGGAAATAGCAGAAAATGAGCGCAGAGAACGAGAACAGATTAGAGTAAATAGAAAAATTAAAGCAATGTTACAAAATCTCGTGCAAGTACCTGAAAAAGTCAAAATATTGTAAGTAAATTTACCTATAAGCTGCTTGTAAAAGCCAGTAATAAAAATAAAACTTGTCATTTTTTTTTACAGGTCACTCAATAACATGACCTCTGATGAAATTTTGAACACCCTTCCTAAATACAAAGTTCAATTAGATATTATTTTCCGTGAATTGCGTTCAAAGCCGAGAGTAGACGATTACAAAGGAATCAACCACTATTCTGTTATTGAACTGATCGATCATGAAAAACGCTTGAAGTATGACTGCTGACAAATTTGAATATATGACAACTGAAATCATGTATTCCAATATCAATGCAAATATAGTTTCCAACGCTATTCGCTAATGCGTTGATGCCGGAATGGCTGGTTCATATATTCAAGGATAAGTATAAATTTTCCCATACTGAAGCCGTATCTCATTTGAACAAACAGCGACAATATATGCAATATTTGGGTGCAGAAGATTATCACTGAAGGACTATAAGAGATACTATTGATATATGGATAATTTGTAAGATAAAAGAAAATCCAAATTTATATTATTTTAAATAATGTGCTAATGTAAAAAAAAATCCATGCAAACCCTTTTTTTTAGACAATAAAATATAAACAATTTTTTAAGAACAAAATGTTTTATTTGAATTTGTTTTTTATTTTAATTCTAGATTACAAGTAGAAATATTTTTCATCATTTTAAGAAGTTTATGTATGTAGATACCAAAATTGAGCACTTAAAATGCGCTTTGTGGAAATGTATTAATCGCTTTCTGAGGTAGTATATAATATTACCTTGCGAGTAGCGAATTTGCCTTCCCTTATTTCGATCACTATAATAAATACAAATTCAGAGTATGATGCAGAAATATACATGCAATGCAGGCGAAATGATAAAAGGGATCAAACTGAAAAAAATCAGTCTACTATTCATAAAAAATATAATTTTTATCTAAAGACCTAAACTTAAATTTTTCTAATTTAGAGTTCATCGTGAACCTCATCATCCTCGCTGTCTTTGTTCTCTGATAAATTGTCATTTTCCTCATCATTTCCAGTATCGCCAGCAATATCCTCGTCATCTTCATCTAGCTCGATTTGTTCATCTAATGGCACTCCCAGAGATTGCCGCATCATTTTTTCGATGGTGTCTGCGAAATCGGATGTCTCTTGCAGCATGAAGCCTGAACGCAAAGTGGCCGTGCGGAACATCATTACAGCCATGTCCTTCGCTGTACTGTCGGCTTCATCAGCTTCGACGCGGCGCAGGAGTTCACGAATAAGTGGATGACGGGGATTTATTTCTAATGTTTTTTTCTGGTTCAGATAGTAGCTACGTTGTGGATCATCCGACTTTTGGTGCGCATTGGACAATGCCAACCTTTCCATGTTACCAGTCCAACCAAACATTCCAGCAACGAGTGCACATGGCGAGTTACTAAGACGCTCTGACACTTGTGCCTTCAAAATTTTATCCTTAAGTGCCACCTCATTCAACCATTTTACGAGTGGTTCAAAGGTTGATTTTAGTTCTTCAAATCTTGATTTGCTTTTCTCGGACTCGTTTAATTTAAATCCTTCTTTGGCAACATTTTGGAATTTCTTACCATCGAACTCAGGCAAGGCGGAAATGCAGTATTCGTCAACAGCCTCAACAAGGTAAAGGACTTCATAGCCCTTGCTCAACAGGCGTTCGACAAATGGTGATTTTTCGACTTCGGCGCGGTTAGCACCCGCAATAAAGAATATATGTTCCTGTTTGGCCTTCATACGTTCAACATATTCAGCAAGAGAGGTGAGATCTTTTCCGTTGGATGATTGGAACCGCAAAAGCTTAGCAAGCCGAGAACGATTACTGGGATCTTCCATGATACCGAGTTTAATGCTGGAAATTGGAAGAAAATGTATAAAGACAAGCTCCCAAAGAAAGTAGAATATTTAAATTTGATATTTGATATATTTATATTTTAAAAACGAAGATGCTTTTACTATCTTCTTTACTTACTTGGTTGAGTATTCTTTCCAGAATTTGCTGTAGTTGTCCTTATCGATCTTTTTAATCATGTCTAAAACCTTGCGAACCAACTTCTTCTTTATAACCTTGATTAACTTATGTTGTTGAAGTGTTTCACGTGAAACGTTCAAAGGCAGATCGTCGGAATCAACAACACCACGAATGAAGTTCAAGTAATTAGGCATCATATCATTAAATTCGTCGGTTATAAAAACACGACGTACATATAACTTTATATTATCGGCTTTGGTGCCATAACGGTTGAAAGATTCTGATGGTTGAACTTTTGGAATGTACAATAAGCTCTTGAATGTAACTTCTCCTTCTGCAACAAAATGCGTGTGTGTTAGAGGTTCGCTGCTGTCTTTGGTAAGTGTCTTATAAAACTCTGTGTATTCATCATCAGTGACATCGGCTGGTTTGCGAGTCCAAATAGGTTTACTGTCGTTGATTAGTTGCCAGTCCCAAACAGTTTTCGAAACTTTCTTTGTTTTTGGCTTGTCAACGTTTTCAGATTCTTCTTCAACCTTAGCTTCGTCATCGCTATCTTCTAAATTGTCTTCGGCCTTTTCCGTATCCTCAGTTTTGGAATCTTCTTCGATTGGCACATCTTCCTCAATAGTTTTACTTGACCACATTAAAATTGGGAAATTTATGAATTGAGAATATTTGCGGATCAATTCGCGTACAGTATCTTCCTCAAGGAAATCTTGGGCTTCGTCTTTCAAATGCAAAGAAATAATAGAACCTCGTTTAAGGGTGTCACCACGAGGATCTTCAACAATACTGAAACTATTAGCGTCCGATTCCCAAATGTATTGTTTATCAGCATTATGCTTTGTAGTAACGACTACACGATCGGCTACCAAGAAAGCAGAGTAGAAACCAACACCAAATTGTCCAATCATGTCATTGAGGTCTTGGCCAGATTCTGTTTTCGACGTATCTTGCATTTTAGATAAGAAATCGGCAGTGCCCGATTTGGCAATTGTACCTAAATTGTTGATCAGATCTTGATGGGTCATACCAATACCAGAATCCATAATATGTAAAATTTTATTCTCTTTATCAGCCTTAATGCGTATATTCAATTCTGGATTAGTATCCAATTCACCCTTGTTCGTGAGGGCAAGTAGGCGTATCTTATCAATAGCATCAGAGGCATTGGAAATCAATTCTCTCAAGAATATTTCTTTGTTTCGGTACAATGAATTTATTATGAGTTTCATCATGCGATTTACCTCCGTCTGGAATGTAAATTTCTCCGCCTATCGTACATGTAGAAGTTTAGAAAGTAGATTAATAATTATTTGCATTTTTTAAATCAAAATGTATTGGTTGAAAACAATTGCCTTCACATCCCAAATGCCAGACGTGGCAAATGTGTAATCTTAACCCAAAAACTACTATTTCAATCAAACCATATATATAATATATAATAAACAAAAATCAAATATTTAAATTTACTCACCTTCTCTCGGACCTCCTTCATCTGTGCAACACTCAATCCATCCAACTTTATGGCCTCTTCCTCACGCTTGAGAGTTTCAGCATCTGAACGGAAATTAAATTTACTGTTTATGTATGTAAACACATTTAATACAAATAATAAATGCTTTTGCGAATATTTTAGCAGTGACGTGTACAAATCACGCACCGAAGAAATTAGGCGATATCAGCTAATATCGATAGCAAGTGAAAGGCAATATATACTACGTATAGAAATGTGATTAGCCTTACCTGTTCTGGAACCTTCCTTGAAAGAACCTAAATCCAAATCAATAGTTTCTACATCTTCTGGGCTTTCATCTGCACGAATCTCTCCCACACCTATAAAAAAACATGATATTTTTAATAATATTAAATACACTATAACATATTATACAGAAGTCGACAGAGATTTGGATATGCCGGTATACGTGGTATGCAAACTAACCTGCTAAAAGAAGCAAGGCCAATAATAATAAATACTTCATTTTATAGTGCAGCAATCCTTTTGAAGCTTTTCTTGCTATTTATTGATGCAGTTTATCCAATCAATAAGCAACTTCCAGAAATTGCAGAACTCCTTTTATTACAAAATATTCTCGGCAAAGATTGAAACCAACTGAAATTGCAATTAACACTCAACTGCAAAATAATACACAATGTACGGTGGTTAATATTCAGCCAACTGTGCTCTCAGACATGTATCTTTAGTACGTACAGGGTTGCATTAAAAGGTTCACACAGATTTTTCTTGTACTCCAATATACTTTATTTTAATTGGTTTGCCCTTATACTTAATTTTATAATTATTTACGGCAAACCCATGTTATTAGAACATTCAAGCATATTTTATACAAATGTTTTATTATGGATTAGCGCAGTCTTAAATGTACAATTTGCAAACAATATGTTGATGTTATAGTTACACACAACCCTTTTACAGAGAAGAGAGCCACTACAAATGTCGTGCAATGATTGGTCCAAATCATAAAAATATTTAGTACAGTTCATAACCAAAACTGTTATCGAAATTGTCTAATGAGATTTGGGTTTCTCTATAAATTTACTTATTTTTTACACTATGCTAATTGGACAAAAATACCTAATTCAAAAAGATAGATTTAAGAGATAAAGTTAATCGTTGGAAATACTTAGACGCCCACAGTTTTTAATTGCCTTTTCGCTATAAATTTCCCTTTGAACCACTAAGTAATATTTATATGTCTTTCAATAAGCTTACGTTGGAATTCTAAAAAATATGACAATGAACAATAATTTAACCAAGTCCAAGTATTCAACTTAGTAAAAAAGCATTAATATGTAACGCGCTTTTGGAAACCTTTTGCATGACAGCTTCTTAAAGCACTGTTGCCCATCCAACATACGAATATATAAAAAAAGAATAATAAAAAATTGGTGGATACTGTTAATTCATATAGTTACGTTTTATTTTCATATCTCGTATTTATATGCATTGAATTGAATTAAATTAAATATTTATCAGTTACTAATAGCTAATTAGGGACTCCATCTACGTGTCCTTTGTCGTTTGCCTGTTGCATTAATTATTAAAGATACATTTAGTTGTGTTCTTTTTTGTTTTCTTTTTGATGCTTTTATGTTTCAGTTTTTAAGGTATTTTATATTTATAATTTTTGTTACTATGTTTCTTATGAAATATGTATTTAGATATATTACATTTCTAGCGCATTCTAAATAAATTTACTTCGTAATTAAATAGTTTACATATAACTACTTATAGTAAGTTTAGTTTTAATTAAAATTAATAAATGTTTTTGTTAAGCTTTATTCCACATTTGTATATTTATACACATATATGCATATACATATGTAATTTCTAATATATTTAAATTTTCGATTTTGTTTTTTAATTGGCTTTATCAAATATTTTATATTTATTGCATTAATCATTATTTTTTAAGTGGTTTTATTGTTATAAAACTAGCTTGGATTTATGCATTAAAATCATTGACAACGAAAAAATATGCCCTTTATACATATGTATGTATATAAAACATTCCATATTTCTTACTTAAAATTTTCAAGTAAACAATATATAAAGATAAAGCTTTACTCATAATTGTATTCTTTTGTTATTTATATAAACCTTGTTTCTGGAGCAATTGATTTTCTTGTTTGATCTTTAATCTCTAGCATTTGGTTCAAATTTTTCAGTATGTATTCGAGCAAATGAAAATTTACAAACAAAGTTATGTATTGACACCGTTTTAGGCTTTTACAGAGAAATTATAATTTTAAATGCAGATGTCAAAAATACATACCTACTCCCTCTTCAGCACACAAACTTTATTATAAACAATCACTGTGTTACTTTCGAAGCATTATAATCAAAAGCCCGATTGCATTTCGTTCTTCTGTGTGCATTAATTACAATATATACATATTTTTAGTTTTAATAAAGCTGTACGAAATATACGTATTTCAGAGATATTCAATAAAATTTTCAGCGACAAAATTAAACTTTAACCATTATGTTAATTTCATTAAATGAGGAAAACGAGCAATTTGCTTGTTAAAATGGTTCCAAAGTTTTGTAAAAACTCTTGTTCAAGTTAAAAAATATCGAAATTTGTATACAAGCGGATTGCAATTGTGTGATCCTAAAGCAATCGTATCTTGTAATATTCAATATATTTCACTTGCATGTAAAAACAGGAGCTTTTAAAGTTCCGTTTAATAATTTCAGCAGAAATTAAGAGAAAAAATAAATTTTTAATTCTCAAAATAAGGTATTTTTTTTCAAATATTTTTTCTTTGTTTTTAATATAAAAGAATTAATAGGTATGGAACTTAAAGAATGATTATATATAAATATACATACAATGCAAAACTATTTGTGTACATGTATATTTTGGGTGGATGAGTTCAGCTACAGAAAATGTGCTTTATAAATTTAATTCTTCACAGCTACAACTATATGTAGAGTAGTATTCATCACATTTAGCACAAATTACAAGTTTCATATGCAGCATTGAAGTTCTCATTTACAAAGTTGGTCCATAGTATGACTCATCCGCGTACATGTCCAATGGTTTTTGTGTTATAATTATTGTTAATGTTAGTTACATACATACTTCGTTTCATTTTGCTATTTTTAAGAATACACCCTAGTTATGTTTTTCTACTACTTCAATTGTGTACTGTTTCATTTTGTCGAATGCCCCACTTAATTCTTGTTAATGTTTCTTCTGTAATTTCAGATTTAAAATGTCAAGAGGAGAAGCTTCGATTTAGGAATATAAACTTAAATATTAAAGGTATTTTAATATATGTTTAAGCATTTATGTATATATGCAATATACATTATGGTATATATATAAAGTGTGTGGATGTGCACTTACATCGAATACAAACAATATGTATTCAGATTCTCGTATAATTACGGATTAATAGAAATTATTTAGTTGTTGTTTTGCGCCGATGCGTTTGTTGCGCTAACTAATCAGTTTACTGCAGTTCTTTTTATAAATAAGTTGGCATTACTAATGCTTACGCTTGTAATTTTTATAATTATTATTTTTTGATTCATGTAAAATAATATCGCTGAAAGTGTTCGCTATAAATGTGGGATGGGGCCTTTTTAGGATCACAAGTAATCTCCTTGCCACTTTTTCGCTTTCATTGTTTATTGGTCGGCACTTATTTTGAAGCATTGCAATGTCTACAACGACTGTCATTACTCAGTGAGTAAAGTGAATAAACGAATTTCAAAATCTAAAACTGCTAAACTAAATGAAGACGACCTGACCTATGCTCTATTAACTAGTTTCAATTGTGTGTATTTATATATATAAATATATATATATATATATATGTATATAGTATGTAGTTGAAATCTAAACAATAAAATATTATTTCGCGTTTCTCACGTCGTTGACAACGTTCGGTTGCACACATCCAACACCTCCGCCACCACCACCACCTGGACGCATGCGAATCGATGGTCGTCGCTCGGGTGTATCGTAAGGAGGACGCGATGAGTTTGTGGCCGCCATTGAATCATCCATATTAAGACCGCCACCACCAGTGCCACTGCCCACAACCATTTGGGAAGTGCCGCCACCTCCGACCATTGCTCCGCTACTACTGACCAATGTCTGTGCTCCACCGCCTGAATTCATGATTTGTGCACTACCTATGGCAGCGACACCACTAGCTATTTGTTTTTGATTGTGTTGATGTTGTTGTTGCTGTGTTGCAGATGCTTCTTGTCCCTGTTGGCATTCACCACCACCATCCTGATTTTGTTGTATGGCTTGTGGATTGCGGGGGCCGCCAAATTTTAGCAGATTCCAGTCGAATACGTAGTCATAGGTAAAGCCAAGACGATGGAATAAATTACGAAAGAGTTTTCTTAAATAGCAATAGTCCGGTCGCTGCTCAAAGTGCATTTGTCGGCAAAAGTTCAAATAATTTACAAATTCGCTTGGAAAACCTTTGCACAATGACAATATCGTCGTAGAAAGTTTCTTTTCCGAAATGCGTTCGTATTTTTGACGCTTGTTAGCTGCCTTCAAACCTTGCCATGGCAGTGCACCCAAATTGAAATACATCAGCACGTAACCGAGGGATTCTAAATCGTCACGACGAGACTGTTCAATGCCCAAATGTGTATTGATCGACGCATAGCGGGCAGTGCCGGTGAGATTTTTATTTTCCCGGTATGGTATGTGTTTCAGTGAGCGGGCGTCGCGGAATTTTTTCGCTAGTCCAAAGTCAATTATATAAACAAGGTTGCCCTTCTTACCCAAACCCATGAGGAAGTTGTCCGGTTTTATATCTCGGTGTATGAAGTCCCGAGAGTGTATGTAGTCTATGCGAGATATCATCTGATCGGCGAGTAATAGAACGGTTTTTAATGAAAAACGTCGGGAACAGAAATTGAATAGGTCCTCTAATGATGGACCTAACAACTCCATCACCATCACGTTGTAGTCACCTTCTGAGCCACACCAGATAATACGCGGTATACCAATGCCGCCCTGCATGGTTTTATAGAATTTCGACTCGATGTGGAGTTGGGGATGTTTCGTACGAATGCATTCTAGTTTTATGGCAACTTCTTCGCCCGTATTAATTGTGGTTCCAAGATAAATATCCCCAAACGATCCTGAGCCAATTTTACGACCCAAGCGATATTTATTTCCAACCCGCAATTCCATATTTTTACAAAATAATGATCTCTAAAGGCTAGTTATTCTTTTGTTACTGATGTGTGAAGTTATGGTTTTTGGCGCTGAAATTAAAATATATATTTAGTTAGTTATTGAGAGCAACACAAAGAATCTCAAGTAGTTAAACCTTTTTAATGTTGAAACAATCGTGTTATCAATTATGAATGACTTCTTCGAGCAGAGCGTCGTTTAGGTTTTCGGTTGTAGAGTTCATAAACTAAAACGTAAGGAAATATTTGTAATTTACTGAAATTTAGCAAGAGAAAAGGAAAAAAATTAAATAAAAAAAATTATTTTAGTTTCTTTAATATTTGTAATTGACATACGGTTTTTAAACTCAAACAGATATGCCTTTGAATGTGAAAATATTGAAAAATATATATCTACACACACATTTCAAATTTCTCACAATACCGTTCTTTATACACTAAAATTTTGAGAAATTTATGTTTGTTTATTGAAAAATTCACTATTAATTAAGTAAAATTATTTTATTGGTATTTATTTTACTGGTGTACTCGGTCACTGAATATACGAAAAATTTTTGTTTCTAAGTTTCAAGCGTTTTGAAATAAGTTTACATTGGCAGCACATTTAAAACGAAAAACCCAAAAAAATCAGGTTGTTTTTAAAGCTGAAAATTGAGCGAAACTACCGTATTTTCTATGTTGGTTACAAAATCGTATGATAATATACATATGTACTATATATCTCAAAAATATATCAGTATATACATAAGTACATAATATCTTACCGCGTTGTTTTTGTGGTTACTCTAGCGCCGATGAAAGAGTGGAAATGAACTGTGTTGCGAATGGTGTCGTATCGTGGCAGTGTGTGGTGAACAGAAAAAAACGGGATTTATGTGAGGCGTCTGTCAGTTTTGCGGCTTTCTGTTAGTTTTTGAATTGTGTATGAAACTAAGATCCTTTATCCCGCTTCAGACTGTTACACTGTTATTCTCAAGGCAAAGCGTTTTTGCTTTGAAATACATATTCCGTTAAGAGTATTTATAGAACTGAGCCATCAATTAAGTGTCGGGTTTATAGAGTTTGGCTGTCGAATTGATTTTTGCTCCGTTTTTGCTCTGAAAAATGTGTGAAAACTTAAATTGATTAGTAAAACAAGACAATAATAAATAATTATTCCTTTAAGAATTGGCAAATTTCAGTCGATTAACCTGACTAATAATAGTTCTATACAATAGATAATATATTATTCAGAATACCTTTACGCGGTCGGAGGTAAATTTAAGCAAGATCGAACGATGCGACTCACAACGCTATAGGAGGGAGCTTAATCAATCAATACTTTTATTGCGTTGGGAATTATGTTAATACAGTGAAATTTCCCATTAGGGACATCCTTCTAACCATACACCTACCATAACCGGGCAAATTTCATGAACGAAACGTTTTCATTACTGTTTTTTATACAAAATCAGTTCTTATAACCAGGCATGAGTTCCAATGACCGGATACAGACATTATTTAAATGTACAAAGTTGTGTAAAATTTTTAGTTGCCAAAAAATCGTAAATGAAAACTAATGATATAATGTTCATTAATTCACTTCTGGTCAACATTGGTTCATATTTATTAGTTCAATTGATTCTAATTCTTAAACATAAGTTTTGGCATGTGCCGATATTTGGACAACTTCCATAGCCGTACAAAAACACTGCGACGAGTTATAAGGAATTTTACTGTATATGTATATGTTTTATAAATAATCCTAAACAAGTAGAAAACTAAATTTTACAACTCTATGCCCCTTTTTTTGTTATGTAAGGAAAGCTCCGCAAATTTTGATATAGATTTTAGCTATAACCAATATCTTGAAAAGTTGTATTCTTTGAGGTAACTTCTCAAAATCTTACACATTAAACTATTTCTTATTGTCAGTATAATACTTTAATGAATTAATGGAAAAGTATATTTTTGAATTAGGTGACCACGATTGTTACATTTATTTATGGGATTCTACATATGCATATTTCAGGAAAAATAACGCATTTCTCCTGCATACAAATTTCATTACATTTAATTCGACCATAAATTATTTTGGCCACAGTAGTTTTAAACATACAGTCGCTGCTTCTAGAAGATGGGTTATAAAAGTATCTCTTTATAAAAAAAAAAAAACAAATATAGCGTTTACTAATTTTAATTATATAGGCCTTTAATATAGACCAATGACATTAAAAGAACTGTTGTTAAATTATAACTAGGTCTGTAAAGAAACAAATAATACGAAAAATCAGCATCCACACACGCATTATCGATCGCCTAACCACACATATACAGCAAACAGCTGACGATAGCAGCTGGAAGAGGAATTGGAAAAAGAAAACAAGACCAACTACCAACATCAACAAAAAACAATATCATAATAGAAAACAAAGTATTTTCTCTTTATGTTTTATGAAGACTGCATCGCAGTTCATTTGATTTCCGTTTCCGAATTTATCAATTTATTAAACTAACTTCAATTCTACGAAAATTGTATATTAGTTAAACACTTTTTGGATTAATGGAAGGAAAAAGGGTTCACAGTATAAAGGCGTTTCACATTCCTCTTAAACATTAAATTAAACCCCCCATTTCATCGTCGCCAATAGCCGCTTAGAATCTAATTAGAATGAGTCTTCTTCTTGCTGTATTTCATCTCTTTGTACACATTCAATAATTACCATTAAATTTCACTGAATAATGAAATTAAAACATCCCTGAAGTAATTTGGAGGAACATTGCTGAGTTGGCCCTTTGGCAGGATAAAAATCAGAGTACGTTCCAGTGCGTAGACCCAACCAACTGTTCGTTCATTTATAATTGCATTATTATTACTGATCTTTATATATCTACATGTGAATATAATTTCAGAAGTGAGGGGAAGAAATGTGTATCTCCTTAATTCAGCTAAAAATGCGAGTGACTGCTCGATGGGGAAACCGGCCGTAGTTCCTTGTAATTCTCATTGCACGTACATATTAAATCAAACCGATAACTTCGTTAAGTTGCATTTATACATCCTTCATTCTTTAGTAAGTAACCGGACCCGAATTTTTATTCGGCCAAGGACTGTCAACTCCTCACCTTGTCTCGAATTTAGTTCAGAATTTTTTTCTGCCATTACAGTAACATTATAAGTATATCTAGAGTATCTCAATATGCATTATTTTACAATTTTGTTAATCCCAATGTATATATTGTTTTGTTCTATTTAAAAAATTCACCTAACGTACTTTAGTATCACCAACAGTCACCGGAGCTTTTGTTCCTTTTTTTGTAACGGTTTTAAAATTTATTTTCAGTCTATATAATAATAACAATAATAAAATTACGGAGACAATGAAAACACTTTTAGTTTTTTACAAAATAGACCCCAAATACTCTAGTAATCACTTTTTTCATTAAAAAAAATCTAAAAAATGCTAAAATATAAAATTAAGTTCACTTGCAGTCAATGGCCTTGCATTGGCGAGGACAACCAGATGTGTTGACACCCGCAAACGGCATAAGGCTAAAAATTGTATTACACACAAGTGATAAAAATTAAACCGAAAACCATGTAAGCAGCTATGGATATAATAAGCGAAACATGTGCGCTGATATTTATTATATTAATACTTACATTTTCTTTGGTCGCGTTGTCTGCTTTTGCTGTATATTTATTTTGGAAATTGAGGGATATAATAAAGACGCACCTGACGACAAAAGCTCACACACACTCCACATTCATTAGACACCTCGACCAGAAAAAAGAAAAATTAAATTCTTCGTTTTTCACAATTTGTAATTAAGAAAGATGTAAACATGTTAACGGAGATTATTTTATTTTATAGAAAAGTATTGAAGCGAAAAAGGTGATCTGAACCGATGTTCACGACGATTTCATCAGTATGTAACAACGGGCAATGGACATGGTGTCACGGCAAAGTTGTCTAGTACGGCTATGCTGAAAATACTGCGAATCCTCAAATATCGCGTGTATGTATCGGTAAATGGATATTTAATTCACAACGAGACCGTAAGTAAAGATGATACAATTTATATAATTTTATTTTATCTGCTTATGTTTGTCGTCGTAGTTATCGAAGGTGTTTTAAGCGTCAAAACATTTTTTTATATGCCTAGCTACGACTTTTCGTTCAAGCAGAATCCACGCACGCACGCACGCACAAATCAAGATATTTTCCTTTAGGAATATTTCAATACTTCACACTTATTTAGTAGATGAATAGGTTTAAAACCTTTTTTTCCGGATATAAAAGCCCACTTATTCACATTAGTTGCTTCGCCAAAATTTTCATTTGTAAAATAATCACAAAAGATTTTCGAAGTCGCCTCGTTGGAATAATTTTGTCCGTCCGTTTGCTAATGTTCCGAGCTTGTCAGTGCTATCTACGGTTGAAAACAGTAAATTGCTATTTCTGTATCGTTTCCACTCATTCGTTTTGAATTAAGGAAACTTTTGTTCATCTTACTTGCGCATACATAAGCAACAATAGTGCATGCAGCAGCTAGCAGCTCGTTGGCCTCAATCGGCGATGGTATTCGCATTTATTCACCTTCGAATTCGAATGTAAACGGGCAGGGTTACCGTTACCAATTGTTGGTGTAACCAACTAAATGACTGATTGGAATAGATTTTGGCGCTAACGGAGCTACTGTCTACACATAAAAAATAATTTAAAAAAACTAATTGAATGTCTGTTATAACTTGGCTTTTTTATAAGTGTCCCTTTTTCATGTCTTTCAATGGCTATAAGGGAAGGTAACCCTGTCTTATACATTTAGTATTTCGAATTCTTTTCTTTATTTTGCTTCAACGTCGCCGTGGCTGCTTATAACCCAATCTTCGAAACAATGTTTTTCGCCACTTCGCATTTTTTTTTACTTTTTTCGTTCACTGAATATCCTACATTGGTGACTCTCCACAACACATGCTAAATTCTTAGGTTACACATATCGATTGAAATTAAGGTTCACACGCGAACTCAAGTTTTAGGCACAACTTCCTTTCACACTTACGTTTCTTTAATTATTTATCCGTATATTTGTTGTAAATTAATTTAGAATATCACTCAATTTAATCTTTTCAATAAGACTTCGCCATTTCAGCCTATCGAACAGAATTCCAGTGTTGAACAATTATGAATTGTATATTAAATGTCGAAACAAAATGTCATCGCATGGTTGGGAACTAAGCTAACAGGGTTGTATTCGTTAAACCCAGTTCTCAAGTAAAGTTTCCACTTTTATTTGTAATTTTACTCTAATTTAATTATAATTATTTTAGTTATTAAGTCAACAGTAAATATGGCTTTGTACATGTAAGTGAAAATGTTTCAAATGATTAGACATTTTGCATCTCTGGTTTTACTACATACTGGACAGAAAGACTTATGATATAGGATGATAACGGTTATGTTGGAAACTTCGATAAATCAAATTAAATAATAAATAAATTAATTAAATATTAGGGTTCCGCTTATTTTTATGAAATATTTCATATCTTATAAACTACTTATCCCAACTCAATCAAATACGACCCACAGCATAAGCATAATACTTCGGCTAGTTAAAAATTGGTTACGACCACGTCCATTTTCCACATTGTGAAACCCGAGGGTTTATTTTACTTCAGCACATGCATATGTATGTAGGTATGTATATATGTATGTATATGCGAACGGATTTGCAAATTCGTCTCTGCGGTTGCTTTCGTATACCATATACCGTTTATGTATACATACATACATACTATTTGTATTGTATGTTATATAAGAAGTATTCAAATTAAATTTAGTTTACTTGTCTATTAATTATAAATTAACAAACCCTGCTTATATTAAAACTCATTAGATATGAACATTTCTGCACATCAGAATAAACTTAGAAATTTAAGTTTTATGAACTGAAGCTGGGCTAACTAAAATGGTTTTCTGTGGTTGATTATTATTAAGTTAAATGTCTAATAGCGAACATTTTCGTTATCAAAATTATGGACGTCTGGACATGTTTGACACACACTTAATCCTTACAAATCGCTATAGTCATAATAATCGGCCTCACTCGAACTTAACTACTTCTTTCTTATTTTACTCGGAGAACCGTGAATATAAAGTAAGTGTAGTTCGGCTTTACCAATTATTTGTTTCCTTGGTTGACATTATAAGGAGGCAAATAAGTAGATAAATTATCATAATTACATACATACTATGTATTTAAAAAGCCAAAGAGGGTAGATAAGGAAGCATAAGTTCTTGAACAATATGTATATTACGAGTATATTAATTTCACTTTGATTGATAACAATTTATTATTAGGAGGATTACGAGAATCATAAGGGTGGAAGTTGAAGGAGAAATAACATTGAAATTAACAAACAAGCTAATTTTAGAGAGTGACTTTTTCTCAATATACATACATAAGTATTTTTGTATAACAATTTTATTTTACAGTAAGCTCGTTCAAATTGTTTAAAGGTTAACTAAGCCATGAGAAATTGCTTAGGAGTTTAACACTTTCTTCTCTTTCAACATTTTGCTTTGTAAATACCCTGTCGAACTTGGCATGCATATGGAATATATTTAAAATGTTTATATGTAGATACAATGTATGTATAATCTGTGAAATATTAAAAGTGTGTAATGTCAGGCAAGTAGTTACATTTTGTCACTGACTTTTATCGGGCGTATATCATGCGTATAATAAAATTTTTCCAACTAGTGCTGACTGAAGTCCCTGTCAAGTCTAGCTTGGTTGAGACGCTTTCCCAGCTTATGAGATATATATATGTATGTACATATGTATGTATGTGTATTTATGAACTTGTGTATACTAAATCTTTCATGACACATCTACAGCTTTCTTAGATTAAGGCGAAAAGTCGGTCTTAAAAATATGGTGTTTTAGAAATAACTATTTTTGAGTGGATATCTAGAAGTAACGACGCAGTCATACTTTTACAGCTTTTACCAAAATATAGAAAACGAAAATTAGAAAATCATTCTCGTCTGTGGTGGAAGTATAGTAAATGTTGATGTTGGTTCTACGAACAAAACATAATTCAATATTTTATATCTCTTTCAAATTCCTTGTTTTCAAACTAGCCAATGGAATCGTAACAATTTATTAAAAAGTGAGCAAGAATGGTTTCTGCAAATAAAGTTAATATTATTATTATTGATATTAAATGGAAAATATTTCTTGATTTTTTTCTTAAGCTTGCAATATATTTCAGTAGGAATCCATGGGTACAGTTCCTGGTTTTCATAGTTTAGCAGGGGACTATGCACCCACATCACTGTTGACAGTCATATTTTCGAAGGCGTAGATAATTTCGTCTATCTTGGAACCAGCATCAACACTAAAAACAACGTCAGCCTCGAAATCAAACGCAGAATAACGCTTGCTAATAGGTGCTACATTGAACTAAGAAGAAGTATAGTTCTCTCTTGACGATCAAAAACCAAACTCTATAAGTCATATATTATTCCCGTCCTGCTATATGGTGCAGAGGCATGGACGATGACAACATCTGATGAGTCGGCCTTAGGAGTTTTCGAGAGAAAGGTTTTGCGAAAGATCTATGATCCTGGAAAGATCATATGGAGAAGGACCTGGCTTAGCTTGGAATCTCTAATTGGCGCCACCTTGCGAAAAGAATGTCGCGCTGTTGTTAGCTCGGCTTTAATTACGAAGTGGTTTTTTCGCCAGTATAGTAGTTTTATTATTTTGGGCAAAGCTGTATGTAACAGTAGAAAACAATACCCTTTGCAGTAGCAACAGGTAAGTCATCGGCACAGTATTCACCATTTAGCCCTTGCAGGGCATTCAAGAAACACGGTGAATGTAAACGGCAAGTATACGAGGGTTCCTATCTATATTTCGGTATTAGAGAACAAAAATCAAAATTAATTTTCGAAAATCGTTTTATTGTTTTTCAAAATATTCTCCATTAAGATCTATACACTTTTGCATGAGTTTGAACCAATTTTTGAAGTAGACTTTTGCCATTCTGATTGATGAATAGTGTTCAGAGCGCGTCAACCGCGTCTTCAGGTGTCGAAAAACGTTTAACTCTTAGTTTATCTAAAACGTGCCTGAATAAAAAAAAAGTAACTTGATGTCCAGTCAAGACTATGTGCTGGATGAATCCTCAAATCGATGCATAAGTGCTCAAAAATGCAATTGTTTCAGTCGATGACGTGGGAAAGAGTGATCCGTTTTCGACAGTTGGTTTAACTTACTTTTTGAAACACAACTGGCAAACAAATGGCTGTATACCACTCAGAATTTACTGTTCTGCTTAGTTCCAGTGGTGTGTTTGCAACATGTCAAGTTTTTCCAAAACAATAGGCATAAGATTGGAACTGCTTCGTGCGCCAAAAACATATAGTCGACTGCTGTCATAAATCCACCATTCTTCACCTATCAGATCGCTACCGCTATCGTATGTTTAACATTTCCCTCGGCCAATCGGACGGTCTTAGTTTGAGCGACTGAAAAATTTTGTGGAATTCAACGTGAACAAATTTTTTTACATTCAAATATTCATGAACTATTGAATGTACGCTGGTCCCACTCTTGCCACATGACGACCTTGCACACACATCAATCCTTGATAAAATGTGCGTGATTTAATTTTGGCTGAGATGAATGTTTTAAGTCACTGTAAACCACACATATAACGCTCGTATGTCAAAACATTCTCATAAAAACTTTACGGTAAAGTTGTGAGTTGCCAGATTGCAACTAGGGTTGCCAAATCCCGAAAAATAAAAGGCAACCTACGTCCATACATGTGTACATATTATTTAAATACATGTGTTCATATGTATGTATGTATGTGCGTATTTAGCATTAACAAGATGTACATATGTATGCATGTATGTAAGTGGCATAACTTGGCAATAGCAACCAAAGCAAGAAATAATAACCTCAGTGGCATCAGCGAAAATCGCGGTAATATTGCTCACTCGCGTATACGAGTATGTTGGTAAGCTGTTGACATCGCTTCTCTCGTTGCTGCTAATTGATTTCATTTAACAAATGTCGCGAGCAATATTTACTCAACTTGTTATGATCATTTGCCCCGCTCGGTCGTGTGTTGATTCACTGGTTCGCTAATGTCTCCCATGTTGGTGTGTTTGGCTGTAATTTCTGTTTTATTGTTTTTGCTTTCCTTATGTTGTTTTTTTGCTATTACACTTTATTATAGCCGACGTTGGTACATATCAATGCATACATACTTACGTTTCTCACGTACTACTTATTTTGCTGTCTTTTTGTTGCCTTTGTTGTTTCTATTGTCCATCCACTTAAGTAATCCGTTAGCCAATAGCAGGCGACATTAACTGCCCGAGGCGGTGTTTTCTTCGCTTGCCGTTAATTGATTTAAATGATGCTTTTGCCGCTGCCAGCCAATCAGCACTCAGCGTAATATTTCAACTTTGAAAGTTCTTGCGATTACATAATTTGAACTAAAAATTCGATTACTTCATGGTGAGACAGTTTCCCCTCAGTAATAGCTAAACTCATTCTTAAGTAAAGGAAAATGGCCTCAACTTTGACAATTGCCCGAATATTGTATGTATATTTTCCCAGGTGAAAGTGCTTAACCGTAGATTGAATATAACATCCAGCAATCTGAATAATATAGGTTCCCAGTAGTAATATAGCAGAGATGTCACAACATCGGAAGAGATAAAATCATCCAATTGACCATTTAGGCTAAATATGCTTAATTAATTTATATGTAGGTATTACATAAGGTCTGTGCATGGCGTGACAGTTGGCCAGTCTAACCTAACCTAACTTAATCAACGTATAACACGGAGTTGAAAAAGTTACTAACTTAAACGCAAGAGTCTTACAAAAAATACTTTGTTCTACGACACTCTTCCCTTTTGTTTGTTGACTTTTGTCAAAGATTTACAACACGAATTGGTTAATCTCCTGGTAATGAGAAAAATGTTCATCAATTCTCCGGTGTCGGGTGAAGTCATTCATGCGCTTCAGTATCTGGTTAATTGATCACGGCAAAAGTCACAGGCTCATAAAAGGTTACTCGAAATCAGGTGTGTTATGTTATAAAGATTTAGAGTTTTATAAAAGGGCTGTCGGGCTTTGACACTTATTTCTGTCGGTCAGTGAGGTTCCTAAAATTTCTTGAAGGGGGGTCGACCGCTAATCGTTCAATAGCACCGCTAAATGATTAAGTTGAGTAATTTTCTTTAAAACTGTATCGGATCACGATCATCTATAATAATTTCGGTTTCTGATATTTGTTTTCGTGTTTCTTCTGATGCGAAGGAGTCATATTTTCATCCATTTTTATCTGAGTATGTGTTTCGTTGAACAATTATAGGTCGATTCGCTGCTCTCCCACGCTTAGCGAATCTAAGGCTGGTAAGACCTAACTGTGTGCTCTATCAAAAAATGTGTTCCTCCTTGCTCAAGGCGTGGATCTATCCCTCTAAATCAAACGTGACTGCACCACTGCTAACTGACACGTTTGTGAAGGAATATGTACAGTTGTACGCACACACATACATATAGACGTACGGTACACAATCATTTGACATTGAAAATTAGGATAGCTTCACGAAATCAGGTGAGAAGAAATAAAAAATTTAATAAAAGTACAATGTGTAATAACAAGTAGCAAATGGAAGGGAAAATGTATGCTTGTGTGTGTGAGTGAATGTGGATGACTCTATGGAGGTTATTATTTCCCAACTGTGTGTTACACATGCTTCGTTTCGTTATGCCACTGTTTGCTCAAGAAAGCCGCCCCCAAGATACCATGTCTGCGCACATACATACATACATTTTACTTATTTAACATGTATATGTATATGTATATATGTGGCTATATATGTTCATTTAAGCTGGTTTGTGTGTGTAACCATAAGAACACTTTGGGCTTTCAATTTTCCTTGAGTTCTTTAAGGTTGAGTGAACTGCTGTTGCGGCGGTGTGTTGGATGTGCTGCATTAATCGCGGCAAGTTGCTATAAAAGCGCATACACAAGTAAATGCTACACATGTACACACTTAATCCAAGTTTAATTCAAGCTTCTTTCATGCGCCAGAAATGGTCTTACTCTTACAGCATTTGTCTAATGCCCAGTGGATGTGATGTTACGATGCGGCGCTGCACTCGATGCGTCGGTCCTTTTGATGTGCGAAAATGTGCATTTGGAAATATTTCGATTCTTCTATGCCTTTGATGCGAAGTGTGTACGTCCGTCAGCAGCATGAAAGCGTTGATCAGTATCGAGATGGAAGAAATACTAAATACGACAATGGAAGAAGGGAGGGGAAGTATTGCAATAACTAATGAATTCGCAATTACTTCATAAAAGAATTAATTTGAATTATAGGAATACTTGTTAGTCTTATCTAACTGGAGCGTCTTCAGCTGCACTTACCCATTGTATGCAAATATGAAGACACATGCACACAAACTCACATATATTCATAAAGTCGCATGCTTGTCGCATCGAGAGGTCAATAAAATGGTCTATATGTAATGTCCGAAAAGTCTGCATCTAGCATGTAAAAGTATATACATTCTAGTGCCCAAAAAATAAGGTGACATTTGAATTTAAACTGCGCGCGTCGAAGGATTTGGAGAATTATTTTTTTTTAGGTTGGTAGTACTGTCAGTCACATTTATGTCAAATTTCATGTCAAAATATTCATCAGTGTTTGAGATACGTGTCGTTTTGTGAGCTGCTAAAAGTGAGTTTTTCGTATTTGCGATGTCGAAATTTGTTGAGCAAAGAATTTGCATTAAATTTTGTTTACGGAATCAATTTTCTGCTTCGGATACGTTGAGGATGGTGCAGAAAGCCTTTGGTGATGAGGCTATGTCTAAAAAAAATGTTTACAAGTGGTATAGTGAGTTCCAAGCCGGCCATGAACGTGTCGAAGACGAAGAGCGTCCAGGGCGACCATCAACCTCAACCGACGAAACTCACGTTCAACAAATCAAAAGATTAACAATTAAATTTCTGATAAGTTGGCATATCGAAAGGCTCAGCCAATACCATTTTGAAGGATGTTTTGGGCCTCAAGCGCGTCAAATCTCGACTGGTACCGAAAACATTGAATTGGTGTGTTGGAAACGATGCTTTCCGACTACCAGGGTGTCATGAAACGCATTATAACTAGCGATGAGACTTGGATCTACGCTTACAACCCCGAAACAACCGATCAATCGAGCGAATATCGTGCCAAAAGAGAGCCGAGACCAAAAAAATCGCGCCAAAGGTCAAAAATCAAGGTCATGTTGACTGTTTTCTTCGATTATCGTGGTGTTGTGCATTATGAATTCCTTCCAACCGGTTAACCAGTCTACAAGGAATATAATTTGAACGTTATGCGTCGTTTGCGTAACGCTATCCGCCTAAAAAGGCCGGAATTGTGGAAAGACAATTCTTGGGTTTTACACCACGATAATGCACCGTCCCATACTGCCCTCGTAATTCATGATCATTTCGCCAAAAACTCAACCCATATCGTTCCGCAGCTACCGTATTCACCTGATCTGTCGCCGTGCGACTTCTGGCTGTTCACCAAGCTCAAAAGACCTCTCCGGGGACACCATTTTTATACGATAGAGGAGATTCAAGCCGCAGCGAAGACGGAACTGAAGGCCATCCGGGAAAGTGATTACAACCACTGTTTCGAAGATTGGAAAATCCCGACATTTTTTGGGCACAGTAGTATATACTTGTATGTGTGTATATGTGCATACATGCGTAGATCTGTACTATTGTTGGCACTACTTAGTGACTAAAACCATTTGGAGTTGGTGTAAATACCACTTTTCGGATCTTTACGCCCGTGGGCGAAAATTGTGGTTCAAATACACAGGCTGAAGTGCGATTGTCGACCTCGCTAGGAATTTTACATAGCAATTCTTGCTTGGCTCGAATGTAAAGACACAAATTTCGGCTCCACGAAATCAGCTCGTGATCAAAGATTCTAGTGATCGCTATACATATATATTTCTGTAGTTATTTGAATCCCCAAACTATAATGTAATGCCACTAGGTCGAGATGCATTATTGAAGAAATAATGGTGCAAAGTGATTGGGTGATCTGAATTGTAATACGAGGTGTGTTCAAAAAGTTTCGCGAATTTTGTGTTTTTTCAAAAATTATTTATTTATTCATGAATATGAAATGAATATGAAAGTAATCCCATGAGATATTATATACTTGTGCCAACGATTTTTCCAATCTTCGAAGCACTTCAAAAAATCATTTTTTTTTTTTTATCTTCTTCAGCTCCTCCTTCGATGCCATCTTTATCTCTTCAAGAGAAGCGTAACATCGTCCTTTCATGGGCCTCTTCGGGAACAAAAAAAGTCACAGGGGGCCAGATCTGGGGAATACGGTGGCTGCGGCGTCATTAGTGTGCTGTTTTTGGCCAAAAAGTCGCGCACAAGCAACGATGTGTGTGAGCAGGGGCGTTATCGTGGTGCAAAAGCTAATTTTTGTTCTTCCACAAATCCGGGCGTTTCTGGCGGATTGCTTCGTGCAAATTGCGCATAACTTGCAAGTAATATTCCTTATTGATCGTTCTTCCCTGTGCAAGAGCTCATGATGCACCACGCCCCTGCAATCGAAGAAAACTGTCAGCAAAACTTTCACTTGGCGCGCTTTTTTCGGTTTTGGTTCGTGCCACAGCTTCCATTGAGATGATTGAGCTTTGGTTTCCACGTCATAACCATAAACCCACCATTCGTCACCAGTTATGACCCTCTGGAGCAAATTTGGGTCGTCGCGGACAGAATTTAACATCTCATTAGTAATGTTCATGCGATGCTGTTTTTGGTCACAATTGAGAATTTTGGTACGAATTTCGCGGCGACCATTGATAAAAATCGAATGGCACGAGCCAATCGATAAGTTTAGGTCCTCAGCAACTTCTCTAACCATACCATTTTCTCCACTTCATTAATTTTTTCGTCTGTTGTTGAAGTGCTCGGGCGTCCGGCACGCTCTTCGTCGTTCACATCTTCTCGGCCTTCTGACAACATTTTGTACCACCGATAAACGTTGCTTCGGTTCAAGGTAGCTTCTCCGTATGCCACAGTCAACATTCGGAATGCATCCGCGCACTTAATTTCGTTTTTCACACAAAATTTGATACAGGTTCTTTGATCCATTTTTTTGAATAGGTAAAAATCGAAGACGATCCGAAACACGTGCAAGCAAAGCAGCTGTCAACAATTAAATGAACATTCAAAATGGCCGAGATTGTCGGCATAAATGAGAGACATGAGTACTAACATAACGCCACAAAAAATTCGAAATTCGAATATACGTAACCCTCGAAAATTCAAAATTCGCGATACTTTTTAAACACACCTCGTATGTTAATAAAAAGCTCGTCAGGATCAGGAAGGACATCTCCAAGCCGTTCGATACTAAACGAGGTTTCAGACAAGGCGACTCCCTAGGTTCTGCGAGAGATGTATGGTCCTTTGAGCGTTGGCCACGACGAGTATCGCAATCGATGGAACGATGAACTGTGTGAGATATACGACGACATTGACATAGTTCAGTGAATTAAGAGACAGCGGCTGCGCCGGCTAGGTCATGTCATACGTATGGATGAAAACACTCCAGTTCCAGCTACCCGGCGAGGGAAGCAGAGGAAGAGGAAGACCTCCACTCCGTTGGAAAGACCAGGTGGAGAAGGACTTGTTTTCGCTTGGAATTTCCAATTGGTGCCACGTTGCGAAAAGAAGAATCGACTGGCGCCCTGTTGTTAACTCGGCTATAATCGTGTAAGCGGTGTCTACGCCCGTAAAGAAGAAGAAGAATTCGATTATCCATATATATTTATATGTATGTATATATGCATAAGCTTTTAATTTCTTCACTTTTATCATAACATTGATTTCAAAATTTTATTATATTCGATTTCGTTGACTAAGAAAGCCTATAAGTTTATTAAAAAAGTTACCCAAATTTGTTTTTATTTTCAGCAAAATAAATTGATGATATTATTCGAGTTTATTATTCTGTTTCCAGAGCCCAATCCACGAAATTAAACACAGATGCGTTAAAACATTATCTATGAATTAAGGTCAGATAAAACCGGCTTGAGGGCCGCCAATAAATGGGAGCGGATGTGCGGCCACGCAGACGCAATTACACACAGACATAAATCCCGAGGAAATGGGCCGGTGTACGCGGAGTAGGGGACGCTTCTTGGAAATTTTTTATGAACCACTTGATGGATCCATATAAATATGTATACACACCTATGTAAATACGTCTATCCTTGCTGGTGCCAAGTCGCAAGTGTTACTCTTCAAAGCACCACACTTACCCGCTTACACTTCCGTAACATATATGTATGTATGTATGTATATGAATGTGCCAGTATCTAAGTACGACTATTTGCTTTACTTATGTGTGCACGAATATTTGCATGTCAACTTTAAATGAGATATGTCTGCACACACACTTACAAATGCATTTCTGTGGTGTGCCCAAAGAGTGCCGAAGGGTTGGAACTTCCACAAGCATGGCATACACGCATGCGATTCTACTTCTGGACTTTTATAACTAAACTTAAGGGGGGACTCAATCGACTTAGAGCATGAGCATGCACGCACACAGGCACACCGGCACACTGGCGCGGGCTAACTCAACGAAATTAGTGAAAAAACCTGGCTCCACTTAAACGCGACTTGTCGGCATTATACGATACATGCACATGTATGTGTGTATCGGTATGCGGTCGTATAATTGACGCGAAACGTTAGGTCGGCAAATGCTCGTTAAAGCGATCTTGTGTGTGCACGAGTGCGCATAGGAAGGCGGGCAGTACGCGATTCGTTATCTGAACGATTGCCGGTGTTGGCGCGCTCTTGTTGGGAGCTCTATGTGGCGTTGTTGTTTATGGCTGAAGTTGTTTGTTTGCTGTGCTTGAGCTAACTGCGCTTGTGTTGGTGTTGGTTAAGTCAGAGGGATTTCTCCTCGAAGATCAGCGATCGCTGGCGACAGTTTTCGTCGGTGGTTCGAGCTATGCGCGCAACATTGTGATCGCTCACGGATATTAACGATCACTTGTTCTTTGCATTTTGTTGGTGGAGGGTGTATGCGTGTGTGTGCAGTTTAACCAAATTCAACGTTTAGTAAAGAAAGTACCAATAGAACGGTCTAAGAGCAAGCAAAATTAACAGAAAAGAAAAGAATACTATGAAACAATAAAATTATTCTGAGAAATAATTATTTAATCAATAAAGAGTTACGATTTTGTGTTTGGTGGTGTTTGTCATAATGGATACCGACATTAGTTCTCCCGAGTCGAAACAACCTCGCTCTAAGCCGGTGGAAACACTTGTGTTGGCAAACTATGCCGCTAAGGCGGAACAGAAGCGCGGTGGTGTTGGCAATGGCCGCAAAGAGGATGAGCGCATTACGACGGCTGTTATGAAGGTCTTGGAGGGATACGATTGGAACTTGGTTCAAGCGACCGCCAAGTGAGTGCTATATATATTTCTAAGTAACAGACCCCTCCAATATAATGTTATTGCTTGAAATTGCAAAAAGTGCGAATATTGTGTAAAGAAGAACTTCAAAAGCATCAAATGGTGAATGCCAATGATACAGATAATGTCCGTAGGAACGTCCACATTCACAAGTAATCTTAAATAGATGTCTAATAACTAAAAGAGCTTATATTCTGCTTAGTTCCCGTTTCAAAAAATTAAATTCAATTCAATAGACAATGTCACTGAGAAGTGTAGTACTCTTGGCATACTTTTTTTCCATAATGGAGTTCATTACACTATATATCCGAATAACGCTTCTAGCTACTTGAAAACCAAATCTCCAGTTCTTTTGGGTTTCCCTTTTGGAATGCCATCGTGAGTGTGTCTCCCTTCGGGCACGATCAAAATCGCCCAACATTCTTAACAATAAATTTGAAATTTTCAAAAACTCTTGGGGAGATAAGAGTCTTTTTACTGTTTTAATATTCAACTTGTTCGTCAGTCTTATCAAAACCAAGTTCCGAATAAATATGCCAACGGCGCTTAATTTTTATGGTCGTTTTTGTACCTTTTGTACCTTTTTATACTTTGAACAGGATTTATTAAGTTTGCGACGGTTTTAACACATTGAAGAAAACGTGGGTCTCTAAAAGGTATATAGTATACATACATATAATGTGACGAACTGAGTCGATATAGCTGTGTCCGTCTGTCTGCATATTGAGATATCGATCTGAAATTTTGCCGACGTGCGTTTCTCTCCAAGAAATTGCAGTCCAAGGCAACGCTAGAGCCTCCACATATACTATATTGTTTAGTTCGGATCGCTATCATAAAACTGATCCATCACAATACAGATGAAGATCGTCTTTAAAGGTCTTTTTTTAAGTAACCTTAATTCGACTTGAAGCTTACTTTTGTTTAACTACGTAGTTAGAACAAACTAGTAAAACGTTGGGGATATTATAGCTTCGCTGCAGCCGAAATTAACGTCTTTCTGTTTCTTGTTTTCTGAGTCCTATTTAATATATTGGACTGGCTAAGCATTATAAATGTGTCTCTAATAAGTGTTGGCATACAAAATTTCTCTGGAAAAAATTTTCTAATCTGCAATCATAATGCTAAAATGGTTATTCTGGGCGTGCTTATGGTCCATAGATGCATCGAACTGTCATTATCAGTTTGCACAAAATTGCACTCGGGTGTGGAAACTGGCAAATATGTGTTGATGCCTGTTAGAAATATTGGTGTGAAGTACTCATTTTTGCAAAACCAATATTTTTCAATAAAGTGATACGGTCCCCTATTGTTTGCTCAACTTATCATATCAAAATCGCACTTATGCCAAGCAATGTGTTTATGTTTGTGCCGTGAGATTGCAAAGCTTTATCTAAGCTACCGGGTGCACACCATCGCCGAAAACATGCTATCGCATTTTGTTAATGAGTCATTTATTGTTTATGTCTTTATGTGATTTTGAATTAAACACTTTAAATTGCGATACTTTGTGGTGTGAAATAAGTGTGACATTCGTGGCAATAGCTACGATAAGGACGAACTATCTACGTATACCTACTTATCAAATTTGACTTGGCTCGATGTATTTTGTATTCTATCCCCTGAGTAACGAGTACATCGAGAAAGTTTAAGAAACACTGCTAAAAAATTGTTATCTGGGAATTAGAGAGATAGCAGAGGACCCCAAAATTGCTAATGGAATGACTCAATCATTCCAGTGAGAAAACTGCGATCCGGGGAGGATGCAGAATATGGGTCCCCTGCAAGATCAATTTATTGATATTATATTTTCCAGTCACATTTATGTCAAATTTCATGTCAAAATATTCATCAGTGTTTGAAAATACGTGTCGTTTTGTGAGCTGCTAAAAGTAGTTTTTTGTTTTTTGCGATGTCCGAATTTGATGAGCAAAGAATTTGCATTAAATTTTGTTTACGGAATCAAATTTTCTGCTGCGGATACGTTGAGGATGTTTTGCAGAAGCCTTTGGTGATGAAGCTATGTATAAAAAAGAAAGTTTACAATGGTATAGTAAAGTTCCAAGCCGGCCGTGAACGTGTCGAAGACGAAGAGCGTCCAGGGCGACCATCAACCTCAACCGACGAATAGCTCACGTTCAACAAATCAAAGATTAACAATATGCTGATGAAGTTGGCATATCGAAAGGCTCAGCCAATACCATATTGAAGGATGTTTTGGGTCTCAAGCGCGTCAAATCTCGACTGATACCGAAAACATTGAATTTTTTTTTAAAAAAGGCGTCGCGTTGAAGTATGTGAAACGAATGCTTTCCGACTACCAGGGTGTCATGAAACGCATTATGACTGGTGATGAAACTTGGATCTATGCTTGCGACCCCGAAACAACCGATCAATCGAGCGAATAACGTGCCAAAAGAGAGCCGAGATCAAAAAAATCGCGCCAAAGTCAAAAATCAAGGTCATGTAGACTGTTTTTTTCGATTATCGTTTTGTTGTGCATTATGAGTTCCTTCCAACCGGTCAACAAGTCAACAAGGAATATTACTTGAACGTTATGCGTCGTTTGCGTAACGCTATCCGCCTAAAAAGGCCGGAATTGTGGAAAGGCAATTCTTGGTTTTTACACCACGATAATGCACCATCCCATACTGCCCTCGTAATTCGTGATCATTTCGCCAAAAACTCAACCCATATCGTTCCGCAGCTACTGTATTCACCTGATCTGGCGCCGTGTGACTTCTGGCTGTTCACCAAGCTCAAAAGACCGCTCCGGGGACACCGTTTTTATACGATAGAGGAGATTCAAGCCGCAGCGAAGACGAAACTGAAGGCCATCCCGGAAAGTGACTACAACCAGTGTTTCGAAGATTGGAAAATCCGTTGGCATAAATGCATTGCATCGGGAGGGGATTACTTTGAAGGGGATGAAATTGATTTGGAAGAATAAATAAAGAATTTTCAAAATAAATACAATGTCACCTTATTTTTTGGGCGCAGTAGTATTTACTGGACGCGGTAATCGAACCAACGACGTCTTTGCAAGAACGACGACCCGTCAAATGAAAAAACTTTCCATACAGGGATGATGGGAAAAAAGGCGGATGAAAAATTTCATATCGATATTTCAAAAACTAAGAGACTAGTTTGTATATGTACAGACAGATGGACGGACGAACGGACTCAGCTTATTTTGCTGATCATTTACTTATAAATATATTATTAAATACTTTGAAGAGTTTTTGACGTTTTGGGTCTCACAAACATCATGCAAACTCAATATACTCTGTTCAGGATGCAAAAATATAATATATAAAATCCTGGAAAACTTTGAATACTTTCAATGAAAAAAATGTTACTTCGACTCAATAAATTTAAAATTGTAAGATAAATCTCGTATGACAGCTTTTGGATTCGAAAAGAATATGCGCAAACAGTGTAAAGTCACCACAGTCCTTTTTCAGATATGAGACTCATTGCGCTCTTTATGATTTCTCATTGTCTTTACATCATTCAGTTTTATTTTTTTGTGAATTGTTTACATACTTATCCCCGATTATGTGGCTCTCAACTTTTAGTTTATTAAGAGTGTACAGTACTGTTGACATTTCGAAAATATACCTTAATTATAATGACACAGAATACTCATATTATAAACTAATCAGATCTTTCAAGATTCCAGATACAGAGAATATATTATTAATACAGTTATTACTAATTTATTAATACTGCTGTGGACAGCTAATTAGAAACGACACCTGTTTTTAAAGTAAATGATGTTATTTTGCAATAAATCACGAAATCAATTATTGAAACCTCTGTTAAGCTTAAACTCTAATAGTAAAAATTTGATTAAAATTCGTTTTTTTTTGAAGATTTGAACGAAAACATGTGGAAACAGCGATTTGAACGCGACAACTAATTAGAAACGAAAATATTTTATCAACAAAAAATAATGATATTACAAAAACTTGCTTGCTTTCAGTTACTATTTTGTTGCTTCTCTCTTTTACTTTAATATTGCTTCACATCGATTCCGAATTTACGTTATGAGACTTTGACAGCGCACCAATGGTGTAGCTTGCCATGCCGTTCTAATTTCATCACAAAGAACATTCATATTTGGGTTATTTTTGATGCATATGGCTCTTTTAACATTACCCAGAGATGTTCTATAGGGTTTAAGTCTGGGCTGGACGATTCCCACTCCAAAATATTGATAGAATTTTCATTAAAAAACGTTTGTGCTCAACTTAGGCTTTCAGTTGTTATCTTCTTTATAATCTTATGGAGTGGACCAACACCATTACAGATAAAACATCCCCACACCATGATTGATCCTCCACCATACTCAACTACGCGTTGCAATATAGCGAAGATCAAATTCTTGAATTATTGGACGGCGAACATACCTTCGACCATCAGGACCTAAGCGATTAATTTTTGTTACATCGTTCCAAATGACATGCCTCCGTTGATTTGTTGCCTTAGACCAATAAGAGTTGGCAAAGTCTACGCGTCGTTTCTACAAATTTTAGTCAGAAGTGGGTTCCTGCGTGCTGCTCTGCCGTGAAGTCCAGATTCGACCAAACGCGGGCAATTGTTCTCTTGGATATTTGGACATTTTATGCGTCTTGAATTTCACGTAGAATGTCAATGGAGCTCGTTTTTTGGGCCTCCTCGGGAGACACTAGTAGTTCTTCGCTACATTTCCATTGAAGTTTTTCGGGGTTTTTCTTTGCGTGAAATATTGAAAATGGCTTTAAAATTCGGTATATGCTTAAGGACATTCAAAACGCTTATTCGAAATTTCTTTCTTTGCACACCTTTCCAGACCGACGAAGGTCAAAAATGTAGTTGCGAAGGGTAGGTGTACAGCAGCAGCTTTTCCTCATTAAAAAACTTAACCCACAAGTTTGACACACATCCTTTCTAGAAGTCAATAATATTGCTAATAAAAATTAGCACCAAAAGGAAATTAAATTCTTTAAAGAAGTGTTCCTAATTAGCTGTCGCACTTAATTCACCTTCCAATAATAAAATAGTTTTCAAAAGTATTCTGCCCGTGCCCTGGTTCTTAGCTACCTCCTCTCCAATTTTCAGCTACAAATCGGTTCAGCCATCCTTAAGTTATAAAGATATACATATATTTCAAAATCAACGGTATTCTGCTAAAAAAGTGTTATGGTTTGGTTTATACAATTCCAAACCCTCTAATCTGCTTAATAATCATTATCTTAAGGCTATATGGATAACCGAATCTAAATTAAGACCAAAAATTCCATTTTCGTATATTATATATATTATATTTATATATTTCCTTCATCTGGATATAAAATACATAGTGTCTAATGTGTAGTATTCTACTTAACGCGTCCGCAAGTATTTATCTCGAAAAAAGTCTAAAGAAAATACGAAAAATCTAATTTTTTCCAAAGCAATCAAAAATTCAAGCGAACGGCAGCGGAAATTTGTTTAAGCTACTTTACCTTGCCACAAAGTAACGTGGGACAGTGGGCGATTCTCTGCTGCTGTCATGGCTTATCAATTCGCTGCAGGTTTTTCATGCGAATGGTTGTGTGTTGCACCGTTTTTTGTGTGTTTGCTGGTGAATGAAAAATTATTTGTTTGCTAAGATCGTCATCGCTTATCTCGCGCCAAAGCGCCCTGCAGCAGGCAGTGAAATGCAGTGCGCTGGGCACTCGAAAACACTGAAAAAAAAAACAGTGCAAACAAGTGTCAACCGCAAAATGTCAACAAAGCAGCAAGTTCACAAAGCCAGTGAAAACAAGGGAAAACAAAAAGAAAGCACCAACAAACAGCTTCCGACCTTCCGCTGCATTGTAGGCGAAAAGTGCTCAAAAAAGAAACTGAAGCCGAAGCCGAAACCTAACAACTAACTCGCACACTAGTGTAAACAAACAAACAACAATAACAACAGCGACAGCAGCGACAGTAACACAAATTGCGTGTGCATATTTTAGGCCGAGCGTGCAGCCGCGAGTGGCCTGCTCGGATTCAGTGCGTGGGAACTGTCACATGGCGGCTGATGCGGCGGCTGAGCGGACAGGTACTTGCTCGGCCGTTGCGGCAGTGAAGTCGCACTTCCATAAACGTAGCTGCAACGTGCTTGAGACACATACGTGCACACGCGTAAGCGACGCGCCTCCTCCGAGTGAACAAGCACTGCAGCAGTGCAGCGCTGCGCTCGTGTGCGTGTGTGTAGTTTTATTATCTGCTCAATAAATATTTACTTTTTCGCTTGTATAGTTTTGTTGCTCGTTGTTGGTTTCGGTTTCTGTTGTACATTGCTGCAACAAATGGGCTGCACGGTGCACATTTAACCGAAAATTAATTTGTTTGCCGCGGTTAAATAACCATACACATGTGTGTGTGTGCATGTGTGTATGTGCGTGTGAGGGTACTTAAACAACAGCCACATCAAAAGGTGCTAATTGCGCTTATTTCGTTCAAATGTAAATTTATTTACGAATTTGTTATAAGTAGTATTTGCATTGTATTCATTTCATTTCATTTTTAACTCTCCCATATTTGTACAAGTAGGTATATTATATACATACATACATACATACCTATATGTAAGAGTATTTGAACTGACTGTGTCACTTCGGTTGCTCACATTTCAGAAAACTTTGTATTCATCACCTTCATTCCAAGTTTCTTTCTATTGTTAGATCAATTGAACTCTCAAAACATTTTGTTTTTAGAATGATAACTTTCCTTAACGGTTGTAAAACTAATTGAGATGCGTTGGGTATTGTGTATTGGAACTCCAATGATCAGCTGTACTCGAACTTAGTGCTATCTGTGTGACGAATGAAGAAAGCATTTCATTACACAGTTTCTTACACAAGGTTCAAGTTCTCTTATTTTCGCAAAGTATGCGTACCTAATTACGATAAGACAATATCGCGGCGAAATCGAGCCTCCAAGCAATGCGCCTGCGCAATTACATTTTGAATCTCTTATTAAAAGATAAAAAATCACGTAGTCACTTATAAATTGGCAAAGCAGCATTCTCACATACTCACATTCACGCCCAAATGGGTTTAAATTATTACAGAACGAGAGATATGAATTAAAAGCAAGACCGTCGCTGGTCACATTTTGGGCCATTTTGTGCATTTCCTAACTGACAGACGTATCGACATGCATAAAAACACACTTCCTGCTGCCCTCGGCATTTCAAATCACCCCATTGCATATGTTTTGTTCTCTGGTATCTTGCATGCTACACAGATTGCATTTACAAAACGTCTGTGACTCTGACAGATGACACAAGTCCACTTCGGTGCAGATTTCGTGTGATGTCTCTTGTTTACACAGAGATTTGCAGGCGCACAAACAAACACGCTCGCAACGTAGTAGAAAATGTGGAACGGTCTTTCAAATATACTGGTTACACAGTAACCTTTTTCTGGCTGTGTTCAAGCCGAAGTTGTCCTTTTCAAAATTAACTTATTTTCAAATTTTGGTTTGACATTAGAAATTATAAAAATTTATATAGGGTCTTTATACCTTACATCTCCCGAGCATCTAAAATATTGGGTAGTCGAAAAAGTCTTTTCGTATTTTGTCAATAGAGACGTTGCAGTCGTATATCTCCATTTACATTGTCTCATACCATATAGTGTTGGAAAGGTGAGATTTTAAGTTTCATTTAAACAAAAAAAATTAAATTCGGGGAAGTTGGAAAAAATGATACAGCTGTTCAAAAATGAGTGAAAATAATGAAAAAAATTCGCTATATTTTGAAATTTTTGTATAAAAAAGGGAAGAAAGCCACCCAAGCCACCAATGAACAATGAAATTAGTGAAGTTTACGGAGTCAATGCTGTATCAGTTCGTGTAGCTCAACAATGGTTGTTGTTGTACAGTTGACAGTCCTTGGCCGGATAAAAATTCGGGTCCGTTCTGTTTACGTAGACCCGACTGTCGTGGGAACGGCAACAATGGTTCGCTCGCTTCCGTTTTGGAAATTTCGATTTACACTGATGAAAGTTTCACATCAAATTATGTCTGCAGCGGAAAAATGAGAAAAAGTGGTCGACCAAAATGGCAAATATATGTTTATTTATTTATTAGTATAAATATTAAGAAATAAGTTGAAGTTTGTTTAGAAATACGAAAAGACTTTTTCGACTACCCAACATTAATTAAGATGGGTTGTGGACCGGTATCCAGTCCAAATGAATGGGTTTCTCCTTAGTTTGGCATCAGTGCACATTTCCGTGAAACTTCGCCTATGCGGCTGCGTCTGCGTTTGTTTACTCGCAGATTTTCTTTTTTCACAGGCTGTTGCATCCTTCCCCTTCTCCAGCGCTTACGCGACCGGGCACTTCACGCTTGGCAGCGCGCTAATCACATTCAACTGATGCATTTCTCCGCCGTGGCACTTGTTGCTGCCTGTGGGTTTTGTATTTTTTGTCCACGTCGCCAGCGTTGTTTGTGTTGGCTTTGGCAGTATGTAGATTTGCAAAACTCATTAAATGATAGCTTGAAGTGCGCTGGCATCTTCTTCATTTCATTACACGAAAAAATATGACAAAATGGCACTTTGCTCGTAGACTCTCGCCAGCGACTGCATGCCACATCGCCATCAACGTTCAGCGTCCGGTGTAAATGAAGCATCGAGTAGCAGGCACATTTGCACTTTGATAAGTCACACTGCCTGGGACGAACGTCGCCTGTGCGATATGAATGAAGTGTGAACGCGCCAAATTAAAAAGGGCGGGTTCACGCATAAATATTGCCTTCAAATCAGCTAAGATGCATGCGATTTTATGTGGCAAAATTGTGCAAGCATTTTTATATCTCTTCCACTTCAGCAAATTAACGCCGTTTCGGAAGTTGCAAAATCATTTAGAACTTCTTTTGAGTGACATATTATCCCCACTTTAGTCGTAGCTGGCTGGAGCTTGCTGTTGCCACTTGAGTTAGATTTTCCTCCCCTCATTGCGTGTCGTGCGTAGAAGCAGTCGCAATATTTCGATACTGCCATGGCGTTCGTGCTGCAATTTGCTTTGATATCAAGTCAGCTATCTCATGGCGATTTTCGTACTTCACGGTGTCCGCGATGGTTCAACCATTAGAAGGGGAATGCCAGTGTAGCAGGACATAAAGTGCTGGATTTCGATATGCTGCAATCAAGAAGACTCACTTCTTCCGTTCAAAAGTAATCTGGAATATGCCCTGATCTTACTAATTAGGTTGACCAATTCTTCATGCAAAGTCCTTTTCCTCTGGAATAAAAAAAAAATGAAAAGTTCGCCAGGAACTGTCACACTATTATATTATATAAACTGTATAAACTACTAGTATTCTATCATAATATTCGACACGAAACTGAGCAGTTTGTACTGCCAGTTTAAAAGAGAATTTTTTGCCATGAAAATAATAAAGGTGATCCTAAACAAAAATTATTGCACCCCATTGCCGTCCTGTTCGGTATTCTGTAAGGTACACAAATGTGATAGGATATACGTTTTTTAAATACTGGGAAATGTGCTAGTTTCGTTTCCCAACCGCTTTCAACGTATTTGACATTTGATCACTCTTTTACAGTGATGTATTGATATTGTATGATTTTTTCGTTTCAGAGTCCCTTCGGACCGCAAAAAGGATCACATCAAGCGACCAATGAATGCGTTTATGGTCTGGGCACAGGCAGCACGACGGGTAATGTCCAAGCAGTACCCGCATTTACAAAACTCAGAGTTGAGTAAATCGCTAGGAAAATTGTGGAAGTAAGTATTGGTTAAATAATACACATTTTGAATGCTCTAGAGAACGAAAATTATTTTATTTGAATATTGAACCAAATTCGTGAATTAAGCAAATAAGCTACCTTGGAGTAAGTTATGAGTAGATCTGGTACAAGAGCAGTTTGGAAGTCATAGTGATGATTGATGCATCCAGTTGTTTGGCTCAATTTCGGCCATTTATTTATGGATCAAAGAACGTGATATGTGGCAAAAAGCCTTTATTAATGAAGTTATAACTGACTATTGCAAAATTTAATGCACAAGAAATGTGAGGGATAAATTTATAAATCAACTCAAAGATATTGTTTGCTATGCTTACACCAAGCAAGTTTATATTTAATCGCGAGACTGTCAAGCTTCAAATACGCGGAATTAGTTTGACAATAAAAGTTCTCAGCAAAGCGTAGATTACGTTTGTACTGAAAATTTCACGGTTCATCGATAGCGTTTTGGTGATAAGTACGAACATTCATGCAGCCGCGTTTGCTCGATTTAGCTCAATGTATGGAAAAATAGCTTATCAACATCGAACCAAAAAAAAAAAAAAAAAAATGAAAAATTATTACATACTCACGCTTGGCCTGTGCGTAATTTGCCTTTGTCTTTTGTTGAGCAGCTGGGCTTCAATTCGTCGATACGCCTCATTGACTCACTTACGAAGATCAATTAAAATTTGTTCTTTTCATTTCATTATTTTGTGTTGAAATCAAATTATCATTGGATTTTGATAAATATAACGAGCCTTTGCACGATCATTACATGAATTCACTTCACAAAAACCTACCATATTGGGTATTTGCCCTCTTTTTCCTTACTTTCTTTCCTCTTTGGAAGAATAAAAATTCACAACTTTATTAGAATGCCTACTTTTTTGCTAGTCTTATAGAATCTAAGTTCCTTTTTACTTGCTTATTTAACATAGTGAACTTTTTAAATTCACTTCGACATTTTCTCCAAACAGAAACCTCAAGGAATCCGACAAGAAACCATTCATGGAATTCGCGGAGAAGCTGCGACTCACACACAAACAGGAGCATCCCGACTACAAATATCAGCCACGCCGCAAAAAAGCGCGCGCACTCACAGCCAGCGGGGTGCAGTGCGACGATGTGCTGTCTGCGACTTCAACCACAAACTCTACCGCAAAACTGTCCTGTGAAACAGCAACCGATTGTGCAACTGGCGCTTTTCAGTCAAAGAGCTGCAGTGGGACGGCCTGGTATCCGGAAGGTAATGGGCGCAGGGAACGCATCAACCGCAAATCGAATTAATGGGCGCATCATTAAGCAAACGCCACAGCCGTGCCATAACAGCGGTAAAATGGATGCGCTGAGCAACTACAGCTCGAACGCGGCTTTTCGCAATTCGAATACTAGCAGTAATGGCGCTATCACATGTGCCGCGGATATGCTGAATAGCGAGGCTTTCATTAGCTCGCTGAACAGCGCATGTGCCGCTTCATTGCAGAGCGCTTGCTAACGGTGGGCTCATACCCGAATTGGCGGGACTTGATTTTGGTCAACAGTCGCAGCATTACGATTATGCGCGTCCAATGGATTCGCCTTGCTCAACGGCGAGTTCATTGCAATCGACTGGCGCCAGTACTTCCGCCGACGGACAGCCGCTCACACCTCCTGCCACACCATATACATTAAGTAGCGGCAGTCTGCTAAGCGCCACTTTGAACGACAAACGTACGCCCACGCAGCTACAGCCATCACAGGCACAAAACTTATTACGACCATTCAGTGCAGCTGCCGTGGTGGACTCGGATGCTGCCGTTGGTTATGATGTGTTAGGGGATGGCGCCCGCGAGTACATTTCTTTAGATGAAAGCCAGTATAATTCTGGGCTACTGGATTTTCAGCGTTCTACTCATGAACTGCTGACGGCCAACGAGTTAGCTTCACCAAACTACAATACGGCGGGCGGCGTAAGCGGGGGACGCATTTTTAATCCTGATGCAACTGCGAGCGATAGCTATAATAATTATGCTACCGGGCAATACCTTGCCTACAATTACGTTTCAAATACAGATGCCTGCAATTCGCCACATTCCATTGGAGTTTTGAATTACTTGGAGTCCGCATCATCTGCATCAGGGGTGGTGGGTGCAGGCAGTAACAGCAACAGCTCTAACAAATCGCCCTCGGCATGTTCAATGGGCAAGTTCGCAGCGGTGCATAGCTATTTAGCGCCGACTTCGATGAGCAATAGCGACATTGATCCAAAGGAAATTGACCAATATCTCATGGATCAAGTGATGGTGCCTCTGACCCAGGCCGAAGCTTCACAATTGCCGCCACGGTCGGTGTCCGCAGTGTCGACGACATGCCCATCTAGCACCCCGGCCTCATCCGCAGTTGGAGCGGTGTGTACAACAATAACCAAAGCGCCGTCGGTAGCAACAACAATCCCAAGGGGCAGTTCATGCATAAGGTCCATCGGCGATAAAGCGAACAGCGCCAGTGGTGATGGGGGCGAAGCTAGTAATTCTGTGAAATCCTCTGCTTCTTTTCAATTGCTCCACAAATCACATTCACAGCAACAGCAAAACGATGTTTTAGAGCTGCAACCGATACATCGGATATCAAGTACAACAACATCATCATCGACATCACCAGCAGCAACGAATGGCATTTCCAGTGAATATGGCGCGAATAGCGCTAGCAACGCCAATGAGAGTTGCAGCAACAACAATGGCGGTATGGGTGGCAGCAATGTCGGGAGCTCCGGTAATTGCTTTTATGTGAGTGGCATTGACATGAACGCGTCGGCGTTGCCAGTCTCTCACGGTTATCATCACCAACACTATGGACCACATCACCTAGCACAGCAGCAGCAGTCCTCGCCGCATCACCAAACACAACGCGACCAGCAACAGTCGCACCAACAGCAACAACATATTTGGGGTAGTTATGTCAGTCCGTAATCAGCTTTATCGGGTGCTTGGCCAGCCGACGAGCTTTCAACAGCTGCTCATTTACTCTTCCATCCGCTGTAGTCGATGCATTGATTACACATTTTCTTCCAAGCTTGTTCGCGTGCTCATCCGACATTACTGCTTGGCAATTGTGCGTACTTTTCAACAAATTGGCATGACGAAATATTTTGCTTGTTGAGAGGAGTTGCCTGTTCGATTCGATTTCACGACGCTTAACTGCTCAATTTTCGGAGCGGTTAATTATTTGGGACTGCCTGGCAACTCTGTAACTTTGCCACTTAATGTCAATGCATGATTAATGGTACCATCGAAAAGCCTTCAGCAATTGGAGCGCCATATGATTTTTATACCGTTTGGTTCATAGTGTAATTCCAGTCTATTTTTTTTATAAAAATTGCAAAAACATTTTTGTGTAAGAAGTACTAAGAATAGGATTTATGAAAATTCCATTAACTATTTTGCTCTTTATCCTATGAAGTTATAGTAAGTAAGCGAATGTTAGTAATTTTAAGTTAATGTAGCTGTTTCTTTATTGTATTTTAATTGAATAAAGTAATGAATATAATTCACGGAAAAATTGATTACAATCATACGTAATTTTGATCTGCTACACACAATTATGTTTTCGACGAGGCAGGGGATGTCTGACTTAGCGAAATTTGTTGTGCAGAAGTTGAAAAACTACGGGTTTTCTCTAGGCGGATTTGATAGATTTTCCAAAACGTTATAGATTTGTGAAATTTCTTGATTTTCTCTGCAAATCACAAAATACTAAACACACAATTGTTGAGGGAAAACTGTCAGCTCATTTACTGCCATTAAATAATATTTGTCTGGTAATTTGTTATATAAATAAGTCCAACATTGTTAAATATTTGCGGTGAAATTTGCTAATTTCTACCAAAAACACCGTGAAATAATTGAAAGCGGCGGCAAAATTTCACTCCAATATGTTTTGATGTTGTTACTTGCCATTCCAATATTTTTTAAGGTCTTGTAAGTATTTAGCGTAGTTTAGCATTTATGTTTTGGTCACCGTTTTGACCAATAACTTACTGCCATTTTGAAGAAAATTTATAATGCCATTTTTGTCTCTTTGGTAAAACACTGGAACCATCGGTTGTTCTTCCATTCGATAACGCTGCTTTTCTTGAGGTAAAATTTTCATCAGCAAAATCATTCACCAAAGACAGGAAAAGGAAGTAATCATCTGGCGTCAGATCCCCACTATAAGGTAGATCCATAAAAACCTTACATGCAAAGCCTCCGCAGCTTGTGGCGACTCACTATCGATGTGAGTAACCTGGCGTTCGCTGTCGTGTTAGAACACAATTCCTCTCCAAAGCTGGCCGTTTCTCAAGAAATACTTCCTTTAGACGGTTCAAACGTACGGCCCATGTCAGATATGAATGATATGCCTTTTCAATTATTTCATATGTTGTTGTCTGGTCAATATTTCGTTCGCAATAATTTGCATATTAATCTTGAAGTAAGCAAATAATTAAACTGGCCTCCATTTTTCTAACAAATTGTACATATTTTCAGTACAAGAAAGTCGCTGACAACAAACAGATAACTAACCACAAATTAACTTAAAAGTACTTTGCACGAATGCGTTAATTTCCACATTCTCATACACACGAGTAAATATGTACTTATAATGTATGAATGTATGAATTTAAACAGCTCTTACCACATTTTGGGCAATTGGGTGCCAAAACAGAAATGTTTTTGAGAACGTAATTAGCTGCCATCAAATTATCTTAGTTTGTTCCCACTGCAGCGAATGCCTGAGAAACCCACACACTGCCACACCAACAAACGCATGCGTAGTAAAAACGAGTGTTTTGCCAGCTAATTAACATCAGCGTGTTATGAAGCCCAAGTTTTAGCATACTCCGAAGCACACTCGTGTGTAGACTTGTAGGTGAACGTTAAATTGTGACAACTGTTGAACATTTTTGGCTGAAAGTCTCAATTCAAGCGATAAAAATCAGAAATTTTCTTTACTTAAAGCCACCAATACACACACACACAAACCCAATCGAGCAGTAGCAGATGTGGAATTTCGAGCTCCCATGACAGCTTCCTAAAACTTGATTGCTTTTTGTGACTGATTCGGAATTGTTCGATACTTGCTTGCATGCATGCTCATTAAGGTACTTGCTACTCGCTGCTCGCACTTGGCTGGCAGCGCTGTTGTACCCTCTGATCCCCACATTGTATGGATCATTAGAATTTGTGATCTTTCATAGTTTGAGCGGACGTCGCTACTTTAATTGGCTGCAGTATATGCAGAACATTTGTTTGAGCATTAAATTGTTTAGCTTTTGTGCGGCGAGTGTGGAGGATTATGTTTTAAGTTTGGAAGTATGTATGTTTAAAAAGTGTGTAATAACAAAACCGTAACGAACTGTGCAACATGTTGTGAAAAAACCAAAAAAAAATTATATGAAAATATAATAATATTAGATGACATGATCGACTAATTCGAGGAACTAAGTGCTTTTTAGATCGCCGACTATTGAAGTGCACTTACTGACCCAACCGAACTAATAAGTACTGCTATACAAATACAATTTTCGGAATGCGAATGAATGAAGCAAAATAATGCCAGTATTTTATACGATATGATTTCGATACTTTAAATTGTTTCACATATTTCCAACTGGATTGACACTGGTATATAACTGACTAAAATCCGACAAGACTTAATATAAAAGTTGCAAAATGCTTTTAATATAAATGTGGGGGCAAAGCAAAGTTTTGTCCCGATTTTACCCAGTTTTGCCACATTATCATAGAAATGTTATCTCGGAATTCAATACTAAATAGGGGCTGAGGTCCACATATTCGGTATATGGGGGCTTGAAAAGTTAATGTCGGGTTCCGACAATTTTTGGACTTTAGTCACCAGCTCTTACGAAGCATTATCCCATCCTCCGATTTCACACATTTTCACACTGTCGAAGGCGGTGATTAAAATTGTTCTGAGCAAATTTTTTTTGAAATAGTTTAGTAATAATTGTAATAATTACAGTAAGTCTCGAGGCTTAGTTATGGCATTTGAAAGCTTTTCGATTTACATCTTATGATTTTAAGGAACACGCCTATTGAGTCTCATCAGGGTATCTTATATTTTACTAAAGTTACAGCTGGTGTGGAGGGATGGACGGACAGTTTTCAACTCATTGTGACAAAAAATTACTCGGAAATTGCAAGTAAAACGCAAAATATTCAATTATTAATCAATATTTATGCTGAACGAGTCGAGTAAGAGGGCGTTTCATGTCCAAAATATGCACCAATATCATTCGAATGGACTCGTAAGAGATGTTGAGCCTCTTGTAATCTATCTAACACTTGCGTGACGATTTTCCAGCATCAAGAGAAGATTTTCCAATATTCTTCGCTATTTTAATTTTTCATCAGTTAGAGAGGTAGTCCAGATTGAGGCATGCCTTAAACGATTTCTTCGCTGTCTTTAAAGGTCTTATACCACTCTTAGCCTTGTGTTTTTGACAAAACTGAATCACCGCGACTTTTCCACAACCAAAATTTGGGTAGAAATATAAAATTTGAGAAAAAATTTTGCTTCGGTATTTTTATCCATTGTAAAAATCGTTACGCACTACTGAGGTGTACCGACGTAAACAAACTGGTTGTCGATCACCTTTGGCAGTAATAAAGGACAGTCCTACCAACTTAACAAAAGAGCATTTTGAATAGCCTCTACGTCTGCATAACGCTTTCCTTTCATGGGCAAATGCATTTTTCCGAAGGAAGAAGTCGCACGGTGCCATATAAGGTAAATACGTGGAATGGTTAATGGTTAAAATTTGATTTTTGGTCAAATAATCGGTCACAATGATGTCCTCCGAATGTTGGATTCTGAGCAATTTTTGCTTGTCAGTCAATTTGTGCAGAACAAACCGGGCACACACCTTTCGTAAGCCCAAATGTTCGGTCGAAATGCGATAAATCGATGTTTTGGAGATGTGCAATTCCATTTCCATGAATTTCAATGATGATTTCGGCTGATTTTTGATGAATTCTCGCACAGTTTCGATGGAATTTCCGGTGATCACGGATTTTATTTGGCCACATGTTGATCGTCAATCATGTCCTCACGACCACTTTGAAAACGTTGAAACCACTCGTGCACTCTGCTACGGGATAAGCAATCATCGCCATAAACTTGTTTCATCAATTGAAAAACCAATTTTGAAACAAAATTTAATGTTGTCTCTTTGTTCGAAGCTCATTTCGCATCGATAACACAAACATTCTGACACTTAAAATGCAATAACTTTATTTCCAATTGATGAAATATGATGCAATTCTCACCGGACAATCGCCAAGCAGATTCTAACGCACCTAGATTCAGTAAAGTCCTGTTTACTTTGGGACGCACCTTGTACATAACGGGTGATTTTTTTGAGGTTAGGATTTTCATGCAGTAGTATTTGACAGATCACGTGGGATGTCAGACATGGTGTCAAAGAGAAAGATGCTCAGTATGCTTTGACATTTCATCATGAATAGACTTACTAACGAGCAACGCTTGCAAATCATTGAATTTTATTACCAAAATCAGTGTTCGGTTCGAAATGTGTTTCGCGTCCGTGTCCGATGAGCGATGAGGCTCATTTCTGGTTGAATGGCTACGTAAATAAGCAAAATTGCCGCATTTGGGGTGAAGAGCAACCAGAAGCCGTTCAAGAACTGCCCATGCATCCCGAAAAATGCACTGTTTGGTGTGGTTTGTACGCTGGTGGAATCATTGGACCGTATTTTTTCAAAGATGCTGTTGGACGCAACGTTACGGTGAATGGCGATCGCTATCGTTCGATGCTAACAAACTTTTTGTTGCCAAAAATGGAAGAACTGAACTTGGTTGACATGTGGTTTCAACAAGATGGCGCTACATGCCACACAGCTCGCGATTCTATGGCCATTTTGAGGGAAAACTTCGGACAACAATTCATCTCAAGAAATGGACCCGTAAGTTGGCCACCAAGATCATGCGATTTAACGCCTTTAGACTATTTTTTGTGGGGCTACGTCAAGTCTAAAGTCTACAGAAATAAGCCAGCAACTATTCCAGCTTTGGAAGACAACATTTCCGAAGAAATTCGGGCTATTCCGGCCGAAATGCTCGAAAAAGTTGCCCAAAATTGGACTTTCCGAATGGACCACCTAAGACGCAGCCGCGGTCAACATTTAAATGAAATTATCTTCAAAAAGTAAATGTCATGAACCAATCTAACGTTTCAAATAAAGAACCGATGAGATTTTGCAAATTTTATGCGTTTTTTTTTTTTTTAAAGTTATCAAGCTCTTAAAAAATCACCCGTTACGTACATCAATATATATAAACTTGTATTTCAGATTCAGAAATATCAATAACTTCGCTGTACACTTAATAAGTACTTGAATTCAGATTTAACTGCGTTAGTTCTACATATTTTTGTACCCTTACCCCCGGTGGTCTAGAATTTCTAAAAAATCGATTTTTTATGATAGTTCGAAAGTAAAGTCCTTTAAGAATACACTGAAAAACTTTTGGAAGGATATTCACATTATTTTAGCTTCTACAGCCGTTTTAGCAGGTAGCTGAAATATAGACTCTCTAAACTTTAAACACATTTATCTCAAAGCTACTTTTATCGGCGTGCCGTTGATGAAAAAAAAACTATCCAACCGAAACAATTGAAATTTTAATAAGGTGTTTATAAGATCAATATCTATCGTTGGGTATACGATGAAATTTTAATTTTAAGAACTTCGATTTTTTTTCGATCTAAAACTGGTCCAAAAAGAGCTGTTTTAAGAATCTGAACTTCAAAAACGCGAAATATTTTTAATTTTCAATTTTTTTTTGGTTTTTTGGTTTTTTTTTAGTCTCAGCGATAGCTGCACTTCTACTGATTAATAATTTATTTGGTTTTTATGTTTTAGATGTTCAGAAGAGTCAAAATCAACAACGGCACCGGGAGTCATCTTTTAAGATAGCTTTTTGGACGCCATTTTTAATATTGTATTTTTATTTTATTTAACAAAAAAATATTTTTGTACTTTTCATGAATGTATAAATAAACTGTAAAAATTTTAAATTTATTGCTCTTTTTTTAAACCTTAAAAAAATAATCCAGAAAATATCCTTTATTTGAGGGTCTTAGACCACCGGGACCTCTTAACAGATATTAATATATTATATATGTACATAATATAAAATATTATGTTTGCCATGAGTTTTGTATACCCCGAAGAAAACGTCGGAGGCCTTAGAGGATACCTATAGTATATATAAATGACCTGTAGGACAAGCTCAGTCCGTCTGTCTCCTTATTTGTAAGCGAACTATTTCCCCAGTTTTTCGATATCGGCCACAATAGCATATAACTGCAACACAAATTGATCAATCAAAGTCAAGACAAAGACCTTCATAAAATTTCTATTGCAACATATTTGTACTTGAATTTTCGTTTTCTTTTTTATGAAATAAAATTTAAAGTCACAGAATCGGCAAATAAAAGTTAAAAATTTTTGTAGTAAAATGTGCAATAGAAGGGTTAATCCAATACTACGTGGAGACTCAGTCTTAAGCGAATTGAATCGATTTCCAGCATAGAAATCTGTCTTCTATGTATTTCGCGAATGCTTCGGCACATCTGTGCTTAGGCGATTGTGGCGGTGCCTTTGATTTGCATTTTTCCTGTGTCAGTTTAGCAATAAATTCGCAATGCATTTGGAAAATAACAGCTGGGTATTTGCACTTTTTAAATTATGCAATAAATACGCACTCCGATTAAAGTGCAGCGAAATGAAATCAGCGCAAAATTGAAAGCTGACACATAAATTCAGTTGTTGTTATAAAATTAAGTATGATTATATAATAAAAATGCGCACATCTATACGTCGGCGTGCTGACAGCAATTGCTCACGAAGCACATATGGAGTCGCCCACATCTACATACATACATATGTGTGGTGTTGTTTGGTGTGTGGAAGGACGCCTGTCAGAGACGGACGTCGCGCCGATGTGCTCAACATATTTGCGACTTGCCATGAAATCGAGTCATTTCATCTTAGCCGCCGCCAAAGCATGGCTACTGTGTGCGCTTGCCTACCACATTTAATTTATTGTTGCTGTTGGCGCTGAATAGCATGTGCTCGAGAGAATTTGTGCGGGTGTTATGATATTTGCATACATCTTTATGTGTGTGTGAGTGTGTGTGTGTGTGCATTTATTTGGGTATGCGCCAACGCAACTGCGTCGTCTGCTCTGTCTTGCCGCTCGCAGTCACCTCCTCAGCAGAGTTCTTCGCCGCTCTCCGATTGCTTTAAGTGAAACCAAATGACTTTAGTTAGTTTTGAATTTCAAATGAATTTTGTTTGCCCTTACAATTTGCTTAAGCCTCTCAGTTTAATTCTGCATTCTTCTTTGTGAGTTTTGAATGAATTTAGCAATGTTATGAAGTTATAACGGCATTTTAGAATTTCATTCTTTGTTTGTTTTTGTCGAAGCTGTCCAAAATATGGAAGAAGATATGTCTATAACCTATTATCCCAAGGACAGCCCCATTTAGCACTCCTGAAAGGATGTAAAGAAATAATTGTACTTTAGGAGAGGTTTGAAAAAAAAATTGTTGGTTTGGCGAGGCTTCTTCTGAAGAGGTTTTCGAAATTTCGGGTTCCAATTGTCAAGGTGAGATATTGTGCCGTGTATTTGTATTTATTTTCCATTACAAATAAAAACGCTGTTCAAACCCTGCTATAGAGCTGGTGTGCTTCATGAGTCATCGCCTTAAAAATTAGTTTAGAATCAATTCTAGGTCTTTAACGCCCAAATTTCTTTTTTACAAGAGGAATCGAAACACTTGGTTCCACATGATTTAATCAGATTGTTTAATAGTTGGGATAATGCGAAAGTAAGTAGTGACATGCCTGAACTACTTGCAGCCATTTTTCGAAATATTTAAGTAACATTCTTATCTTTACCTGTTTCTAGCGTCAAAGTTCAATTTAATTTTCATTTGAGGTGAAATTGTTGAATAAGGCAAGTGCAGCTGAAAGTCGCAGCCAGAAACAGCTCGAAAGATTTCATTTGTTACAAACAAGTTCAAGTTTTTAAACTTTGAATTGCCTCTGGTGCAAACAAGTAACTTTAATAATGGCTTTTAAATTACCCCCTCCCTCCCCACACACACACACACACACACACAGTTTAAACGAACACACTGTATGCCACGAGTTCAACTCTCGTTTGGCGTGCATTTGATGCGCTTTACTGCCAAGTAAAAGTATTGGCTGGGCTGTGTGTATGTGTGTGTGGCTGTGTGAGGCGACTGAAGCGTAAAATAACTCAATTAAATATGGCATAAAGCTAGTTGTCGGCGTGTAATTTCATTTCAGTTTTACGTACTGCCGGGATGAGAGTAATAGGATCCTTTGTGGTACATAGGACATTTTGCCTCTGCAAATGCGAAAGTCAAAGTAATATGTTTGAGTTGAAAAGAAAAAAAAAAATTATTAAATAGAAATATGTCTTTAGCTTTCATTCAGATATGACAGAAATGGTTACATGAAGCTGCCACGAAACATGAAGTTCAAAATGATGCAAGCAAAATCTACATCATTGCATATTTAATAAAGGTCGTCAGTCAATAATTGATTAGGGGTGCCTTTAAGACAAAATTTAGATAAACTATCTGTTTTATAGCTAGTTTTGGGAATCACATTTAATTTAATCCGCCTTGAGGGATTTAGAAAAGTCATAGATCGCAACCCTCAGAAATATTTTGGTGGCTAAAAAATGTTCTGTAAAATCAATACTATCATTCCGATTATTTCGTATATTTTGTAAGTGCATTTGAACCTAAAAAATTAAGCAAGTCTCTTCCTAAAGAATAAAAAAGTATCTCTTTATTTAGTTAACGCTTTCAGGTCGCTTGTAAAATATTTTCTTTTTCGTCAGTGTATTTTTACAGGAAATCTCAAGTTGTTTTGATGGGAAGTGTCAAAGAAACTTGCTAGCGACGCTCAAGCAGGCGCATCAAAGTGCACTCGTGCCTTATTCACACTTGCTCTCCGCATTAAAAGCGAATTTCTGTTTTCTACACTTTGTTCTCACTTCCTGCACTTGCTTTCTATTCGTCAAGAGACTTTCGCTTTTTTCTCGTACGCCACAATGCAGTTTTCCATGCACTCTCTCCTTTCAGCCCCCTCCCCCATCAGACACACTCGAAAGAGGTTTGTGCGAACGACTCTTGAACTTGTGTTCATTGCTTGAGCGACACTTCCATGCCACTTGGTTGATTGCTGGAACCACAAGTGCTGGTGTTACAATGTGTACATGCCTCGAATGAAATTTCATTTTAGTGTCAAAAGTATTCTTGCAAACCTTAAGGTTCCACTGCTACTCTTATTGGATTGGTTTTCTATTCTATTGTTAGAAATGTATTGGATTGAATGGAAATTTCATTCTACGGCAATATTGGTATATCATTTCGTACTAAAGTCTGAACTTATTCTTGAATGACTGAAATCAGACGGAAATTCAACTTTTTGTACTGCTGTTTAAATGTCTGATGAACTGGCTGCAGTGGCGCTTGAGATCACTATGCAAGACTTTTACGCGCTCTCTGAAAACAAGAATGAAAGATAAGACATATTCGATATTCTAAATCTAGCCATTCAATGAAATTGTTGTTAAAAATAATTTTGAGTTTTTTCTGACGCTGCAATTCGCAATAAAATCACGAAAATTTAATTGAAAATAAAAAAAATATCCAATTTTAAGAAAAAAAAAACCTTAAAAAATGGCTTCGCCCAAAGGGGTTTTTGGAAATAGAATTAAAATTTTTCTGTAATTTTTCTTTAAAAAAAAAGAAAAAATTTTTTTTTTTTAAATTTTTAAAATTAAAAAAACAAAAATTTGTTTAATTGGTTTGTAAAAAAAAAAACCTTTTCCCCCCTTTTTTAAAAATTGCAAATTCTTTTTTGAAAGCTTTAAAAAAAAGTAAAAAACAATTTTGGAAAAAAATTTTTATAAATTCTTGTTTCGGGAAAAAAAAATTTTAAGTAATCACGCCCAAATAAAACTATGAAGGGGAAACTTTTTTTCCGCAAAAAATCCGCCCCCACACAACATTCCTACCTCTCATGAACAATCATTTGTGGCAGTTAGGAGCAGCATAGCCCGAGCTTTTCAGCCGTACTACCAATATGCTCTTGGCAAAATGTGGTAAAAGCCATGCCAAAAAGGAAAATGTTAAATTTTGATGAAAGCTGTGAAAATTCAAAATAAATGTTTAATTGCTGTTTCATTCACACATCCGTATAGCTAGTAAATACGGATGCAACAATATTCCCTTCAGCATCAGTACATATTTTATTGGAGAATATCGGTGTTCGGAGTTGAGTTTTATTTTTTATTTTTTTGTTTCATAATTCAACCAATTTGATACCAAATGAAATCTATTGTAGTCGTGTATGAAAGCCAATATATACTCATGATATAGGCCATCCACAAATCTCTTAAAAAAGTTCCATATTTTACAAATAATTAAGGGCTAATAATAACACGAGAGTAATACCGTGTTCCTGCCATTAGCATTACGCAATTGACACGCTCATTCGTATATATTGAAAAGTGCACATGTGTGCGTAATAATTTCAAAATGGCTATAATTGCCGGCGCGTAATTGGGAGCTTGATTAGAGCGAGCTCCGGTTACATGGAAGAAGCGAAGAAAGCTAACTGCAACGACATAACTGAAATGCAATCAAAAGTCATTCATCACACTGTTATGAATGATTACATTGTCACACACGCGGACACATACACACACACGCGCACATAAGTCAGTCGAGGTATGCTCGTGTGCGTGCAAAGTGAGAGCTGCATAGAGAACAGCTCCCAGTGTTTAATGCAGCAAAGTTTCCATTTCTAACATAATTTGCTGGCTGCATGTCCACACTCTCACACAAACACTCACACACGCTCGCACTCATGTGTTTATGCATTTCACAACAATCTGCATTGGCCGGAACCCAGCATTTAGATGATGTTACTGCTATTGTTGTTGTTGGTGCTTGGACGATGCTCACATTGCCAACTCAATCAACAACTTTCTGCATTAACTGGTCAGCAGCACAGCACAAAACAGGAGCAACACTTATGACACCCTTTCCATGATTGAACACACGAGCAGGCCACTTTCGCACTCTTTCTGGCATTGCAAACGCAGCAGACACAACACAGCGCTAGAAGAAAGGTCATTTCGATTTGCTTCCTCTACAGTTGTTTTGCTGGCGCAAGTCCCGTTGAAGCATTTTTTGCGGCTACTTCACTAATTGCTCTCTGGCTTTTGCTTTGCAATTTGCAGTTTTTCTTTTTTATCATTTTCTAATTTTCTTCTCTTTCTTTCGTGTTGCTTGTCATTCGCAGAGCTTGCCCGCTTTTTGTTTGTTTGAAAAGAAAGCAAAACAAAAAGAGAAATGAAAACAGACTTGGATTTGGTGCGAAAAAGTCGCAGTTTAATTGTTTTTAAGTAGCAATGGGAAAACTGCTTAGAAAGTTTGTAATGAGAAAACTTCCCAACGGCTCGTTTGACTGGTTAAGTTGTTCCGAATCAGTAGTTGTAAATTTTGCAAGGGACTTTAGGTGAATAGTGGGGCGAGCGGATCAGTTCCTGCAAGGAAGTCCGAAAATTATAGAGTTTTGGATTTTACCTTCAAGACGTAGTGCAAACTTCATTGAATAACCTGTTGCTGAATTCTACTTTGCTTCTAGGCAAATAATTTAGGAAATGAAGATGGTTCCGTGATATTAGCAATCAGTAGTATTATATTCCGCGAATCAGAATTCCAGAGTCAGATCTGTGTGGATGAATTCCATAACTGTATTACATAAATTGCTTCAACCAACCAATGCCGAGGATACTCGAGGATACTGTAACTCTCTAATCTAACAAAATAGAATTTTTAAATTTCTAAGCAAAGTTATGAAATCGGAAACACCGAACATCCATTTTTATCTCCCACGTAACGAAAGTGTAGAATTCGCGACGAATTCAGCTGCTCTGTGGAATTTCCATGGCATTTCAGCTCAACATTAGAGCGATATGTGAAGGAATGGTTGATATTTGAATGAAGCTTTGTGAGGTGGCAAAGCAAGGAGAAAACAAATTGAGCAAGCCACTTTTGGCGTTATTTGCGTGAGTAAATATTTATACTGAGCGTTAAAGGGAAGAAGAAACATATGAACACAAAGTTACAAAAGGCATTTAAGCATGCTTTAAGGCGCCTGGGAGCGGTAATACGTTTTGCTTATTACAAGCGTTGAGAGTTGCGAGCAATGCATTTGGCAGGCTACGGAAATCGTTAATCGTATTTAATCAAGCGTTAAGCCTCCAGATTACAGCTGCACACACACAATTTCCTGCCGTAGGGTGAGAGAGGAAACAAGGTCGGCATGATGAACATGTGCTGAAATGACGTGGCAAAAATTGAAAGCCTCCAGCGCAATTCAAGGCCATTCATTTCAAGAAAATGTGTATAAAACTTAATCGCTCGAAGAGGCTTCTGTACAGCAAGCTTGTTTCAACTTTAGTAGAAATTTTGAGCTGTTGTTGTTGACAATATTTCTTCGAAACTCTTCGAAACTAAGCAGGATTAAGCCAGACCCAAAATGATTCTTGTGAAGACACTTTACTTGACAAAACAACATTTCTAGTAACTAAAAATAACCTATAAAATAACCTATAAATCTTCAGAGTCTACATTTTGGTTTCGTTCATTTCCACGAAATCGAAATCAATTCTTGGAACCTTTAAAGGTATCTTCGCAGACGTTCAGGTGCAAACAAGGCTACGTTGGAAAAGCAACAACGACCATATGCCACATAATGAAAGCGGAAACCGCAAATGTGCACTGATACGCATCACACACGACTGGCAATCAAAGGCAATCGTGTCAGGAGAGCCATTGCAGCTGCTGCAAGACATACGTATGTATGTACAATGGGTGTATGCGTTCATATGGTATCTCTTCCGAGCATACGCGATATTTCCTGAATGCATTGCCGGTGTTGTTGCCAGTGTTGTTGTGGGTGGGGCTGGGTTGTGGTGAAAACGGTGCTGCATGCAACAAACGCACGTAAGTGTGCGAACGTGAATGGAGCTGCATTACTTGATGGTTTCTCCATATCCCGCTGGGAGCTGCATACTCTGACGCATAAATTCTTGAAATCGCAAGCAGATCATTTTTCACGTATGCACCGGAATATTAACAACGAACGCATGGAAGCTGCGACAGTCCTCGAGCATTATTAAAATTTTACTTTAGTGGCACTTCTATAGGTGAGGAAGATGTGATGGAAGATGCGGTTTAAAAATTTTTATTTTGTTTGTTTTTTTGTATTTTACTTACATATATACACACAAATGGCGATTAAGTTAATAACTTTATTCGCTCTTTTCACAAGGAAGTTGGCAAGAATGCCCACCAAATATGAGCCCAATAGGAGACGCGAGCATCAGTTAGTTGCTCATTAGTCCACTCACTTTTGGCAGAAATTATGCTAAAGCTTATCACCTTATCTTTCGCCAGTTCACTTATTTACGCATTGAGGCGTTTAATTCAATCATTTCGCTGCTTCAAATCGTGAGCCAGAATAGTTAAAGTGTCGTTTTGCCGTCATCTTCTAGTGACTTGTATCTTAAAATCACTGCGTCTTGGATGTCAGACTATTTAGTTATCCCTCAAATTTTCGAGCGTGCGACCATGTCTACAGCCAAAATAGCGATACCAAGAATCCTTTGGTATTAGAGCCAGACTACATGTGTCCGCAATGGCCAATGGTAATGACATTCGAATGCGTGCGTGTGCATGTGGCAACCAGCAGCAGGACTTTGTGCGCATAAATGAGCTAATTCCCCGCAGCCATTGCACCATTATGCTCTTTTGGCAACAATAATAAATCAAATGTATGAGTAAATTAACTTGACTCAACCACAAGTTCATGCAAGCACTTACACTGTTAGCTTTCATGCCCCTAAGCCAAATCTGTTTGTGCATATGTTTTTGTATATACTTACATTCAGCATATTTGTATATTCCAGCCTAATGAGATTCAACCGAGAATTTGTAATATTTATTGTTGCTGGCGCGTTCATGGCTGCTGAAATTATGCTTTTGTGCTGGCAAAATGCCCAGGGGAATCTAATTAGTAACATATGACACTCATACGCCGTGTGGGGCCTCGTTCCTTGGAAGCATAACTGTGGCAGAATACGAAAATTATAATTTAGAGGGGTTAGGGAAATGTTGATGGACTCATAGATTATTCATGAACAGCTCAGAAGAAAAATTCACTTTCGTATGAGGAACTGGTTTGTGTCCACCACCTTCTCCCTTATATACAGTAAGGTCGGTACACTTTGTCAGTAAATGTTGAAAATTAGTATGACAATTAGAAACACGCAGCTGGCCACATTTATTGTTAAAGGTTCTGCTTTATATAGCTGGGAGAATACCTTTGCTGGCTGACAGAGGCATCAGCTACAGCTGGATCAAGTTAAGGGAGACCCACATACTCGTGTAATGAGGAGTAACTGAAAAAATTCCGTATTGCATGGAACTGGAAATAAGTTTTAAAGGTCTACACTCAATTTAGACTGCAAATCCATAGATGAGTCATTTTAGACATAAGGGTCCAAAAAGAATTGTTAGAGAAATGGTCATTAATTAGCAATTCTGGTGCCAAATTAACGCAAAAGTTCTCTGAACTTGACAGAAATGCTCTCAGAACATTAAACTCTGCTGAAAGATAATCACTGTACCTTCTGCACAAGTTCTTATTGAGTGAGTGGTTTGCAAAACGTTTACAAACGTCATAATGCGTACGGTTGTGGCCCTAAAAGCTTACGTTCCAAAATCAGAGCAGAAAATATGTGGTTTTCTCCTTTGTGGTACTATGAGTTGACATGCTCTTGGGCTTTCGTATACCCAGGCACACGTTGACTGTTGCTTGAGTTATAATTCCAAGGTCTGCTGCGCCATTTACCGTTGATTTTGTATTTGTGAGTGTATAGTACTTAGCTAAAATCAATTAAGTGCTCTTGTCCATCTGTATAAATTAATCGAGCAATGTGTGTTCAGGCAAAAGCGATATAATCCACCCTTGATTAATAAATTAGTAAATGAAGCAAGTTGCGAAAGCATCTCCAAGGAATGGTTGTACATTATTTTACAATTACTTTAATTGATTGCGTTGGAAAGTTGCAACACCAAAAAGCTTTTACACAAGACAATTACAATTATCGGAAATCTGAGGAGTGAAGTTTCAAAGTGGGCGTGGCATTAAATTTAATGATAATGAGCTCTTCTAAAGTGAGAGAATGTGCTTGGTCAAATTTCATAACTCAGAAACTGCTAGATCGGTGGTAATCAAATTTGATCTGCTACAACTCTATCAATACATATTGCAATCGGTGAATATTGGAGGAATGTTAGACTACAATTATACCCATTTTCAGTATGGCATCATTTTAAATTCTATGGGCTTATGGTTGCTCTTATAATAAAATGGTTGCAGCTGTCATAGTTCTCGGCTTAAAATTGTCAAAATGGTGTCATACCTTTTCTAGTCCCAAAATCTCAATGTTTTTTGTGTACCAAAAATGAGTGATACCGGTCCATACTCTAACTTATGATCAATATATAGTATAGTAGTATTCTTTTCAGTTAGACAATCGGATATAGTAATGTGATAATGCAACTAATTGTATAATCTAATTTTAAGTATTTCAACAACATTCGTGCCAGTTTTCACGAAGGCTGCATTTGAGTAAGCGACCTTAAATGGACTCAGGCTCGATTGAATGTTAACTTAATCAGGAGATGGGTGTTGATATCAGGAGGTGAATTGAAGCTCTTATTTTGTTGCATTTCTGTGCCGAAGTAGCTGCAGTTTATGTGCTTTTGGATTGAAAATAAGCGTATACGAGCCTCAATATACCGATAAAATTTGCAGTTAAGAACGAAAGGTGTCGTAAAGTGTTTAAATGGCGGGATGCTACAGGAGTTCTGCATTTGTGGCAACGCGAGATGAAGAGAATGCCAGAATACCACTGAAACGTAATGGTATTTGTGTACTGCAGTGAAACTCTTTTTATTTAATTTTTTCATATATATTTATGTACTTAGAAATCCATACATTCCATACATTTCATAAACAATGTTGCACCACATGTTTGCCAAAAAATGAGGTTTCATAAAGTATCCACAGTACGAGTATCAAGTGTCTAAAGCACCACAAAGATCTTCACACCCTCCGATAGAATTCATAATGGGCTGCATATGAGAGTGTGTAAGTGCTGGCGGAGAGTCTTTGCAGTAAGGGCACTTGGAGAGTGCAAACCCATGTCATCATTAAGAATTCATTGCGCCGTTGACATTTCGAGCAGCAGCCAATGGCCCAAAAGCAAGCGTTAAGTGAAAATAATAAATAGTATAAAATCACAGAATAAACGCGTCGTAATGCAAGCGGGTGCTTCAGTGTTGCAGTAATTGTCTGGCGGGAGTCAATAAATCGTTTAAGTTCATTAACGATAATTGAAAGAAATTCCTCTGACATTCTTTTACATTTCGCCTTTCGCCCGACGAATCAGCAATAAGGAATGGCCGCTTTCGGCCGCCTCAACTGATTGTCCAAAGCTGCTCAATTCTGAAAAGTTATACATATCAGTAACTAAAACTCCATTTGTAAGATCAGAGATTGAATTGTTGATGTGATAAAATTCTTCTTCTAAGTTGCAATTTTTTGTATCCTTATATGTCAGGGTTACATATGTATATCAAACCAATCCGGTTGAAGATCATTAAAACAAAAGTCACTCAAACACTAATTGCCTTAAGGGCTCACATGAAGGAGAGCAGTCTGCCCTGAACTCAATTTGTTATATAAAGTTTTAAATCGCAGTCAAGGCACTGAACCGCGACCAATTCTCCAAGTATGTATGTATTTGAACCAAAAGTCAAATCAAAGTACGCAGATTGTCACGTTGCTACTTACATAAAAACAACTTTTTGCACAAACCTCGAGGCATTCAATATAAAGTGCAGGTTTATGTGCTGGAGGTGTTTCTCCTCAAGGCATATTGTATTCAATTATAATCTCGTTTGACTATGCATCTACATAACATTAAGGTGTGATGTGATTAGGTAGGCAAACAAACGAGAAAAACAGCTCAATGCACTACTAAAGCACTTGTTTGTTTTCATACTCGCATGCCTGCACGAGGAGTCCAAAAGCTCTACAGCTCTACTGGGTGAGCAAAAAGCAATCCAATCATATTTTCAACGCAACTTGTTTACATCAGAACTGTCTGCAGGCAGAGAATACTGAAAAAAGATAGCGAACGTGAGCTATATGTTTACCCGACCACCTGTTATGCCAAGCATAAAGAAAGGCATGGAGAAAGTTGAATAGCGAGTGAGTAGTAAGCATCGTAAGGGCTAGAAAGTAACAATTTAATTACATTAGACAGAGCACTGCTTAGGAGGCTCGCATGAGCAGCCCGATTTATGCGCTGTTTCGCAGCATGTGACTGTGTGTGTGTGAGAAGTCATAAAATATGAGTGTACAAGGCACTTACACATTTAGTAATATAGACCACCTGCATACAAAGTGAGTTACCGTTAGCCGTACTTATGTGTGCTTATATTTCTTGGCGGCTCAGCTACTGCTCGTCCTTGTCACGTCACTACTACTTGCCAGGCATGTCTGTGCGTCTTCGCTAGCCTGTCATGTGAGTCCTTCTACCTTCGCCTGCCGACTGACGAGGGCATCTGTATGCTTTATGTGCCATCACTTGTAGCTTTTAACGAAATTTACGAAAACCGCGGTACTTAGCTGCTCGGAGCTAAACTTGCACCATGTGAGTGTGTATTAAGTGCGCCCGTAAGCACACACGACACACGAGTGCTGTTGGTCGGCTGCATTTAATGGACATAAAAATGTATGACCATTTATTTAACTATTTAAAATGTTATGGCCCTTGTGTGAATTGAGCGAGTATTACACGTGTAATACATTTTCATCGAGCGACTTGGAAGGCGCTTCGCATTTTTGTTTTAAAAAAGTTAGAGTGAGAACTACAATTCGTATCAGCTGTTAGCTGGAAACGACTAATCGAATTTTAGAGTCTTCAAATCTGCACTTTTGTGAAATATACTCACGGCCCCGTCCTTTCAGATCCATATTTTTACCCTATATTCAAATCATTATGATATTCATATAACAAACTTTACTGTATATTCACATATCAAATGATATTTTCGTTCGCAGAGAATCAACTGAATAATACTTTAAAATGTTGGAGATCATACATATGTACAAATATATATATATTTTTCTATATTTTGTCAAAACATAACAGCGATTGCATGCATCTCCCGAAAGCTTTCCACTTACCGCCAACCAATCGGAGCAGACGAATGCAAAGCAAAACATATATTCGTGAATATAGAAATTACTTCGCTATTTTCGTCATTTATTTTGTTTACGCAGCGGCTTTAGTGCTTCTATGAATTTGCATATTAAGGAGGCCTCCCCAGGGTGACGTAAGTAAAAATTGCTTTTCTAGAGCAAGCCCAAGCTGCCATTTTTATTTGCAGAATTCCCACTCCCTTCGGCGGGACTCCGTTTTTGCAAATTTCGTGCTCGAGTAAATGCTAATCTCATGACATTTGAGGAGGATTCTTAATGTACAAACACATCTATACGCCTATGAATGCTGCTATTATATTTACAAAGCGAATATTCTTGCACCTCAAGAGGTGGAAGGTATATAAAAAGAATAATTTGTGAGAATTTTCAACCTTTACATTAAGAGCTTGCTTATAAATGAACCAGAAAAGCAACAATGTGCGGGATAAGGAATATCGTGAAACCGGATAAACATGGAAATAGAGACTCTGTAATGTTAAGAAAGCATAAATTGATATACGAGTGTTGTTCCTTAAGGACATTGATTAAGATTGCCAAGAGCAAAGAATAAAATTAATTTTTCAAATACTCTCTGTACAATAATAGAACTCATATTTGACAACCCGTTGAAGTTCAATGACAAATACATCAACGAGTTCCTATTAACTTACTAGACGTGTTCAAAGCAATACAAATCAATTTAGTCTTTTTTATCAACAAATTTACTGGCGAAGCTTTGATATTGTCTTACATGCCAAGTAATAGTTTACTTTGGAATTTGTAATATTTGAATGTAATCTGTTGAACATTGGATTTTCTTTTAGTAAATATACATTAATGTGAGTAGCAACACAATTTTGTAGCAGATGAGTCAAAAGGAGCAATCGATAGCTATACCGTGGGTATTACACAATTATGTGAGTATGCGTTCATCGGCAATACTTTCTGAGTCATAGAATGCCAGGATTCTTTTTTCCGCCCTCTACAACTGTTAACATCACTTTGATGCCGGGACAGGTGATCATTTAGTATTCACTCATTTCCAACTGAAGAAGAAGGCAATTCAATATCTTAACACTTGTTAATGTGACCTTTTGTATAATCAATGAGTATACCAAATGTAGCCAAAAGTTTGAGGTTAATAAGTAATGGAAAACCGAATATCACAAACTATTTTGTCACTGTAAATGCTGCGGCTTCACTTGCATTTTATTTTTGATTGCCTTACAATAATTGGCGTTTATTGTTCGATTGAAAAAATATACCTTTTCCATCTAATTCCTTTACACCTTTTCCTCTATATAATCTACACCTACAAGTGTAGATGTGTATGCGCTCAAATAGGCCACTAGCAGCACCGAATCGAGAAGCAGCAATAAAACGATTGCGATGAAAAACGGATTCACATTCCGCATCACACTTTATTGTGCAATTTCGTGTCGTTCGAATCCGGCATTGATTGGTTCTGGGGCAATAAAGGAGGATTAAACGACCTCGAACGCAAAAAGCCAGATCAAGTGCACACGAACGCAAATGTGCGCCTAAAACTTGTTAGGACCGTACACAGTTAAAAACGAGTAAGGAAGAGCTGAGTTCGGGTATAACCAAGCATATCATACTCATGCAACTTGCAAGAATTAAGAGCATGACTTTCACCTGATTTTGTTCATTCTAAGCACAAATATGCACCGTTATAAGAAAATCAGGCTCTCTCAATTTTATTAAGATAACTCACATATATGCGGTATAGAGTCGCCCGAAGTTTGAAAATGTTTATAATAAGTATAAGGGGGCTCAGGGAAGTATTGGCCCGATGCAACTCATTTTTGGTACATAGAGTTATTATTTTTATGAAAGGATTGTCTCTGAATTTCAATTATAAATCTGACACAGTGACCAATATTTTCGGTAAAAAGTCAACTATAGCTACTGGGTCCACATAGCGGTTTCAATAGTTGTTATTGGATTTACACAATTTTTGATCACAAGGTTGCTTCCTCTAATGCATTATTCGTTCGAATTTTTTCCCTTTATCTTAATTCCGGTTTCTTGATTTGTTCACTCGAAAGGAAAGAAGTAGATGGAATATAAAATTGTCTTATATGGGAAGTAGGCGTGGTCTCATTTCTCTCATTATCCACTGCCTGGCTTGAGATATGTATTTTCATTTAAAAATGTGCGGTGCCTTCGAGTTTTGATCCCGGCTCCAATAAAGAATTGTTATACCATCTAGTGTGTAAAATTTATTGTCTCTGGAGTATTTAGTTATTGATTTATCGCGAGTTTAGTATATAGTTTTTAACAGTAGCGTTATCTGAAGAGTAAGCGGGGTCCAATCTTATCCATTTTCATACCTTTGCTAGAATAATATATATCGGACGGATAGATAGATAGTCTCCCGTAGTTCAACTCGTTTCGTCATCCTGATCATTTATACATACATAACCCTCTATCTATTCGATTAGTTTTTGGTGAACAAAAATATACTCTGTAGCAAATGTTGCAAGGGTATAAAAAAAATAACATAAGAACATTCACGTGATTTGGTATACGTATTCGCTAAAGAGATGCAGGCGGAGTTATTTTAATTAAGTCACTCAAGTTGGATCGGCTACGAAGTGGATTCATTGATACAAAGGCGTGAACGAAGCTTCAGGTTAGGATACAATCAATAAGTGAGAGCTTAAATTTCCTTAGACATAATATGCCAACGGTTAAATAGAGGGACGGATTGTTTTTGTAATACATATATATATATATAACATTATTATTAAAAGTACAGGACCGTATTTTAGAGTCCTAAGCCCATGTTCCTCTCTTTTGCTTTGTCTCCCTTTTATTAATAACCTTGAAATTTTTTGGAGGAGTTTCCACAATGAAAGCGCATGTAAAGTCCTTCACTACTTGCCGGGTTTATTCATTCGCTTCCATTGCCTTTGAGTGTCGCCCTCACGTACAACCAATTCAATAAATTTCAAGTTATTGTTAGACACTCTTAGATTTTCAAAAGCTTCTTGTACACAAGGTTAGACATATGTGTTTATTGCTTTTGTGTTGTTGCATTGTTTGCTGTTACGACGTGCCACATATGGTGCAAGCAGTCACATTATTTGAATACTGAAAATTCTACTACTAAGGATAGATTCCTCCCTTGGGTCTCGTGGGCATTTGGTCGGCAGTGAGCAGCTTTGGAATGCAAAAGCGAAAGTTGTTATGAATTCTGAGAACTTTCGTCTTGTTCCTCTTCTGTTGCTTTTACACCAGCCAGAAAACAATGGAACTTGTATATTTATAATAAAAGTGTATAGGATATGTGTTCCTTCAGAGGTGTTGAGATATTTATAGTTGACTTAAATTTATTGTGGTACCACCGATGTCTAATACGGTAAGATTACAATAGAATGCTGTCCATTGCTGGTTTAGAGCTGTTACCTTGACAATTCAGTAGTTCCCGTAACCCTAAATTGATTTTTTCAGATAACATCCAAATAAATGCTCGCAATCCCATGAAGTTACGAACTTCTTTTCAGCCCTCTATAAAGAAATATCGCAATGCTTTCATGCGTACTTTTATCAGTGTCGCTTACAATTTTCACAGCTTTCAAATTCAATATGTGAATACTCTCAACCTCGAAGTGAGAAAACAACTGTATGCTTGGTGAGACCTTTTTCTAAGAAGAAGGGTAGGCCGAGAGCTGTGTCAAGTAAATGATTTTGCATGAAGCCGGTCGCACAGCTGCGATTTACTTCTATTTAATGGCCAACTATTATGAGCTATAAAATGTTTACAAATCTCTGCAAATGATGGGACTTCTTTGCCGATAAGTAAATGCACGTTCTGCTGTGGAAATGACTGAGGCAAGAGGATAAGAACTGAGGCAACGTAATAAGGGATAATATATAAGACAGTCTATTAGTTTTCAGGGAGAGTTTATTAAAAGAACATACGATGGGCGAAGGGAGAACTTTTCTCCTCACTCAACCGCGGCTTTTTAAGGAATGAGATAGAAAGAGCTTACATCGAACAAATTGTTTTAAATTTTTCAGAAAATACTTACTTTCTCAAACAAGGATTTGCTGGCGACTGATAAAAGAAGGGGCAAGTACATAGCGATAAAAGACGATTTTTGTTGCGCAAAGTTGATTGGGGAGCGGCGATGCGGCACCATTATATGTACATACCAACATATGTAACTAGAAATATTAAAAAATAAATTGCCAAATAAAAGTGTGTTGCAGAGGCAGACAGATCGAAGATGGCAAATGAAGAGCATTGAGTTTCTTTCACATTTTATTTCCATTTGGATGTGATTGCGTATGTGTATTTCATGGGGGAAATTTTAAAGCATTGACCTCTTCGAGACGCTCAGAACTTCGATACGAAAATTTTAGCGTAGGCATTTAAGAAGCATTTAAACCATTTGGTATTGTTTTTTGGTAATAAGTTTTAAGTGTGCCTTACTCCAGCTACCAAAAACAGAAGAATATGTAGTTCTGTATACTTTAATTTTGAATATATCTTCTATTTACATTCTCGCAAGTCTTTTTTGATTCATCATTTCTCTTTAAATACAATACCTATATGAAGTATGATATGAATATGAGTCAAAGTATAATTTCATTCAATTAAAGTCAAAGCAAAGATAAACTGGTATGAAGTGGAGTTAAGCATCTCCAGTGCTGGTAAGCCAAAATTCTACTCTGCTGAGACCCAACTGCACGTCGCTGAATACCGGCATAACACACTCAGCTATGCATTTCGCCAGAAGCGAGAATTCCGTCAGCCGTTGGAATTTATTGCTACCAATAAATAAATAATTTAAGCAGCAGCAGCGGTGATATGACTACATATATACATATATTGGCAAATATCTAAAGAGGACGCTGTGTAAAAATATCCTCCAGCATATTCCTGTGTATTTGCCCTGGTGCAGAGCAGTTGCTCACTTGCTGAGCAGCGGGATTTTATGACTTGGCGACTATGCGCCGTTGGAGATCGATAACGGAGGTGTTAATGGCTGAGAGACTTTTTTTTCAAAAAAATAAAACACCAACAACACGGGTGGCCAAAAGTAAAAACACCAAAAATCCGTCCATAAATTGCGTACATTTCCTTTTACCGTTATTTTCATGCACAATTTCCGTATGTTTGCTTAATATTTAGTATGTGCAGTTTAATGTGCAGCAGAGTCGTCTTTGTTCCGTGTTAATTTCCATAAAAATTACGATAAAGCATTAAAATACGATTTCAACACCTGCTGGCATCTTTCGTGTACTTTTCCGCTCCTTGGTGACCGACTGGAATGCGACTTCAGTACGCATTAAATTGTACATTTGGACGCCTGATTTCGCACATACTCTCTCGAGCACGTATGAATGCGAGCCTAAGCATCAATGGGGCGAACGTGAGCGTTGTTATGGTGAAAAGGATTTATTCGAGTGCCACGTGTGGGGGATTCTGCAACGAATTTGGTTATTTTCTCCGATTTCGTGCTGACTATTAATAGCTTTAATCCAAAGACAAGGTGTTCCTCAATGATGCTTCATATTTAAATATAACTACCGAAGCGGAAATCGAAGAAATGTTAATAAATATCGTTAAATCGATGGCGTTCTTCAAACAACTGCGTTGTAGCTTTGATGAAATTCATATTGAAATTCCCTTATTATCTTATTATCTTAACTGCAAAACATTTATAACCTTTTCATTTTTAATGCAATTCCAAATATAAAAAAACACTACAGTATAACCACCCTTTAACTCGAAAATCTCGCTCTTCTCATACCCATTATTATACTCTGGGTTTGAATATTCATTGCCCATCTCAAGTTGCGCATTTGTGAGCATTATTAAATAACCGATGAGGTTACTCAACTCATTGACCAAATCAGATTAAAGCTATTATTTCCTGTATTCGTGGTTACTTAGCCACCGACCATATTAAACTCCTTGTTTAGTCCATGCTGTTGCACGATTCACATTCGCACGACACAGGTACTGCGCTCTGCTCATATTAAGAAGTCTTCGTGACATGTGTATTTCAGGCGAAGTTTGTCGGGAGCATATTGGGTGTACTATAGCTAATATGATATAAAAGAATTTTGGGTGGAAAAATGAATGACTTTCTCATTTAAGGTAACCTTTTATTGGCATGTAAACCGGAATTGTGTGAACGTGTGGAAACTTAAAAATAGGAAGGCCACATTCCCAGCAAAACAGTGTGACATGGCAGTTTTTACATTGCAAATTTGGCAGTTCAATAGGTCTTTGTGTGAAAGTGTATGTGCATTCGCAGAAATTGTAAAATATGCCAACTGTCGGATATGCCTTTAAATGACGGTATTGTGGAAAAATATTTTCCATCGATGCGTTCATGTAGCGTTTGTGTATATGTCGTTGCGGATCATTCAGCTTTTCTCGGGCACACATTTTTCTTCGCCCACTTTTCTTAAACTGCTTTTGGGTGTTTTCTTTTTTTCATATTTTATGTTTTTGCACCTTTCTTTCCTCAGTGTTCCTTTGTCATGCTGTTTTGCCTTAATTTGCATTCATCTTGGCTCGTATTTTCCCCAGCGGACATATTTAAATTGAACGGGAATATGAATTTAGCTTTTCTGCTCTGCTGTCTAACTCTTTAAAGGTTAATATTTGTGGCGATTTAAAATGACTTTTTCGATAAATTTATTTTTATATAAAAATTGTGAAGGTTCAGTTCTTAAATGTGTGCCGTGCTCTTTCACCTGCATAGTTTTAGTTTTTATGGTTTATTTTGTTGTTGTAGGAAATGTTACATTCGGGTCGAGAGACAGCAAATACAAAATGTGACTTGAGTTGTAACTTTAGGTCTTCACTTTATTTACTTACACATTCACATGTAAAGTTGTGTGCTTGTGAAGTCTACACACGACGGCAAACTGCCGCACTTTCATAATATAATTAAGAACTTGTTGCACTCGTGTGCACATGAGTACCGTTATAGTGTATCGTGTGCATGCAAATGGATATCCACGGGCTTCCTCGTTGACATCCAACCCATAACTAAGACCTCAGCACTAGCCACACGGCAAATAAACTCATCAACTGAAAATAATTAATTTAATTATGCAGCCTGAAACGCGTGAATGCAGTCCCCCTGTCCTGCCCCGCATATGTGCTTGGGAGGCGAGCAGTTTTCAAACTGCAATAAGCTTTATGAAGCCATAACCATAAGTGAATATGCATGGACTGGTGTAATGTTGACCGCAATTAAATAAAATGTCATAGTAATGATATATGAATAAGTTTAAGGATAACTGAAAAGTGCCCCACCGAAAGCCCGATGGATTTTATGAGAAAATTTTATCTATAGAAATACATTCGAGCCTTTTCCAGTACCTGTCTAAAGGTTACCTGGATCTTAGGATTGGTTCGAGGTTTTGTGAGTCATAAAGTCTTGAATTTTGAAAATCATATGTGCGACGTTTTTAAGTTCTATGACTACGTAAAATGAGAAACGGGTTCTTGAAAGAAAAACTGCACTACGCGCTGCAGCGGCTTTACTCGGCCGTACAAAGGCTCCTACTAAATGCACAACCTTTCCCAATATCACCGTGCCCGGCGTAACGTAACGTAAGACACATTACATTTTATTGGGAGAGAACGAGCATGCGCACTTCAAAGTTAGTGCCCTGCGATATGCTCTGTTCCCTACCATAAAATAGAAAAAGTAGGAACAGTTTCAACTTGACGTTGTAAGGTACGTATTCACTAGAAGCTGCAAAGGCAATCAAACGTGTTTGTATATATTTGATAAGAAACATTGGATTTTAAGATAATCAGTTCTAGTCAAATCTGTATTGATTATAGATTATGCAGTTCCGTAAATAATATTTCGGAGTAGTAAACAACTCAAACATAAATATAATAAATATGCCAAGATATTTGCGGATTAAAGTACAAAAGATCAAAGCAAAGAAAATTCAATACTTTATATTTTTGGCGCGAAGGAGCTGCCGTTTTTGAAAACCTTTAAACTTTTTAATGTGTCAATTTTGTTTTAAACCGCAATGGGTTCTGTATCTCCATCCTAGCTTCGGCTATTTGCGTGCTTTGAAGAATTAAACAATCAATTTGTCTTCTTCTTCTTTTATTTTATTGCAATCTGCTGTTAATGGAATTATTTGAATTTTGAAAAGTGTTTGATGCCTTCTCCTCACTTGTGCTCACCATCCAACTGTTGCCTCTCTCCACTTCGCTCAACGTGGTCATTATTGCTGACTTTGATTCATACTCGTATAGGTCCGCTTTTCACCGTCATGAACCTGGAGCATTTACCGTTGACATTCCTGTTTGTTATTGAAGATAGTTGGTGGCGACGCTGGCAGAGGAGGGGTAGGGACCACGCGCCGAATTCTCGTTTGGGGTCCGCCGAGCGCTCGTCTTGCGCCTGTCTGCTGTCGTCCCTTTTTCGTTGCCAAACTCTGTGCTTTCATCTGTCTCCGGTGATTATTTGCTTAAATCACCGTTGTTCCGCTCTACTCCGCGATGTTTGTTTGTGTATTGTATGGTATATGTTGTTGTAGAAATGTATGCATGTGTTTTCTGAATTGGCTGTGATTGAGTTAGATACCTTTTGACTGAATTTGACATTATGCTGACAGCCGGATTCGTTTACCTTTGCTTTCATCTGCTTTTATTGCCCGTTTATCCTCCCTTCCTCAACTTTGTGAACCTGCTTTATTTTGCTTCATTTGATCGCTGGAGCTTATTGTTGCTTTCAACATTTGTGTCGCGCGCCAATATTTTCCTTTGTGCTGACATTATTTATTTAGTGGCGCTTTCAGGCTAGCCGGCCAAATGAGGCTTGGGCGGGCCCAGCCTTGAAGGAGCGGTTGATTTGTTTGTTGCTTTAAATAAATCAGGCATGAATGACTTGTAAAGAAGCTCTGACAGTGATGTACAAAAGATAAGTAAGTATGTTCATGTATGAATAAATGAATAATTATGTAGTGGAGAATGGTTCAGAGTTTGAGTTTGCTGTATTAAATGTTCATCTGTTTTAGGTAAACAGTTTCCTTGTTTAATGAAGCAAAGCGAGTAAAAATTTTAATGAGGACAGTAACAGATCTGAGAAATGGACATCGTTAGAGGAATTCGAACTTAGGGCAAAAGAATTAAATAAAAATTATGAATATGAAAGTCCTACAAAAACACGCTTCCATAAATATTTAAAGGCGGAAAATAAAACGCAATATTTAGTAAGTTGTCTAATAATGTGCTATCTTCGTTGGAAGCTATTTGGTCATCCTTTTTTAAATGCTAAATTAACTGAATTACTAACAAAATAGAATTTGAGAATTAATTATAAGAATTAGAAGATCAAAGGCGAAGTCATACACTCTGTTATACAACGCCATCGAATCTAAATCCAGATTTGGCACTAGAGGTGATAAGTCTATTGGGTACTAGACAGTGCTATTTTCTAAGATTTACATTAAAATGTGACATCCACTGCTCATTGATTAAATTCAGTAAAGCCATTGCCATTCATTTGTGTTATAAAACAAAACCTTTTTTCACTATTTGTTTGGTATTTCCTTTTAAGAAATTCAATTGTTATTTTCATAATTTTCCCGTTGATAAAGTCTGCACACAGTACAAATACGCAGTTTTTTCTGCAAATCAATTTAAAGCCCGAGTGTTTCAAGTGACAACATAAATTGTGAATTATTTTTTTACCACAAACACGTAGTCGACGGGCGAAGCAAAAAGCAATTACAGTTTTTCCTCGCTTGACTGCAAAAGCGCACTTTCGGTTGGTTTATCTGCTGGCTGCCACATGTGTAACTCAGTGCTGCGTGCGTCCTACATGGGAGTGTCTGAATTGCTTGTGTGGGCGATTACTTCTGTCTGCACAATATTGCGTATACGCACCGGTACACACGAGAAGGTGAAAAGGAATGCAATGAATATTAAGAATAATGATAATTTATTGTGTTGAAACATCCTCAGCATTAAATATAATCGGTTATTCAGGTTAATGTATGCTGCCTCTCATTTATTGGCAGAAACGTTCTCGCAGTATTGTAAGGAAGCAGCGAAGCGAGCGTGCATTAAACGAGTTGGTTAGTCGAAAGAATGCTCAGTGGTTTGGTCCTATATACTTAATGCTTATTTACCTGTTTGTTACGTGTGACTGCTTTAATTATTCGTGCGCACTCGCTGCTATTTCTACGTTCTTCCAATTTGCTTAATGTCTGCAATTTGTGGTTTCGCCTCCAAATCCATGCCCGCGAATGGTGCGAATGAAAAACAAGACCGTTAGATTTTCGTCATCACCGTTTCGTATTGTTTGTTGTTTTAAGATAATTCTGCCTCCAAACTGCCAAAGGGTTTTCATGGGAGAGCTTCGATATTGCAGTTTTAGTCTGAACTGCTAGTAAAAAAAAAAATTTATGATATTTCGATGGACTAACTGCAAACTTATCTATGTAGTGGGTTTTCCAATAGGAATGATAAGATTGCTAAGTTTCTAAGTGTCGTGTCGACCATTTTTAATATATCATATCAGACCCACACAGCACGTGAAGCAACCGAGTTGCTGTCGGAAAAATTTGGAGAATCATTTATTTAAAAAAATTGTGACCTTGAACGGCCCACAGTGGCATTTCGGCGGAAAAAATAGGATTTTTCCACTTTCCAATTTCAAAACTTTAATGATTTTGTTTTGTAAAGAAATATTTGGATAAGAAAAATTCAAAAAGTTTTCTTATAAAAAGTGAAATTTTATAGTTAAAAAAACTAACAGAAGTCGACGGAAAGTTATTCAATAAAATCAGATTAAAATTATTGTCCAAATAAAGAATTTTTTTTGTGTGTAAGTTTATAGCTATGGCTTTTCTTTTATTTTTTAGTGAAAATATAGCACCTACTTGTTTATAAAAAAAAATTATTGAAATTGGCAAAGTAAGCTAATTTTTATAATTTTTCAAAAATTATACTAAAAAATATCAACTTTTCAGTTTTTGATGGAAAAAAACTTTATGTGCTTTCCTTACTTAGCCCTCTTACTATAAAAATGAAAGTTCCGAGTCTGTACTTTCAATTAAAAAAAAAAACCGCCAATTACCGTCCCTTTTAATAACATCGAATTTAATTTCCACAAATACTGATGTCTTCAACAGACTTCTTATAACTTCGGATCCTTACATAAGTAGCTTAAGGCGTCATTCGAACAAAATTTTCTTAGAACTTGATCCCATTGTTAAAGATATGGTGCTTGCATAATATTACAAATAAAAACTAACACAATTTTTCGCCTGTTACATATTCAATTAAAACATTGCATATTATATTGGATTTTTATCAAGGTAAAGGTATAAATAACGTCGCTTTGCGTTTAAGTTTAATTTTTTTTCATCAGGAGAACTCAATTAAGAAGTGTCCCGAATTTCAAGTCCCTAGGTCCAAAAATAAAAATTTTGGCAATTGCAGTTATATGGGAGGTGGATGTGGCAGTGGGCTGTTTTCCAAGATTTTTTCAAAATTTAGTCCAGAGAAGTGTTTCTGCAAAGTTTCATTGTTGTACGACCACTCCTTCTATTTTTTTCCAAGAAATGTATGGAGCGGTGCCACTGTGCGGCCTCTAAAAATTTATTATTTAGCACCATTAGACTACTTTTTGAACTCGTTTGTCTTTACTAATAAGCCAGAGTCTCTTCAGGCTTTAGATATCAAAATTAAACATGCTTTTTATGCGAAAAAAGTACTAAAAATAGGGTTCATCGAATTCTTTCCCATAAAAGAAGTCGTGGAGGTCATTTGAATATTGTTATATTCAGAACTTAATTTTATCGAATGTATTTCCACTAAATAAAAAAATAATTTTCTTAGTAAATAGTGTTTTTTTAAGAAACCATATCACTCTTGTTGGAAAACGATCGGTTTGACTATTGGAAATCTGTGAACAGCCAAATTTGAGATAAGCCCTTCCGTACTTCGGTAAATCTATTACAATTAAGTGCGAAAGCCGTGTCATCCGTTGCATCAATGGTGTCTTTTGACAAACGTCATATTCTCCAGGTAAGCAGCTGTCAAAGCCACATACAATTTGGAAGTGAGAAGCAATTCAAATTCGAGTGCAAAAACCTTAACGACCTTGTTTTAGAAATTTTGACTTTCAACTTAACGCGCTCTGACGAACACGATGTTTAATTACGGTGTGCATTTGTTTGGCTTTTCCATGGCGACGACTGCAGAGCGGCGGGAGGTATGTAAAATGAACTGCGTAAGTGGAAGCAAATTAAATATGACTAAATTAAGAGTTCCCATGGCAACAGCTGAAGGTGACAAACTAAGAGGTTATTTTGGACTCTAATTTGAATTTTGATTACGAACGTAAGTATTCAAATAAAAAGGTACGCTGAACTAGCTACAAACTTCTTGTTTTGTGGCACAAATAAGAAAAATGGAGATTAACAGCAACAATGTAAATGGAAAATTTATCATTTCACTTTGATTTGCATAGTTTAATGTTTTCCATTGTCAACTTTCGCGAATTACACAGTGGCGAAGATTCGAGGGCACATTGACTGCTTTGCTACCTTGTTGAGTTCACTATACCATTGATAAACATTGGTCCTTGAGGGAGCATCATGGCCAAAAATTCAATTAATATTATTAAAGTCACTGTTCCTGAGGTAATCCACGTCGAAAGTTGCAAAATAATCGCGCGAAAATGTTCGCCATTTAATTTCACTTTTCGGTCGAGATAATATTTTAAGTTACTGTAAACAACACAAATGGAGCTCGTATAAAATTAAAAGTATCAAACTTTACGATGAAGTTGTGAGTTGTTAGAATTAAAATTGTGGCGATGAAATTCTATCTACGACTGGTGTTTATCTATGCATGGTGATTCAACCGAAATCGTAGATCACTAGGATTGCCAAAAAAGTTCCTGTTTCACGTAATGTCCTTCTTAAATCAGCATTTTCTAACTCCAGCCGCCCATCATTTATCAGAAATTTCTAGACGCTGTAACACATACTTGCAAACCTGTAGTAACCGGCACATTGGCTCAATCATCTTTTCATTTTCTTCATTCCCATTACGAAAGCGAGAAATTGATTTGTCATTGTATAAATTAGCATTTGCTTTACGCCTAACAACAAACACATGTGCATTTTATTCCTAGTTCATTGAATATTGAGTGAATTAAAGCGTGATTCAATCAATAAGTTAACGAGAAAAATTGTTGTTGCGGCAAATGGGATTAACTCACAGCTCAGCAAATGTCACCGACACTTGCTCGCTGTGTTAGTGGGAATTAGGGAAGTGTAGACACACGAACACCAGCGCCCAAACTCCAAGGAGCGCTGGCCCCTAACAAGCTTGTAATTCCGTGAACTACGGAAGATAGCTCATCAAATGAAAAAGTTGCCCATACAAGTATTTGATTCCGATGTTTCAGTTATTATGACAGCTATATGCTATAGTATTCCGATCTGAGCAACACATAATCTATACAATTATATTTGGCGAAGTTGTAGTTTATCAGGAAAGGCAAGCTTGAACATGTGCGTTATTCTTCGAAACGGAATTCTGAGTAAATTCGAATTTACTATTTTATTATAGGTAGCCTACTTACATAAGCTCAGGCAAAACTGCGCCTATAACTGTCGATCAAGTGAAACATCTCTCAATTTTCCGCTAATGAATCCGTCAAGGGAACAAATGTAAAATGGATCTCGTTGTTCTAGTAAGAATTGTCTTTCGTGGAATGCGCCCGTCGAAATTCGGCTTTGAAATGCGCGATTTTGACATTTGCACTTGGGTGGCGTGTGAGTGAGGCGTGTCACTGTGGAATGTTTGACGGGTGCAGATTTGTTGATTTGCTCGAAGGCGCGAAAGTCATGAAGCGTGAATGGATTGATTACGGTAATATAATGGAGAACGCGTATATATTGGAATGCGTTAGAAAATATACATGTTTGGGATGAACAAAGCAATTCATTTAGAAATGGGCTGTGTCTAAGCCAAACAGACAAACGGTTCAGCGTGATGAGCACTGTCCATAAAATTCGTTTCATTAAAACATCGCAAGTTTTAACACATGCAATTTTGTTTTAAATTTTTTAGATTTCGATTTTTTTATACCCAGGCAACTTGCTCTATAGAGAACAAGAGCTTTTGCTAACTTAACGGTTATTTGTAACACCTAAAACTAACCGATATATAGAGTGCAAGTATTGAAAGATAGGCAATAGCTCAATCAAAAAAGGCCTTGGCATAAAAAATATACCAAACATTCCGCTGGTAAACTAAAATGGTCGAACCCCAACTATATGTGCTTTTTTAAATCACAGAGTCTAATGTAAGGACTTCAGTGCATTGGCTGGCTCAACGCTTAACTTCCACCGCTTTTCACTTTACCACAAAGCTACCAAAACTCTTACTTAATTTTATCCAAGCCGAAGAGCATTTACTTAGGCTTAAATTTGTAAAGGCTGCTTTGATAGCTATTGCTGGACCAGATACCACATAACATTGAATAATTGATATACTTAAGTTTACATCTCCTCTGTCTTTATGTGTACTTTTAATAAGATATTCTACTTTTCTTTCATCTAAAATTTTCCTTTGAGTAAATACTCTGCAAGCCTGGGAATGCATTAAGCAGACGTGCAATTTCTGGAAGTGATGCTTTGCTCTCGATATTCCAGCTCGGACTGTATTGAGTATTTCTGTACACACGGCAGGTACTTGGTTTCTTGTGTGCGCTGTGTTTTATGGCTGGCTGTGTGTGGCTCTCAATGCGTTGTAGTAAGTTCAAGATAAATAGAAATTCAGTTGCCTATTCCTGCCTGACTACTTGTCCACCGTACGAATTCGTGACTCACACACACACACACTCATTCACATCTGATTTTCCTTACACGTCAATTGTCCCGAGCAGCTTGTAAGCTGCACTTTTTGGCTCATCCCACCATTTTCATCCATTTCGACACTCACACAAACATTCATTAGTTTCGAGGGCGTTTCGGCTTGGGCCATAGAAACATATGTGCATTGCTCATTTATTGTCGGTTGGGTGGTGCCACCTACAGATTTCACCTGCGTTTTGTTTCTAACTCACCCAACTGCACACCAGCCGAAGCATTATGCTGCAGGATAATCGATTTTATTTCGCTATAAATGCTTAAAGTGCTTCGTTGCTTTCAAGAGCAATGTAAATTTAATTTTCTAGTTATTTTCAGTTGATGACTCTTAAAAGCTCAGGTGGACGTTGAATTAAACATGCAACATATACACCCGGTCTCTGGTCTTGGTGTGGAAAGGAATGGGGATTTAGAGCAAATTTGCCTGGACCAAAGGCTTCCCCTTAAAGACTTCAGAAAAGTGCCGAAATATACACGGAGATACTGCGCTAGAAAGGATATCTGATCAGATCTCGAAGTAAGTTTTGTATGTGAAGTAATAGTTTTGAGATTTTTGGTAATTAGGTAAGCTGGAAAGCTTATCATTGGCCACACCTAAAAAAAAAGTCTGTAATGAAAACTCTGCTTACGAAATTTAAATTAAAATTTCCCTTTTATTTTAAAATTACTCGCAGCTGAATGTCAATGTGAGTATACAATTATTCCAATTCAATTTACGGTTATTTTTCCCACAGTTGTCATTATCATCCACTTTCAATGACATTTCTCTCGGGTTTCGGCCATTATCTTCGGTTTTTCTTTTTGCCACGCAAATGGTAACGTTTATCAGACCGAAAAGTTAACAAGGCATTGAAGATTGCGACCAGACAAATTCCACTCAAATACCGAAAACGAATAAACACACTTGATGGAAATTAAAATTTAGCTACGCATTTTAAGCAAAATTACAGAAGCGAGGCAGAATGTGCCTTTCAACAGGAGCCCGCCACGTGCCAATTGCCTGAATGCGTTAACACACAAGATCAGGTTCTCGGGTGACAGCGACGGTATGCACTTTGAAGTCAGAGCCGGCTGCCATTGACTTTTGAGCACATTCACGCTTCGTTGCTTCGTGCAAATCTTTGGAAGCACTGAAATGGCGACGCAGAACATTGTAAACATATCCTCCGTGCTTTGCGTAATTGAGAAAAATGTGAGCAGAAAAAGTAGCCAATAACCGAGCATGGCAGGCAATAGGGTCCACAATGGGTGACACAACAGTGACCTTGTGATGGCGATGGTAAAGGTCATAGAAGCTGAAAATGCTAAATGAAAGCGGCAAAACCAAAATGATAGTCTTCCAATAAAGGTCAAATTGTAAAGCGAAGAAATAAGGAGACCCTACCCCGGTTGAAGAGAATAGTGTACTCCTGACCCATATGTTTCTCTTAGAAAATCAGGTACTATACCAAGAGTCCAATAAAATTCAGTAAATTTTTTCACCCGCACGGTGTTGTTTTTGTTTGCTACATGCCGCTGGTCGCAGGAAGAAGGCTTCGTCTGTACTCATAGTTACCTTTAGTATTTTTTGTTGTTGTTGTTTGTTGTATGTTGGTGAAGCTGGTCACATTAGTGAAGCTGATGTGCTGTGTTTGTGGCTTCTGTGGCATGCACGCCCCTCTGCCAAAAACCGTCTACTGCGAGTGTACAGCTGCGGTATTCGCACCACTTTCCAGCTTTGCTGCTCCATTAAAAGCCGACTTGTTCGGTTTAGATTGGCAATGACACAGCAATTCGTTGTCGTTGTTGTGGTTTGGCAAAGTTTTGCTGGACCTAAAAAGGGAATAAACGCGTGTATGTTTGCTCGTAACGCAGAGTGGCAAACAACAACAAACTGTAGCTTAAAAGAGTCAAACGAATATGTATTTATGTTAGAGCGGGTCGATTTTTTTAGTGAATCAGTACACTGCCTAGTAACAAAAAACATTTGCAATACTGTGACAAACTTGGAGATCAAAGAGGCATAGAAAACAAGAAATCTAAAATTAATTTTAACTAATCTAATAATTTTAGTAAGATAGATTCAAATAATGACAGTATTTTAACAGAAACGCCAATCACTAGATATATTCCGTATTATTATTTGAAGAAATATTTCGAATTTCATTATTCACCAATCTTTGACTGTGTTTTTCGATTCGTAATGGAAAAAATAGTGAAAGTGTTATGGCTGTGACTGAAGTTAGTCGAAAAAAGTACAACGCTTTGACTAATACTTTAAATTTGGCAAACCACTCAAAACTCAGGGTGTGCCATGGTGATTAAGAAATGATTTCGGGAAAAAGAGAGCCTGAATAACAACAATTACCCTGTGAATATTCTATTCCAAGAGGGCAATAGTCATGGATTTATTTGCATAGACTAGCGAGGTCTCACAAAAAGTAGGGCACGTTAAAGGCACTGATAGCGGTCAGATAATGCGCTCGCCGAAAGTTTTCTTCAAAAAATTTATTGTTTCATTGGCTGTATGGCGCAGGTTTGGTGGGATCAAAATTCGTTCACATGAACATCCTGTCCTACAATAAGAATTTTTGCAATGTAGAAATTCACAAATTCAAAGCGTGGGGCAAATCGGCATATTCTCATGTCTATTATAGGAATCAGCATCAGAATTAACGTTTGCTGACACATTTGTTGACCGAAACGGCCAAGCACTGCCTTGACAGCATTCATGTAACAGGAGCCCGAGGCCTCTTCATTAAATTTATGAGCTAGATATTCCGTATATTCTTTGTGATTGTTGGACAATACAAAATGTACTTATATATACTCTTGTTCGTAGCCAAGATGAATGCCCGCTGCCTTTACCGAAATTTTAATTGCCCTCCATTAAAGCTTGTTATTGCTTCTTCGCTTATCTCCGCTTTGGCTCGACGTTTGCTGAAAATAGGCTAATTAATATTCAGGTTTGCGCAGTAATTGCTGTTTTTGTTTTTGTGCGCGTACTTTAAAGTTTCCGAAGTTGAAAGTCAAGTGCTTCGAAAGAGTTGCCTGAATGGGCGAAGACGACAATGTTTCTTTTACTTTGGTAAATGCTGCAGGCTAAAGTGCCTAAAGTGACTTGACTACGCTTGTCGTAATTAAAAGTTGTATGTTTTACCTTGAAAATCAGACGCTAACCTGCGTGAAGGTCCCGGACAAAGCAATTATTATCTCAAGGCAGACGGGTGTGGGAAGCAACTAAGTTTTCAAAGAAAAAAAAAATACAAAAAATTTAGTTGGAATAATTTAACAAACTGCATTAAATTTGTGTAATTTATTGTGTTTCGCTTAATGTTATTTAATGCATCTTTGAAAATAATTCAATGGTAATGCACGAGGAGAAACCTGCGGCGTTGCGCTTGAAATGTACATTAAGAGGTTGCGTAATTGATTAAATACTGAGCAGCAGAGTTCTCACATGATGACATGATCGATGGACCTACTAAATTATCAGCTGCCAACTGAACATCTTGATTTCGCATTCGCTTCAGCTGCCCACGGCGGCGTATACGCAACTTTCTCATGAGCTGCCTGGCGCACACATGGACATGTCAGCACACATACACATGCGCATATAACTCATTTCAATGCGTGTTTTATTCACTTGAGTACACCTCATGTACATAATTCATAGCTTTATAGTTGATTCGTTGTTGTTGCTGTGGCAAACCAGGTGCAAATCCAGTGTTGACTCTGGAAATGGTGCAGAAACGCCTCTTGCACGGTCTGTCAGCAGCGATGTGGCACTGATGAGTGCAGTTAACGCACAGGCACCTGCTGCGCGCACACACACACATAAATACAGCTTTTTCACAGAGGATGGATTGATTAATGTGACGTCAATCATAACGGAACGTTCGCAAATGCTGACAAGTTTTAAGATGGAAGACTTGTATTTGCCATATGAGGCACGTGTATGTGTGTGATGCGAAAACTTGTTTATATGGATCAGTAACGGTAATATAAATAGAAGCGATCGCTTCTCCATCCTTTGTAACATAAATAGTATCGGAAGAAATAGAAAGCTAATACAACTTGTTGGCATATAAAGCACACACACACACACTTAAATTCGAGCTCATGTGTGCGTTGGCAAATAAGCTTGTATTTGGGTTTGTTTACTGTCGCGGTCGTCGCCATAAAGGTCAAGTAATATGTCATGGGTCTGTTGGTGCGAGGGGTAAGGTCAGAGTGCTTGCAGGTACAAATAAATATGAGTTCAATATTGTTGGTGTGAGTGTGGGAAAACTTTTTTTGCGGTATAATTTAATAAAAGAGAAAGTTTTGGCTAAGCAGCGTGCTTTCTGTGGGTCCCCTCGAAACGACGGGAACTTCGCTGAAAGTGTAAGAAGCATAAATATCCCATTCACTTGTAGTGGTGTTGAACGTTGGCTTTGCATCCTTCGAGCGCAAAGGAAATTGGGAACAGTTTGGTGCGCTCCCTTTCCCGCTCTTTTTGAGAGTTGAGTGTAGCTGAGAGTGCACAGAAATTTAAAAAAATGTGTTACAAACCGAAATTCAAAATACATTAATTTTGAAACTTTTTAATAACTTCAAGGTCATCGATTTTGAGTTCTTGGAATATCTTTTGCGAAATGGGCTCATTCTTATTTACTGGTAAATTATTATTATCCATTTTAATAAGTTGCCTTTTGGTGCATAGTGCAATTTGAGCTTCAAATGCTCTCTACTTGTAAACCTTCTGGTTGTTGGTGGGCTCTCTTTCATCGTTACGTTCACTACGTGCTTACGTTGCGTAACGCTGAGCGAATTCGGCGAATATATTGGCAAACGCGACAGGATATCAAATCAGTTTGTCGGCAATCGTAGCGAGTAACGGTGGATTACGCGAACAGCTCGCCAAACGCCATGAAACGCGTTGCTGGATGTTAAAGAGAGAAAAAACAAAAAAAGAAAAGCAACAATGTAGTGAGTTGGAACGGTTTATTATCCGACTGTTGAATGGTATTTGTGTTGGATTTCGCTTTTTATTGCCAAAAGCCTATGATTCCAGTGCATCAGACCAGTTTAAAAGGCCAGCGCACCAACACACATATGCTGGAGTATATGTGTGAGTGTGTTGGAGGCTCTTCATTGCGCTTAGCGACGGAATTAATGAAGTTGTCACACGTAGACGCGTTTAAATAAGCGACTTTATCTACATTTCAAATGCATTGTGTTGCCAAATTGACTCCGACGGCTCTTATAAATGTGTACAGTGGTGTGTATGTGTGTGAGTGCCAGTGTTCGTATGTGTAATAAAATACAGCGCAACAAATAAACAAGTAAACAATAACAGCTGTTAGCGATTGTACGCGAATGCAATGTTTTTTTTCGTTTGGAAGTGTGTTGAGGGCATTGTGTTTCATTGCTAATTAGGAGAAATACGAAGGAAATGCGCGAGGTATCCCGGCATTAGAGGCAATTGTTGCCTGCCGTCGGCACTTCAGCGCTTTTGCGGGACTTGAATTACTGAAAATGGCTTAACCAAGTGTTTTATATATTTCTGAATTCGTTTGTTGGTGATACCGCTGTGTTAGGTGCAGTTTACACAATTTTCCAAGCGATTAAGTTTTAAGCGGCCTTTGTCTGCAATTTTCATTGATTATAAAACCAATTCTCTTTGCAGAGCATTACTTATTACTCTTACAATAGCAACAAAATAAATATCAAAATGTGGAAGGAAATGTAATATATATCGAAAAGATAAGAAAATAGTCATGGACTTTTTTTTTAGGTATGATTTACGCTTTTGATTAGAAAAAAAATGAGCTTAATAAGAATAGCAGGTCTATTTCCTTAATATCTCCAGATTAGTAACTTTGAGATTCAATTAATTTGACTGATTATTTAAAACAAATTATATGCTGGCGTTGTCGTACACTTCCAATTAGTAAGCGCTGATACCCGAAAGTAGCATTTAATGTGTAATGATGGAATTTGATACGGCCGGTTAGCCATGTTCTGGTTCGCCACTGTTGAGTAAGCTAACAAAAATAAATACTAATTATGTAGAGCAACAAAGCAATGGGGCATTAAACATTTGCTTCCTAACGAATGTTGCTGAATTTGATCTAAATGATTGCGTATACGCACGGGCGTATCTCAGTGCCATTGCATGAAAACTAATAAACTGTAGTTGAAATTAAAAAAAAGATTTTATAGCATTTTTTGTTTTTAATTTTTAACTGAATATCCAAGCAGCTAATACTATGTGAAATAAAATCACGAATTCACCTTGAAAGGCATCAGTTTTATACGAAGACACGACGACACAGTCAAAGTTGTAACAGAACATATCAGTGAAACAGGATATCAACAAAAATATCAGAAAGTTAAATTACAATTAAAAGCTATAAGTACAGTTACTAATCATCAACAGAACGCTCCGCTTCCTCCGACAAAATGTTTTGGATTTTACGACGCACCGGCGCAGCGAATTTCTTCAATTCGCTAAACAACAATTGCAGCTCATCAAAGGGCGGAAGCAGTTCGGGCACACAAGGTAAGCAAAATTAACCCATTACATAAAAGTCAATTTATGAGAGCAATTGTATTCATTTAATTCAAATTTCCATTGAACATCAAAATTATGGTTGGCTTTGATTTTATTCGGCAGCAATGTGATTGACAGGAGAAATGTGGTTGTGCAAAAGACCATTGTGTAATTGAAATGTAATTAATGATTATTACAGCATACTTGCAACTAATTGAATTCAAATCCAATTTTGTGGATTTCGCTTCAATGATCCTTGACTGTTTTTGAAATTTTCGGTTTCGGTTTTCCGTGTATTACATTTGTACGAAGTTTATAATCTGAGCATTATATTATATTGCAATACATAATTTTTCGGCATCAAGCAGGAACAGTACATTTATGCTCACGAATGAGCCTATTTCTTTACATATTACAGACTAATGATAGTTCATAAGATTCATAATTGTTCAATAATTGAATTCGTATCGAAAGTCTTTGTCTAGAGGGTGGTTCTGGTCTCAAGATTTTTATCCATTGTGGCAAGTCGAATGGTCTTTAGAAATGAACAACAATTTAATTATGAAGGAACCGATAATAAAACTTTTCGTAGATCACTAAATGGTATAATTAGACACAAAGTATTAAACCAGACAGTTTCAGCGAAAGTAACATATCGATATTACTTTTTTATTTCAATGAATTTCGTATTAACTCATAAAAAAGTCTTTAGCAAGAAACCAATCGTTTGTCAGTACTTTGGCAAGCTTTGCAAGTGATTCGCATTTCATTTTACATTTTTCGATCGGCAATCAATAATATTTGCGTACTTTTACAAGAAAATAAATTCCTCGCAGGAAAATGAGTTGAAAAAGTAGCTCACAACAAACGTGAAATTAATTGGCCCTGCAATTCTGGACAGTTTACATACATATAAACAAATGACACATTTTTTGCAAACTTTTGAAAAGAAAGTACATACAAAGAAAGAATTAAATTTGCATATAAATCTGTTCTCAAATTCTTTCACAAGCATTTGTGATTCCAATAAAAACGAATAAAATGCAGACGGAATGGAACACACACACATATTCCGATATGTTTGACAACCGACTTTATATAATATTAACAGTTCCATTGCTTTAAGGTGTTAATAAAGACCGTTATGTGAGTATTACACGTGCTATAAAACTGCTCAAATTTTAACATGCATATATGTCGCCAAACATGTTTATATGTACATATGTATATAGTTATAAACATACAATGTAACACTATAATGAAAACAAAAGGCTATGACTGTGAGAATGAGTAAATGTCCGTTTTTATTTGAGAGTGCTTGAGCTTAGCGCAAACTTTCCACATTCAGGCAAGTAGAATATCCACAGACACATCGACATACAGGGTGCACCACTCTTGATGTTCTGTGGTAAAGCATTGTATAATTGAAAAACAACCATCCAGCTTTGACACGAAACTTTTCCCAGAAAAAAACTTTGGAGACCCTAAAATCAGAGTGGCGAGATGTCTGTCCGTGTGGGATAGTGAACTGAAATTTTTCGGATTTGATAAGATTCACTATATTTGACATATACCATAGTCCAAGCTAACGTCACAATTCTCGAATATAATGACCGATCAAAATCAATATGAATATCTTCAAATTTGTTTCCTTAGCAAGAAACCTTAATTCGACTGGTTGTTGCTTGTATCAAAAAGGGTGGCTAGAAAGAACAGCAATTCGTTTTTCGTTGGATGCAGAGCGTTGGTCGATTATGTTATCGGATTTTGTTACGCAATTTAAATTAGAAATGTTATTGTAAAGGGTATTATAGGTTTGGTGCTTTCTAAATTTAGTTTTCGAACATTTCTTCGCTCATTATGCTTTCGACTTTAATGTTTACGCCGAGTTCGTCTCGATGATCTGCGATAGACATAGCGAACGATATACATAGATATATTTAATCGACTATTTCATATTTTTAGATCCAATGATGGATTTGATTTCCCTTCAGTGCAAACAGAGTCAATCGGTTCATAAATGTTCGGGTACTGCAATTTCTAATACCGACATAAAAGATGACACACGCTGTACCTCCATAAAACTACAGCTAACACAACACTATGCAAAGCAACGACAGTTTTGTCCACAACAACATGTAGACTAACACAAAGTCAATGAGAGTTTGCATAAGCATATGGAGGAACTACTGCCACATGAGTACACCACGCCTCACTGTGCTCACATGTGTGTTTAAAACTAAAAAAGATTGCTTGAAGTGCTTGCCACAGTTCGCCGCCTACAGTGGCACATGTAGCTGCACTTCGATGCACTTTAATTATGGCTGGGAATAGAGAAAGTGAGCGTGTCCTCATATGGGTGTTCATTATGTTAATGCGTGGGCGGATATACGAGTTCTTAAGCATGTAGAACATATGCGTTCGAGGATAAGTACCGCATGCATAATGAATGAAGGAATGTGCGCTTCTCAGAGAGATGACGCGTTAGTAAATATAAATAGAGCATAGCGTGATGTTTGAGCGAATTTCATAGAGGAAAAAGTGGCAAAACAGTGACCTTGAAAGAGAAACCGCTTAGCCCTCCTCTTTTTTCCTAACACATACATATGTGCATTAACATTTGGTATGTTCACACTTTTTTGCTTTGCTTCTTTCACCATTATGTTTTTCTAGAAAAAACATCGGCGCTTTTGTGGTTCTGGTGTTTTTCTTTAAATCTTATAAATAAAGCTGATATGGTATTTCGTTCGCATATGTTCTTTTTATCACTTTATGTTACAATTCAGAGAAATTTAAAAAATAATAAAAATATAAAAAAATATAATTCAAACAGAGCTCTTGATATTCGACTAATCGACAAACTGGATCAACCGGTTAGGACATTATTCGAATAATAATATTCGCTTTGCAGTATCTTATAGTCGCAATCATCGATTAACGCTCATTTTCGACTATCCGGTTAACCGTTCGTTGTCGACTATTCAGAGTAGTAAGCATTGGACTTCCACAAACGTTTTCAACGTATATAAGCTTATAGAAACTTTGCAGCAAAAGTCAAAGGCTGCTTGGATTTCAAAAGATTTTCATTTATTCAAATACTATCATCAGAGCAACAACAGTATAGTCGAGCAACTATTCGCATAGTGGTAGTAAGACTAATAGTCGTAGTAGAAAAACCCGAATAACTATTCCAATCGGATTTTAGATTATTCGAATAATTTTAAGAGTTCTAATTTCAAATCATGAGCATGTGTTCAATACTCATGTAAGAATTATTTCGATATTTCTTTACAACTCCAGATACCGGTCAATCCGGTTAGTGGATTAGTCGAATACCAAAAGCTCTACTACAAAACCGTTTCATAAACAATTAAAAGAATTTGCGAAGAAAATTACCAAAGATCGCTTGTTTGTTGATTGACAGTAGGCAAAGCGGAAATTTGACTACCTGGTGATCGTTAGCCGTTCAGATCTGTAAAATCCAGAATGGGGTGCAATTTTCTAACGCAGTTATTTGGTTCGAGTGTCCATGCAATTAGGGACAACGGCGCAATTATTAAATTAAATTGGTGGCATTTCGCTGTTGATTCTCTGCTTACTTCGTCACAGCAGAGAGTTTACAAATGGAGTATTCTCACTTTTATGGTCAAGTAAATATTGAATATTTAATTTCTATTTCCCAAAGGAGCTGTGAAAAAATATGTTCAAAATAAAAGCGAATTCGAGTCAAGTAGGCACGCAGTCCCTTACGCAGTCATTCAAAAATATACGAGTGTATTTTGCGCACGAGTGCAGCATATTAAGCAGACGACTGGTAGGTGACTTTCTCAAAGGGCGAAAGTCAAGAGAAAATGGCAAAATAATTGCAGAGCGGCAGATAAGTTGCAGCAACGGAAAATACAGAATCTTCGGTTAAAAAGGCACATAAAAGCCACAAAATAGGAGGGATGCCACTAGCGGGTGGAAACGGAAGCATTTGGGGTCCTCTAATAGCAGAAGCAGTTATTATGATAAGTGGGCATACTAATGGCCATAGGGAGTTACTAAGAAGTGCAGTGAGGCGTTCCAACCAGTCGGCAGACCCAACCAACAGCCAGCCAAATGGCAGAGCAATTGATAAAATGTGACTTGAGCCACAATATGGCGGATGGTTTCGTCTAAGCAGGCGTAAAGATGATGTGCATCTGCCGTTACCGTTGGTCCCTCGCTAAATTACGCACTGACACACTTTCTTCGCTTGCCTTCACGGAAATACGCACATTCTTTTTTGGGTTCTATACATACTTATATTCACACACACGTTTACACATCTATATGTACACATGCTTATGAGTGTATATGCCGCCCAGCGCTATCGGCTCGTTCCTTCGCCTCGCCATTTAACTTCGGTCGCACAGCTCTCTGCTGGATTTATGATTATTATTAGACACCTACTTCCGTTGACGACCTTTTGTATTTTTCCAAGCCTCATGCATCAGCAGATCTATATAGCGGTTAAAAGCGAAAGAGTAGGAAAGGCGGCGTTTATACGAGCGAAGCAGGATGCGCCATTTAGAAAGGATAACGTTGCGAATCTTTGTCATAAAGTTTTTTGAAATGTGCAACTGTGCGTAAAATAACAAACTTAATGGTTGTCGCAAGTAGAGTGGAAGGACGATGAATGCATTCTACCGTTATGTCGCCCGAAGTTGACGACGGCCTCATCGTGTAGACAAACCTGCAAACTGCTCTAAAGTATGCATTGCATTTGCTCGCGCAGTTCGAAGCTTAGTGCCTTGTATGAGCATGGAAGTCGTATCTGGAAAAGGTTTTTATTCTGTTTTATTATTTAATTACGTCGAGTCGGGGGTAAAAATTTGTTATAAAAATAAATCAAGTTCTTTTGTCTGCACCTGGCAGACTTGGCTTAAAAATATGCTCTTATGGTCTTTATTTGAAGCGAATATTTTTAGAGAATACTTTCTTTTTTAGTTAGTGGTATACAATTTTGTAGAACAATATTGTGGCACATTACTAAAGTAAAATTAATCACTACCGTAGGGTTTCTCTAATTGTTCAAAAAGTGTATTTTAAGATGACTTCTATTTGGTTCTCGTTAAAAATTATATTGTTTGACACTTTGACTTAGTCAATTAAGAATATTACTTATGTCCTCAACTCTGATACGTTCGCTCTGTGAAGGAAAGTCTTGGTTAGGAAGAGAATCTTCTTCCTTATGATTATAAATTAAATCTGCAAAATAATCTCTAAATATTAGCGCAACAAATTCTGAAATATGCGAAGCTTGTGATTATAATACAGCACTGATAATTCCCACCGATTTTGGTGGAGTTTCTTTGCATTGACACAAGTGAAGCGCCGCAGGTGAAGCGCAGCTAAGCTCTTCAAATATAAACGAACAAAAAGGCTTTATATTTACAACTTTTGTTATGAGCGTGGCCTTGTGGGTGACGGGTAGTTCGTTTGGTGTAACGCGAGTAGCGGTTTCTCTGAAGTCAACAAATTTTCTGGCAATTTTAAGGGATTTTACGCGTCAATGCGAAAATACCTTCTCCGTCAAACTTTAGGACTGACGAAGGCAGCAATGACGTACACAAAATGGAAATTCAGTTAATGCTGATTAAGCCTTTTTGCAGAGACTGTGAGGGCGGCGCTGCATGCAGAGCAAGGAGATGGCGAACACAAAACCGTAATTAACGGCAGTCCTCAACTCACACCTTCGGGCGCTACTCATATTTTGGTACTGAGTTATAATTAGAGTGTGATAAAATTAGTGGGTTTGGGTATTAAATTTAGTCATTAATGCGTCAAAAATACTCAGTTTCTATAGAAGTGTGTAAAAATAGTTAATTTGTATTTAATGTTATGAAATTTTTGATAATAGCTCTATGCAGAGAAGAAGACGCATAATCATCTGTCTATGTATATGTTAGGAAAATATTAAGGTATCACAGTGCATGCCTAAATGAAACGGAAAGTTATCTAGGCCGACCTGCCAGCAGTACTTCAAGTTTCTCAGAAGGAGTGGGCACCATTTAATAATCTTAAAGCGTTTTCTTTTTCCACAAAAATGTTGCTCTATGCTGTTCTATGCTTTTCTTAACTTGTTTTCAGATTCAATTGTCATTTTCTCGAAGTGTTGCCTTCTAACGAGGCAAAAGTGCATTATTTTCTATCCTCTCAACATGGAAGAGTTGCTCCATGAATTTTAATTTATGGTTACTGAAAGTTTCAAGATTTTTATTAAAGTTTTTGCACAAATAAAAAGGAGTCGGCCTATTTTATTACAATCAAGTTTGAAAATTGCAAATGAGTTGGTCGATTCATCCTCATCATCATCAGAGAATGAAATGAGGATGTTAGCTGTTGAAAGCGATTCTTACCCAGGGTGACAGGAATCGTAGAAGACGTTGTAAATGTTTACTCAGACTCAGAGGAAAAAGAAGAAGTGTTAAATGGGAAGCTTATTTTCACTATTTTCTTAAATCACAGTTTAAAATGTTTATGCTATTGTATGTCCTAACTATGAACGAAAGCAATGCAACAGCTGATTTATGATAGGGTGCCATTCCTTTGTTCTTTTATCATTTAAAAAATCGAAACATTTCCACAGGGTTTTTATAGAGCATTTGCACAATGGATGAGGAATCGAGAAAAGACAAGAAAAATCGTTAATTTCGGTTGCACCGAAGCTAAATACCCTTCACAGGTGCATTTCTGTTAGTAACTATGTGTCCAGTTTGTATGGAAGCTATATGCTATAGTAACCCGAACTGAACAAGTTTTTTAGAGATTACATTGTTGCCTTGGAAAATAATATACACCAAATTTCGTGAATATATCTTGTCAAAAGTGAAAGTTTTCCATACAAGCCCCTGACTCCGATCGCTCAATTTGTATGGCAGCTATATGCTATAGTTAACCGATCTGAACAATTTTCTCTGATATTGCATTTTTGCCCTAGAAAATAATCTATACCAAATTTGGTGAAGATACCTTGTCAAATGCGAAAGTTTTCCATATGAGAACTTGATTCCGATCGTTCAGTTTATATGGCAGCTATATGTTATAGTGGTCCGATATCGGCCGTTCCGACAAATGAGCAGCTTCTTGAAGAGAAAATGACATTTGCAAAATTTCAAAAGGATATCTTAAAAACTGAGGGACTAGTTTGTTTATATACAGACAGACGGACAGACAGACGGACATGGCTAAATCGACTTAGCTCAACATACTGATCATTTATATATATACTTTATAGGGTCTCCGACGCTTCCTTCTGGGTGTTACAAACATCGTGACAAACTTAATATACCCTGTTTAGGGTATAAAAATGCCATTATATTTATAGATATGGGAGTGTTGTCCAAACCCCTTTGCACCTGCTCCAATTAGGATAAATAATGTATTTATTGCGGGCAGTAAATTTTTACCTCCAAGCTTTCATAGTAATTTATTGGTTTTCACAGCAGCCAAGTGGCATCTTTAATTTTGCACCTAAACACTTGCCATTACTCTTTTTTATGTGTTTCTTTTTATTAGAAAGTGGACTTAGAATTCACAGAATACAAAATCGACATTGATGAGGGCAATTTAGGCGCATGGTGACCGACCGCCGGAGAAATAAGTCAGGTTTAGAATCCTTTTTAAGTGATTAATTGAGGTCCTTTTGTAAAGAATGGTAGGAACCCGTGCCACGAGCAGCTCGATGACAGTAATGAGGAGGGTTATTCAAAGTACTTCAGCGTTTTTTTCTCCACTTGCATAGTAGGACGAGTCTCTTGCCAAAAGAATGCGATGAAAATATTTTTCGCTCCGCATTGGCACACAGTGCAAGTGAAAGTACCGCTGTGTAACAAATCACAGTCTAAATCGCAAAGGTGTACAGGTTTTACTTCGCAGACTTTGTATTTGTATTCACCTGGCGACCATTATTTTATATGTGCTATCTTGTTGTGGAAAGGAAATCACAGTTTATCTCTGCATTTCACAAGCGTTGTAAACTTTTTAAGTCGAGACAAGACACATTCGAAATTTGCTTGAGCGGCAAAAACTTGTGCGGCATTTTGTGACACATTTTCGCCGCGAATGAGCGATTAGATTAAATAAAACTTTGGCAAAAATATAAAAGCGAACACCCCGGCGTATGCCATATGCACATATACAATTTTGTATGGGTAAGAACTTGTCTAGATGCGAGCAACGGCAAAAACGCTGGTTGTCACGTGTCTACAATTCCCGTCTGCCAAGGATGTTTGGAGCCACAACTCAGCCGTGAGCTGCGTAGTCATGCCGGATTTACCGCTTTGTGTTATAATTTATTCTCTACGCTGGCAGTTTAGAAAAGGTGCAAATGTGTGCAGCTTTACTTAAATATTCAAAACTCTCCCGATACAAATGCCATAAGCCATAAGCAGCAAAAGTTTTATGCGCTTTACAAAATTTGCTTGTTTTTTATGCTTTATTAATCCCCAAATTATAAAGTAGTAACACGAAACGAGGCACTTTGTTACGGGGTCCACCGTTCTTTATTTTTTATGTGTAAAAAATGACGGAGTGGTTCCGGTTTTTCGTCGGTTTGAAAGATTAAACTAGAAACTTTCGAAGTTTTCGAGCTGCGATAAAAAATTTAATAATTGTAAAATTGTAATTTTTCATATAAGAAGTTGGTACACCTTCCCTGCTTGTCACAATTGCAACCCTTACAGCTAGATGACAAACGAAGCTTATCCAATTTATTAAAGTTTTATGGTATTTTAAAAGAGGCTAGACATCAAATTTGGGAATTTTTGTTTTTTCTCAAGTGAATTAACCTCCATTAGTGATTTGTGATGTAATTGCAATAAAAAAAAAGAATTTTTAAAATGTATCGGTAAATACAGTGGTCCTTTGCTTGGAAGAAATCTTATGCCTAGAATATCATTAGTGAAGGCGATATTCAGTTAATATCGAGAAGTAATCTCATTTTCGAAATAAAGTTGGCAATGAATGAAGCTTAAAGCGGCGAAGGTACTTTGAGGGTGTCGTCTGAATCTGATGTGGTTTATAAAACTTAAGGTTATTTGCCGAATATTATCCTTGTTTCAAATAGGGTTTCTGCGTGAAGAATTACTTTTCTTGCTGGATTTACTTTTCAGTTCGTCAGGCTTAAGCCAAATTCTGAGCATTTTACGTTAAAGCGGTTGTGTTGCTTGTTTCAAGAAGTGCTGGAAACGGCGGACCTTAAAAACCAATTCTAATAATCTAAAAATATTTCCAATACTTATTGTATACTTTGTTCGCATTATTCCATTAAACCGTTGATATAATCACAATCCTATTTAATATTATTTTGCGCATTAATTTCCTGTCATGCGGAAGTTTTTCAACTGATTACACAAAAATGTAATTCGCAACTAAACCAAATATTTTCGGTGGCAAAACCACCAACACTTAATACGCTTTCATATACATTGGGAGATACTGCGAACAATTAACAAATAAATAACGAAAACCCCGCCTATTAACACCCACATTTTGTAGAACAGCAAACAACACAGCAATTGAACTTTAGCACTGAAGCGATTGCGAGTGTTTACCGTTACCTAAAACCCACATCAATTTGTGCGTCTGAATTTTGTGGTTCATGAGCTTTCCCAACGCCCCGTGTGCGTCTCAACGAATGACCATAAAATGTAAGAGAAACGAAAAAAAACTAATCAATAGCAAAAATTAACACACAACAACGATGCCCGCCTATTCAGAAAGTGCAACTTAATGAGCATTGCGAGTACCCTGCTTTAGGTAATACAAAAAGAAGAGTAAATTTAACTTCAAATGCTCCAAAATGATACTTGGATGTTTCGGATTTGATATCTCTTAATTTTAATGAAACACTATCATCTTCGTAGTTTTAATGAGCTAAATTTTCCTGATTGAAATGCCCTTTCTTCAAAATTAGAATTTATTGGTTTTGGGTTATAAAAATTTTAATGGATCTGAAAACTATTTTGTTTCTGTTATCATAAAACCTTAATCGGTCTCACAAAGGAAATGTGAAAGGAAGCAGGAATCTAATTTTACTTTAGAATTTCTGCCACAAAGTCTCGTCTAGATATATGAGTACCAGACGATTGTAATAGTAAAACAGGGAACACGATAATAAGAAATGTACAGGGTTTGTCCGAAAAGCAATTGGATTGATTTTTTTTCGCCGCGCCTATACTTCGGAGCGTGCACGCCCCGACAGGATTCGGTAGAGAGAGAGAAAACAAATATTTTCGTGCGACGTGGATCTGAGAGTGGTGCATGCCACATGTACGCGATTAAATTCTGTGTGAAACTCGGTAAATCTGCAACAGAGATATTTGATATGATCAAGCAGACAAGAAGTGGTGTCTTTTGGTGGCATCAGGCCTCTTTGGATGGGCTGGGAAGAGGTCGCTGATGAATGAGCAAATTCAAAGTGAAAACTATGCTGATTGTCTTTTTGACATCAAAGGCATCTTCCACCATGAATTTCTTCCTCCTGGACAAACCGTCAACCCCAAATTTTACGTGGAAGTCCTCAAGAGACTCAAAGGAAGGGTACATAGGGTCCGACAAGATATCGCAGCCGATTGGAAGTTGTCTCACGACAACGCCCCGCCTTTCTGGTGAACAGCTACCTAACCAAGGCCGGCATCCTAATACTTCCGCAGCCGCCCTACACCCTAGATCAAGTTATTTAAAGGTGCGGATTGGAAGCGGAAAAAAGAAACCGTTTCTAGAGTAACGGTATATTTGTATTAGAATGTTATTGTTATTATAACTTTCTAATATTGGACTTTAATTTTTGTTATTTTGCGCACCTGATTGCGCTTTCAACCTCACTGTACGCTGGGTTCGTGTCATTGTAGATGCGAAAATCCTATTAAAAGAAACCGATTTAATTAAACGGAGTAAAAACGCAGAGTTATGACAGCAAAACAAGTGTCTACGTCGTTTGCATTGCTCGCATAGTTGAAAATACCCATTCGACTACACATTGCCACCCACTAATTACCAGTTAGGAGCATTAATAGAGGGGAATAAATTTAACTTTTTATGAGAGGCAAAATGGGAGAGGAAAATGGAGAAAAATGCGTTGTTGTACTTGTCATTTTTGTTAATTTTTCTCTTTGTGGTCATAAGCGGTAAATAGCAAAACCTAAAATACTCGCACAAAAGCCAGGTCAACTCGAGCTTGTTGGCAAAATTTTAATGAGTTTAACTCCGCTCCGATTGCTCTCCGGTTGCAGCACTTTTCGGTTACCATCACTGCATTTCGCCCATGTGCCATCTTGAATTGTTTATCTGCTTTCATCGACGTTCATCGACATTCTGAGTAATAAACATTTATTATGTGGGTTTGCTTGGTCAATTTGTTGCTCACAATTTTGTTGTTATTAAAACCGCAAATTCAGCAATACGAGTCAGCTGCCACTGGCAGCAGCAAAAACTGGTCCTCTGGTCCCTTTCTAATATTTACTTGCAGGTACAGTTACACATGCACAGCTAGGTATGTGTTCCTTGCCTCTATGGAAATTTATTAGCTCGAATTTTAGGAAATAATTTCGTGCAGTGTGTGAAGGAAACTTTGAGTGGTTCCTGCATGTGCTCATAGCTTATGGAAAACTAGATTTTCGGAACAAAGTTGCCTTTTGGTGTTTCTGATTTAAAATGTTTCCTTTGGGGATATGCGATTTTAATAAAGTACCGTTGTCTTTTTGCATTGAGAGTTATGCTTCCCAGCGCTCGTGAATAAATATTTGCTGGTTGAATTTCGGCAATGTGAAAAATAGCTAAATATTTAAGTTGGTTGACACCGAAGGCTGGCCCAGGCACATCCGCTGGCCTTCGTGCCATGTCTCAAGGTCATTAGTTCGTTTCATTCGTTGTAGATATGTTTGTATAGGGTTGCGTGTTTGTCGGAGCAGAAATCGCTTGTTTAAATTTCATTTGTCTTTCGGTTTGTCTCAATGTGACCGCCTTCGTTTGCTCTGTTTGTGTGTGCGTGTGTGCTTATTTCTCTGCAATTTGGATAAATATTTGTTTATGCCGAGAGCTATTATGCAGTATATTTGACCATTTTCAATAAATTAGAAAGCTGCAAATACATACATTAACTGACAATTACGTGTGAAAATTAAAATCCTCTTATTGATTGCTTCTGACAACTGTCTTAGAGACCAAATTTTGCTTGATTTTTCGTCTCAACTGGTTGATTAAAATATGAAATAATGACATGCGAGAATCTTAAAAAGGTTTTTCTTCTCAACTTGATCAAATCCTCAAACTTCCTCAATAAAATTTTGTGAATCAGCCCTTTAAAAGTGTTCGCTGTTGTGAAAAACGGAATCCATAAAAGTTACATGAAAGGTGCTAAAAAGTTTCTGTTCCACCACAGACAAAGCAAGTCCAATAGCACTAACTATAACAAATCTAACAAACTTTGCAAGAAACAGAAAAACAACTTAGAAATATTTGCAGTTGTTTAAAAGGTTTCTCTGTTCGGATTTAAACAACACAGAAGCGATCATTGGGATTTCAATATATCACTGCTATTCTTCTATCAAACAAGTACAATCTGTTCTAGATTGCTACTCGAGGCAACTGCTTTTTAGATACACACATACATATATAATGTATGAACAGATATTGGTATATCCAAGCGTGACTAATCTTTCAATCGGGTGTGTGTAGTCCACCTGTTTTACCCATTGGTAGACCCTGTACAGATAAGGGCAATTGTAAACCTTTTACATAGCCAAGGCCCACCGCACAAACTTTGCTTTACATATCGAAAATCGTTGTGATTAACTGCCAACTGTCAGCTGTCAAAACCTGTTGTTTATACAAAACGAGCTCTGAATAGTCAAGGATAATTGGTAGGCAAACAAAGATTGCACATACATCTATGCATTAGTAGAGTCACGCGATAAGTGTGCCGCATTTCCAGGCTGCTTTTGGTACCTGCCGTGTGCAGGCACTGACGGTATTCGACCTGCCAAACTCACCCGAAAGTCGAGGTCTATACTGTGGCAAACAAAAGGCGGCCATTTCCCTTAATTTAAATTCTTGTAGCGATATAAATTTTATTGGCCTGTTTCGTTGTTGTTGGGTTCGTGTGTATTTGCCATGGATAGTCCTCGCCAGCTAAACGATTTGCTGGTGAGTGCTCTACTTCCACTGGGTGTCGCGTCGGCGGAGCTTTTTGATGACATGGAATACAAACAAAACATTGTTGGCTTTGGCACTTGGTCAGACATGTGAGGCACCTTTGTCCATTCACCTCTCTCTGCCATTGACTTTTTCGGCCACAAAAATCTCGTGCCACAATTGTGCTTTGAGAGCGTGTGTAATATGTCTGTGTAAACCGCAATGGGAGGGCATTTGCAGGGATTTGTATTAAGTTACGTGAAACTTGGGTACTTTGTGGTTTTATTTGTCCGCCAAATGTTGACACGTTGTACGTGTACATAGTTGTCGGTGGAGGACATTAGAATGTGCCATTTATTTGTGTTGCGTTTAAATACTGCAAATGAAACCCTCGGAGGGTGAGCTTGATTACATTTCTAACGACACGTAGGCCATAAAAGTTGTGGGTATTTGTAGTCGAAATCGTTTTTTTCGTTATTTACACAACGAAAAGGGGCCCACTCCATGGGCGGATGGACCTAAGTACACATAGACGCATTAAGTGACTTTTAATTAAAAAAAATGCCGAAAAGATATTTCAATTGCTTACTTTCCGTCGGCTATGAAACTATTGAGTGATGTTTTTTACTCAAACGATTTAAAAGTTAATTTTTAGCTGTTGTTGTGAGTCCTTAAGGGTGTGGTGATGGTACTTGCACACAGTGCTGCCAACTTTTGACCAGGAAAAAAAAGCTGTTTTTGACGGGAAGAAGGGAGAAAAAAGCTAAAAAAAATGATAAAAAAGTCCAAAAAATGTATCAAAAATAAGAAAAAATGTCTAAAAAAAATAACAATTTATTAAGTTCATTTTTGTTCAAAAGATTTCCAATAATTTATCTATATCGTCTTGGTCTGTCTCATTTTCGTATGACATATTCGTGCCTATCATCTTCAGATATTTTACACACATTATAATTTTCAGATGCTCTTGCATAGTTGAGCTTGTTCGCCTGGGTAAAGCCACTCATGGCACTTGTGTGCTTCTTTGTTGCAGCGTGAGCTCGCAGATCACTCAGTTTCGCTGTGATAGTGCTCTTACAATAGTTGCAGTAAACCCTCTGCTGGTCTGTATCATCCCTGCGAATCCAAGCCTTGAATTTATCACTTTTAAGCCACACATCGCGGCATTTTTGCTTGCATTATTTCGGCATTTCACAACTTTTAAGAATTTACGCGCACTTTTTAAATAGAGATGGAACCACTAAATAGAGATGACATTCGCGTATATCGAGAAAAACAATCGATCCGCCACCACATTTTCTGGTTTGTTTGTAAGTGACTATCGTAAAGCTGCCACTTTTTCATATTTTTTGTACTTAAGTGTTAACAACACAAAAAAAGTCAGAAAAAACCAACTGAATTTCTAAAAAAAACCAGAATTCCCGCTTTTCCCAATTCCCGCAAATCTCAAATTTTTCCCGCAGTTAGCCTTTGAAAAAAGCCAGGTTGGACGGGAAAAAATCCAAATTGGCAGCACTGCTTGCACACCACTCTGTGCTTTTTTAAGGTACTATACTGTTATTTCTGCCGCTAAAAGTTTAATTTGAATGAGTTATAAAATTAAGTATTGTCACTAATTATTTTCGGCATGAATTTTGGTAAAATATATACATACATATACATTAGAGTGTTTTTTTTTAACTATTAATTTTTTTCAATCTCGTTACGAAATTTTCGAGGAAATACCCTAAAAAAATTCCCTGAAAATTTTAGCCCTTAATAGTAACATTAGGAACTGGACCAAGGAATGCATAAATTTTCCATTGAAAATACACTACAATAGTTAAAAAAAGAACACCCCAATATACATATGTAAATTGATAAGTGAGAAAAAGACTAATTTTTATGATTTTTGGTGCGCAGTTGGACTGTTTCACTAAGGCTTTTCCCCTCATTATATTCAAGTGGTCCTTACTTATTTAACTCAGAAATCTGCCTTCATGTTCGTCTTTTTTCAAGTTGCATATAATTGAGCAATCTTTCGCACGAGCAACTGTGGCACACGTGCGTATACGTAACCTGCGCCATTTGCATGCTCCATCGGACGGGAATGACACTAAACAGAATTTATGTGCAGCAAATTAAATAAGCCGTAGGCAAACGTAAACAAAATGAAGAAAGAAGAGCATTAAATTGAGCCCAAAGTTGCCGTGTTTGCCATATGGCAGCAGTTGATTGGACATTTGCATGAAATTTTGCTCATAATTTTTCAATTAAATTATAAATTACTTTATAACAGCCTCTCGTTTTCGCGCTATTGCTGCAGAATTATTCGCAGCAGCGACACTTGGCCTCGGCAAAGCAAAACGAGTTAGAGTCAACAAAAAGGCGAAATCTCCTGCGTGCGTCAGTCTCCGGCCCTGTGTAAACACTTCGTTGGCGTTGAGTTTCATTAGCGACGTTCACTTTGTTACTTTATTTACATAATTTAACATCGTTACCCCTGGGAGACACTTGCAGTTTCAACGGAGGAATTGTCGAATGAAAAACGAGCAAACGAAGTAAACTCGTTGACATTTGAAGTTTCCTTTTAATTCGACATTGTTTTTCTTCGGTGTTTGCTACTTTTTATTTGGTTTTGAGATATTTTTAAGTTTGTTTGTAGGTGCCTGTCGCCTGTGTCAACCATTGGTTCAGTTGCTATTTCCAAGTATTTTGAACGAAAGATATTTATTTTACCTTTTAATATGAAATATTCAGTAAAGAAATCAAAATAAAAGAAGGAACGAAAAGTTGCTGCTGAAAAGTGGACGCCAGCGACTTTTGCCGATTTCGGCACCCAACTGTTAAGTTCATTTACTCGAACAACTTTACTCTGATTGAATATTGTCGTGCTGAGAAATGTCTCAACCTCTGTCATTGAGGAGCTTACGAAAAAATAACTTGATATGTTGACACCGGTCGAGAAGACCAACAGTGTTGAATTCGTTTTCATTTATCAGAAGGAAGAGAACTCAATTGCTAATATACATCTGTGTGAATGTATTGTGTATGATTCTTCTTCTTTCTTTATTGGAGTTGGTTATAGTCGAGATTCTTTTCGCTGTTTCGTACCAATTGGAGATTCCAAGTGTAGTCAGGTCCTTCTCCACCTGGTCTATGCCACTGCACCATATAGCACCTGCTCCTCAGTCCGAAGTAGCACCTGTTGGCAAGCGGTATTCTGCGTTATATTTCGAGGCTGATGTTGTTGTTGGTGTTAAGGCTTGTTCCAAGGTAGACGAAATTATTTACGACTTCGTAGTTATGACTGTCAACAGTGACTTGGGAGCCAAGTCGCGAGTGCGACTGTTGTTTGTTTGATGACAGGAGATTTTTCGACTTGCCCTTTTTCACTACCAGACCCATTTGCTCCGCTTTTTTATCCACCATGGAGAAAGCAGAGCGGCGCGGTTGTTCAGCCTAATGATATCAATATCATCATATACCTTATCTATTCAGATCTGCAGATCGAGTTATTTTCTCCGGGAGTAGACTGAAGACGTTGCACGATAGGGAGTCGCTTTATCTGAAACCTCGTTACACAGCCGTATCAGTTTTGCGGGGATACCAAATTGAGACATAGCGGAATAAAGGCATCTTTTTTTCGCTTTGAAATCCACGAGGAAGTGGTGTATGCCGATGCTAATTTCACGGATCTTTTCCAAGATTTGACGCATAGTGAATAGCTTGTCAGTTGTTGATTTTTCAGGCCTAAAGCCACACGGATAAGGTCCAATCAGTTTGTTGGCGGTGGGCTTTAGACTTTTACACAGTACGGTCCATAAAACCTTATATGCGATGTTGAGGAGGCGTATCCCACGGTAGTTGGCGCAGATTGCAAGGTCTCCCTTTTTGTGGATTGGTGGAGAATATTTAAATTCCAATGCCTTCGTCTGAGCATATTATAAAAAGAAGCTGATGCATGCTCTTTATGAGCTCTTCGCCGCCTTGTTTAAATAGCTCGGCCGGCAATCCATCGGCCCCCGCCGCTTTGTTGTTTTTCGAACTTCTTCTCCATCGTCATCGATGAACAGACAAGGGACGAAATGCTTCGCGTGAACTTAAGATAATATTGTTTTAAGAATGCTCCGTTCGAGCTGCGTTATCTTCACCCAGCTTGAAACCGACCCATTTTGACATTTGTATTTGAAATCATAGAAACAAAAAGTTGTATTCGCATATCACCCTGTATTCGAACATGAAATGAATAAATTGATGTTAGCTGAAAGCACTTGTAAAAACACATGAACACTCGTGGTGAGAAAGACCACATCCAAGCACTTGCATTTTAATGATATGTCTAGCTCTATTTCGATTTGTGGTTACCCACATACAGAGAGTAGTATATGGTATGTAGCTATGCCATCTATTTGAATACTCGTTTTAAGCATATTTACGATTTTTGTTCTTTATTGTGCGCTTACATGCGGGGATCAATCTATGTTGACACTAGGGTGGACTGAATTTATTGCAATCATTGATATTCTTATTTCTAATGATATTAACAGTCGTATAATTTATAAAAAAAAGCATTTTATTTTTGTAATAAAGGGTGGGCCATATAAAGTTTTAAATTTAAAAAGTCAATAAAAAAACGGCTTGATATTTTTCAAAGGTCTAACATTTATTTAAAAGGTTGTTTTATGAAATTTATTTGTGGAAAACAATTTCGGACAAATGACCACCACGACTGAGTTTACAGTAGCTTATCCGATCCACCCAATTTTGGAGTACATTCTCGATGGTTTCAGGCCTTATGGCAGCTACAGCAGCTTGAATCTCGTACTTTAGATCTTGAATTGTTTCTGGATGGTTGGCGTGACATATATCTTTAACAGCTCCCCACAGAAAATAGTAAAACGGAGTTAAATCGCAGCTTCTGGGAGGCCAATTCACATCACTCTTTTGCTGATTATGCGATTTTCGAAGATAGGGCGTAAAAGATTGAGTGTAGCGTTTGCTGTATGGCACGTAGCGCCGTCCTGTGCCCTAAATGCGACAATTCTGCTTGTTAACGTATCCATTGAAATTGAAATGAGCTTCGTCCGAAAAGATGATTTTTCGGTAAAATTGACCATCCTGGTTTTTTTTTTTTCAATATTTCCCAGTTTTCTTCTAGTTTTCGTAAATTTTAGACTTTTTACTGAATATCTGTCACTTTCAGAATGGTATTTCACGTTTCCAATGTCGAAATATAGATAATTCAAATTTAAAACGTAAGATGGCCCACCCGGCAGTAGTTGATTATTAATTACCTTTAAGTCTCATTAATATTATTACACATTATCCCTGTTCCTATTTCCGCCCACATAATTATAGTTTAAGGGGCTTTTAAATCATCAACTAAAGGATGAGATATACGTATAATAACCGAAGTATTAAAGGAATGCTCCGTTATACTGTTGCTTCACTGGTCAATTTCGAGATGAAGATCAGGAATATAGAGTCAAATATTTTTCAGTCAAACTTGTTTTCCACTTCTTGTCCCTCATCAACAATTTAATTGATTAAAATAAAAGTGTGATGATGTTGGAACTTTTTGTCGTGTAGTTACCACAACTGAGATTTATTTAGTTGCTATATCTACGTATATAATTGTATGTGTGCATGTGAAAGTACAATGAACAACTCAGCGCTTTCGTAACAGAGAGGTAATGTGTTACGTGACTAATTAGCAAAATTGTAATTCACGTAAAAGGGTGCACCAAGCACATTAATACAACACATACACGTGCGATTATTCATGCAATTACGAAAGTTCTACTCTGTTGCACTCATATACAGATATGGTGCATACATTAATTGATTACTGCACTGTGTTCTAAAATATCCCCAATGCAATAAACAAATAATACTGGAGTTGTTGTCTGCTTAAACCGGTTTATTTGGGGAAATTATAATTTTTTTTTTTGATATTTCTATATATTTCCGTTACTGGAAGGCATTCTCTGTATTATCTAGAAACATCATAAATTGATTTTCTATATTTCAATGTACTCCAAAAGGTTTCAGCTGCCTAAGAACTGTTTTCGTACATTTCGGAGCGTAAGCCCTCCCTGTATAAATGAGTGCGTGTACTCGCTATGAGATATCAGAATTCCGAAGCAAAACACTTCATACATTGTCGGGCTAATAAACATTACCGTAGATAGCCGAACACTCGCTTGTGTTGCAATTAATAAATTAAAAGATAATAAACATTAATTGCATTAAGCTCAGGCAATTGAGTAATGGAAATTTATATAAGAAAAAGTGTGTATATGTGAGTGTGCGTATATAAAAATGAGTGATACATTTAATCAATAGGTTTTTAATATAACCTGCATTTCGTTTTGGTATAAAAAAAATACAATAAATTTTTTTTTTAATATTTTTTTTTTAGTACAGCTTATTTATAAATCATTTTCACTGTATTACATGTGTTATCTGCCTTTCTGAGTTAATGAATAATTACGATTGATTTTTGTACAATAATATGATGGCTAAATGTAAATTGACAGACCCTTTGATATCAAATTGTGAATATATTTTATATATTGCTTCGTATTATTTAATGCTGCCGTGTGTGATCCGTCAAATATTGTTTCGATAAAATGGAGATAAGGTGGAAAAATATTTTCCATTTTGTGTTATCATTGTTAACTGTTATGGAAACAAATATACGTGTATAAATCAGCGTAATATTATATAATGCGAATGATAGATTTTTTACAGTGTGCTTATTTTCGATACAAAGTTTCAAAATCAAATCAGCTTCAAAATATTTAGTAAACTCTAGAGAATTGCACATGCAAACAAGTTCAAACAGTTCAATATTGAATGTAAAAAAGAAACAATAAATATATAATCACTTCATTTTCGAACACAACTATTGACGCCAAGGACCTTCGCAAAACCAAAGTTACAAGCGCCACATAAAAGTAAAAATCAACGAAAAACCGGAAAATGCAAATGCGTTGAAATTGAATTTGATTTACGCGTGTGAACAAGCGAGTGAGAGAGAGGCACATATGCACATCGGGTTCTACAGTGGATCGAGCAGCAGCCGCAGATGTAAGTGATGTATTAGCGGAGATAACGCGGCGAAATGTTGTGCCAATTAGCTGCAGCAAATTAAAACCGACGAGACACTGCAGCACCAGTGTGCGCGCCACAGCGTTGGTACCCACCGGCGCACACACACATCCGCGGGTATGCTGGTCTGTGAAAATGAATAATTTAATTTTACGCATGCTAATTTGGTGAAAAGTTTTGCACGCATAAAATGGATGCGGCGATTCGAAAGCTCGTCTGTACGTATGTCTGTGGTCTACGCGCCTTTCGCGGGAACTGGTCGTGGGATACAGTGATGCACCGGGGCGTATGAGTTTGTTGAACGGCGAGCAGCCAACAAAATTCCATGGGCGGGCGTTGTGTGAGTCGTGGAGTCTAAACTTACGAAAGAAGAGAATTTGGGAAGGTGCTGGCGCTAAAAATTGTAAGGCATATTGTATGAGTTATATTTATACAGTTATATAACTGTTAGTCATATGTGAGCCTGGTGAAAGCATTGGGAAACTACAGGTATCCGTTACCAACAAAATAAGAAAACAAAGGAGTAGGCAATATTAGGCACCGCCATTTATGGGAATTAGTTGCAATACCCTCGGTCACTATTCGGGAAAGATCCGTGAGCCTTCTTTACAGTGCTCATAGCCACATTTGGGAAACGATTTTCGTTAATCCTCTGCACGTCAAACAGTCGCCCCTTTAGAACGGTTTCACGCTTCACCGCGTTAAGGTAACGCTTTGCGCTGCTTTCAGGTTCAACGTGGCCTTCATGCTCGATATCGCTTGAATGAAGTGTTCTTATTTTGCCATTTGAACAGCAGGCAGCAACCTTTCCTTTGGGTGCTGGTGCACTTTTTCAGTTTTTTTGCTTGTTACTTTTCTCGATTTGTCTTCCCTTTGAGAGCCCAAGTTGACCACAAAGTTTCCCACAAATCTGCGGTGATAAATTTCGATTTTGTGGTCGGTTATATAAATGTATGTACATAGCCATGTAAATGTAATTCTTCCGGTGGGTAATTTATGTTGTAATGGCTTTCTGATGAAACTGTGGCCGCACATACAGAGTCGCAACATGCAACATTTTATTTGGAGCAAACTTACTCAACCGATTAACTAATGTGCCAAAAGTTTTCCAATATAGATTAATGCTCGTTGCTGTTTTTCTGCCAGAAACGTTGTGTGCGTGTAGAGAATGAAAATTTGCTTTCTATGCACTCGGGTAATACTCGTATGTATGGGTTTGTTTAGTTGAAAATGGGTGCTGCCAAGTGAGTGAATTGGTTCACCAACAGCATCACTAACGGAGAAATAAGCAGCTTTTTACTCCGAGTTTGTGGAATGGAAAAGCGTTGAGTTTGTTTCGCATGTTTATGAAAAACTATGTGTATGTATATAAAGCAAATCTATTTTGTAGAACAGTTGACTCTTGTATGAAATTCTATGTTCATTTCCCGTTATTTGTCACGACTTGTTTGCCAACTGCTTATTTTCAAGCTTTGTTGTGCAGAAATCGAAACATTTTCGGTGTTTGCACTTTACACATATGTTCTCGTGCACACACACATACAAGACGAATCCGGTTGTGTTGCCTGCCTTCGCAGCTGTCTGGTACTTTGCGATTCGCCAGTCGTACTCAATAACATTATGGCTCACAAATAAGCTCAACCGGCATGTTTGGACCCCAACTGTGGAACAACCAAAATCAATGTTGGCTGGTGATGGTTCTCCAATAGTATCAGCTGTTGAGAAGGTATTGACTTTGTCTGCTGTATATTTTTGTGTATACAAGTATATTTAATCCAAAGTGTAAACAAGCTAAATCAGATGCATCTGTTTGATGCAGGTGACTATCAATTGTTGAATAGTGTTTACATCCTTAACGTGCGTGATAAACTTCCGAATTATCCGAGTCCGACCATACCTTACTTGTTTTTCCGTGAATTTTTTCTTTTCCGTTTCTCTGTTTTTCTACTCGAGAATTGTTCTGGTTTTACATACTTCATTTTAACTCAATGATGCGCACTACTGGTGGCTCTTTGTTTACTTACATGCTCAAACACACACACAAATGCAGAAATGTGTTTGCATTTACTCTTAACAAACGAAGTTGCAACAGAATTGAATCGAGTGCCCGCACTAGTCAAATGAACTAAAGATATAACAGTTTAAGCTGGTATGAACCGGAAGTCCAACTGGTCAGCCGAGTCTTTATTTTCTAGAATGGCGAACAGAATTTTTCGCAATTCTCAGGCTCGGTCAGGAACTTACCAATCTAATACTATACCATTATGAAGCCAAACCAATGCTTTTAATTTAAAAATAATACAAAATAAAAAATTAATAGCTATTAATTAAAAATTATTTCGAATAATGTCAGTCTAATTTCGGCGCCTCAAATTTTAGTCTAAAGTTTGTGGTAGTAATACAAATTCAATAAAATGGAATTTTATATCAAAGCTAGAAGTTTTCTCTGCTGATTCTTGATTGCTTGACTGCTTTCGTCTGAGTACGTGTGCAGCTGAGGCATGTGTGTGCGAGCAAACAAATTTGGAAATGAAGTAAGTGGTTTGTAAAATGTAGTCAATTTATCTGTTTGTACACATGAGAATGTGTGTGTTTGTGTTATCATGCGATTTTCCACACCGTTGCCATTTTTCATGCTCCTCCATTCACTTGTGCATCTTGCTTTGCTGCAATTGGCTCTTGTGGCCATAAATAAATGCATTATGAAGCCGTATTTTCCACTTGAGTGCCACTGCTTCTTCTTCTTTTGAAAAAATCGCGTTTTATGTTTGGTTATTTTCTTTCTTATTTAGTTACTCTTTCATACGCAAATATTACAAACTATTGGATTTTGTTTTCATTTCGAATTTCTTATTTTGTATGAAGTATCGTTTCCATACAACAAAATATGTTTTGCTCAAAATAGTCAAAAATTTAACATGATTTCGCTTATCCCCTAATTTCTCCACTAATTTCGCAATTATTACCGTTATTTGATGTGCATTCCTCCCTTCCCCTTGATTTTTAGGAAAAGATTAATGGTTTTCTAGCATCCATTAAAGGTGACGTGGCGCATACGTTGAATGACCGATCCTAATTCAATCACTTAAAATCCATGACTAAACTGACCGCAACGAAAGTGGCGAGAAAGGAAAACGAGAAAATTGCTTTAATAAGTTTTTAATGGCTAAATTCAAAGGTATAAAAACTGTGTAAAAAAAGACAATGAAACACGGTAGAAGATGGCAACTCAAAGAGGAAAAAAGCAGAAAAATGGAGAAAAACTTAAAGTTCTTCACAGTTGGCAGATCGGATGGAAATTTAAAAGAAGATAGCGCAGAGGGTGAAACAAGTATTTTGATACCATTAAGAAGCACTTAACGAAAGCAAATTCGAAATTGCCTAGCGGTACACATGCTTCTGCATGCGTCTATGTGTGTGTATGAGGGAAACGTGAAGGTATGGGAAGTAGGACATTAAAAAAAGCTTTATGTAGCATCAGCTATCTTAAAGCTTCTCCTCTAGAGCGTGTTTACGTAGGCATATAATTAAATCTTTGAAGCCACAGTTGAATTTTATTCAACGAGCCATATGTTAAGGGACTCGGACTAATATGTTGCATATTACCAGTAAGACTACTAAAAATTTAGGATAAGAAGACTAATTAAGCACTTTTCGGAATACTGTTTTAATTAGATGAACCAAAATTAATAACTTTCTAATTTTCCATTACACTTCTGCTTCGCATTCTAGGCCCGCGAATGCTGCTATGATATTTTGGAGGTAATCTAAAAGAGTGTCCTAATTATTGTAAACAGTATCCCTTACAATAATCCCTTACAATGTTTGCTAATTAATATCATTACTGTGGTTTCTAAAGGGTTGATTTTTTGTAGAAATTGATAACTTTTTTTTAAAAAAAAAAGTGCATAAAAATTTCCCAAAATGATTATCCGGTTCTTTATTTGAATTGTTAAAAATTGGTTCTGTACATTTCACTTTTTGAAAAAATTTTTATTTAAATTTTTTGACCCCTCGAACTTAGGTTTGTTTCATTTTTAAAAGCCTTTTGGGAAATCTTTTTCGAGTATTTTCATGCCTGAATACCCGAATTTCTTCGGAAATGTTGTCTTCCAAAGCTGGAATAGTTGCTGGCTTATTTCTGTAGACTTTAGACTTGACGTAGCCCCACAAAAAATAGTCTAAAGGCGTTAAATCGCATGATCTTGGTGGCCAACTTACGGGTCCATTTCTTGAGATGAATTGTTGTCCGAAGTTTTCCCTCAAAATGGCCATAGAATCGCGAGCTGTGTGGCATGTAGCGCCATCTTGTTGAAACCACATGTCAACCAAGTTCAGTTCTTCCATTTTTGGCAACAAAAAGTTTGTTAGCATCGAACGATAGCGATCGCCATTCACCGTAACGTTGCGTCCAACAGCATCTTTGAAAAAATACGGTCCAATGATTCCACCAGCGTACAAACCACACCAAACAGTGCATTTTTCGGGATGCATGGGCAGTTCTTGAACGGCTTCTGGTTGCTCTTCACCCCAAATGCGGCAATTTTGCTTATTTACGTAGCCATTCAACCAGAAATGAGCCTCATCGCTGAACAAAATTTGTCGATAAAACACATTTCGAACCGAACACTGATTTTGGTAATAAAATTCAATGATTTGCAAGCGTTGCTCGTTAGTAAGTCTATTCATGATGAAATGTCAAAGCATACTGAGCATCTTTCTCTTTGACACCATGTCTGAAATCCCACGTAATCTGTCAAATACTAATGCATGAAAATCCTAACCTCAAAAAAATCACCCGTTAATTCATGTGAAGTTGATTACATAACTATTGTATCTGAAATTGTATTTAATATGAAATTGCAATGCTTGTTGCCACAAAAGCGAAAGGAGGGAGTTGTAACATGCAACCTAAATCGGCTTGCGGCATTAAATGAGATTATACCGTTAGTTATGGAGCCAATTAACTTTCGAATTGAAATTGAAATAATAACGCAAGGCTTTTACTGTTACATCACATCTAAATATTTTCATTTAAAAAATCTTTAATAAGGAAAAGCAAACCCTCGAAACAATAGAGATTTAGTTTCGATTTTTGAAGCCTTTGGCATCTGTCAATTTTAGTATTGAATTCATGATCAACTGACAAATCAAATTGTACCTACTCACTTGTTCTAGTAGACTGCAGTAACATAATTGTTTCGGGAATAATCACCCATATTTAGACTCCGTTCAGTCAGTTGCGCCCTTCCCATATTGTCTGCAATCGCTGATAATTATAGCATTACGGTAATTGGCCGTTCGAGTGGAAAAAATTTCTACTGAATTATCATTACTTAAATCAATCTGCTTGGCAACCACGCGAACAATGATGAAAAGCATTATGCCATTGCAAGGATAGTCGGCAAAGCCTTTCATTTAAGTATTTGCACATGCAACAAGGAGCGGTCACATTGCTGGCGAACGAATGCATTGCTAGTGATTTGCAGCCCATTTTGCTGGCCATTTGTGTGCGGACGTCGTCGAAAGCGCAATGTTGTGCAGGCACGCGCATGCAACCACCCACACGATTTGTGGTTGCTTATGGTTCTACTTCAACGTGCTACTTGCGCCCAGCCCTTAATTCCAACATTGCGTATACGCCCTGGCGTTCACTATAATTTAAGCAGAAGTAGTTCGAGGCATCAGCAGTTGTGAGCTCATATTTCACTGCTTTTTATTGCATTTATGCATTCATTTACTTAATCTCTCATTCACCCGGCTCTTTGCGCATTTTGTAATTCCTAATTTCTTTACCTGCTTAACAAAGTTTCAGTTTCCTTCACCCTCGCCTTTGGCGTGTAAGTACTGCGCATCCTTCATGAGTTATTGTAAGTGTTCCAGCTGTGATCTCATTAAATTTTCCATTCAGCGAATGATATAATTCAGTATTAACTTCATTATTTATTCTGCTGTTGCCCTTTTATTGCAACAAATGCCTGAGCTGCTCTGCACATATTTAACTATAAGTATATCTTTGAATTGCTCTCGCTATGAGTGCGAGTATGACGGTCTTCTGCAATGAAGTAAAAATCGCTAACTATGCAAATGAAGAGCATTATTCACATGCGATTAATATAATGGCGCAGACCATATCTTTCCTTCACATTACGTGAATTTGCTCATTTTCATTTGCTTTTACATTTTTTCTATACAAATAGGGCTAAGAATTAGCACTTTTAAAACGACCTTAGATGATTTTATTAGAACTCAATGGCTTCATATGCGTTAGCACACTCTAGTTTACTTTCAGCAAGGAGAATTAACTACTTTCGTTTTAAAAATTCTTCATTTGATTTACTAAATAGTTACTGTCCGGAGTACAATGGGCTCAATGATGACTTAGGTGCGTTCACTTGCCGTCTGGAGTTCCTTCAAACTCACCTCACATGGAAATGCATGCACTTATGATCTAATATTATTATCTGCAATATGATCACGGAGTTAATTAGAACAGCATTTAAGGAAAATTACTCATACGCCCTGATGTACAAATTGCAAAGTGTTAAACAAAGCCTCGCAAGCAACTGCATGCACTTTTTATGCATACAAATTTCGCTCCGGAAGAATGTTTGAAATTTCGCCGCTCACAACGAGCAAAATAATACTGCATGTTAATTAACCACTACCCAGCAGCCGAGCATGTGAACCGGCCGGGCCTGTGGCGGCATTTCTGTTATGCGCTTGTCTTTATCATCACCTGCGTCGCACTTAAATGAAATTAATTTCCTATCAGGACTGCCGCAGGTTGGGTAATTCGCGCTCGCGGATGTACCATTTTTTCCTCATGCTACGCACATATGTGCATGAGGATTTAAGGTAGCAGTATGACATCCCCTGGGCTCCGCAGCTCTCAACAATCTGTTCGTTGCCGTCAGTGTGGTGCAGCGGTGCGTGAATAAAAAAATGGAAAGGGAGAATTGCACATATTATGTCCTCGGGGCGCGCCATTGTAGTTAAAATTGCATTTCCACCATCCTCGCTAGTTTGTATGTGGGTGACGCCGAAATACAAATGTCAACAACGTTAACCGCATGTTGCCACATGTGTTTGCTGGTGTGCGTAACGAATATATTGTATACGAACAAGCAAGCTGGTCAACAGAGAGGATCTGCATCCGATGTGCGCACATATTTACACATTCACTCTGGTGGGTAAAGAATAAAGGGGCACGGAAAGAGTTGTGGGGAGGGCGCTGTTTACATTTCCTCCATTTTTGCGGTTATTCTGGATTTATTGAACTCATTCTGCTTCTGGCGTATGTGAAACGTAAATGGATTTGAGTTCGGTGCTCATTGCTTCCACAAAGCAATTGTCAGATGTGGCGATGGTTACATTGTGTGTGTTGGAATGAAATTATAGTTTCACTATGAGCATAATGAACTAAGGTGAAGTGATGTGAGTTGGTGACCATAAGTAAATAACTCAAGATAACATCGGTCATGTTTTTAGTGAGATTTTTTGTACCGAAAATAAACACTTCTTAATATTTAATTTCCTTGAAAACTCATTAGTGGTATACATTAGGAAAAATCACACTAATTAACAGATGGGGGGTTGACGTTATTTTGTGCACAAGAAAACTAGACAACTCAACTTTTGGTACAGCATTTGGTACAATCGGAGGAGGCGAGATGGCATTTTCCACGTCAATGTTTGAGGATGTACTTGTCGTTAGAAGAGAATATTAAGTAGCAGCAGCTGCTTAAAGTAATTTAATTTAACTTAATTTTTAACAATGCCTTCTTAAGATGACTGAGAGCGCAGGAGTAATAAAGAACCTCGCCTACGTGTATGTTTAATTCACAGCCAACATTAAATTATACTTATGCAAAATCACTCAAAAGCCAGATAAACCAAGAAAGCAAATGTGTAAGTACATTAATGCGAATGTGAAGATGGTGGGGAGCATTGTGTGATGTATTCGACAGAGAGGCATGGTAATCCAAGAATGTAAATGGAGATATACAATTATGACACACCAAAACATGTGCGAATATGCACATTAGTGCTCGAGAAATTGCGGCAATTGCGGCTTGTTCGGCACGATGCTTGAGTGGTTGTTGCTACATTCACTACATTCGTGCAGAATAAGACGAATATGGCTTACCCGCAACCACATATGCGGCAACCTTAATTACTGTGACATTCACAGCGGTTCTCTCGTCTAGCAACTGCTTCCGCTTTCGAGCTTTGTGTGTCCTGCTCTGCTCAAAGCACACCACTGTTTGAAGGGTGTCGATAAATTGCCACAGAAACCACTGCGCCAAATTTACTCACATACATATGTATACGAGTGAATGCGAGGTTTCGGTTGCTTGAATGGATTATGGCATATGTCAATGGTAATAAAGCGATTTGAAATCACTTGGAAAGCCGAAAATACATGAGCGATAAACTCACGGAGGATGGGCTGCAATTGATGAATGTAGCATCAGCGTTAAAGTTGTAGAAAACAGAATAAAAATCCAAAACAATGGTTTTGTGGCAAGACGGTCACTAGCAAAATAAAAACGAAAGAAAGGCTTGACTTAAGCTTCTTTTTCAAAAACATTATTTAGTTTGTAGCTAAACCAGTTTTTCAATCAATCCGAAAATAGCTGTTGTTGTAGGAGATGAAGTGCTGATAAATCATTTAATTTTTTAGTTATTTTGTAGGCACAACTTTCAGCTAAACGCGCGTTATACGATATACTAAGAGGCTGTATGTGTAGCTTATCTCCTGTTCGCTTTGATTAATGAAGTGCTGTCGCGACTATTCGGTTACTCAAGCCTGAGCATTCCAAAAGAGAGGAATTGTGTTTGTGAGTTCGGAGAGTTGGTCATTAGCGCCAGTCACAACTGCTTAGACATCAAATGATGTGAATTACGACGCTAATGACGTGCTAATCCATGTGTTGGGTAGTGGAGATAATTGAAAGATTCGACAAGCCGTTTAGTATTTAGTAAAAGAGATGACTAAGGACACGTTCGTGTCCATTCACAAAAGTTCAATTTGTTTTATTTTTGTCAAACAGACAGTTTTTTTGCTCTATTCTATGAATAAATCAGTAGACTTAACAAGCTTTGCGTGCATCGGAAACAATGTTGCTAGTTCCTTCTCGCCACAGTGATGGACAAGCTTTAGTGAATTAAGTTCTGATCTGAGTAATTGATTCACAGATTATAGAACTGCCAAGCACCATCACCAATGTCAAATTTCGTGAAGATATCTTATATTTTAACAAAGTTTCTCATACAAGAACTAAATTTTGGGCAGTTAGTTCGTATGGCAACTATACCCGGTAGCTAATTGTAAAGAAATGAACGAAATTTTAAATCGATATCTTTAGACACTCATGTCTGAACATCAGTAATCTGTCGTTTCCTTGCTGGGTATTCCAAACTTCGTGGAAAATTTAATATACCCTCATCAGGGTATAAGTAAATGATAGTCATAGGCTTAGTTTATGCTATTTTAGGACTTTGAGAAAATAATAAGAATTGCATTAGTTAAATATAAAACTACAAATGTAAAATTGAAGAATTTTAGATTTTAAGGTTTTATGTAGGTTAGTATGTTTATTATGTTTATATATTATCATTAGTTCAATTAGTAAGAAATCATTTGAAAGTTCACCTCACGTTATAGCTTCGCATAGTTCACTAGTCAAGCGAGCACCTCATAAACCTTTCAACATTCTGCAGGTCCAACGTCCTGCACCACTTCCATCGCACCGTTGAGTTACCAGCCAGGCTGTGACAGCGACATTGATTTATGTATAATGTATAATGGCTGCAACTACGACAAGGCCAAACTAAGAGTGCACCTTGCAGTGAAACTTGCGCACAGCAAATGCTGTGTAAAATAACAAGTAGAAACACCACGATAACTAAGAAAACAAGTTCTTATACTGATAAACTCACCGACTACCGTCAATATGCACGGTACTCACTACAACCCCGACTTCTCCCGCTGCGGTGTTTATTTAGCGCCAAGAGAGGGAAGGGAGTTGGATCTTCAGCAGTCATGTTCGGTTCGCAGCACAGGAGGCGGTATGTCACTTGCTGTATTTAAGGTGAACGCAGTCGACAGCAGGTGGAGTGCTCGCTTTGTTGTCATCCTGACGTTGTCTCTACCATCTTGTGTTCACCGATGTGCGTTCAAGTCACGTATAGTCATAAATTCACTATGCAGAACTTGCGGGTGATTCTTCATAGATCAACATTTTACAAAGGAATAATCATTAGCAACAACATTTACTGGAATGTACGCATATGTAATGTCACTTACAACAACAAGAGAGGTAGTTAAAAACCAACAACTGTGACAACATGTCAAAGGACAATAAAGAATTTGAATTCGAAAGGGTAGCGCAAGGGAAAATTGCATTTGTGCGGCATGTGGCAACAGACAGCACCTGAAGTTATGCCCTGGATGATGCAAGTTTCGTTGGGTTATGGAAATTCGCAATCGGGAGTAATGCTCATGGAAAAGAGAGCTTTCTTCTAGGAACAAAGTGTGCCGCATTTCGTCAAAAACAAAAACAATGTATTTAAATTCAGGATATATACTAAAGATCGTTCCAATACGATTTTGGCGGCGGCACCGCCTGCTTTAATGAGCAACAAACAATTGAGGTTACCCTTACATTCCCGATTAAAATTTATTTCTCTTTATGCGTATGTGATCTTTAAGAATAAAAAGTAAAGTATTCACGAAGTAGTTGCATGATAAGCTTTAGGGAAATAAAAGTGATGATAATAATAATGGCAATAATGGTAACACGTTTATCTCGCGGCAGGTCCTTTTAGAATGAAACACTTTGTATGTTTTCGTTGCTTTTTTGCTGGTTGGAGGGTAAATATTTGTACTTTCATATTTGCATGCTTCACTTACCAACAAATATATGTACAGCATAATAACGGTTCGTGTAGGCGGCATTTCGCACAAACGAATGCACTTAAGCTATAATGGCGGAAAAATCGCATGCGCCATTGTTGAAGGCTGAAGACAAAGGAAAAGTTTCAGTGAAAAATGTAAAGTGCTTCTGCACAAGATACATGTACTCAGAGGAGACGGAGGAATGAGATTATGAAAAAGTACTGTTATTTTTCTTCATAGCAGTCTTAAGACGGTGGGCTGTGATTCCTTATAGAAAACTGTGCAGGAGCATCCAGAGACCAACTTGGCTCATTTTTTAACCATTTCTATTTGAGGCAGACTTTTTCATTGCATGAATGGCACTGATGTTTATCTCCAAAAATATTTGATCCACTGAACATTTCTGAGAATCTTAGAAGTATTATTGGTTTGAGTAAAATCCATACATCTATGTATTATCAACATGAATAATTTGTGTTATAGAATTGTGCTTTATAACTCATTTTCTCACTGGGATTGCTAGGCGCAAATTCATTTACAGTGGAAGATGGCCATAATATGTCCATATGTATGTCCATATATAAACATACAAACATCCAAACAGACCTACGTAAATATGTATATAATATGAGACCCACAGCTGCAGGCAGCGAAACATAAAATTGTTGGGAGAGTTTTCGAGTGCGTTAAATGTCATCGTGTCTGTAGAATTGAGTGCTGTCATTATCATCAACATCCATGAATGAATGTTTTTCTGCTCGCATTAACGCTGAAAGCATATTTGAGTACTTTCCTTGGAAATAAAATATGTATGTAAATACGTTAGTACTTTGTGAGGGAAAAACTTTATGTACATCCGATATCCCGCGCAAGTTCACAAGTATTTCGGTATGTCTTTGTGAATTAATACTTACGAGGCGGGAAGAAGAATCTCCCTGTTTTATGTCACAATCATTGTCTTATGATTACACGCGAATTTCTACTTTTCTCTTTTGTGTGTGCAAAAGAACCGTGATTCTTGAACTTGCATTAAGCGGAACCGCGCCACAAGCTTCCACCATTATTACTTAAAACTTTAATGCGATAATTGCAATATTTACTACAAAGTGCTTTAAGACTAATTCTCTCATAGTTTTCATTAGGTTAAGTTGGGTTACAATGGCTGGCCTAATGGTCCTTTGTAATACCAGATTGAGGTGTATTAATACGCGCTAAAGTTTATGTCGTGCAAGACGCCAAGACTTTTTGCGAAGTTTAATACATACTTCATATCCAATTCTAATACTTCATCCAGTCCCTTGAACTGGACTTAGTTCTAGATAAGGCCGGATGTAAGCAAAGGAGGTTTCCTGCACTTAATACATGCGTCATCGTTAATTATGGACATACGGCTCGCTTGTGTTGCCAGTAAGTTGTGATCTGTGACTAGGCAAGAACCTTGCTGCAGCATTTTTGAGACCGTGTGATTAGAAAGCTTGCAAAGTTTTTTTCCGCTCCTTTGCACATGATCTTAGCGATTTTGCATTGTCCCGAAGACATTCCATCTCACCTTGTGTAACGTTTTCAACGATTTGCGTAGTTCCTGAACTGGTTCGGTAGCCAAGCGGATGGCACTTTTGGCAATCTCATCAGCTATTTCATTTCCAGAAATGCCATTGTGGCCTGGAAACCAGTATATATGCAACCGCTTTTCAACAATCATTGCATCTACTGCCTTTCTGCTTTCAATTACATTCTCCAACGCAATTCAATGTGAGATAATTGCTTTGCTTTGCGCAATAGATCACGGTACTCACTCCATCAGTAATTTTAAGTCGTTTATGTATATTTTAAGAGTTCCGCTTGTGGTTTGCGTGCCTTAGCGTGACTTAACAACCGTCTTTCCCAGATAAAACGGGGTCTATTCAAAGATCTCATCCCCAGTGTTAAAAAGCAAATTCACGCCAAACCAATTCTTCAATCCCTTTGTACTTGTATTCTTCATGTTTACTGTACAACATATAGTGCCTGGTCTACGAAAAGTGGGCTTAGGTGTCAAAAAATCAATTATTTTTATATATTATTTTTTTTTTCAAATTGTTTTTTTATTTTTATTTTTTGACACCTAAGCCCTCTTTTCGTAGACCAGATCACATATAGTTTTTTTTAAGATTTTGGGTAATAAAAGGAAATGAAACATTTCAAATTATTTAATTTTAATTTTTATTACAATAGTCGCGTAGACTATATTGTATACTCAGTTCCGCCCAAACTCACTTGTTAATTCTTTTCTCATTTTACTTCTTCTTATACTTAATTTTAGAATGATGGTAATCAGGATAAAGATGCAATGTGAAGCTTATTTCCAGTTTTCCTATCGGTATTTTATTAACCGTTAAGAAACCAATGATTCGTACATAAATCCTATTGTAGTGTACATACACCCTCGGCTTTGCTGACATATTCTGCTAGAGTTAGCTACAACATGTAGTTTGACTTGAGCAACTATTTTTGAGAAAGTTTTTCCTTGGGTTGCTTGTAAATTCCTTTTGAAATGTTGAGCAACTTCATATCAAGGTTTACATCTGTATGAGTAAATGCAGGCACATTAGTATGTTTAACGCAAACCTTTACTCGTATATGTACATTAAGCATATGCACACAATAAAATAAACATCTATTTGAAAGAAACGAGGAAATTCTAAATTTGCTTTACAAAGTATCATTAAATATCCCCAGCTTTCATGTGATTTAAAATTTCATTTAAACATATGGAAAATGATTGCCCTTCAATACTCCAGCCTCACTTACTTGCTTATCTTCATTGTGACTACCTCTTAGACTTACATTGATTGGACCCACTCTCTTCTCTTTGCAGATAAATATGTGAAGCGACCGCCGCGCAAAGCTTACGGGCGGCTTAGTGCCGATTCGGACGATGCCAGTTCACAGCAAAAGCACAAAATCGATGATCCCTTTGACGAATTTGATAATTTCAAAATAATAACTTCGGGCAGTGGATGTAATGATGGCAATGGCAACAGCAATGTCAACGGCAATGGCAGCGCCACATGCCAACATGTGCACTCAGGGGTGAGCGATGGCGGGGGTGGAGGAGGCGGTCGCGCTGGCGCAGCTGCTATTAATGGATCCATGATTCCTTGTACACTGCCCGATTGCCAGGGAAATTTCGTTAACGAAGGCATGTGCCACCTAAATGATGCGACGGGTTGTGCGGGCGGCGGTGGCGCATCGAAATCGAACTCATCCGCAATGCAGAGGCACAAGGAAGTCAATGAGAACACCATTAACCGACTGCAAGCGATGGCGATGTCAGATGATGATGATTACGGTAAGCACAAACAGAAACACAAACAAATGGAAAAGTGGATGAAACATAAAAATCCTAAATAACATTGAGAAATGGTGGGAATAAAACTAAAAGAAAAGAGAATGCAGGAAGCAGGAAGCAATAAATTTTCAAGCGCCAGCTAAACAGGGTCTTTATTGCAATTATTAGAGTACATACAAATGTATAAATAAATAATAGAAGAGCAACATCTCGATACCCAATATCTTATTGCTGTTGTTGTTTTTTCTCCTTTTCTCTTTGCTTATATTGACACACATATGATATATTCAAACAAATTTGGGTCTTTTTTGCAGATGAATCTCTGACATGCAATGTTTGTGATAGAGCTTTCCATTGCCATAGGCAATTGGCTTCGCATCAGCAGAAGAAACGTCATTTCGGGTGAGTGTATATTGGGGTACAAAGAAACCAAGAAAACAACTTAAGGCCACAAGCTAATTTTTATTGAATGTAAATAACTTATTGGGTACTTACTTATGTATTATTGATCAAGCAATGACTTGTCATATTTTATGTGCAAAACCAAAAAAATGGAGTACAAAAAAAAAAAAAATAATAATGAACAAAAAAATAGGTATTGATTATATTTCCAAAAAAATTGACTTAACACTGAATGCTTGAGGATGTAACGGTTTTTTCAATAATCTCATATATAAAAATGAATAGCAATATGTGTTGCTAACACATAACTCAACAACGCCTGGACTAATTTGGCCAATTCTTTTTTTAAGTGTTCGTTGCGGTTCAAAGATGGTTTTTACGGCGAGTAAAATTCGAATAATTGCCGGTTAACTCCTAAAAACAGCCCTTTGCTTTTTCCCCATATAAAGGAATGAATGTTTATTTGTTAGTAATGCTAATGCTCGACAACGGCTGAACCAATCTTGATGAAATTTTCGGGAAAGGTTTAGAAATAAAAAAAAAAACTGTGAGGAAAAGTTGGAAAATTCCAAAAAGTAACTTTTTTCATAAAAAAATTTATCCAATTTTTTTTTCAATTATTTGAATCTTCACATTTGTCATTTGCTTTTTTTATTTCGGCTTTTCAAAAAAGAAAAAAATATTACAAATTGTTTAGTGAAAATCATATGTGTGTTTCACACAAAGTGATCAATCGCTATCAAAGTGATGATCGCTAATTAATATCGGTCGGCGTTCCTTTTGCCATCAACATACATATTATATATTGGCAGCCCAAGGCACATGACCGAGTACTCCCATGATGCGATAACATACGAGCGGAATTACGGATCGCGGCCAATCAGCAAGCCATCGTCACGATGTCACAGCACGACCGTTCAAACAACACTTACGACGTTTGATAGATTTTATCTTGAAGCAACGTATATGTGGTGCTGTTAGATGCTAGATGTACTCTGTTCAGTGGCAAAAGAGAGATTTGCCGAACACACTCATTCTTATTTGGATGGTTGATAGTGGTTACACCAGAACAAATTGATGAAATCACTTCTGCGGAAACTTCTGGTCCAGAGAAAGACCCAGTATTATACGAAGTAGTGGAAACAAATATGGTTCATGGACACTACAATCGCTTTTCGTGTTGTATGTTTGACAATAAATACACGAAACACTATCCACGTGCTTTTCTTTCGAAAACACAAACTAGAAATGATGGATATCCATTCTGTCGGCGTCGCTCTCCAGATGACAATGGCAGAACATTCAGCATTCAATTTAGAAGAGTGAATATCGAAGTTGACAACACATGGATCATACTATATTCCTCATTGTTTAATTCACATTCAAAACTCATATCAATTTTGAGTATTGCAGTTTGGTGAAATCGATAAGATACGTCACCAAAGCAAGAAGCATACAGTCGATACTTGAACTGCAATAAAGCACTTTGTAGAATATTTACTTTTGCGTTTCATGAACGTTTTCCGACTGTTGTGCGTCTCGCAGTTAATTTGGTGAATGGCCAAAGAGTGTATTTCAACCCAGAGAATACAGTACAGCCAGTGGAAACACCGCCAGCAACAAAATTAATATTGACGAGTTTTTTCTCAACTTGCGTCTGTGTTCCGTTTGCGAGAACATTGCTCTATTCGGAAATACCTTGATATTATACATGGAATGCATCGTCAAAGAAATAGTTAGGCAGAAAGCAAGGCCAACCAGTAGATCGAGGTGTGTTCTTAACTAATGCATAAGGACGAATTTACACAATCCACCCGAAAAACGACGATTGCTTCTACCTTCGGTTGCTATTCTATCAACTTCATTTGAGTCATTGCGTACTGTGAATGGTACAGTGTGTGCAACTTTTTGAGAAGCAAGCCAGCAATTTACAATTGCTTCAATATGATAATCATTAGAGTCAAACGATGGACGATGCGTTAACTACTTCAAATGCAAATGCAGATCGCACACCTTTCGCGATAATCATTTCGACATATTAGCCTTCAAATCCGCGTCAATTATGGGATACGAACAAAAATGGCATTGCCGAAGACAGTTTACATCGTATTCACTGAGAATTGCAAATGGGTCAGTTCTGGTTGATACTTTCGGTGGTTTGATATCATTTCCATCTGCCGTTTATCAATTCACGAAAGATGAATTCATCACGAATGTTCGGACATTGGACAAATTATCGTGCACGCGCAATGTTAGCTGCCAAAAATACCGATGTTGTTGACTTAAACTGACAGATTCAAAGTCAAATTCTGGGAGACTTGCGCTTGTACAAATCGATCGCTATTCGAATACAAGGATGCAGAATGCTTGATTCTATGAATTCCTTTGAGTTCTAATGATTTGCCATTTCAGTTCAAACGTATTCCGTTTCAAGTGAAAATTACATTTGAGATGACAATCAACAGTTTACAAGGATAGTCGCATAGTGTGTGGCATAAATTTGGAAATGCCATGTTTTTCACACGGCCAGATGTACGTGGCGTGGACTCTCTCTCTCTCTTGGAAACCATTTTTTCTGTACACAGGAACAAAAACCAAAAAATGTTGTTATATTGAAAAAAAAAAAAAATGAAATGATAAATTCAACTTTATTTTCATTTCATAGCACATAATTTCACGCAGGACAACGGCTGCGGGGCCAGCTAGTTTTTACATAAAACAAAAACGAAATGAGCAAAAATGAAATTCCTGTAAAAGTACGTTCAATGCCAATATGTATGGAACTCGATTTCTTTTGCCCGATACGGGCACGCTTGCAGAAGTCCAGACGCTGATCTCAATTTTCGACGGTTTTCAAGCATAAATCGGCCGATGCTGTTGCAATTTCCCGTTCGATATTCGTACGAAGTTAATCAATTGTCGCTGACTCGTTGGCATAGATTATAGATTTGACGTAGTCTTACTGGAAATAGTCAAACGGCACCAAAAGGCATGACCAAAGCAGACAATTGACTGGGCCATTTCGTGAGATAAAACGTTCACCAAACTTGGTTTTCTATAAATCGATTGTGACATTCGCCGGTGGCTTACGCCGTCGTGCTGTTAGAACCACATATTGTTCAAGTCTATATTAACGTGCCAGTCTTGATCATCACGGAAGAAGTACGGCCCAATGACGCCACCGGCCCATAAACTACACCAAATCCGGATTATTTTCAAGTTGTGCTCAGCCCAATTCACGAATGTATGATGATTATGGTGGTTAAGTGGGCTTCAGTTCTTGCGTCAATTCGATCTTGTAGGGATGAAGGCCAAGATCTTTTCGCCAAATTCGCCACAAAGACGTCACAGATACGAAATATTTATAAAGCCACAGGGAGCTTATTTGTTTCCATTGTTTGTTTAGTTGTGACAAATAAGACTAAAGATAATTTAATTAGGTACATATTTGATTTCATAATTTTTTTTAAATTTTTCTCGAAATCGTAAAGAATGCTTCGCTGAAAAGCTTTGACAGAAGAAGATAAAAGAAAAATTATGGCATATCATGAAGAGGGTTTGTCAATTCGAGACATTTCAAGATGATTAAATAGGTCGAAGGATATTGTAAGAAATTTTTTAAAATTAGGGACCAATTATAGAGGCCTCCAAAGGGGAACTGAAAGGCAAAAACGTAGCATTAAACGACTTATCATGCCGGAAAATGTAAGTGCGAGACAAATAAAACATCAAGGTAATTTGGAGATGGGAATAGACGAGTACAACAAATACTTAGATGTGAATTAGACGGTATTTATGACATAAAATGCGCCAAACCGTCATTGACCGAAAGTATTGGAGGCCCATAGAGTCTACAAAGCAGAAATGTAAGCGACGAAGTTTTTGTGGCGGATCACTCATGATTTGGGCTGAGATAACTTACAGTGGGAAACAATAATTTGCTTTGTAACAATAAAAATATACTCGGAATACTACATTAAATTATGATTTCGCTGGCTGTATTATGCCGAAATATTAATTTCTCTTTTATTTAATCCTTAAAATTTAACATACCGCCACACTTGTAAGAAGGGCTAAGGACTCATTTCGACTCTTTCTAATAAAAGTTATAGGTGGAAATTAATAGAGCCATATTTTTGAGAATGTGTAAATTTTATATTATAAGATATGTTAAATAAGTGAAAAGTTGCTTGTGGAATATCGAAATCATGACAAAATGATTCGCCACACTCCAAAAGCGATTTTATTTTAATGGAAGTTGACAGATTTTTCACATCAAACCAAAGCCCTTTTATTTTATTTGACAGCTGTCCGAGGCAAAAATGTCATTTCCCATATTCTAGTGAACACCATTTCATTGCAAAACTTGTGGCTGCCACAATATGAATATTCATCATAAAAGCTTCCATTCACATTCTTTTACATAAATTCGAGTGTAAATAAGAATAGCATTTGTACATGTATGTGCACTTGTGGTGTTGTTCTTAAAATTCATTTTTGAATATATTCTGACAACATGAAATATTGAGTTTATAGTTACATATATCTGTGCAATACTTTCCCAGCACTATCTGGCGCTGGTCAGCAATATTTGCGGCACATTTTTTCTGTAACAAACGCACTTAGGGCACGCGCTGTAAGGCATTTAAGGATCTATATTTTCGTAGATTAAAATGAGGCTCTTTTGATATTATAGAATGAGTGTTGGAAACCACAGTTAGGCATGAGTATAGCTTAAGCATTCGTAATAGAAGTGATAAAATAATAAGAGGCTACTGACCCAAAATAGCGCGAGAATGTAGAGTTTTACTCAAGTAAAAATAATTGAATTCGTTAAAGCACAATCACGGAGGCCACAGATTTAATTCAACACAGCAGGATTTCGCACACAAATGCTTTCGAACAAAAAATTGTAAATTATTTTGCGAGCAACAAAGCGTAAATCTGCTGGTTAAATCGTCGATAATATTTGTATGTTCACCTATGTGAATGTATGCACATATAAAAAATACCGCTGCATATAGTATATGTGTGTGTGTGTAAAAAATTTAAATCTATCAAATATATATAGGTTCATGTTTACAGTTATTGATTTGTTCATTCAATAGAAATCATTTCAGCATTCAGAGGACTTTTTTGTTTTCATGTCGCCATTTCCGTGAATGCGAGAACTTATTCGCTTCAATTATTCAGCTTAGCACATTTTTATAAGCACAATTGATAGCGGATTGATGGAGGATTGATGGCGGCTTTCGTTTATAGCGCACTGCGGATTTCGTTATTAATGGCAAACAATTTAAGTAATTTTAGTTTTCTACCGAAAGTTGTGCACAGTTTTCATAGAAAATCGCATAAAAAGAATATTCCTTGCTGCCTAAATAGTGGAAGGCAAACCATTTTAGACATACCTAAGAATTTATTTTGAATTAAAAATAACATTAAAACATAGCTGGGGTGGAGAACGATAATTAAGTCATTGTATTTACTCCGTTAAATTTTTGTGTATACATATTTATTGCCGCAAATATTTCAAGCAGTTCCCAACTAAATAAAGCAAAATATTGTGCTTCTGCTTTGAATACGTTCAGGCGAAATCAGCGAATTCAAAACAAAAAGCTCTAAAAACTCAAAATTAATCATTCAAATATGAGCGTGCAAAGTTGAGTTGCTGTAAGCACACACTGACACATACTTAGTAAATTAATTATGCAAACATAATGAGAATAACTAATCTGAAAGCGGAATCTAATTACGAGACAGCTCGACAACATTCAGCATCCCACAAGCAAGGCAGACCGGGAGTCCAGCCGACCAGGAGCAGTCATTTAGCAGTAATCAGTCATTTCTATTCATTTATACAAATGGGTTCTAAGCGAAGGCAGCAGCCAGCAGCCAGCAGTCATCAGCAGAGATGCTCCACACTTTGCGCCGTCAAGGCCATTATCATTACGATCATTAACAATATCATCGGCGGCGACAAGGAGTAGTTGCTCACCACCCTCACCCGCACTCCCACCCGCACCCCAGCCTCACATGTCTAATTGGAATTAGCAGGCAGTTTTGCGCCACAATGCATTCGGTGGCTAATGAGTCCTTACCCGGCATCATGACCTGGTTGGTGCCGCCTGATTCACTTGCTGCTGGTTCTCGTTTGTCTGTTTGGCATAAATCAGCATATTTTTCCAGACCATACTCATACAACCGTCATTGGTATAATTATACGAGTTATTTCATTTTGAGTTCAATTTTCAGCTGTGTTCCTTATAGGGATTTGAATGAAAAATGTGAAAGAATATACCACAATTGTATTCACATAGCTCAGAGAGTTCGTGAGGGCTAAGTTTTTGCTTACAAACAGAGAGTTTCGAATCCTTTGAAGACGCTGACAACTTTTTGCTCACTAACCTCGAAAGTAGATGTTGCGTCTGGATCATGATTGCTAGATCATCTGAGATGTGGACTTGTGAAAATGTAAATAGGGAAATTATCCTATGAGTTTTCTACCTTCAAGTGATAGTTGAACATACTTTTATAATCGGCGATTAATTTTGAAATATTTTGAATTCCATTGTACGCGTAGCAGATCTCGAGGAGGACTTCCGAAAAAGTTGTCTAGCGGTGAGAAAGGCTTTTGTGCTTAAAGTTAAAACCAAAAACAAAGAAAACTTATAATTTCAATAGGTGAAAACAGGTAAAGACCTCCTCAAAAAATCACTTTTGTAAAAAAATTACATTTCAGAATGGGTAAAAAATTGACATATTTCTCAAAGTATAATCTTAATCTCTGGATCATTACCTGACAAATAACGGGTGGGCCATCTAACGTTTTTGAATTATCTATATTTCGACATTGGAAACGTCAAATACCATTCGGTAAGTGACAGATATTCAGTAAAAAGTCTAAAATTTACGAAATGGGTCGCTATTCACTAGAAGAAAACTGGGAAATATTGGAAAAAACCGAGGATGGTCAATTTTACCGAAAAATCATCTTTTCGGACGAGGCTCATTTCCACCTCGATGGTTACATTAACAAGCAGAACTGTCACATTTGGGGCACAGGACGGCGCTACGTGCCATACAGCAAACGCTACACTCAATCTTTTACGCCCTATCTTCGAAAATCGCATAATCAGCAAAAGAGGTGATGTGAATTGGCCTCCCAGAAGCTGCGATTTAACTCCGTTGGACTATTTTCTGTGGGGAGCTGTTAAAGAGAAATGTTACGCCAACCATCCAAGAATTCAAGATCTAAAGTACGAGATTCAAGCTGCTGTAGCTGCCATAAGGCCTGAAACCATCGAGAATGTACTCCAAAATTGGGTGGATCGGATAAGCTACTGTAAACTCAGTCGTGGTGGTCATTTGTCCGAAATTGTTTTCCACAAATAAATTTCATAAAACAACCTTTTAAATAAATGTTAGACCTTTGAAAAATATCAAGCCGTTTTTTTTATTGACTTTTTAAATTTAAAATTTTATATGGCCCACCCATTATAAACATAAATAATATCGTTAGGTCCGGCCTTTTGTGGAAACATAAATAAAGGAATTTGTATCATTATTGTTATACCAGTAATATATACAAAACCATAAAAAACTCATAATATAAAATTTTGTATTCTTCTTCTTAAACTATATCTTGCAGTTGCAACGCATGCGATAGTCTCTTTCCATCACTAATGATACTCGAACATCACAAAGAGGAGTTTGAACACTGGAGCGACGACGAGATCAGTCGGCAGGTTTGCTGTCGACGAAATCGCGGTGACGATTACTTTACTGATACCGACTCCTTCACCAGTGAGGCGGAGAGCGAGGATATGGAGAGGTTATTGTAAATCGCCTGCAAGAATTGAGCTGAGAGAACTATTATATATAAGCATGAATGGCAGATATTTTAAAAAAAAATATACCAAGGAACATCCAAGGCGTATCAAAGTCTGCTTACAAGAAAATCGAAATACGAGATGGCATTCAATGCTGTCAAAGCAATACAAGTACAAGGAAAGCCGTTCAAAAAATTCTTTGTGTGAAACCGCTCGTGCGTGCCCGAGTCAACAAGTTGATTAAACTAACATATGCTATGTGTTTTAATATCCCGAAAGTCCACAACCTTTGACCGCAAGCGCTCTTTTCAAGTGTGTACGACATCAAAAGCAAATATCTAAGCAAATTATAGCCAATGAAAATAAATAAGTGAACATAACGGTACAATAACCGCGTATGCAATTGTGTGTGAACAAGGGTGGTAGCATAGCGGTACTTCATCGGAGCAAATGTATAATATAAGTTAAGTTTAAAGTTAAGACACCATCCTCCCCATTAAAAATAAGATTAGTTGAATATATTGTAAATAAAACGACTCTAGGTGGCGGAGAAGATTCCCATGAAAGAACATGCTTACAAATGTACTTATTTTACCTGTAAAACCAGTGTGAAAAACTAACTCATATCGGCTTGTATGACTTTTTATTTCTAATTTGAATATTCGAAGGTATTGGTCCTCACACATCTGTATATACATATGAAGGAACTCAAACAGAGGATCAAATATAATTTCAATATGGTATTCGCTCCATATATTAGAGAGAATATGATATAATGTTATACGTAGTTAAATTAGTTTTCCACGAGAGGCTTTGATGCGGCCCAAAGGTGTTGGATTTTGCGGCTCTAAAGGTAAATGCCTCCTCTTTGCGTATTGCGGACTAAGGGAATCTGGTATTCCTAAAACTGGATAACTGATGGTTGCTACAAATATGAATACTACTATCTTTTTACCTACCTCACAGTCAGTTTTGTGTTCATTGATAGCGATCCTCAAGGCTAATTGAGCTCGCGCTCGGAATTTATTCAACACCGATTTCTTATGTTCCAACCTCAATCAATTCAAAAGCGCAGTCACATGATATTTTTGAGAATGATGTCTTTTGCCGGAAATGTGAACATCGGGGGCCGATTATTACCCGACATCATGCGAAAGTAGTGTTCTTAAGCTTACACTGAGTCGGAAAACAGCTTGGCAGCGACATGCATAATAGTTTTGACTGCGTGCTTATATATTTGTAAATATGTACTTATCAAACATTACTGAGTCACTACACACGAATTGCACACGGCCTTTCCTGAGTGTGTTTGTATTAAAGTTGATACGTACTTTTGTAATAGATATTGCAAATAATACTCGTATAAATGTATCAGCTTTAATTGCAACTATTTTGCTTTGATTTTATATAGAGCATAGAGTATTTGTATTGTTTATATATGTATATTTTATGTATATGTGCATTCGTTTTAATAAAATATCATTTATCACTTAGTGGTAGTATACGAGTTTGGTACGTATTTCTATATATGTATGTATGTATATAAGTAAATGAAAATGATTTTTTGATGTTTACTTAAATGAAAATCTGTACTCAAATTTACCACAGATGTATAGACACACGACATAAACGAAAATAAATTAATTTATTTATCTTGGACGTTGAGTGAAACTTTCATTGCGGTCATTGCTGAAAGATATTGGATTTTATTAAGTATTTGGTGAGCAATTATTTTCTAATTGAGGTTAAATTTTACTCAATTTATTCCCATTGACAGCTGAAAATAATATTAGATATTAGAATTTAATATTTATTTCAGGAGAACTAACTTAAGCACCGTTATATGTAAGCTCATATAGTGTGTGTGTGTTGTTCATTAATTAATTCGTGCACGATTATGAAATATTGCTTTGACCGAAGGTAAAAGTGTAAGGAACAAATTAAAAAAAATTTTTAGAAAAATACTATTTTAAATGTTTCTCTGAACTAAAACAGCTTTTAATCGCAGACACTTATCTGTATCTATTAATAAGCTATATGGCTTAATACTACTATGGACAAGAAATAGTAAGACTTTGTTCATTGTTTTAAAAAATTCATTTAAAATTTATTTTTCGAAGTCTATGTCGACCCCTCTAAGTATTCCCCCTTGTCCCTGATACACTTGTGCCAATGTTTTTTTCCAATCCCCCAAACAGTTGTTAAAGGCAAATTCCGGAATAGTCTTCAGTACACGCAGCGATACTCGTTTAATGATTTCAATTGACTCAAATCGGTTTTTCGTTTGAGTTTGAGTTGGCTAGTAGAAGCAATCAGGTGAATATGGTGATTGTGGCACGATATTGGTTAAAAATTTGGTGGAAAAACTCATGAAGAATCGACGGTGCATTATCGTGCTGCAAAAACTGAGAGGTGCCCGCCCACAATTCTGTCCTCTTTTTACGAAAGCTTCGCGCCAATGACACATAACACTCAAATAGTATTCCTTGTTGACAGTTTGGTTAGTCGGAAAGAGTTCTGAGTGCACCACACCACGATAATCGAAGAAAACTGTCAACATAATCTTAATTTTTGACCTGATCTGTTGTGGGCTTTTTCGGCTTCGACTCAACTTTACCATGATATTAGGTTGTCAAAAAAGTCTTTGCGGCATTTTCGCTAGTTGGCGCTGAAAGCGCGTAGTTCTAGTTTTATTCATCGCATCGGGCTTAAGCTCATTTCACGCACTAACACGTGTTTGATTGATTGTTTCTTTTAAGTCGTTAGTGAGTTATAGCTTGGCAAATATGGAGCAAAATAAAAAGAAAATACGGCGTATTGTACAGTACTACTACGATAAAGGCAAAAATGCATCTCAAGCCGCCAATAAAATTTGTGCAGTTTATCTACCCGATACAGTTTCCATTTCCACCGCACAACGATGGTTTCAACGTTTTCGTTCTGGTGTAGAGGTGGTCGAAGATGCGCCACGCTCCGGAAGGCCTGTCGTCGAAAATTTCGATAAAATCGCTGAATTGGTCGAAAGAGACTGGCACAGTAGTCATCAAACCGTTATAAACCATTTTTTGGAGTCACTAAGAAGCTCGATGTATGGGTGCCACACGAATTGATTCAATAAATATTCCGCAAGACTTTTTTCACAAACCATATTTGGCTGATTGTTCGTCTGTTTCGTAAGCATAGATCTAAGACTCTGATCCTTACGATATTCCGACGATGTCATTAAGATCTTTCATTCTTAATCGTCGATTCTAAAGCACCAATTCCTTTATTTTATTGACATATTGATATCAGTCAAGGCGTTCGCGACCCTCTTTGCATAATTACGACCAATCAAAAACATTTGCACGCAACAAACAATTATCTCCGAAGGCCTTTTCCAACATTGTAAACGTTTTGGCAACAGAAATTTGATTTCACGCACAAAACTTAATGGAATTTCTTTGTTAAATATTTTCATTCAGCGTAAAAATCACCGAATTACTTTACTAATGATTAGATTGATGTGACATTTTGCCTAAACATAAGACAGTCATACCAACATAAAAAAAATGTATGCTGGGTTTTGGAACGAAATTTTAATTAAAAAGTTTTACTATTTTAGGCAGAATAATTAATTTTGAATTTCGAAGCTGAGTGAATGAATTGGCGCTCAACAGCGTCTTCTCCATGTATGGACCAAATTTAAAAGTCAAGTTCGAATTAATTTACATAAGCGGCGGGTCCACAATTCTATAAATATTTGCATGCTACACAAATGGAAGTTCAATGGTAAACTCTATCCAGAAGAGTTATCTTTGATGTGCCCGAATTGTTATGCATATCTTAAATGTTATAAAGCACGTGCCAGCGCCTAACGGCTCGAGATTATATACACAACGCTAACAGGTGAATTAATTATGCAAGCGTTTTGTAAGCGTTGAAGAAGCAATAAACTCAGCCCAGCGCTAACATATTGAGCTGCAAACCAGTCTTTTGGTATGTTACACGATGAAGAAACGGGATTAGACACATTGTATACTAAATCACTAGTTAAACATTTTAAAAGTGACTTAATGAACGGCATTAGGTGTTAAGAGATGTGAATGAAATTAATGAAGATATACCAAAAAGAAGAAATGTCAAGTTAAGAAAAAGAATGAAATGCTAAAAAATCAATAACTTGCAGAAGGATTACTTTGAATGTCTCTCTTATTAAAATATAATCAAAAAAATGTCTATTGCAAAAAAAAAAAAATATCACGAAATGTCTTTACGAAAATCGGCCATTAACTGAAACATAAACCATGAAACTCTAAGCCCCAATAACACTGAGCAGTGTGAAGGGTATAGTTGCAGAAGGAGTGAAATACAGAACTTTATTAAATTAGCATTTTGCTTAGTCAAGGTTTCGAGTATTTTGGTTTGCTATTTGGCTTAACTAATTTACTAAAACTGTTAAAGCCGAATTCGTTGCCAATTGGAATTAAATAATTTTGGGAATAATGAATGTTGGGAATTTCTTCAATACAAGTTTTCGACCAGTTTGCATCTCGCTCTTCTCTCGCCCGTCTTTTTGTGGGACGTGTGTAAATTGAATATTCGATATGGACACACATGTACCCACGCTGGCCTCGCTCCACGCTTTTTGCCGGCTATTTGCATAAAATTCATAAATAAATGCTTTAATGTATGCTGATGTTTTTTCCAGACATTGAGGACCTAAGAACTATGAGTGAGCAAAATTCTAATCGCTTTTATAGCACATTCGGGCCGCTTTTGACTTTCACATTCTTCTCTTTTGTCGGCCTTTTTGAAAGATAGACAATTTTGTATTTGATAATCGCTTTAAGAGCTGCATACTAAGCCCTGAACTTGAAATACAAGAATTATTGGCAACAGACCGACTCTTCCTCACTTTGATATAAAACAGCGGGAATAAAGAACCGGTGCTTATTTCATTTATCGTTGCTGAACTGTAAAGAAGCAGATTAAAAATAATGTTTCACTATTGTGTGGTAAGGAATTTATATTAGTTAACTTAATTGACTGGATTTTAATTAGTTCTATCTTGTTGTTATTGCAGTGTCTAAGCCTGTTGGTTATCGCTTCGGCCAGCGCCAGCGTTCCCGAGCCACAGGTGCTTCTTGCGCCACCCGAGCCCGCAGCTGCTACAGAATATGTCTCCACTCCAGTAGCTGCCGCCACGCAGCAACACATTCAGCAAGCTGCACCTGCCACCGTATATCGTAAGGAATTCTACACCTTCATCGCACCCGCCGAGTCTGTCGTGCATCGGTCGGTTGTGCCTGCAGTTCAGCCCTCGCCCGTTGTAAAGAAACACTTGAATGTGGTTTTGATTAAGGCGCCTGAGAGCGGCAAATCTCGCTACCAGCCACTTCACAACTCTGTGCCCCATGTTATCGAGGAGTCACGGACACAGATTTACGTACTCAACAAGGAGCCCAGTCGTCAGGCGATTAGACCAGCTGCGGCCCAGCAGCACACCACCACCTACAAATCGCACAAGCCGGAAGTGCATTACCTCAAGTACAGTACACCCGCAGAGGCGGAACAACTGAAACAGCAGATTGTACAGCAATACGGCGGCGGTCATGTGATTGAATTAGGCGGGCGCGGTGCTGCCTCAAATGTGAATACACAATATCTTGCTCCAGCCGCTTCCAACGTGAATAATCAGTACCTTGCGCCGGCCGCGTCCAACGTGAATAATCAGTACCTTGCTCCAGCCGTTTCTAACGTGAATAATCAGTACCTTGCACCGGCCGCGTCCAATGTAAATAATCAGTATCTCGCTCCCGCTGTGGAAGCTGCGGCGGCGTCAGTGCCCGAGCTAACGAATGCTTACATTCCACCGAAAGCATTCTTCAAACACTAAACAATTTCGCGTTTCGCGTTGTGTCTGCTGTGTTGTCTAATTACTATTTATAAACTCAAATTTTTCTTTATTTTATTATTCCAAATTACTTACAATATTTCTCTGTGAGAAATATTACTAAGTGCAAATTGTTTTGTAAACAATTTCCTAATAAAAGCGAATGTATTAGTTTGTAAAATTGTTTAGAGAATCGTGTTCAGGAATAGTTTTATATTAACAACATAGTTTCCGTTGTAATCAATGGGACATTGCACCAGTGGAGAAGAATAAGGGGATACAAGTTTTACTTCTCTTTGAAAGTCTATATTAATCTGACATTCGTTATAAAAATAACGTTTTTGTCTATTATTATATCTGACATTGGTTATAAAAAGGGATAAGGTAGATGTTTGTAAAGAAGAATAAAATAGATAGTTCGAGCTTTCCAATGACTTTAGTAGGGCATGGTACCTTTATTTCATATTTCTGTTGGATTCATTGACATATTAGGTTGTTTTTTTTAAATAAAAGTTGGAAAGAGAGTCTTAAATAAAAACATTTAATTGTAGAGTTCTTGACATTTTTAGGTCATCAGATACCCCTTCTTCCAAAGCATGCCAAAAGTGAATGGCAGCTACTCGCAAAGAAGCATGGGTTTGTATCACCCTCTCCGATGTACTGCTTTTATTATAAATATTGGCGAGTCGAAAAAGTCTTTTGATATTTTGTCATTTGATGTCTTTGCAGTCGTATATCTCCAGTGCTACCAATCACAATGTGTCATACCATATAGTATTGGAAAGGTTAGATTTTAAGCTTCATTTAACCAAAATAAAATTTAATTCGGAGAAGTTAAAAAAAAGTTACAGCTGTTCAAACATGAGTGAAAGGAATAATGAAGAAATTCGCTATAATTTGAAATTTTTGTGTAAGAAAGGGCAAGCCAGCAATGAAATTTGTGAAGTTTACACGAACTGATCGGTTTGTAGCACAACAATGGTTTACTGCCGTTCTGGAAATTTCGATTTACACTGATGGAATAATGTGTCTAGCGAAAAAATGGTGAAAAATGGTCGATAAAATGGCACATACATATTTGTTTATTTATTTATTGTTAAAATATAAAAAAATAAGTTGAAGTTTGATTAGAAATACGAAAATACTTTTTCGACATATGATATGTTTTCCTTTATTACCTGCTCTCAGCGAGCGGTGCTGTTGCAGAGTATTTTCAACGAAAGCTTCACTGTATTTTGCAACAATTATTTGGAAATGGCTTTAAACCGATAAAACCGTGTGTTTTCGATTACAAATAAGACTCGCATGATGACCAAGTAGAGCATAGAAGTTGTCATCACCAAATCGGAAATGAGCGCTCATATTGTAAATGAATATATACATATGTAGATACGGGCGTACGCACTTAGCTAACACATATCGGTTTTAAAATTGCCAGATAAGATTGCAACGTGTGAGTGTGCGGCTATGAACGGGCGGTGGCAAGTAATGATAATAATTCCTCCATAATGTGGTCATATTGCCATTGCGATAAATTAGTGAGTCAGAGCTTTTCATTTCGGCTGAGCATATTCGCTAGTGTTAATGTGCGAACGCCACTGCGCTTTTTCCACACATGTAAGCTGTCGCACATCATCGCGGTTTCTAAATATATCCACATGTACATACATATTGAATGCCGCGACTCGACGCCAGCGCCAGCGATGACGCGCGCAAATTTCAATTGCGAAAACAGCACTTCTTGAACACGATATTATTACCTTTTATTTGCTTAAATCGACTTGGCCAACGGCGCTGGGCAAATATTCCGACATCAAAGCATTGCTCTATAAAAGTGTTCTTAATAATACATTTAGCATAATTTGCATATTTTTTATTGTTTAAACAAAAAAGCCAAACGGGTTTGAAATTGAATTACTTTTACTTTTTTTATTTCTGTTTGCGCTTGGATTTTTTGTTTGCTCTGCGCGCATTTTTGTTCGTTTTGGTCGCCGGAGCCAAAGATTGTTTACCTTTTAGTTTTATCTGATGGCACAGCCGCTTCTATTCACCTTCTCTTCTACGTTTGCCACGGTCTTGCTTTTGTTGTTGTGCGACACTTGCTCTTGCGCCGCATCCGTGAGTCAATTGCCGGCTCGAGTGCCGCGCTGAAATTTCAAACTTACTGGTAATTAAGATTTTGCATGAAGCTCGCGCCGTCAGCCGCGCCACAGCCTCACATCGTGCTTTGGCTAATAATGCACACACATACACACACAAGCGACGAGTGTTGTTGTTGTTTCAAACGCCACTTCAGAATGTTGTTCGCAGAAGACAGCGCGCAAAGTCTTAGATTTAAGTAAGCATTTATACATCGCTGTGTATATTTGTAAATATTTATTTATAAGCAGTTGCAAACATATGTACTTCTAGGTACATACATATATAACAATTCAGTCAGATGTCAGCACGAAATCGTCTTCACCTGACACGCTCCAGCTACTGTTGCGCGCTCGGCCAGACCAGCACTGTGGGTACCTGTGTGCTGAGGGGCCGCTGCTTGGGTCTAATATTTCTTTCATTAATCTATAATTTTTCTTGTTTTGCTTTTGCTATTGTTCGCGCGTTATCGGCAATGTTCGTGCTTGCACGTACATATCTTCCAAACGCTGATTCACAATTATGAAAATAAGTAAATTAATGTGCCTTAGTTCGACAATAAGACGACTTTGCCGATCTGAGTGAATGTGTCTTCTTTCCCTTGTTAGCCGGCTATCAATCACAGCAACCGCATATAAGGAAGTCATTATTCCCTGTGTTACGTAAGTTAGTCAACCGGATGGAACCGCATTGTCCAATTATATGCAACTTGATAGGTTTTTGGGGCTGCAGTTGTTGTGATTGTGACACCTTACCAGACCCACCCGAGCAGAGGGTAGACATAATTGCTTGTAGACGCTTGTTGTACAGTTTTGATTCTTATGTGAACCAAATATATTTCCGGTAACAGTTCTTGATCCCTCCGCAGTTAAAGGGGAAATGTTCAGTGCTGACTTCACAGGTGTTCCGAAGTTTGGTTGTTGTCGAAAACCTTCCTTTAATGATAAAATACAAAAAATTTTGGGTATAAGTCAGGCCTGACCTGTTAATGTTACCTTAAAATTGTATACAAGTACAGAAGGAAAATCACTTGCTTTCATAGGAGATCATCTCGCTCCCAAAAAACAAATATTTCAGTTTTTAATCTCGCTTTCTTGGCAGCCTCAGCTTGTTAGCCATTCTTAGAAAAGTTAAGGGCTTCAACTAAGTGGTAGGCCTTCAATCATACTACTGCAGATTAAATGACACGATGGGGTGCATCAGAGATATGCGACAGAGTTACATACGTGATTTGTTACATTCATCTTTATTTATGAGAAAGAGGGGCTGTCGAGTCGTATCGGGCATGCGAAACAATGCAAAATTACATTGCCACACACATGAGGAAAGTCCAAATGTCTGGACACTAAGGTATGTATGTATGTTTGTATATGGATCGGATAAGTTACCTCACATGGGTGCCGTTATGTGTGCGACCGACGTGACGACTTCACTACGTGAGCTTTTGCAGTTGAACCGATTTTCCAATAAATTCCGGGCATGAAAAAGTTCGTTTCTATTTCAGTTAGTAAATATTAAACAAAAACAAAAACAACGGTAATGAATAAATAAAATAAAATAAAATAAAATAATAAGGCGATATGCGCAGTATGACAAGGCGCGAAAAATAAACAAAATCTATGAACACGACCGAACCAAACGCTGGCAGGCAAGCGGTCGACAGTCTTGACGAAAATCACATACAAAACACACAAAAAGTAACAACAAAAACAACTAAAAAGGTAAGTGCTCATGAGCGAAGGCAAACATCAGAATGCAGAGCTTCTCCAAGCGACTCCAATGCAGGGAGTTGAGCAGAGAGCGGAGGCATGAGTGTTCTAATGGCAAGATAAGCACAGAAGGTGAGACATTGAAAATTCCACTGAAATACCCAACGATTCGGAATGCGTGTGTGTTCGGCAAACATTGCGGTGTGATCAGCGCAGTCGGATGAAGCCGGAGAACGAATAGTGGGCAAGTGGTGCGCGCAATGGCGCATGTGTGGGTGAGTGTGTTTGCGCCGAGCGGCGAGTGCAAATTCTACAGTCAGTGCGGATTTTCAGTTTGGCTTGTGTAGCGGAGCACGTCAGATTGCAAGCGCTTCGCGGATTTGTGCGCGGGAAATGCACAACGGAAACTAAGTTCTCGACAAACGAACAAAAACGGAGTGATTCAGTTATTGTGCATACGAGGCATATACATATTTTGTGCTGATTTTGGTAAAATGAATTTAAAAATAGTAATTTTGTTTGTGACCATTGTATACCAATACCAATACAACCTTGCCAGTGCTCATTTGAGACCTTTACATCCCGATCCAGAGAGCGATGAAGAGGGCTATAGACTTCCCAAATTGCCGTCTGTAATTAGGCACGAGGAAAAATTAGGAGGTTGGCAACGACTCACTACACCTCACACCACCACTACTAATTCCAATGCTTTCCCTCATCCTAATACAACAACATCTACTGCAGCAGCTACCATGGTAAAAAACCTAACCGGTAACGAAGACTGGATCACGGATGATAATTACCAACATAGGGACGAATATTCTGATAGCTATGGTAGTGGCGGTGATAGTGTCAGTGGCAGCGCAGAAGTCAACTTCGAGCCCACTTCCAGATCGCAAAGCAGCATTACAGAACTCGAGCGCACTACCAGCGATTCACCTCACCCACTCTATTGCTTGCCGGAAGTTTTCGAGCATGATTACGTGATCGTTGAAAACTACACACAACCAAATACAAATATTTGGAAGCGCGCACGCATTGGAGAGCGCGCGGGCCTAAGGGAAGTTTGCCTGAAGCCAAATGGCTTGCCGCTGACGCGCTTGTGCCGTTACAATCCGTTAACTCGCGCCGCTGAGTGGGAGGATATCAGCGGTTGGAAGCACATCGTTTGCATGCGACAAACTCGCGAATGCATACTCAGCGATAAGCTGAATTCATTGCATGAGAAGCTGCTCGAAGGCCAGCTGCTGCAAGCTGGTGTGACACAACGCAGCCAAGTGACTGGCGAACTGTATACAATGTTGCGTGAAAAAAACTTCAAACTATTACCCGCCGACGTGCATTTGACGTCACAGATACTGCATGAGGTCGCCATAACGGCGCAAGATCCCGAGGTTTCGGCGGATATGGTGCGAATATGCGATCGCTTGATGTCGAGTGATGAGCAGGTTTTGCGCATATCGGCTGATTTGAATGCCACCAACTCCATTCTGCAGACGTTTGAGGAGTATATGGATGCACTATCCGCGCGTCAAGTGCCTACAGGTGACTGTTCGAGCACCTCAACAACAACTATTGTGTCGCGTCCGAGTGAGGAATCGGAGGCGGATATTGCAAGTAGCTACTCAAAGGCGGTGGAAGAAGTGAAGATGGGGCACTTGGGTGTACGTGCACACATTTCCACGAACATAAGCGTATTCTTCCTCAATCCTGAATGCGCCAACATATCCGGCATTGCTTTGTACGCACCGACGGCCCAGCAAAGTACGGCTGAGCCGCATGCTTTGATTAATACGGTAGTAGCGAACTTTCGCTACCGGTTTATTAACATGAATGAATCTGTGGCTGCGCTGGCGCAGGAGCCTGAGCTGCAGGTTGCCGGATTTCTGCCCAAGGGGCTCTGGCAGCATGTGCGCGCAAATTTGCAGGCGAAAGGCAAGCTGCCTGTGATTGTTATGAAAGTGTATGGTCATGACGCGCTGTTTGTGGATCCGGCACTGGTGCATACGCGCAAACCATTTAGCAAAATCCTCTCCATTTCCATACCGGGATACAACGGTGAGTTGCCTTACAGCAGTTGCATGCATTTTCTTATATTCAACTTCAATATTTCAGAAAACTTCCCGGAACCTTTAACTTTTCTGCTGCGAAATCGTTTCGATTATTTGGATCCGTCGCTCATAGCGCAGCCCGGAACTGGCTGCGGCTATTGGAACTACAGCACTTGGGTGAATAATGGCGTTCAGACGAACGCTAAGGATTTGCTCAAGCATTCCGTTATAGAGTGTCGCACACTGCATTTGACACAGTTCTCGTTTCTCTTGGGCGGCACCTACAAACAGGCGGATATTACCGATGACGTGCTCATTACGCCCATACATCTGCGGGCGTTGGACATCATATCGCTTATCGGTTGTTCGCTTTCCCTGATGGGTCTTCTGTGCATTTGGATCACGGCAGCAATGTTTAAGAGTTGGCGAACGCTTGCCTCCACCAAAATTTTACTAAACCTTTGTGTCGCCCTGACTCTGCAAATGGTGCTCTTTGTCTTCGTCAACACAGAGGATATGTCTGCCGAGCTGGTGGAGGATCGGTTGTACATAAATTGCGTGTTGTTGGGTGCTTTCCTGCAGTATTCCATTCTGGTGCTCTTCATGTGGATGCTAATTATAGCGGTGCTGCAATTTCAGCGCTATGTGACCGTTATCGGCATTGAGCGCCCAAAACGATACATACTAAAGTCAGCCATCGTTGCATGGGGTGTGCCGCTCATACCCACTTTGCTCGTGGCCTGCATTGCCCCCAGCTCGTATATACCCACTGAGTATGAGATTCAAACGAGCACTGCCATATGCTATCCCAGCGGATTAGGTCTGACGCTGGGCGTTATCTTGCCGGTGACCGCTGTTGTTGTCGTCAATCTTACCATTTTCATTTATGTGTTCTACAGTATCTCGCACACGCTTAATCAGGCAATACACCGCAACGAGAAGAAAATGATCATCAAGCAGATACGCCTGTCAGTGTTGTTGTTTTTCCTGCTCGGCATTTCGTGGATCTTTGGTTTATTCGCTTACATGCAAGCCGGCGTTTTCTTCTCCTACCTCTTCTGTCTCACTGCCACACTGCAAGGCTTTGTGCTGTTCATATATTTCGTTCTCCTGGATGAGGTGCCGCGCAGTGCCTGGCTGCATTTGCTCCACCCACAAAGCAAGAAGAGCAGCAAGCGCTCTACCGAATTGCAATCGATGACGACTTCTACGGGTCTGGAGAGTGGGATGTGCGCGCGCGATGCCGCAACTCGGCAGGCCAGAAATGCGAATGGAGGCGCCCAGCCACAGGGTCCGGCTGGGTCAATGTGAGTTTTGGTATATTGTAAACGCTCCCTTGTAAGGCATTTGCGGCGCATGAATCAAATCAATATAGACTGAAGAGTTGACACACACATATTTTTGTGCACCGCCAGCATTTCTACTTTCAGCTAATCCACACACACACACACACTTGAATTAACATTTTATGTTCCATAATAACATTTACATGCATCCACACATTTACATACATTTGTACATGTTTATTGACAATAATCGGCATCGAATGCTGCAAAAGTATTTTATGTACCTTCTAGTTTTAAGTGCCACATATATTTATATACCGACGTACATACCTACATGTGTGTATGTACAGTTTTCTTTTATACGTACTTCATTTTTACTGACATAAGCGTGTTGAACAAAAGTACCAAAAATATATATTAATAAAAGTGATTCTGATGATCTTTTATTAGCTCACATACATACATACATAGCATTGACTCGAAGTTCCAATGACTTGCGCTGCCTTTTTGTTGCTTTCCTTTGAGCGGATTAGCACAAAGCCTCTGTCAATTTAAGGGTTAATAATATTGATATTCAAGGAATGTGCCAGACAGTGAAGAATGCCTGTATTGCATTTCGCTATGGAGCTACGGCATTCAACGGTACATATGATTGTGTGAGCAGTATTTCATTAACCGTTTGCAGCTTGTATTCGGATTGCGGACATTAGCAAAAGAGTTAATTTAAAGTGTTTACAATTGCAACATTTCTGAGAAAGTATAATCGTATATTTTTGCGCCAAAGAGAAATCCATCATTGCATCATAACACATATGAACAAATGTACATATTATTGCTATCGTTTGCTTGATATTTTACTGATGCTTATCGTTGTTTGACTCAGTGATTATTTAATTTTTTTATTGAAGGTTAAACGACTGTGTAAATAATTTTAGCCGCTATCAGCTCAGAGAGTGTGACAAAATTAAATTCCATAACATTATCTGGATTCATAGCACACTGATAACGTTAATATGCCAAAAAGCTTGTGGCACCTTTATCTGCTACTGGGTTGAGTAAAGCTTCATTGAAAAGCCTCATTGAAAGCTTTTTTTTTGCAAAGCTTTTCAAATAAGCTGTTTGAAGGAAAGCTCGTCGGAAGAAATAGCACGAGCTGCAACCTGCAACAAAAACATTTAATCAGAAGTACAGGCTGATCGAAAGCCGTAAGATACTGAGGACTTCCTGGAAACGTAAAAATTATATTGTTTACCGAAGCACTCTGTTACATTATTTCATATTTTGTATTTTGTGGCAAGGAAGTATAATTCTTGACACAATTAAACAGGTGCCTCTCAAATTGTGAGTTTGAACATCCATTGGGTGTAAAATGACAAAGCCGAAAAGTAATGAAAACAATCTGACTTCATTGTATAAATAATAAATGAAAACTTATTATTGTAATTGTAAAAACCTAAAGTTGCCTTCCATAAAATTCAAGACTTCGAACAAATGTAGTACGAGTACTCAGCGATTAGGGACGTCCCATTCTCCGTAAATCCCTCCTGTTCTAACTACTGACTGTGAGCTAGTTAAGCTTCGACTTTAAATTACGATTATAATTGCAAATCCAGTACTCAGGGTAGTAGCCTTAACATCGCGTACATTTCAACTATTTAATACACACACATTAAGTTAGTTGCTCATACCCAGTAGCAAGCAGTTCGTTTATGACTAACCTAATAACATATTCATAGTTAAAATAGTTTCTTCTGCTTTTTTCGATATATGCAAATGCATTCTCAGAAGTAAACATTCGCGACTTCAACATTAATAAACAATTGTTATGATCCTAAAAGTGATTTTTTGGCAAACTAATTGGTATTTCTTTAGTCAAAATAGTCTACTTCTGCTCCTCAATCAAAGCTTCAGCCAGTCAAGCTGTTCTTGGCGTTGGCACATATCCGGAAGCTTTTAATTATTGCATATTTCGAAAAGAAGAATGAACGGTGTCATATCAGGTGAATACGGAGAGTGGTTAATGGTTAAAAGTGATTTTTGGTCAAATAATCGGTTACAAGATCGATCGGATGTTGAATTCTGAGCAATTTTCGGTCGTTAGTCAGTTTGTGCGGAACCTTTCGTAAGCCCAAATGTTCGGTCGAAATGCGATAAATCGATGTTTGGAGGTGCAATTCCATTTCCTTGAATTTCAATAATGATTTCGGCTGATTTTTGATGAATTCTCGCACAGTTTCGATGGAATTTCCGGTGATCACGGATTTTGATTGGCCCACATGTTCGTCATTTATGTCCTCACCACCACTTTGAAAACGTTGAAACCACCCGTGCACCCTGCGGTATAGGCAATCATCGCCATAAGCTTGTTTCATCAATTGAAACGTTTCGGTAAAAGTTTTACCAATTTTGAAACAAAATTTAATGTTGGCTCTTTGTTTGAAGCTTATTTTCGCATCGATAACACAAACATACTGACACTTAAAACGCAATAACTTTACTTCCAATCAATGAAATGTCATGAAATTCTCACTGGACAATCAATAAAGATAGCAGATTCTAATGCACCAGTCGACATATAGATAGCGCCACCAGGGGCGCTTGTTTCAAAAAGTCCTGTTTACTTTGAAAAGCACCTTGTAGTATCAATATTTCACATAGAGAAATTGTTTTATAAAATTTTAATTCATATTATTATTGAAGTGCCAATTAGGAAGCTCTTTTATTTGAAATACGCACAGCGCATAAAGACGATTGTGAATTTATTTATACTTATTGGAAATAAGCAAAATTGTTCCCCTCTGGCTAAACTTTTGAGTTTAACTTCCAACTCAACATAATCATTTTGGAACAGTTTTGAGAGGCTGCCGTAGAAAATGAAGTGTATTATAGTCGTTTCGCTGCTGGGTGGGTTTCAGACTCATTCGCTTGCAGCAATGCAAGCACTGTGCGAATAAGCAAACCATACTCAATGACTTGTACATATGTATGTGTATTGTGTATGCGGTTGCAAATCTTTTGGTGAAGGCAATTGTGTTCTTGTTTTCACTGGACTATTTCGTATGACGCTGAATAAAAGTGGATATCCGTTACAAACTGCTATATTTATTTTATTAAAATTCCATACATACACATACCATACATATGTATTGCATATACCTATATTAGCGTGGGTAAAAAACGAGTGTTTCTTTTTTCTGAAAAATTATTTCAGAGACATCTCTAAATAAAGCTCTCTCTCCTCCACCAACGTTTTTCCAGTTTTTTCTTATTATTAGATAGAAAAATGCATATTTCGGTGCAACTACTTGAAAACATATTTTGTTTTATAGATTTTGTATGAAATTTAAAGCTCTTCAAAAAGGTCTCTAACGACGTGTTTCGTAAATCTAACCTTTTAAAAGAAATCAACGGTTGAAGTTTTCCAGTTTTAAATTGCAAAACTTATTTAGACGTGTAGAAAATTTTCTGCTCAAAAAATGTTGTTTTTTCCACGAAAAAGAAACACATTCGATTTTTTTTTTTGCTTTTTTGTTTGTTGCATGTATTTACCTACGTGTGTAAAAAATATATTTAAATAGATAATTGAGTATTCCTTTGTGCTTAAAGCGGCCACTCAAGGAAATAAATAGTAAACAGTGAAATATCAAGATTTCATAAAATGTTTGAAGAAAATTGTGTAAAATTCGTGGTTCTCTTTTTTTAGATTCTCATTCATTTGTGGAGTTGTACGACAGCTTGGTTTTATAAGAACAATATCTAAAATTCAGAGCAAACAAATTTTTCGCGGTGCTCAAGAAACTAACATTTATTCAATACGAGGTGTGTTCAAAAAGTTTCGCGAATCGTAACTGACAGTTTTCTTCGATTGCAGGGGCGTGGTGCATCATGAGTTCTTGCCACAGGGAAGAACGGTCAATAAGGAATATTACCTGCAAGTTATGCGCAATTTGCTCGAAGCAATCCGCCAGAAACAGCCGGTTTTGTGGAAGAACAAAAATTGGCTTTTGCACCACGATGACGCCCCTGCTCACACACATCGTTGCTTGTGCGCGACTTTTTGGCCAAAAACAACACACTAATGATGCCGCAGCCACCGTATTCCCCAGATCTGGCCCCCTGTGACTTTTTCTTGTTCCATAAACTGAAGAGGCCCATGAAAGGACGACGTTACGGCATCGAAGGAGGAGCTGAAGAATAAAAAAAAAAAATAATTTTTTGAAGTACTTCGAATATTGGAAAAACCGTTGGCACAAGTGTATAATATCTCATGGGATTACTTTGAAGGGTACAAATAGATATTCATGAATAAATAAATAACTTTTGAAAAAACACAAAATTCGCGATACTTTTTGAACACACCTCGTATAAGTATAGTTCTGAGTTGCAGTTCATTTTTGCACCGCCCCTCTATGTGGACAGTTCCCTAAGCTGGACAAAAACACTGCGGCGGTGGGTCCGATAATAAGGAACTACATTGTAAAGCTATAATATTAATTTACATTTTATTTGAAAATAGTTAGATAAATTGCTCACTAGTATATCTGTTATCGAAAATTAATATAAGTCCCTTTAAATTTTCTTGATTTACTGCTACAACAATTGCGAAATATATACATAGATATGTAACTGTGGCTGGGATAACCCCTGCTTTATGTAGAATCTGAGAGGAGGTGGATAATGTGGAAATATTTAGGTTATTTTAGATTATTTTACTAATTAATAATCGTTTTACTCAATATAAACAAATAATTAAGCTTATTTAGGCAATATTCCTAAAATGCGTTACCATCTTTAACTCTGGGTAGAGGCCTTTAATACGTGAATATACATATGTATGTATGTACAGTGCAAACATGGTCAAGGATATGAAAAATTTGATGGCTGCCACTCATATTGAGTTACTGAGTAGCAAAGGAAACGTGCAACATTTCGAATTGAACATTCCATATGCTAGTAAAACAAGGTTGTTTTTACTCTGCTTTGGAATTATACTGAAATTATTAGCGACGAGAATTAGAGTATCAAAATTAATTTTAATTCTGTATAAACACACTCAGGGTTAAAGATGGCCAAGTTTTTTAATTTCTTCGTTTCTTAATACAATATTAATAATAAATAGTTCTTGACTATGCCGCTGCTTACTATATTCCCATTAAGAGATTAATGTTTATAGGCTTTTAATCTTAAAATAAAATGTGAAAATCTACTCCGATTAAATTTCCGTATGTACTTGCTGTGAGAGTATTATAACCTTCATGGTTTGTTGTTCATCTAACGGTTGTACTTATCACCTAAAACTCAGCGAGATATACATATACGGGGTTATAGCCTTGACAGACGTCAGCCTTAATCCGGATTAACTGCGCACTTAATCAGTTCCAAATTTGCAGGTGACAGGCGGCAGCTATGCGAGTTTGAAACTCTCGTAAACAGCTGATTGTCATTTTTGTTATATTTTCAGTGAAAATGAATAGAAGATAAATATTGCGGTTGTTAGTCGAACAATTTTTATTACAAAAACATATCAACAAGTTAGTTTTAAAACTGCATTATAACATAACATCATACATTAATGAGAATTTGAAAAACAGCTGTTAGTGTTGCTTATTTTTCATTCACAATAGATTAAAATTGACCAGTTTTAACAATGTTGCTGAACGTTATGGGTATTATACTCCATATGATCAGTGATGGGATCGGTTTTCGTTTTTTCGTTATGCCGGTCAGTGTATAAGTTATATATAATATATGTATGTATATATAAAATTGCTTTGATGCCGATTCTCTGGTTGAGGTTTTTAATCTTAAGATTTTTCCCTGTTAGTTGACTGCCTGACGAAGTTGCAAGAGTATTAAATGTTCGGTTGCACAAGAACTTAGCCCTTCCTAACTTTTTATATGTGTATATATTTTTTAGATTTTGAATATTTGTGGAAAATTTCAGTTTGGACGAGACCTGTTATGCCATACATCGATCAAAAATGTTTTCGATGACAAATTTTGCTTTTGAAATAAATCGGGTGGCTGGTGAGAAGTGACCAGAGCCGTGCCCACTTTGGCGCGCCATTCGACAAATTTACACAAAATAAAAGTGCACACATACCCACTAACACAAGTGCGAATATGCACGAATAATCTATATAATTCGGAATTTACTGCATCGTAGAAATTAAGTACTTAATTGCCGAACACAGGTTGATAGTCCGGTTACGCACACATTCCTGCATATAAATAATAATATACATTAAAGCACTGCGAAAATATTTAAAAAGTAATCCAACTAATTCGACTACAAACATGTACCTTCGACTGCTATTCTATGCTTGAATGCTTGCCGTAATTAAATAAAGCCACGCTAACTGCAACTTTGTTGCAAGCCGCGCATACACACACACACACACACATGTGTACATATGTATGAATATGGTTTGGACACCGATAGTTTGATGCTTGGCGCTGCAATGAGTATTTAAACTTGTGTGTGTGTGCCTTTGCAATTGCGATAAAATATTTAAAAAGCCGTTTTCTTTCTGTCACTGGCGATCGGCGCATATTTGCAGCGGGCGGAGATTTACGCCACCGAAGTGCACAAAGAAACCAGTTAGTTTGGCGCAAACACTGGCCAGTGTGGTAAGTGTATCAAAAATCAAGCGCCAGCGCATTCAACAATAATTGCGCAAGAAGATGTTTGACGCAAATTTATGTGCCGCAAAAATGTTGCAAGCACAGGTTTAATTATTTGGATATTATAAAAATAAAGGCCTAAATGTGTTTACGCATGACACGCGCACGAAGCGTTTCAAATGCAATACGGAAATGTTCGACTAAATGCGAGAATTTGCAGACAACGAGCGCCTGCTTATCAGCACTACAAGCTCCAAGCTTAGTTTAATTAAATGTTCCTAGACACGCATTATTGCTCATTGGAGTGTGCGAATGTCAATTTATCGACTGCGCCTGCGCGGCGCTTGTTCGCTATTGCGCGCCTGTGTATGTGTGTGTGTGTGTGGTGTCGGCAATGGCTTTAGCTTTTCACTTTGTTTGCAATTGTTTCGCTCGTTTATTTTGCATGTTTGAGCGCTTGTTTTCTGCTTTTGATTTCGCTGTTCCACGCGTGGTATCTGGTTTTGGAGAGCGTAACTGAATTTAACCGCCGCTGAAGTGCATTGGCAAAAGCAGTCGGTTCATGGTTATCGCGCCAAGCTGACGTACGCTGGCTTACGCTGCTCTCACTCTTAGTGCCCGAACACGAATGAAGGTGAATGGCTTTGGCTAAAAGGACTCGTCAACATTTATAGCCGAAATAACGGAAAACCAAAACGTGATATACTTTATGTGTGACAGTGGTGTAAAGCACGAATATTTGTAAACAAAAAAGTGAGTGCAAATTTTATAAAAAGTGTGTCTACTATATTCAAGAAAACAGTAATCTTGCAATCAGTAAAGAAACGTTCTTCATAGAGCTCCTCTCATGGACATGGCTATAAGTTATTGGAAGTCTTTTGGTTTCTGTTAAACAGCAAATTATAAACAAATATTTTGACTATGTATGTATTTACAATTACTTAAATATGACTTAACGAAGAAGTTGATTGCTGTTGGTTAAATAGAACGGCACAGTATCTTTTTGCATTTATTATTCAAACAACGGCTTGTCTTAGCTTAAATTGGATCACGTGTGACCACATGAAATAAATTGATACATAGCGCTAGTGTTGAAATAATAAAAACATAACTGTCTTTGTCTTTTGTCCTTAAAGATTATTCAGTAAGTCTGGCAAGTCTCTCTCGTATGTAATAATTGAGTTTTGACTTTAGAGAATTTGAATTTCGTTTCGCTTATTTAGAGACAGTTCATAAAGCCCACTCAAGACCTATCCAATTAATCTGCCAAATGTTCACAAATCATCCAAAATTATAGACTTTAAAGCAACTCGGCAATTGATAACGATGCTTAAATAACTCTTGCGAAATATAGGTTGCGTGGATGGAACATTAATTATCCATAAATTCGAAGTGTGAAGTTTATTTAACTCAAAATTTATTAGCAGACCTCTTCAGTGAAAGCAACAACTGCAATAAACACTTTATGTCAGCAACAACATCAATAAAACGCGAAACGGCAGCGACAAATGACAGATGGCTTTGCCAACCTCTTCGATCGCATGCGCCATATGACACTTAGTGTCAACCTAAGTAAGTTTAATGATTTCCTTATGCGTTGGACAACACCACAAACAAATAGCTATCATTAAATTAATAGGTGTAAATCGGAAACCAAGTAGAGTCGCACACGACTGCGCAGCAACGCCGTTACATGCATTTGACATGCTAAAATATTTACAGATTTTTCTTAAACGCCGAAACCCGTTCGCTTCTGATCGCGAATTTCCAAATCAACGTCAATGGCAGCCGGTGGCGCATGTGTGAATTCGTAATCACTAAATGTATGAAGCATAATTGATCAGGTGTTCACACGTACAGTCGTTAAAGTTTTGCATAATGTTTTAGGAAAAACTTGTCCGGCAAATAGGCGGAGAATTTCAAACACTCAAAAAGCGCTCGCGTGCCACAAAGACAACAAATGTGCTCTGACTTCAATGATGGAAACGTGACGTGACGGAATGCCTAGGCGGCATGTTGACGTATGACTAACGATTTGTTTCCTCCTCGTGCTTAACGAGTGACTAACGTCTTTATTAAGTTGATCATTTTGATTTTTATTTTCTTTACATGAAATCACTAAATAATAGCCGTTACTTGACATAAAGATTTTAGACAAGCATTTCAGCAATTATAAATTAATTACACACATGCAAACGGCGCAGATATGTGTCTTTACCTCCGATGTTCGAAATCTCTCGATCAGTTAGGGGGCCATGTGGGTTGGTATCAAATAAAAATGTTTGGAAAAGGAAAAAGTTTCGACAATCGAGATGAATTGATATTTATTTAGAATTACTAAAATAAATATTCACTAGACAGAACCCCTTCTTAAGGGGGTATTCTACTCTAGAATTTTGAAAAATTCGATTTTTTTCATATATTTAAAGTCTAGACCCTTAAGAACATATCCTCCAAAGGATTTTTAAAAATTAAAATTATTTTAAGAGCTACAGTTACTTTGGTGACGTAGTACCTAGCCCGGTAGGTAGGTAGACTTACTTTTTTAAACGCGTTTTTCTCGAAACTACTTTTTTCCACACGGTACCGGCATTAACTCAAGTTCTATACAACCGATTCACTTTTAAATTTTCTGTGAACCTTCTTTATATAATACCCTTTTTCGTTCCTTTCAGCAAATTTTTGTTTTTAATATTTTAAAAAAATTCAGGAATTTCAAAAAAAGCGTAAAAAATGACTTTTATTTTCAGGCAGTCACCAAAATTTTTTTTTGTGTTCCCTGAGGTAGGGACTATAACAGCATCCTAACTGATTAAGAATTTCTTTTGATTTTTTTTTCAGATCACCAGGAGATTCAGGATCAATGTGACCATCCATAAAAAAATGGATAGTAAAAATATTTTTTGTTTTTTTTTTTAAATAAAATTCAAAAAACTGCCCAAAATTTGATTTCTAGGTTAGAATACACCCTTAAGAACAAAAAACCTATTTCCGACCATTCGGCAATATGTAATGAATTGTCACAGAAAAGGTATTTATTAGTTTCCGTTTCTCTGCTCTGCAACAGAGCTGATATTAGACGGCTGAAATCTCGATAAAGACTAAATCTGTTCTCTCCCATAATAGCAGCGGGGGCTTAAAACTGCTTAAACTGCTTTGTTACCAAGTGTTTCTCTCACCCACCGATTTTTTTTATTTAGAAATCTGAGAACTTGTTGGAAAACCAACAGTAAGTGCTCACTGTGCAGAGAGCATATACTCTATAATTAACAAAACTTGTATACAACAGCTATAATTCACACCTAACCGCAATATCCAATATCAATTAGTTGAAAATTCTGCTCATAAATTCGCTTTAATAAGCTTAAAGTGGCAAATACGCGAAAATTAAAGCGCCAATTCAAATTCAATTTTTCATACTTTTGATGACTTAATTTCCATGCAACCACCATTAGGCACTATTAACATGTGTTGAATTCTGTCAAAATAACTGAGTTCGGGCACTTTCGGGCGTGAGTAAACAGACAATAAATGTTAAAAGCCGCAATTAAAGCATGATCAACGCATTTATGCATTTGGCGAATGCAAACAACTCATGCAAATGATATTGTCGGTGAGCAATACCGTTGGCTATGAACCCCTCCCACCTAAACAGGCTGCACTCCAGAACTTCTGTTGGAAAAGGCGACAGAAATGTCCGCTTAATCACCAGCTCGTGCTTTTTAAAGGTTCGAAGAAAATAAATACTTTCGCAAAAGTAATTTCAATAACAGGTTAGCCTTAGTCACTAAGCCATTCACTTGTTTTCAACAGCTCTCATTTACATGAAAATTACGTGGAGTGGTGGCGCGCCTTCATTTTCATAAATAAATTACTTTTGATTTCCAGCTCTTGGTTGATATAAGACGGCTATTTTCTGTTTACTGTAACAAAGCATTCAATGCCGGACCACCGACAACATTTTAGTCATTAAGCTAATTTTTTGCCGAGTATACTTAGTTGAATGAATGCAAATTTAAATGACAGTTGAGCAACAACAGAGGGTTATGCACACTTCTTTCGACTTGAAGTCGCTTTTTGTGCACAACTACAATGAGAAAGATCATCTAATATCGTTCCATGTGTTATAATTTAATACAGTTCTCAATAAACTGTGCTACAGTTATCTCAGCTCTTCACCAAACATCTAATTTCTTAAATCAATATGAATTCTAATTGTGTATTATTGTACTCCACGTATGTACTTATTTGAGCTAAGCCTTGTCAATATCTTGAAAAGTCATATTTTTAATTTGTAAAAATTATTTGAAACCGGCATTTGTGCTCTCATGGAAGAAATGGTGTAATCAAATGTAAAGATGAAAGGAAAAATATCATTATAACTGAACGAAGTCCATTTCACTCTGTCCGGCGGTATTAACAAGTGAAATTTTGGCCAGATATCTCAAAGGGGAACAGTTAAATTTTAGAATTTTTTCAATGTTTACAAGGCAAGGAAGTATGAATAATAAAATATACGAAATTTGGTACATTTGTACTCCGACATTAACACAAAAGCGAACGATTCCGCAATGTTTATCCGATATTTGTCGTTATTGTATGACTAACAAATGACAAGGTCATCGTGACTTCTTTCCGGGTTTTAAACGAAATAATATGAAGATTATACCTCAGAGTGCGGTACATAAGTCGCACGGAAAAGTTAAATGCGAATTAGTGTGGGATTAAATCAATAAATAATCTTTACAATATAAGTAGATTAGCTATAAACCACAGTGAGCTTTAATCATTTAATTAAATTACATAATACATGAATTTCCTTTTAAAACAAATTTGAAGAGAACTTATGACTATAAAGTAAATGAGCCTGAATATCTGTAATTAACCCAAGTAAACACACTATATTGCTTCATTTGGTTTTGTGTTTCCCTATCATCTGATCTCCAAGCTTTTTTGTTGTGTAATTTTAAAACTGCAGCAATTAAATAAACGCTCATAAGTCCGCGCACTACTTTTTATTGAAATCGCCGTCAACTGCCGTTACTGTCGTTTCTCAAGTGCCGCAGCTCTTGCTAAAATTCAGATTTTTAACTAAACGTGGTTAATGTTATTTTATTGTTCGTTTAGGAATGTCCATTGTTCGTGTGTTCATGTATTCATTTAGTGGTGTAAGGTACAAAGCAAGCAGTTAACTCCGAAATATATGCACACATATCAATTTTCCTTGGGCTCAAGCCTCCGTCCCACTGTTTTAGCGGATGTGCTTTGTTTTTGTTTTTTCGTGCAAGCCTTACTACACCTGATGGTTAACTCTATGTTTGGGCAATTAAATAACACTGCAGCGCATAGCTTAGGAGTAGTTTACCAGCGAAAAATTTTCCAGCATATGATTTTCGGCATAAACGGCCACAAGGATGTTAGAGCAAAAAAATACACAAACAACAAATAAATGTTAGACGCCAAAACTGACATATGAAAACTTGAAAAACAATCGAACTACTCAAACTTTAAATTTGAATGTTGTGCCGCGGTGCTTAAGTGCTGTGCACAAGCTCCAACTCCGCGGCAAGTTGCGACAGTCACGTGCAGCCAGTGCCGGGGCAATAAAGCGAGCATAAATGGAGCTACCGCGAAACAGTTGGTTAAACGCCTACAGCTTCAGTGCGCTTGCCGGTCAGTCACGCTGCAATGTGCACATATTTATTTATACATGAGTCATGAGAGGTTTGAAAATATCGACACTTTTGATCTACTTATGTAGGTCGATCAAATATGTATGTCTGTAGCTTTTGCATGCCATTGTACTGTTGTTGCTGTGGCTTTTGTTTGTCATAAAGTATCGAGTTAGCAATTTATCTCTACTTGAAGTGCGGCTTTTTGAAGCACAACTCCTCGTCCAAAGTCACTCAAGTTATTGGCATAGTCTTTTCTATATTTCGACGTTAGACATGAGTTTTAACGCGGCTCCTTGAACCACCAGTCGAATCCATGTTCCAGCTTTAATTTCTTCTTCATATGAAGTGAATGCCTTCTAAGCGCAGGTACGAAAGAATGTTTTATAAGAACACCAAGCATACATACCAAGTTGTGTAAACATAAATCTATAGCTATTTCTAGATGGAAACAAACGTCCTGGTTACCCCTCTATGCTAGTAAACGAATTGCCAGTTTCGAGACGACAAGTGAATAATTCACTTCAAGTATTTGTTTCAATGTAATAAATTTAAACTATAAAATACATTCGATTTATAGTAGTCTGACAGCTGTCATTATTGGTATTGCTTCATGGTCTCCGCGCCGCAACACTTTGCATGGAAACATATCCATCAAGCTCATATAAGTTCACACAACGTTCGATACCCAAGAAATGCCTGATGTTGAAGCCCACAGGTGCGGTCACAACGTTTAGATTTGCGAATATTTATTGCTGCCTCTAATTGGCTTTATTTATATATATATAGTATATTTAGTATAACATATACCTGAAAGTAGAGCAAGCGCACACACGACCAGCCGCAATTATTTTATATAAAAATAAGAAAATATCAATACAAGTATCTCTCACAGTTTAAATAATTATATGCAATTTATTGCACAAAATAGAAAACCGTTCTTTTGCGGCATAAATAGAGCATGGCTGAGCTGAATTCTTAAATATATAATTATGCATATATGTATGTATGTATGTATGTATGTATGTATGTATGTATGTGCGAAAACATTGTTAACTTTTATTTTTATTAGTAATGAATTCAATGTAGAAGGCGGTCGCACAATATTCGCTCAAGAATTTAAAATAAATTTTATTCATTAGGGAAACCTTGCAATTCTGTATTATTTAAGACTTTTTCTTTTACCAAATGTTGAAAAGTTTCTCCCCTAGATGATGTATGCTGGGGCGTCAAGTCAATTATTCCATCAACTACTAAAGATCTTCTGGAGATTTTACTGCTGAGAGAATATTTCTGATAACTGTCATCATTTTTTCCCTTTGAACCACGTCCTTGTCGGTCGTCCTAATTATTTCATATCTTTAAGAATTATAACAGGGTGTATTAAGTTTTCGGTATGTTTGTAACACCGAAAGAAACGTCAGAGACCCTACTGCACATATATACTGTACATGTAATTGTCTTTCAGTTTTTGATACAAAATTCTTTTCTCTTCAAGAAGCTGTTCATTTGTCGGAAATGCCGACATTGGGCTATAGCACATAGCTGCAATACAAACTGAGCGATCGGAATCAAGTGGTGGTAAGGAAGCTTTTGTGAAAGGTATTATATAGGTGACTCATTTTGACGTTTCCTTAAAAAAAAATAAAGAAATTTTAATTTAATAAGGAATGTTTTTTATTAATTCGAAAGAACATTTTTTCACATTTATTTTTTGAAGATTATCTCTTTAAAATATTGGCCGCGGCTACGTCTCAGATGATCCATCCGTTGAGTTCAATTTTCATTTCTCGTTCGAGTATTTCGTCTTGTAACTAGCAACTGACACACCTGCTATTTTGATCCAAGCCTGACTCGAAGCGGGACTGCCTTCAAAGACTTTAGACTTATATATCACCACAGACTTATATATCAAATGGTGGCCAATCGACCGGCCTAAAACGAGAAATTATCTGCTTACCGAAATGTTCTCTTAACAAGAAAAAACGTTAACTTCGGTTGCACCGAAGCTAAATACCCTTCACAGGTGCATTTCTGTTAGTAACTATGTGTCCAGTTTGTATAGAAGCTATATGCTATAGTTAACCGATCTGAACAATTTCTTCGGATATTACATTTTTGCCTTAGAAAATAATATATACCAAATTTCGTGAATATATCTTGTCAAATGTGAAAGTTTTCCATACAAGAACTTGATTCCGATCGTTCAGTTTGTATGGCAGCTATATGCTATAGTTAACCGATCTGAACAAATTCTTCAGAGATTACATATTTGCCTTAGAAAATAATATATACCAAATTTCGTGAATATATCTTGTCAAATGTGAAAGTTTTCCATACAAGAACTTGATTCCGATCGTTCAGTTTGTATGGCAGCTATATGCTATAGTTAACCGATCTGAACAATTTCTTCGGATATTACATTTTTGCCTTAGAAAATAATATATACCAAATTTCGTGAATATATCTTGTCAAATGTGAAAGTTTTCCATACAAGAACTTGATTCCGATCGTTCAGTTTGTATGGCAGCTATATGCTATAGTTAACCGATCTGAACAATTTCTTCGGATATTACATTTTTGCCTTAGAAAATAATATATACCAAATTTCGTGAATATATCTTGTCAAATGTGAAAGTTTTCCATACAAGAACTTGATTCCGATCGTTCAGTTTGTATGGCAGCTATATGCTATAGTTAACCGATCTGAACAATTTCTTCGGAGACTACATTTTTGCCTTAGAAAATATTATATACCAAATTTCGTGAATATATCTTGTCAAATGTGAAAGTTTTCCATACAAGAACTGGATTCCGATCGTTCAGTTTGTATGGCAGCTATATGCTATAGATAACCGATCTGAACAATTTTCTCGGATATTACATTTTTTCCCTAGAAAATAATCCATACCAAATTTGGTGATGATACATTGTCAAATGCGAAAGTTTTCCATATGAGAACTTGATTCCGATTGTTCAGTTTATATGGCAGCTATATGCTATAGTGGTCCGATATCGGCCGTTCCGACAAATGAGCAGCTTCTTGAAGAGAAAATGACGTTTGCAAAATTTCAAAAGGATATCTTAAAAACTGAGGGACTAGTTCGTATATATACAGACAGACGGACAGACGGACAGACGGACAGACAGACGGACATGGCTAAATCGACTCAGCTCAACATCCTGATCATTTATATATATACTTTATAGGGTCTCCGACGCTTCCTTCTGGGTGTTACAAACGTCGTGACAAAGTTAATATACCCTGTTCAGGGTATAATAAATCCGTTGATTAATGCGATGAGTTTGAAGTGGCGTCGTCTTGTTGAAACCAAATGTCGCTGAGATCACGAGGCGAACGGCACCGAATCCACTCTCAACGGTCTTCGTGCACACTTTCAGCTACGGCTGCTATACCTATATATTCTTCACTGCGTGCTGAACGTGGGTGCTGGTTCTAAAGGTGGGTGTGATGGATGGATGTTGCGAATAGTACCCTCAGTAGTCCAGTAGGTAGGCTCATTGACCATAAGTTGAGCGGAGCGCACTGAACACATTCTTTACAGAACGTGAATTTTCGTAATAAAGTAAACAATACTGAACAAAAATAACATGACAGCTTGACGCGCGATCTGTCAAAAAAGGCTATTAAAAAAAGTACATCTACTTGAATCACTAACGGGTTCTGTACAACCAAAGTTAATGTTTTTTGTCGTTTTTGTTACAATCAGCAATAGCAGTTGGTAATCAACAACTTCTGCGACTCGTCATAACTGATAAAAAGCCTAGGCATTTTATCTCATATATAGTTTGGATATATCTCACTATTTAAAATATCTCTATTCTAACAATATAGTACCATTGTAATAAAAATATTTATATATTGACAACAGTGTTGCATTCAGCTGTAAATAAGTTGGAGCAGTTTTTCGAGTTTCAATGGTTTGCCCCGCCGAAAGCGCATAATTTTTCAGCAAAATAATATTTCCCCATGAAAGTAGAAAGTGTGGCTCTGATATCGAAAAACAAAAGCTGTGGATACACACATACACTCATGTGCTCACTGCAAATGTGCGCTGACTTATCAATATTTGTTTGAAAGTTTCCATTTTCAATGTTAATTGAAATGGTGAGCCAAAAAGATTATAATTTATTGGATTGCTTTTTGTTTATTTTTGGGAAATACGCTGCGTGTGAGTGTTGTTGTTAATATGTACGTCTAACTATGACCGAATTCGTCTGCTCAGCATGCGCCGCAGGGGTTAGTGCAGCCAGTGCAGGCTGTGGTCAATTGAAAATTGCGATTTGAACAAAACGTGCGCTGAAGTGACCATACATACACACGTACAAGTATTTATATAGTCACACCTCGGTGCTGACATATTTATGCCGTTTATGCTTATTGAGCGCATGTAATTCGATGAGAGTGCAAGCTGGCTGTGTTTCCGTCCGCGATACATTAAATAATAATATTTGAGTTAAACATACATACATATATGTTTTTATAAATGGGTATGTTTGGGTTTCAACAATATTTCCGTTTGTGCCGCGGCTCTTACAACCAACAAATTGCCCGAGATAAATCTCTGTGTGAATGGTTTGAGCTTCAGCGGTGAAGCAAATGTGTTAAATTGCTAACTCGAAATATTATGATTTTTCTTGAAAATTGTTTAAATATGAAAAAAAAAAAAAATTGCTTATTGCTTGAAGTAGTGTCTGGTCTCTCATACACTTGTGTTTGTGAAAACTTGCTGTTCAGTCAATTTTTCAGTTTTAGTTGACTTAGCTAAAATAAAAGTAATTGTGTAAGATAGCAACAACAACAAGACTATAAATAATAACAATATTAATAATGATTTTCTAAAGATTGTCTCACTATAAACAGCTGTGGAAGTAAATAAGTCTCAAGTAGGGTATACAAATCGGTAGTATTTGAGGTATAGGCCATAGGAAGACATTTTGTTTCACATTAAATACTACACGTTACGAGTAACAGAACTTTTGTAATCATTAATTAGAATCCAGCATGTTTAGGCTTTTCAAACAAACAATTTCAAAAGTTAATTTAAAATAGTTGCTCTTTTTGACAGAATAAAAATTCTCAGACCAATTCTAACCAATTCTAATATTTTCGGCATATTTTACTTCAAGATTAGTAACTCCAGATGTTTTAGTGAGCTTACTATATTTAAGGGGGTATTCTACTCTAGAATTTTGAAAAATTCGATATTTTTTCATATGTTTAAAGTTTAGACTTTCAAAAATATGACCTTGGAAGGATTTTTTAAAATTCAATTTATTTTCGAAGATACAGCCGATTTTGTGAGGTGGCGTCCGTGTCCACTAGAATTGCCTCCTAAACTTTAAACGCGTTTTTCTCGAAACTACTTTTTTCCACACGGTGCCGGCATTATCTCAAGTTCTATACAACCGATTTACTTGAAATTTTGTGTGAACCATCTTTATATATAATTCTTTACCGTTCCTTCAAGCGTGGTGTCAATTTTTTAATATTAAAAAAAAATCAGGAATTTCAAGAAAAAAGCGTAAAAAATGATTTTTATCTTCAGGCAGTCGCCATTTTTCAAATTTTTCGTTTTCCCTGAGGTAGGGACTAAACAGCATCCTCACTTGTTAAGAATTTCTTTTGATTTTTTTTGTCAGACCACCAGGAGAGTCAGGAGCAATGTCATCAGGATGCGCCATTTTTTTGTACACCTGTCTCTCCCCTCCCCCTCTAATTATTTTAATTTTTAATATTTTTTTTGTAAAGTTTTTTTTCTGTATTCTTAAGATATCAATAAAAACATTATAAACAAATGGATGGTACAAAATTTTTTTGGTTTTTTTTTTTATTTAATTCAAAGAACTGCACAAAATTTGATTTCTATAGGAGAATACCCCCTTAAAAGCCCGATTATACTTGTGGTAGAAAAGGACAAACTGTTTTGGCTTGAGCTCTTCTTGGGCTTTATATCCACTTGTAAGTTCGAAAAAATGTGGTTTTGTTAATTTTTTCTAGAGATGCTTTTTATTGAATATATACATAAAATATACGAACATTTAGCAAATTTAACGTATTCTAAGAATTCAAATTTTATTAATAAAAATATTGGGTTCCGTCGTTCATGTAGAAGATCTCCTGAAAGTCCTCCACAAAATGGTGTTTAGCGGTGAGGAAGATATCTCTGATCCAAATTATCTGAAATAAAAAAAACCGAAAGGATTACTTTTAGGATAGATAAATACATGTAATAATCGAGGAAATAGTAAAAACTTTATTTTAGACAAAATGGCGGCTTCCCAAGAAAAAAAATATTTTTTTGCACGAAAATTTATACTTCAATGTGATTTAAAAAATCGAAATTTTTATCAGAAACTTTATTCCTACGATCATTACCTGAAAAAAGTCTTTAAGAAGATCCTTTAAAAATTTCAAGTCAATCTGTTGTTTCAGAGAAATATTCTTCATCGACTTTGAAAACATCGCAAATGTATTTAGAGCGCAGTTGCTACTCCGGGGTTTTAAACGCTCAGAGTCGTTTTACAAATATGCTCATTACTCCAAAACTATTTACCGGATTACTTTGAAATTTACAGACAATATTCTCGAATATACATGTATACATTCAAAATATGCACCAAAAACTAGATTTTTTCAAATTTACATGTGGACATAACCCCTTTAGAGAGTTTTTTGGAGTTGCTTTAAAATAAAATATTATATTTTAAATGGCAATTAGTTTGCTATGTTAGTTGCAATCAGGCCAATGAATATATATATTTAGCCATTAAAAGAACTATTTAATTTGTAAAACTAATTAACTTACCAATCAACATTCGTTTTTATTTGTATATGGTGCCGATAGTTAAAAGCGCAGCTGTCAAAAACTCTGTCATTGCTTGTCATACACCAAATCAGCGAGGCGTTTAATCGGCCCGACACAAGCATTTTCCACAGCAAAACGTGGTAAACCAAACGTCAATATGTGGCGCGTGCGCACCGGTTTCATAGTGACACTGCTGATTGTCCACAACGTGCTGTTTGGCGGGTTTAGGCCGGCGCGCTCGCTGGCCGTGCGATCCAATTTGGAAATTGTTAAGCAATGGAAGCTTTTCTCGTATGCATTTCCGCAAAATGCACCCGTCTCCGATCCAAACTACTACAATCCGCTGACTATAGTGCCGACGAGTATGACAGTGGGTTATGACCGGATTTACATTGCTACACCCAAGCTCTTTGCCGGCGTGCCGACAACCGTCAGCTATGTATCGAAGGCGGACTACAGCGAATCACCGATCTTGCGTGTAAGTGCTGCATTGACTGCCGCAATCAATCAAAGTTACACATTTTCGCACTTTAATTCGACAATTCTCATATATTTACACACTAATTTGTAGTCTTACCCGGACTGGTCGTATACGGTTAGCGGTCGCAGCTCGTTCAACTGCAGCGATTCATATTTGGTGTCGGTATATCGCATGCGCATCGATTCTTGCAACCGTTTGTGGATCTTAGACGCCGGTGTCTCGCGCACCTTCCAAGACTCTGAGCAAACTTGCCAACCCAAAATACTGGTATTCGATTTGAATACAGATCAAGTGGTTCGACGCATCGACATTCCAGTAAGTAGCTTCAAGTTGCGGCAGTTGCGTTAATATTTATTGGGAAATGTTCATTTACAGAGAGATGTCTTGCGCAATCAGTCGATCCTCGTCAATTTGATCGTTGACGAAACGACTTCCATTTCAGGAACATGCGACGATGTGTTTGTCTACATTGCGGATACTGTAAGGCCTGGTGAGTTTGAAGCTCCTAAAGTATTTTCATTAATAGCATTTACGTGGAATTGTTTGGATATCTGGTTCCGTTATCTTCGCTATTCCATGATGTATGCGACCCAAAAGGTTTCGTTTTAGAACAACGGAAACATATCTAAAGACAATGTTCTGAAAACAATAAAGGTGCGAGGACGGAGCTTTATCCAGAGTAATAAAATTATACGTAATGCACAGAAGGCAAAATAATATTGGTCTATATTAGTTAACTAGGTTAAGGAAGCTTAATAATAGTGTATTACCTTTGAAACTATTCCATTTATTGAACAGCTATAATTGTGTACGATGGAGCACGTGATATGATGTGGCGCCTCTCACACCCGGCTATGTGGCCCGACCCCGATCTGGGCTTGGTTCAAGTATTGAATGACCGGTTCTTCATTATGGACGGCATTATTGGCTTAGCTTTCGACACAGTAAACGGAATACTTTATTTCCAACCATTGGCCACGGACCGGTAAGTGTTATTAAATTCTTGATTCAGCAGAATTAAATTTAAAAATAAATTAATTGAAACAAATATATCATTTATAAATATTACACTTTACACCGATCAGATCAGTATTTAATATAAAAACGTTTCACAACAATAAATTAACTTAATTATACATATTTACAGCATCTTTTCCATAACCAAAGATGCACTACGCGCTGGACCACGACGTTTGCACGACATTTTACCGATACGCTTCCTGGGAAGAAAGTCCTTTTCAAGGCCTTCCACTTTACCTTGCGCCACAGGATGGAAGCCTGCTCTTCAGCCCGGTTACGGAAACTGCGATCGTGTCTTGGAATCCACAAACAAAGCAGCAGGCGGTGCTCTTCTATGACATAGATGCGTTGCAGTTCGTGGCCGATATAAGCGAATCACCATGGGAGAGTGGCGTGGTCTATGCCATGTCCTCGAAATTTAACCGCTTCACACTAGAAACGGTGAACAAGGATGAGATCAACTTTCGGCTCATGCGATTCAAGTATCCCAGCAGAAGTGCGGTCTCCTCGCAGCGGCTATTCACACCCTCTGATCAAGTCAGAAGCCCTCTCTACAATAACGATGATAATTTGAGTGCTTTCAATAGCACGGATTATAAGAGCGGGGTCGCGCGATTAGCACCAACACATACCCCAGCCTACAGCTTAGAGCCGAGTGCAAAAATTTATCAGTTCCAGGGCGTCCGAAATGGTCTGCATGCGTTCAGCGGCAACAGTGTGCCGGCAGCGGCGAACATCTTTCAGCTCAGACAGCTCGGCCATCTGGGCTACAGCTACAGTCTGGGCCACGGCGCAAACTAAGTGAAGTGTTTTCTTTTATGAATTGCAAAAATGTACATACTGCGTTGTTTAAGAAATTTCATCTGTAAATATTGTTGTTCACATTTTGTTGTTAAATTGTGCTGGTGGTTTATGATTTTCTGTAAGGTTAGGCAAATAAAAATCATTTTACAAAATTAATAATCGTTCTAACTTTATTTGAACAGCCGCGGTGTGATTTCAACCAAGCGTTGATGTTCTGTCCCTCCTGGAATCGCTATTTCTCTTTGCACAAAGTAAGAGTACATGGGCGCTCTCAACTGCGCATGGTTCGTAATTCAACGACTCCTTTCCGATTTTGGCTCTCTTATGCTCCCAAAAGCTCATCATCCTTTAGCTGCCGAGCATCCTTTCGAGTCGCAAATCGCACTGCAATATTTATAGCGCAAACTGCGTGGAAAATCTTCAGTCGTTGACGGCTCTTTGATGTGCGAATTACCTCTTTAACGGGACGCAGTGACAAACGGATATATATAATATTGAAATAAAAAGTACACAAAATCCAAATATTTAAAACGGTATTATTCCGTTGGTGAAAGTTTTCGTCGGTTCGGTCACTTAAAGACGTAAGTTGCCAGGCATCTCTCCACAATCTGCGCGTTTTTCTTGCTCACCAGTGCATGTCGCGTATACGCCACCGCAACGCATTAGGGCGTGTGATAAGATGGTTCCACACAAATTGTTAACAATTGTGAATATACAAATGGCTCAGGCTTCATTTTAAGCAGTTAGTAAATTCTGATTGAAGACAAGAGTGTAAAGCAACAAGTTAAAGCAAAGGGCTAAAGGCCAGCTCAAACATAAGTAACATAAAAGAATACTTAACAATTGTGTTTGCATCCTTCCTACAAAACTAATGACAAATTTTAAATAATTAAACACAGATAAAATATAAAAAAGCAAGTCTAAGCAGTTAGAAAGTTTCAAAATTATGCGCTCATATACATATACATATGAAACCGCCAGATTCTGAACTGAAAAGTAATAATAATTTGAACGTCGCGAATTCTCCAAATTTCAAGATAAATTGCCTTAAGACATCGGGAGTTTGGCACGGTACTATGCTACATATTTCCCTAGGAAAAATACTGTGTTTTGTTTTACTACGTGTTCTTACAAAGTGCAAAGAACACAAAGTTTTGAGTAAATATATATGAGACAATGAACTTTGACAAAGAGTGTGACTAAATTCATTTAATTTGCTTTCCTCAATTGGATCTACAAAGACTTTTAGCGTTTCTGGTGAATAACCCATAGCTTCAGGGATTTTTTCTCCAATTAAAAAAAAAAAAATCAATAGAAACATGCAAAGCTAAAATAATAAAAAATATACTTTTTCGATGGTTTCTCCTGAAAAAAATTGTTTCCAACTCAAATTTGGTTAAAGTGATCATCGCTTTAAATTATTTAACGTTGCAATGCCTCAGATGTGCATGTGCTGGTAAATTTTTCAATCTCAGGCAGCCATAACTATCGGTATTGTGCGCGCAATAATAATTTATCTCTCCATTTGCAGAGCTATGAAAGTCATTTATCATCGCTCAGTGTTTACTCGAATCGAAATGCAAGCAGTGTCTATAAAATTAGATGATAATCACAGAATTAACTGTAGCTCGGCTGCCGACCATTGAACACTCGCAAATATTGTAGCAACAATGTTTATTTTGTTTGCAAAACCGTTTGTTAGCTTCGGCGACAAAGCAAAGCCAATTGTCCGCTTCACTTAACAATAACACCATTCCAGCTGTTCATACACCCCCGCGCACCCACCCACACACATGTGAATAATTGACTAGGTGGTCGCTGTTCTCGGCTAGTTGCTGGCATATTGGCGTTGTTGTTGTGACCGTTGTTGCACTGTTCACTTGTCATGGGACATTCAAGAAGGCACGGTGCTGGGACTCTTACATATTTACCTCTGAATACCATGCTCCACTAAGTTGAACTGCGTACAATGCACTCACATTCATATATTTATATGTGTTGGTGTAGGTGTGTGCAGGAATACGTAGTTGTTTACATTTGAACACTAATGTCGCCTGTTTATGTCAGGATAGCACAGTCGCGGCGCTTGCTTACACATTTAATCGCACCACAAACACTACTTCCACGCTTCGCTTTCCCTTCGTCCCTCAAAGGTCACGAATGTCTCATGCCTGCATTTAAAATGCGCTCCACTTGAGTCGTGGGGTGCTCCCGTGTCAAGCGCAACACATATGGAATATGAAATAAGAAGACTGGATCATAGCCGCCAACTAGACATAACTCAGGGTGCTCCTTGAGTTATTTACGGAATATTAGTTTCGAAACTGTTTTGGTTGTTAAACGCAAGCCTTTAGGGTAAGAGAGTACTAAATTGGATTATTTTCTCTACAGCACATGATATTGGCGCGTTACCTCTAATTAGTTATTTAAAATTAGTATTGATGTGTCCACAATTGGAAGCAAAAAGTGTCACTCTTTGGGAGAGAAACTGGTCCGCTTTTGCATTCCAGTGGGGCAAAGAACTTTGAACAATGCCAACAACTTCCGCAGATTTAATATACATATGTTATACTACATATTTAAATGGATGACTTCTTTAGTAAATCAAATAAAAAAAATTCACATATCACTGGGGAAAAGAGGTGTAATTGCAACGTGCAACAACAATGCAAACTTTTTGCGACGGAATACAAATAAACAAATTAGTTTGCAGAATATTCATATTAGATTAGAAGAATAGGAAAATAGATAAAACGAGAATACATATAAGTTGATCCAACTAATTATGAAATATTATTGAAACGAAATTCGGCGCTCCACTTTCGATTCGTTATAACTAATTGTGACCACGATAGAGGACAATTTTTATATTTTTTTTAGATTAAGTTACTTTATGATGTCTGAGGTGTAAGCTTGTAGCTTTTAAAAAGTAAGGAAAAGCACATATTATACTTTTACAACTTGCAATAATTGTAGTCAGGGAAATTTCTCCAGAAGCGGTCAATATTTTATATTAAAATATGGTATTTGGGTAGTATCGACCGGATTTATTTATTTTTGAAAATAATTCATTTGTATTTTAAAAGGCACTAAGGTAACTCGCAAACCAAACCAATCATATGGAGTAAAGTCAGTCGGATGTTCGAAGTTTTCACCCGATTTTAGGCAAAAAATGCACTTTATCATCTGCTCTCATTTTCATTGGGATAACTCACATAATGACCGATATTTTCGGTAAAACGTCAACTAAAGGCATTGGTCTACATATTCGGCTTGTAGTTTTAGGTCGATTAGGATAATTCTTAGTCATAAACTGGCACAATGCAAAGGGAAAAGTTTTTCCTCGATATTTAAGTGGTGCTATATTTGTGTACTGGAATGTGAAAGAATCAGTCGGACTATAAAATTGTGTAATGAGGAAGTAGGCGTGGTTGTAGTCCGATTTTTCTTTTTTACACTATACAAGAAATATCAGAATTTGGTTCAAATCGGTTGAGTCAGTTTCGAGATAACGGATTTTACCTAGAAGTGAGCGGTGCCACCCTCATCATCAAATTTTGACACTATAAAGCCCTCTTAGGCCATCCCGATGCAAAATTTTTTGTCACTGACATATTTACTTACTGATTTATCTTTAGTAGTTTTTAACATAACCGTTACATGGAAAATAGGTGGTGACATCAAACGGCTTCACCTATTTTCGTAATATCGTGCCAAGCTTTTTGGTTCGGAAGATGTGTACATACAGGTATGTCGCAAAAGAAACAGGAATTTTTAAATATAACTGTTTCTGGTGGCGCCACCTATTGGTGGGTACGTGAAATAAAAAGTTTGATCTCTTGTTGACAGTTCGTAAAAATTTTAAGACAATTGGATAACTAAAATCGATGTTATCGATCAAAAAGTGACAGCAGCTTTTGGTCATCGATCGTAAAATGCATTTTGAACAAAGAGCAAATATTAAATTTTGTTTTAAACTTGGGAAAACGTTTACTGAAACATTTCAAATGATGAAAAAAGTTTATAAGGTGATCAGTGCCTATCCCGTAGTAATGTGCATTGGTGGTTTAAGCGAGAAGGTCATGAAGACCTCTGTGACGATCAGAAGTCACCGAAAAAAGTCATCTTCAGAAGTCAAAAATAAAGACAATGCTGATTTTTTTTACGACTCCGAGGGTATTGTACACCGAGAGTTCGTCCTAACGACCAAACGAATAATGCTGTGTTTTACTTTGGGTATAAAGCGTCTTTTGTCACGCATTCGTCATGCTCGATACCATGTGGCAGGGTCCTGACGAATGTTGCACGATAATGCGCCGTGTCATCGGTCGACACTTGTGACTGATTTTTTGACAAAAAACTCCATATTAACCATTAATCACTCACTCTACTCACATGATCTTGCACCCTGTGATTTTTACCTATTTGGAAAACTTCATTTGCCCATGAAAGAACACTGGTTTCAGGACATTTCAGCTATCCAAAAAGCGACGACCGATATTCTCAAGAGCATTCCGAAAAATGACCTTAAACACTCATTTGAAATGTCAATTGACCGTGCTAAACGCTGTATCGGCACAAGGAAACTACTTTGAATAAAAAAATATAACTTTTGAAAAATATTAATTTTTTGTTGTTTTTTTTTAACAGTCCTGTTTCTTTTGCGACAGACCTTGTATATACATTGAACTTACTAGAGGGTGCAGTCACGCCCACTTTTGAAAGATTTTCAACGGATGTTTCTCCTTAATGTGATTCGTTGTGCAAATTTTAGTTCTGTGTCTTAATTTATGCTTTGCTTATGGCACTTTATACGATTTCAATTAGTAATGTTTGTGGGTGTGGCAGAGGGTCTATTACATGCATAAATGCACTCGTCTTTTCCTTCTGCCAAGGAATATGTATGTGTACCAAGTTTCTTTAAGATATCTTAATTTTTACTCAAGTTACAGCTGGCACGGACGGACGGATAGACATACAGTTACTCGGATTTCAGCCCGTCTCGTCATCGTGATCATTTATAATCCATTTTAAAGAAAAAACACAGAAACTTCAAGAATTGGAACGTTCTTTGGCATTTATTTTTTGAAGATTATCTATTTCAAATGTTGGCCGCGTCTACATCTTGATGGTCCATCCGTTGGTCCAATTTTCGATGACTCGTTCCAGCATTTCAACTGGTAGAGATTTTATGCTTTACATATTCCCACAGAAAAAAGTATAACGCTGTGATATCACACAATCTTGGTGGCCAATCGACCGGCACAAAAGGTGATTTCACCGAAGTATTCTCTCCATAAATCCGGTGAATGATGCGATGTGTGAAAAGTGGCGCCCTCTTGTTGAAACCAAATGTTGCCGAGATCACGAGCTTCAATTTCAAGAAGCAATAATGGTCATCATTGACGGTAACGGTCTCATCGGCATCATTTTTAAAGAAATGGCAGCTCTTGAATCTCTTCAGCTTGCTCTTCGTCCAATTTGCGGTAATTCAGCTAGAAATGTCTCTCATCTCTGAACAAAATTTGGCACGAAAACGTCGGATCTTTGTCGAAATTTTCAAGGGACCAAAGAATTATCGATTAATTAATGCTAGGTCTCAAGATAGGCGATGGTATTGCGAATAGCACACTCTGCAGGCCTATTAGTTTGACCATAAGTTGAGCGAAGCGCATTGAACACATTCTTTGCAGAATGTGAATTTTCGTAATAAAGTTCAATTATTTGTATACGTTGTGCAGGCGTAGGTTTTTACATGATGAAATGCCAAAAAAAACTCTGAACAAAAATAATATGTTAGCTTGACACATCTCGCGTGTGAGCTGTCGAAGTCAAAAAAAGGCCATTGAAATAAGTACCTCAACTTGGATCACCAAGTTATTGTATATTATATAGTATATAACCCTATACGTATCTATCTCGACTAATAGTAGGTGATACAAACCACCGTTAGGTGAACAACAATACTATATACAGTAGCAACATGTTGCAAGAGTATGAAATACATAGATTTTCGTATTAAAAATGTTTTGGGTTTTGCACATTTGTGTTTATACATACTTACATAAGCTAACATTTAATTGAAAAAGTTAGCACTTTGAGAGCGTGTTCAACCTTGGTGTTCAAATTTCGTTTTTGAATTCACGAAAAACTCATTATGTTTTATCTAAAGCTGAAGCTTATTAGCCTACTTGTATTGAGTCATTTCTTACTCTTTTTGTGGGAAGATGAAAAGTGTTTTGCTGATTGTAAATGTTAATAAAAAAAGCACCATAAAAACCTCCACATGGGCTTTTATACATTTGGTTTCATAAAACCACGGTTCAAACAAATTTCTAACTGAAATCGCAAAAAAATGCTTCAAGGAAGAACACGAAAGCTCTGACAAAAGTGGATTATGGTTTGTTTCAAAATGCGATAACTTAGAATCTTGCACTGAGTGAGATGTTTGTGTGAAAGACGAAGCTCACACTGAATAGGTAGAAAGTCAGTGTAAAAAATTTAAAGAAAGAAAGTGTTCACATCAAATCGTTGACTTTGGCGTGTGTTATCTTTTGGTTTGTTTGGTCATATTTGGTACTTATGTATGCAGTTTAATATTTGGCCACACCTTAAATATGTTGCCACACGAGCATGAATATGCTTATACATACGTACATACATATATACACATATGACCATAAATACGTGGAAACGTGGCTTTGTGCTTTACGAAGAATTGGCTCAATTTCAGGCAGCCACAACGAGCGCGCTAAGCCAGAGGAACAAGCGCTGAAGACTCGCCTGTTGGTGCACACCATTTGGCAGAGTAGGTCATTGACAACCACCGAGCCGTCGTGAGCTATTGTGTGGCAGCAACAACAAGCAACAAGAAAACAGTATGTTCATAGCAACATGAGTAATGCGGCACAGACAACAGCACCGTTAACAATAACGGCAATGTTCTACCATAGTTATAGATACATATATGCATACATATGTGCATTCGTATGTATATGTATGTGTTGTACTTGTAAATGCTATGAGTATCGTGGAAGTTTACACAGGAATTACATGTATATGTAAGTAAGTGTGTATGTATGTGTGTGTAAGCGTTTTTAGTGTCGGAATGCTTTTTCTTGATTTATTCGCATCCTAAGCGCCAGCGCCGATGTAACGTTTGTATATGCCACAGTGGCCACACACCTGATGAAGGTAAATATGTCTTCCTCAGAACACTACTTGTACTTGTTCATATGATTTTCCACACGAGCTTCGGCATGTAAAGAATAATCCAGCGCAGCTCTGGCAACATATTTCTGTATGCTTACATACACATGCATACATACCTGCATACATGTATGCATGAAAAATGGCACGTCTAAGGCCGCTGAAATTAACACGACGAACTGGCTCACACAGCGACCGAAGCGGAAAAATCGATTTTTTAAACGCGAAAACAAAATTTAAAAGCGCACCAAAGGGAAACGCGCAACCAAGACAGTCTTTTTTGTCAAAAGCATATCCGAAATAGTGAAGAGACAAAAATTTGTTTGAAAGCAGGTGGAAAGGATTTCAATTTTTATTTTAAATGATTTACTAATTGGTCCTCGACTAGGCCAAAATACTTCTGCGTCGGTGAAAGCGTTGCTTGAGTAAGATTTTGAAGAATACTCAATTTGCCCTACGCCTACACAAATCGGTTTATATACATAGTCAGGAGATAATAGGCATATTTGATATAGAAAAGATTGATCGAGCAAGCATGAGGCTTCTTAAGATAAGCTGGCCAGAAGACGCATTAACAAAAGTAAACCTTGTAAGGCTTCAAGCTGTCGTGAAAATTAATATTAATTATTCCCTGAACTCTGTTTTTGATGTCCTTCTGACAGATTGAGTAGCGTGCTTTGCTGTTCCAGTAAAAAATAATAAAATAAACTTTTATTTTTTATTTCAGCAGGAAAGCGAAGCTTACAGGGTAATTTTAAAATAAAAGTGTAAACTAAATCGAAAGCAATAGAAGAATTAAGAAAAAAAAGCAAATAAAAACAAAATAAAATAAAAAAATTGCGACGAAACGAGAGTGAGAGAGACAGAGAGGGAGGGAAGTGCAAGCAAATAAGTTGAAAAGTTTTTCCAAGCCAAAGCACTGCAAAAAATAGTGAACAGTTCGGTCACCGATAAAATAACGGTGCATAGTGTTTCCGGTCTGCTTGAAACAAAGCAACAACACAAAACATGAAGTGAAGTGAAGCCGGAAAATCGCTGAAACCGTATCGACCCGTCGGCGTGAGTGTGCAAGTGCAAAATGCAATGGTGAAAATAAACTTTTATTTGTTTGTTTGTGTGTGTGAGTGTAGTCACAGTTAAGTCTGTCCCGTCATCCCGTCGCTTATCGCTCGTTCCGCGTGCCTACACGCCGGTGTGGCTCAATAAAGTGACGAAAATCCGCGACAGTCAATTCGCGCTCAACTGTGCAAGTGACTCAACAAGTGGGGCACCGGGCTTAAACTCTACGTTTTATTACCCTGAAATGGGTGGAATATAATATAAGAAATACGAAGCTTACCTGCAGACCAAAATTGAATTTATGCACGAGCATACGTTCCACAAGCGGAGCAGTTAAATTTACGGAGTTTCCTTCATCAAACGATTTAGCCACACCAAACCAAAATGGTGAGTGATTACGATTTTAAGCAAATATACGGTTTTCTTAATTAGTTTACCAATTTTTTCTTTCATTGCACACATTTTCAGTTTATCATATTCTACTCAGATCCTTTTCTCTACATTACTAATGCATCAAGAGTAATTGATGAGGGTTTTTTAGTTTTGTTTAAAAAGTGGAATATTTGTGTCAAAAATGAACGATGCGCTAATTCTGAATACTTCCGAGCATTATGTACCTGCGATATCCTTTGAAGTTAAGCGCAGATATACAAAATTATAGAAAGCATTAAAATAACAGTATGACTTTCTTTAACTTCGACTTTCCCAACAACATTCCTTCTACAAATATTTTTCCAAATAGATTTTCCAATCTAAAATAACTTAAAAAATTCGCTGCTTTCCACTTAAAACAATGAAGATTTCTGATCCGGGAAGGATGTCAACTGCGCGGCTTTTAAAATATGAAAGAAATGACAGGCAAATAAAGAACTACCATCCAAGCGGATAAAGCCAAACCAGGAACTAATCACGACAGTGACAAACAAAGTGCTAAATAAAGCAAAAGCGACGTCAGACAGAACCGATAATGACTGCTTACGCTCAGGGAACACGCCGGTTGCACTAGCCGGCGGGCTGCACGACTGGCCTTTCCATGCGAACACCTTCAATATGCGCAATCACTAACTAAAGTATGTCTGTGCATTGATGCCCACATTCAAAGTCATGAGGTAAGCAGTGAGCTCGGGATTAACGCCCGCGCCATAGGCCCCCCTTTGCGGTGGAGGGGCTGCTTGTGAATGGAAAATTGCGAAAACTCTCATCGCATCATTGAGAGGGCGAGGCAGAACATACAGCTGATATACACCATATACAACACACACACACAGCGAGTATATAGTTTATTTGCGTTGGTAAAAGTTTAAGCGTCCTCGACGTGAAGGGAGAGTGCTTGCGGTCTACGCTCGGATTTTAGTTTTGTTTGTTTAGTTTAAATTTTCACATAACTGTTGTAATATCGAAGTTGACAGGGCAAAATGATTTCGTGTTTTTGTATTTCTTGTTTCTTGCGGGTCGTCAGTGTTGTTGCTCTCTGCGGTTGTTGGCAGATACATTAAGCTTTAATAAATATTTATAATTCATACTCTCGACGGGCATTAATGCGTTCATATATATATGTATGTGCGTGTGTGTGTATGAGCATAAGCGGGCAGAAGGTATGAATAATTGACTGAGCGACTGAACAAGCGATTAAGCAGACAGTCTACGGTTCTGCCTTGAACTTTTCGCTCGCGTATTTGTTTTTGTACATTTTCAATGTCAGTAAACAGCGTTGTGGGCTAATAATAAATGAGAAATGATGAAGCAAATTAGACTGCTGACGGGTTTTCGCCGCCGAGATTTGAATTTCATATCTTCAATCGGCTAACCAGAGGCCTTCACTGTGTACTATATATGTACAGGAACACATACAATTGTATCCTAAAAGTGTAGTCAGCAGAAGTGAAATTGTTAGTGCGAAACTTTGGAGTTCGTGAAAGGAAGTAGTAACTGAGCAATCTTTTTTGCCTGAAATTAAATGTAGCTGCAAAAATGCGTAAAATATTGGATTTTCATTCAAATCACACAAATATTTATAAATATACCACTTCGGAGCAATTTTACACAGCACAGTTCGTTTTTCCACCCACTAAAGTGCAATTGTGTACACTTAATTTTAAGCTGTGCTCTAAGCCATTATTTCAATAGTAAACCGGATGCAAGTGTACAGAGTTATTGACACACATAGCTGTGCTTACAATCATTTGTCGGATATAATGATATTGATTTTGAAAACAATAAATAAAAATTTTCATCGGAACTTGTAGCACATCAGCTCTGATAATTAAACTTACGTGTATTTAACCCTTAAAAAATTCCTTTAATATCGATTAATTTATTTGCGCATTTTTGGATCAGCCATAAAGAACTTCTTACCAGAACAACTTGTTACCCAAAAGAACTGTGCTAAATTTTTTCAAAATCGATCGTTTTTTAAAGATTAATTTTCAAATTGACGAAAAATCGAGCCACAAAAACCACGAGTCCATCATAAAAAGGGAATTTTTAAAAAAATTCCCCAAAATTTTTCAAAATTCAATCCACAAAGAATAATTCTTCATTTAAGCGCCACATAAAGCATTTGAACCATTTCTAGGTTCTTGATGAAAAGTTCCATCACAATCCGATATTATATAACATAACTAACTATTTATTAGTAGCGTCAAAGAGAGTATACCGATAAATAATTGGGTTGTCAGCAGACTCATGTCGATACTCGTCACCTATTCTCCTTGTCATGGTTAAATTGGGCATCCTCGCGCCCTTGCGAAACTAACCAGTCCGCGTGGCTTAGGAATTAATATTGAGGGAAAACCTAAGGCAATTGGCTACATGAATTCAATGGAACATACAGTTTTTTAGATGTTGGACAAACGATAGTTTTTATTTATCCCTTCTTGATTTTTCCAAGGCTTACTTCTCATATTTTCTCATATATTTTGAGTTCTCCTAAATAACCTTATCCGTCACGCTTTTCAATTTTCAACCATAAAAAAAAAATCGCTAACAAAGTTAGATTAAAAGCTGCCAGGCGGCGATCCATTTTCGGTTGAGTGCGCCTCAAAGCGGTCCAACAAACACCTGCTTTTAGGTGCTCAGTGGTGTGAAGATGAACAAACCTTAACCGCTCAGCGTGCACGCTGCACCAGATCCCTACCTCTGGAAGTCCAACCACACAAAGGGTCAAGTATGTCCGTGTCTATGGGAAGGGAAAGCGTGCCTCACACTTTGAATGGAGCATGAACGAGCGCAAATGAAATAATATTGGATAAAGAAAATTACATCAGTTAAGTGAAATATGATGCGAAATGGCGAAAGTCATAAGAGAAAAGAGAAAAATAAAAACTATGGCAGCTGCCACATCGGATTCCATGCCGCCTACTTGACGCAAGCTTGCGCTGCTGCCGCAAAATTTATTTGGTTCCGCTTGGAATGGGGAAACAGTTTTTCTTTTTTGTCATTTGCGTTTGTATGACAGACAGTATGTATGCACATAATTATATGCCATTAGAATTTCAGTTCTCCTTGCATTCGTTTCGCATTCACACTTTTGATAAATTAATTAATTTTCCACAGAAACTCTGAGTGGCTCACTGCTGATGTTGTTGTTGTTGCCGGCCCACTCACTCAAACCACCGCACTAAAGCGAGATTCCGCACACACATACACACACAAATTTCATTTTGCCTAGTTTTTATTCCACACTCATTTGCCTAAGAGCCAGTAGAAACGGCCTTATTAAAAATAAATGTATATTTTCCCCCTACTTTTCAGTATGGATTCGTTAATTACGCCTTGGAGCTGCTTGTACTGAAGAACTTCGGTGAAGAAATATGGGACCAAATAAAGTAAGTAAATTCCGTCAGCATCTCTATACTCACAAATAATTTCAGTTAAACCTTGCTAAACATATGTGTTGAGGGGGTTTTGTGCGAATGTGTGAAGCACTTGCCCCCTTAAAAGTGTCGTTGCGAGTTTTCTATAATTATAAAAACATGTATCGAAAATTTTCTGGAATTTAAAAGAAATTTCTCCAATAAATTTTTAAAGAAACATAACAAAACTTCAAATTTAATGGCGAATATATTTTATCATTCGAAAGAATATTCTTTGACATTTATTTTCATATCTCCACAGGTAAATGTCTAATGGTGTGATATCACACAGTCTAGGTGGCCAATCGACCGGCCTCAAACGTGAAATTATCTGCTTAACGAAATTTCTCAATAAACTTTAATTTGATGTGTGGGAAGTGGGGCTTTTTGTTGAAACCAAATGTCGCCAAGAGCGCGAGCTTCAGTTTCAGGCATCATGGCGCGATAACGGTCGCCATTGACGGTTATGTTCTCACCGGCATCATTTTTGAAGAAATATGGACCGATATTCCATCGGCCTACAAATTACACCAAACTGTGGTATTTTCTGGATGAAATGACAGCTCTTGAATCTCTTCAGGTTGCTTTTTGTCCCAAATACGGTAATTTCGCTTTTTTACATAACCATTGAGCCAGAAATGGGCCTCAACGCTGATCAAAATTTGGTTCGAAAACGTCGGATCTTCTTGGAACTTTTCAACAGCTCATGAATCGAAGCGATGTCGCTTGGGAAGGTTCACTCTCCACAGCCGTCGTGAACACTCTCACCTACGGCTACTATTCATTCTTCTCTGCCCTCTGGACGTGGTTTATTCGGTCGAATATTACCGAATAATGACTGCTGAGTCTGCTAATAAAATCATTGATCATTTGCAATAAAAAAATTGTAAACCACCTTTTTCTAAGAAGAGAATTGACACGCATTCCTTCTTCAACAACTCAAACTCTCTTTGAAAGATTTGCCGTTATTGCTACAGTTTCTTTTTGGCATTTAAGTCATGTAGCCCACACGGCTGTCATTTCGCAGTGAGAAGTTGTCCTACATTTTTCCATTTAATTGGCAATATTTGAAACTAAATTCAAACTAAATATACAAAACTCTCTTTTAGCTGTATTTTAACCAAAGAAGTTCGACTGCCACGAATACTCGACCATCTGCCCACTTACAGGTATAGTGTAAATATCATATACTTCCAAGTAGTGGAATAATGAATCAGAGCAAATATTCCTTGATTACATTTTATGAAGAAGTTGACATGGCAACCGCATTCTTTCAAGTAGATGGTGTGCTTCCACTTTAATATACATATCCTCACCTAAAATACAAAATAACGTAACATCACTTTTTATTTTTTCGCCCTTTTCATCACTTACGGGGCGAAGGAAAAACGATAAATAGATAGAAACCACTCGTATTGAAACAAAATTTGAGTTTTGGTTATAAAATGGTTATATATTGGTTACATCTGACCGCGGAAGCTGAACATTTTGTGCTACATATACTTATGTAATGTGATGTAGTGAATCATAAGAATTAAGAAACTCATTTTTGATTTTTTTGATGATACGTTGTTTTGCATTTTAGGTACGATACATGTATATTATCAATATTACTACATTATTTGAGTAGAAATTGACCAGCTTGAGGGATTCTACTGCGTAGGCGCAATTTCATTTTGACTTCTTCGTGATTTCTGCATAATTTATCACACTTTTCCATAAATTCAGAAATATTTTGTCCGTCTGCAGACACACCGACTATTGTGGGCTTGCTGATTTTGCAAACTAGCAACCTAAGTCGAAGTATTCGCATTTACTTTTACATTTTCATCTTTCTTTATTGGATATGTGTGTGCACACAAGTGAAAGCATATTTTCAGAGAATATATTTATGACAATCTTCTTATATTCACAATAATTGCGAAAATCGTAAAGAAAAATGATATTTGTTAATGTTTGTATGGAATTCAAAAGAAAAACTCGTCGCCTTGCTTCGCACTTAAATTTCTGAAAATATTTGAAATAACAAAAAAGTTTGAGAAACTTTTTCATAATGCCCATTAAAGCACGAGGGTGTCCATTAAAAGCATTACCAGAGGTGTGTAAAATATCCACATCAAACCAAACTTTCTGCGGTAGCTCTCGGCTTTCAAGAAAAAAATAATTAATGAAGAAATTATACCCAAATTCGTTGAAAGTTAGAGAATTGGGAGTGTTATGAATATGAATTGCATTCCAATTAACTAATGAAGTCTTCCTTTTCAATTTTTGCGTCGGTGATAAAATTTTTATGAAACTAAATGAAAATTAAACAAAAGCATAAAGGTAAAGAAAGTTTTATTATCCGTAAATCTCTTCAAATGCTTATATGAAAAGTATGAATCATTTTGGAACCAACTTTTTCCTTTCATAAAAACCCTAAACGTTGTCCTTTGCAAAGCAATTTCATAAACTCATGACAGTGGTCAATTAGGCTTGAAGTTGAAACGATTATGAAACCCAACTAAGCAATAGGATAAGAAAACTACTATGCCTAAATGTCTGAGGAAGATGGGTTACACTGCGTATAAGTAACATCAATGTTTTCAAGACCAAACTGTGTACTTGTTGCAAACTTTGCTGGTACAAATCGGCATATGTGAGTATGCATGTTTTACGTGCTTATGCTGACTATGCGACGCTATTAATTTGCTTTCTTTGACTAAGGGATAATCCGCAGCAATTCCAACAAACGGCACCAGCAAATAAACTGCAGCGCTTAAGTACGAGCAATGAACTGATAGTTTGCGCCGTCACAAACACACACTGCTTTGCCGCCACACATAAAGTACATACTGGTAATTGCATTTGGTTGAAACGAAGTTCATGACATTACTTAACTTTAAAGGCTGCAAGTGGAATTTTGCTAAAACACGATTGCTCTGAATCGGCCTGTCCTGACGCGCAAGATGCTGACTTAACTGGTATTATTTAGTAATTCAAGTTTTCAAGCCATAACTGTGTAGCATGTTGAAAGGTGGCTTTGCTTGGCAAATACGAGCATTACCTGGTCGATCTGTACGGCATGATTCTCCACACACAGTGCATTTTATGCTTGAGGCTGGCGACAAGCTATTAATTCATTATCGTTTACCAAGGATGATAATAATGCCTTGCAAGCAGTTGTTCGCTTAGCAAACTTATGATCCAGAAACAAGCATACTGAGCAGTTACATTTTGACGCGCAATGTAACTGAATATTTTTGACGTGATCCTGTCTACTAAACTGAAATCTCTTGCCGAAAAATTTCATTACATCACTTGTATTCGCATTTGTGACGAAGTTCTTGTCATTCGTACTTTGGTTGTTGCTCTCAAGGCATGAAATTGCTCCATAACACGTTCTCTGCGGCCGTCCTGACGCCAAGATCTACTTATGTATTATTTATATTTAGTTTGTACTTCTGTAGCAGGAAAGGTGGCTTTAGTTGGAAATACAATTACCTGGTCGTCTGCTCGAGATCTCCACACACATATGTTTATTTGGGCGGCGAAAGTAAATATTATTTTACCAGGATATAAACGAGTATGCCTTGCCAGAGTAGTATGTTCGCTTGCAAACTTATTTCCAGTAAACAAGTTCATTAAAAGAGCAGTGTACACATATTTATGACGCGCAAACTTTAATAAATATTTATTGAGTATAGGTATTCCTTCCTAGCTAAACTGAATATTCTGCGTGCACCAATGAAACCGAAAATATATTTTCAATTACATAATTGTCTACGCCTATTTGGCTTACCAAGTTACGGTCCATGGAGATGGCAGAGCAATAACGAGAGATTAAAATAAGCTTGTGGTTATTAATAGAATTCTCTCTGAGGACAATTCGCGTTCGTAATTATTGCTTTCGTTGGTCATAAGAATATGCAGAACCTTGTATTTTTGGGTTTGAGGTGACGTGTTGAAAGAACCGCCTTTAATTAACACTGTCCTGAGGTTATCATAAGAAGTCAACGAGAGTTTCCAGTATCTCAAGGCGAACAATTCAATAATGTATAAATCTCGATTTGGCTTATGCAAACATTTAAGGAATCCAGAAAAAGTTAAGCGTTTACACAGCATCTAAAAATGGATAAAGCTGGGTGTATATTATCCGCATGAAGGGTGCAAAATTGCATGAGTTCTAAACATTTCAACGAACATATACACACGCGCCCATATGCGTCATCGCAGTTTTATGAATATACAGTTTCAATAAACATAAGCTGTGAGTTTGAGAGTAGAAAAACGTGTGTCTAGATTTATGCCGTTTGAAGGGGGTAACGGGTATGTTCGCGCAAATGTTTGTCCAACATCCGGGCTCACGAGACTCCACATCCGGAATGCGAAGAAAGAAAATTTTGTGTAAGCAAGGCGGCCGTGTGGCTCCATCGCACACATTTATCATCATAAAGGTATTTGCTATTTTATGAATTATTTTTTGCGTTGTGCGGAAGACAAATATGCTACAGCTTTACGCGGTCGCGCACTCAAATCGGCTTAACTAAAAGATAAATAAATTTAATTTAACAGCTTGCGAAATTTTAGGGAGCTGGAAAACCATTCCTCCTTAGCAACGTGAGCAAGTGCCATTGGGGGTGTGTTATTGGCAGGAGTGAGAGGTTTGGAAATTGTTTCCTCAGCGTCTTCCGATATTTTACTATAAAGTATCAACAATAAATCAATTAAACACTTTTGAATATATAAATTTATGACCACAATATTTTATATGCTACAATTACTAAAGCGAAGCATATAAAATAAACACATGTGAGGACATGAAAAGTTTTACGCTCGCAAAAAAGTTTCTTTTGCATTTTTTATAACTTTTATCTTTCGCATTTTTTCACTTCGCCAAATTGCACTCGGCTTGCAGCGGCTTTTATGTTTACCCACCCGCGCGCACTCTCACAGAGTAATATAATATTATTTTACCGAGTTTGCCTTTAGTGGTCGCGCTGAACACATACCCAGACATATGTACGTGGCAGCCACATTTTTCGGTATTTTTTGTTGTGCCACGGGAAGTTTTCAGCAGTCACATGTTGTGTGCTCCACATGACAAAGAGAATTTAAAGTCATACCGGCAGATAATGTGCCACATTCACGGACGAGCCCATTTTGGTTTTATTATTCTTACTCTGAATTTATAGTACATACATATGAACGATATATACATGAGTGTGTAAGGGCTTTTATGTTGAAAAGGTAATTAAATAGTAGACTGTGGGATATTGGTGAAAAATTGTTGGTTCTTAACTCTGGAAAAAAATCTGCCGAAGAAGAATACTCACAGAAAAACCAAGCCAAATGAAAACGTTCGGTCTTTTAACCGAAATCTCACACCACTTCCGATTTCTCTGGAAAGTTAAAAGGAAAGAAAAAAAGAGGAATCAAAATTTCAGTTTTTCATAAAATGTTTGATTTGATGTTGAAAGTAGCGTTGCTATTCAGAGAAAACTAAATTTATTTTTATAAAAAAAAAACCTAAATAAGGACTGCAGCATTTGTTGTGTAGTCAAAATATGATTTTAGTATTTTATCAATAGATGTCATTGCAGTCGTATATCTCCAGTGCCACCAATCACATTGTGTCATACGATAGTCTAAGAAGGTTGAGATTATAAGCTTCATTTAACCAAAAAAAAAATTAAATTCTGGGAAAGTTGAAATAAGTTACAGCTGTTCAAAAATGAGTGAAAATAATGAAGAAAATCGCTATATTTTGAAATTTTTGTATAAAAGAGAAGAATGCCACGCAAGCCACCAATGAAATTTGTAAGTTTACGGAGTCTCTGCTGCATTAGTTCGTGTGGCATAAAATGGTTCGCTCGCTTTCGTTCTGGAAATTTCGTTATTTCGATTTACACTGATGGAATAATGTCTCTGGCGGAAAAATGGCAAAAAGTGGTCTACCAAAATGTTACATATTTGTTTATTTATTTATTATTATAAATAAAAAAAAAACAATTTAAAATTCGATTAGAAATACGAAAAGACTTTTTCGACTACCCATTAAAATCCAACCAGAGTACGTTTTACGAACAATTAAACTTAATAATGCAAAAAGCAAAGGACCATTAATATTTTATCCTCAGGAATGTAACTTTTCTATCGCATATTATACCCACATACTTCACCTTCAAAACGCGTGACACGAGAAAATTCCTGAATAATACGTGTTCAATAACTTTTACAGTTACAAAAGCAATTTTGGCGCACAACTGTAAAGTGAAGTGAAGTTTTTAGTGCTGTCACAAACACCAACCTGGAGGTGAGGGTCTCACCAAAGTGCAACCAAAGTGAAGAATGCCAGTGCCAGGCATTTCAACTCTTTAAAAATGCACGAGTGTCGCCTGCCGTGCTGTGAGAGTATGTGTGAAAGCACCGTGCGCAAACCCAATTAAATTTTTCCCGCACAAACTGCACTTAAAACTTTAATTTAGTTGTGCTCATGTGGCACGTAGTCCGAGGGCACTGCCGGGCTTTGTGAACATATGTTTACACTGCATGGACATTCACATGTATGAGCATGTGTACATGTGTTTGTTGCAGTGGCAGCTCTTTACAAAAGCAAACTTTTAATTGCTGCAACACATCGTTGACATGACGTAATGCCGTTTGAGTGCAGTTTTGCAATAATTTTTCTCGTGCCCGCTTTGTGCTGGAAAGTAAATCATTTTCCAAACAACATAATGTCCGCCGCACTCTTTCAAGCACATAATTGCACATAGCGGATGCACGACCGTACATGCAGCAAGGAGCTGGTGGCTTCCCACTTTACAGCGCATTACACAAGGAAGCTGGTGAATATTTTAAAAACAATTATAACTGTAAAGTGCTGTGACATATGTCGCCATAATTTTGAGGCTTTTAATCCTAATTTGCCTCTTGTCCACACACACACACACACGCACAATGGCACGGGCGCTCATTCATTTTTTGTGGTGTGTGTGTGTGCGCGAACACTTGCATGCGAGCTTGCTTTGTTGTCTTTGTAGTTGTTTTCAACAGCTTAACGGCTTATAAGCACATTATTAGAGCCGCACATTGCCTTCCGCCCTTATTTACTTTGTCGGTTTGAATTCATTCATATGCACAGAGTTCCTGCTTTTCTCGCTCACAGCTATCATAACAGCAAACAGTGCAGAACACAACCGACGAACGGTAGATTGCGATTTGCACACATTCGCTGCATCTGTAATGGTGCACCGGAATCAAATTCAATCACTAAAAGTGCAGTCTGCAAGCTTTCGAGTGATTGGATAGAACACATATCCACATGCACGCGGGCATAGCAGCTTTGTTTGTGTGCGTGTGTGCGAGGCTGGGCCACAGCTCATTAATGTAAGTGGACGCTCGGACGGACGTTGTTAAAACCTTATCATGATGGCAAAGCAATAAACGCACTCGCCCCCGCACACAAACCCTTTATTCACGAACACAACAGCAGTGCCTTAGCATGTGCTTACAAGTAGCTTAGGCACTCGAGCGTTTGCTAGAATTTAAGATCCTGATAGAGGGGCACACAGTTCGCTTGGAGCTTACTTTGGTTGGCTTAGCTGAGGTGGATAATTACTGGCTCGAAGAGTGTAATTATGGTACCAGATCTATTATATTTTTGTTATATGAATCTGTTCTTAAGCAAGTAGGGAGGGGCAGAGTTCAAGCGCAAAGCCCCATTTAGTGCAGAAGATTTTTTAAAACGAGCACAGCAAATATCGCCATAAATACATCACAACTATTATAACGGCATTTATTTATTAAACCGAAGCGAAAGCAGTTCAATGAGCAGAAAGGAATTATAGCGGCATGTTGCTTATTTATGGCTAGGGATTTCCCAACAATCCCAATTAATTAAATACGAAAACGGCAAATTTTGAAAATATTATTTATTTTTTGCGTGTATGTGTGAGTTCACCGTTAAACGGCGTTTTCAATTGCCTCATTCACACACACACAGGTAATTTCAATAAAATGGGAAATTATGAAAATTATAAATGCGACCGGGCAAATGTATAAATGGAGTTTGTACACTTTCATTTACACTTTGGGAATACACGGCGTATGAGCAATATTAATTACGCGCCCATATTGATGAATATTGAAGTAGCGCTGCGCAGCGGATTACTGCAATGAATGAGGAGAATTCATTGAATTTTTTGTAAATTAATTGCTTAAGCCACACATCCGACCATATTTTACGTGGCTTTCCAATGTTCGTGGCAACTTTTATTTACAATTTAAACTCGCTTATAAATTGAACTTATACATTCATGGGAACAAACATATACAATTCAATAGTCTCAAGTGTTAAATGAGTCTTTTCGCTTGCTAAGTTTCTTAAAATGCAGTTTCGCTTAGTTTAAGCCTCATACATACAATGTAATAAGTTATCCTAAGGCCTCGCGATACTTAATCGCTAATATCTTGCTATACTTAAAACAAGTATTTTGCCATAAATTAAACAGTTTATTTAGGAAATATTATACTATATTAAACGATATATATAAATGGAAGTTCGGCAGCACGCCAGCTACTCTAAGTAATAAGTTTAGTTGAGCGAAGGTCACCTTCATTACAAACCTTGCTAAGAGATAAGTGGACAGACGCAAAGAGCGGACTACTCGAAAGAATATCGGCACAATAATAAATACATTGCTGGTGTCATTGAATATAACTCCAACCCAATTATCAAGCGAACACGCAATGCTCCAAGTAATTATCATCACTTTAACCTTTATCGCCCCCACACACTGCTGAAATGAACCATATTTTTCCTCTTGCAAAATGGTATTTGCAATTAGTCATTTATGACCTCTACAATTTGGCTACATAAATCATCAAATTGATATCACAAATTACATTGTATATATGTATTCCTCAACAAATTATTTCGGTTATTCAATTGCAAGTTAAAGGAGAATGGTAATTTTGTATTCAAAATTCATATTTTCTCCTAACAGCGGCTGTGAGCTATATGAGGGAAATGTCGCTGTAAAAGTGTGTCAGACTGTCGTTAATATACTTGTATTTAGGTTTGTGATATACCTTCAAATACCCTCGAATTTAATGGGATATATGATCAATTTAGTTATAAAAGCCAGAGACGTTGTCACATCAAATGTAGATTATAGTTATAGTAAGTAAACTAATGATCGCCTCTTTTGGAACCGGACGTTGTTTGGACTTTCCAATTCATTATTATCTACTCAGGAAATGGCCTGCTTTCAGCTTTATTTCCACCTGCAATTACCTAAACTGTATCGCCAGCTTTTCGCCAGCCAACTATTCTAAATAACTAAAATAACTAGGAAGTCGTTGTTGTTGTTTTTGTTTTTCTTTTTGAGAAAGTAAGACAAGTAATTACAAAAATTTTAAGATTGAATTTTAAATTGCTTGTGACCGCTCTGAATAAATTTTCAAAAGTAGATTTCAGATTCAAGACAAATCATGCGAATGTTGAGCGACTTCCACTGAACCACTTTAATTCTCTCACAATTCTATTAAGCACATGCTTCGTTTCCGGTTGTCACTTGCTAATTCCTTTTGCTGGCATGATTGATCATGAGCAATCCATCATTGTGAATGGTTTATCAGACGGCTAAGAGCAAGAACGAAATGATACCGTTATACAACTGTGTGATATTGTTTGTGGGTTAAATGTTGATACATATTTAATGTGGTCGGCACATATGTACGATGGCAAAAACACGTGACCTTCAAGCGTACAGCTGTCAATGTCTCTTGGCATTACATTTATGATAAAGGCAAGACAAGCATTAGATGAATTCAAATTTCACTCTTATGTAATATGTTTGTCACTATGTGCATATTCATAATGTCGCAGAAAGTATGCAAGAAGTCGTCATTTCTTTTTTTTTTTTTTTTTTGTTTTCTTGTTATTTGAGCGTGATTCAAAAATAATTATAATTTCATTAAATTTGAATCGAAGTAGTGCCTTACTGCCATGGAATTTCATGCTTGAACCGATTAGGTACTCCCGAAGAAAACACTCATATTGACAAACTTATTTATTGAGGGCAAACACACACTGTTCATCCATCGTCTTGTATTGGCCATTAAGTACACGGAGGCAGATTCACAAAATGCTTTGACCAAAGTGTCAACAGTTCATAAAGCGCGCCCCGCCCCGCCCCGGCATGTAAGCATGTTCGCTTATTAGATTCATTTTGCCGTTATGTAAAATGCCGAACGTGTCCATAATGTTAAACATAAAAAGATGGAAAAATAACGCCAGCAACACCAGAAGCGATCAGAGCCAGCTAGTTAATCTCGCGCTCACAATGAAAACACCCACATGCACGAGAAGGCCTCACGAATTCAATACTCATTCATTACATGTGGGAGTATACATATACACATATACACACCGAATGTAATCGTATGTTATACCGTTTGGCAACTTTTATCGAAAACTCATCGTGAAAGTTCGAATGCGGTTGAATTGACCCCAATCAGTCAACGCCGAAAACGCTGAATAGTCGATTTAACTTTTGGTGATTTTGGTTTGCCGCAAGCAATCGAGGAGAAACGATTTCTTGGTATACACTGGTTCACACAACAAAGGAGGAACTTGATGAAAGGGTGCAACAATAAAGGCACATTGCTCGAGTATTCTATAATCACAACATTTATTTAACAGAACGTCGCTGCACAGATGCGAGATGTGAACACAGCGGCGAATTTGTGGATTTCCTGAAGACTATTTGCTGCTCTTCAGGGTTTCATTATTATTGACCCTGCAAAATCAGGATAACGCAACTTCCGAGTGTGCCTAAAAGTAACTAAAACTCTCCTTCAACTTGAACTTATTAAACTTACGTTTTTGTTTGGTTTCGTCAAAAACGCCGAGTCTGAGTATTCTCGAGAACCTCGTGGTCCATTTTTGGCTTTAGTTCACATAAGTAAAATATTTGTCATTTTTGCTTTCAATTTTGTTATTGGCTTGTGAAATGGAATATCACGGTAACGTAATGAAACACCCTTCTTCATAGCATTAATTCTGCTGGCCGCTGAAAATGGCAATTTGGAGAACGTGTAAATTGATGCTACAGAAGCATCAAGCTGAAGGCCATAAGCCGTTAGCGAAAACTCCCACCGCCAATACATCTAAGATATCAATAGAAGTGTATATAAGTACATACATATATGTATGTATGTAGCATATTCATTATGTACTTAACAGTTCGAGACATATTGTATATTCCGCAAACAAACCTCTGCTGAACCTCTGCGGTTCTAAAATTTTCCAAATCGCGTAATGTTTCAGTAAAGCGTAAAAACGGTTCAGTGATTGGATGTTAAGGAATATAGGTTTAAGCCAATATTCACATTATGTTTCACGGAAATGACAACATATCAAAAAAAAACTTTTTGGCTTTCTGTACACACCGCAAGGAAACTGGTTAAGCTTCAATCGGGAAACGAGACTCAAAGATATCTCAGTAACTACAGTTCCAGCCAAAAAGGAGGAGTCGGAGTCCGACGAAGACGACGGCACGGGTTTCGGTTTCTTCAAACTAAACAACTCAACACTAAACAAGAAAAAACGTTAACTTCGGTTGCACCGAAGCTAAATACCCTTCACAGGTGCATTTCTGTTAGTAACTATGTGTTCAGTTTGTATGGAAGCTATATGCTATAGTTAACCGATCTGAACAATTTCTTCGGAAATTACATTGTTGCCTTAGAAAATAATATATACCAAATTTGGTGAATACATCTTGTCAAATGTGAAAGTTTTCCATATGAGAACTTGATTCCGATCGTTCAGTTTATATGGCAGCTATATGTTATAGTGGTCCGATATCGGCCGTTCCGACAAATGAGCAGCTACTTGAAGAGAAAATGACGTTTGCGAATTTCAAAAGATATCTTAAAAGCTGAGGGACTAGTTCGTATATATACAGACAGACGACAGACGGACAGACAGACGGACATGGCTAAATCGACTCAGCTCAACATACTGATCATTTATATATATACTTTATAGGGCCTCCGACGCTTCCTTCTGGGTGTTACAAACATCGTGACAAACTTAATATACCCTGTTCAGGGTATAAAAATCATATGCATTCGCGCTCACATTCACATATCTATTACATATTTGTATATAAACCCGTCTATGTATTCGCAAATGCCACATCAATTGGGTTAACAAATCACATGTATCGTAAAAGCGTAGGAGGTTATAATATAGTAAAGTGATGTTTGGTTGAGGCAACTCAATTAGTCACTCGAAGCGAACGCAGCCCACATTACCGAGCACATACATCCACATGCAAGTACAATTGTATTTGCTATTTGTGAATGTTTGTATGTGTGTCCATCGCTAAGTCAGAAGCAATTAACCTCGTCTAAAAGATGTGTCCTGTGTATGCAACGGTGGACCAAGAATAGATTGTACGAGCATTCTCTCCTCAGACCTTGACATCTTTGCGCCTGTGTGAATGAAAATAGCCGTATCAAAGTCAATTGAATTGTCCCTCATAATGAAGGTAAAATCATGGCAATAATTAAAGTGAAGAAGACAACAACAAATGTAATGGACTGTATGAGTGGTAATTTTGAACACAGATGGTTTCCATTCCACAGACATTCACTATTTTCTGTTTTATTGGAAATCATTGATGCAACCGCTTACAAGTCGGATTTTCCGTATGTATGTGTATGTAATGCCATGAAAATGTTTGGATACAAATAAATCAAGTTGCATACATTCATCCAAATGTGATCAGCACTTGAAACTTTAGCAGACTCTTTTGCCCTGAAGGATGAAGAAGTGGAAGCGTAAATGCGGAACTAAATGCGTATTCGTGGCACGTTCGCTTTTTCATTCATTGGACATTCATTGACACACATTAGGCTCAACACATTCACACTCAGGGTGGCAGGCATCTGGTTGCGGAAAACGCTGCTCGAAAATGTTGCGTCTGCATGCGCGCAATTCGGCAGTTATGGCTCCTTATTGCCCTGGCCACAATGTGGTTGTTTGAGAGCTATTTGATTTTATTTCGGATATTATGGTGATTAAATTCAAATATAAAATTGTGTTGCTTTTTACTTAGAAACCGTGCTGCGTTGCATGTAAATATAAAAATAATGTGGTTCGTTAAAGTTGAAAGTGGCTTGGAATGTTGATGGCTTCTCTCCTAAAAATTTATTGCTTCATGCAAAGTAGAGATGGATTTTTGAAATATGTCGAGATTTTAAAATGTCTGAATTGTTAATCTTCGCACATTAAGCTGAGTGAGTAAAGCACGCTCAAGCGAAATTTCGAATAAAAATGTAATTAATAAAGAGAGGAAAAGTATAAAGGATATTTCAGATCCCCCTGTGTTTTAAGACTGTAATAATTGATGTGGTATACCTGATTCACAATATTCGACCTACCGTTTCCATAGAAAATATATTGGATAGTCGAAAAAGTCTTTTCGTATTTCCAATCAAATCAAAATAATAAATAAATAAACAAATATGTACCTTTTTGGTCGACCACTTTTTGCCATTTTTCCGTTAGAGAAATTATTCCTCAGTGTAAGACTTTCATCAGTGTAAACCGAAATTTCCAGAACGGAAACGAGAGAACCATTGTTGTGCTTCACGAACTGATACAGCATCGTCTCCATAAACTTCACAAATTCCATTGGTGATTACGTGGCATTTATACAAAAAGTCAAATGTAGCGAATTTCTTCATTATTTTACTAATTTTTGAAAAGCTGTAACTTTCAACTTCCCTGAATTTATTATATATTTGGTTAAATAAAGCTTAAAATCTCACCTTTCCAACACTAACAATTGGTAGCACTGGATATATACGACTGCAACGACATCTATTTACAAATTACGAAAAGAGTTTTTCGACTACCAAATATTTATTTTGAAGTATTCATTGTGTCTATAACAATAACCGTGCGGAACCCACAATAGGTTTTATACCCAATGTCAGTACGATGTTTGTAGCACTAATAAAGAAACATCGAAGACCACGTACTATAAAATGTGAGTCTATATAGCCGTGCCCGTCTGTCTGTTTGCACATATCCGGCTGATTTATCGAAACCGCCGAAATCTGACTACTAAAGCATATAGCTACCATACAAACTGAACAATCCAAGTGAGGTCCTTGTATTGAAAACTTGTTTGTTTGTGGATGATGATATGCATACAGAAATATGTCGAAAAGAGTTTTTTGAGACATTCTTCTTCATTACTTTAATATGAAGAAACCTCTAACTGAATGTTATCGTATTTTGGTGGAACTTTACGGTGAAAATGATCTTGCTGAGCGAATATGCCAAAAGTGTTTGGAATTTTTAAGAGTCGAAATTCTGGTTTGGAAGATAAAGAACGTTCTGGGCGGCCAAGGTCCCGGTAGTATTACTCGATGAGGATTGTTTCCGAAATAGATCCACTACGGCAACCCAAACTATAAAAACACATACGAGAAACCTAGCGAATCAGTCGAATCAAACTCAACGTCTAATATCCGTGATGCCAAAGTAAGCTTGGTTCATACTTGGCCGTCATGCCGGCGCAGTTCTTTTGGGATGTAATCCACAAATTGTTAGAAAGGTAGGAAAATGTGAAATAACTACAGCTAGACGATACTTTGAACAATACTGTTATAGACGTTTTTCCTAAATAAACGTTCAAATAAATAAAATATGAGTATAGTTGTAGCAGAGGCGGTTCCAGAACATGGTTTTGGGGGGAAATAAACATTTACTTGAACATGAAGATTACTATATTAAATATAGTAGTCTTTATACAGTTTAAAAACATGGTTGAAAATTTTCAAATCGACCATCTAATATCAAATTCTACTAAATTGAAAAAAAAAAAACACAATTGTAACAACATGCAGGTGACATACTTTGCTGCAATGTATAATTGGTGTATTGAATAAAAAAATTCCCAAACAAAACGATGTAGACCAAGACTCTTTCGAGAACATTTCTGCAGTGACATCAATGTCATGATGATGGACAGCAGCGCCAGGCCGATCAATTTATCTTGAAGAATGTTTGTCGTCAGCCACATTTTCATGCGGTGATGTGTCGAAAAAGAGCGTTCAGAGTTCGCATTCGTTACAAGAAGTGCGCAAAATATGAAAAAAAATATTATACATCGCAGTTATTCAACGTTTCCAACGCAGTAGTCTGCCCCCACTGGCACTACAAGTAATCAAGTTCGCCTTTGAGCTTCAAACATCTCACGACCTCATTTCTCCCCTATGAATCTGCCACTTTGGTCTCGACAGAAATTGTTTCTAACCTTTTATTATGTTTAGCAAATAAATTTAATTGAAGTAAAACATCTTTAAAATATATTTTTAGCTTTAAACTTTCTTAAGCCAATTTATCTTGTAAATGTTGCGGCATGCAAAGTGATAGCAATGTTGAAACTTTCACTTCTCAAAAAAAAGCACGAATTGATATTAAATGTCGTTGAACTTCTCCCTACCTTTGCCAGCACTCCCAATTCGTTACCTTTGTGTTTACTATGATTATATATTTGCATAAATGTTTTAATGAGTATTCATAGCTTTAAAAGCTCCTTGGTATTGTTTACAGTTCGCTCTAAGTTGTTAAAATTTTTTTACTTTGGAAAAAATTTCATCTTTTTTACTGATACTTCAAGTCTTACGAGAAATTGCAAACTGTAAATACCTACACGGGCCAGGTACTCAGGTATTTACAAACATATCGAACGAAATGCCGCAAATATTTGTGCAGATTCCTGAGTACAGTTCGCATTGCACCTATTGAGGTGGATGGCCACCATTTAGACTTGGCTGTCAGATAACATCTCACACGTATAGAAATTTGTAAGAGAAAATATAAAAAATATATTTGCAAACAAAGAAAATTGCCAAGAAATCAAGTATTTTCCGCAGCTCCACCGCCCCCGCAGTATGCACATATTTATACAAGCAGAGTGTAATCAATAAGGGAGGAAACAATTTTCGGCTCGAGGCTGAAGTCGCACTCAGATGATATATTGCAAAGCAAAACAAGCGAAAGCGAACTGAATGAACACAAACAAATACATACACACACATATAAGTACAACACATAAATAAGTTTAGCGAAACCCGGAGCTAAGCGCGAGGCAAACAGAACTTTGTTGGCGCCTAGTGGGCCTGCAAATCGATCGCCCTTTTACTGCTACACGCGAGTGTTAAGAAGACATGAGTCGAAGCAGTTTCGCTTTCTCAGCTTACGAAGCATCTCTAATGTCAAAACAATGCTGTTACGGGAAATATGAAAGCTTCTGTGCTTTTATTGTCATCTACAAGCCCAGATAGCAAGTTCGAGTTGGTAGCCAGACACGGTATTCGGTGAAGCGACGTGGTATCACACATTATTTGAATGCAGTCAACTGAATTTCCTGCAGGGCATTCATCCATATGAGGGCATATGCGTATATATGTAACGGTATTTATCTAAGCTCACATTCGCTCATCACTTCAGTTCTTCTCTACTCATGCCATCGCAGCCTTTATAATTTATATGTATTCCGGGCGTGATAAAGGCATATCGGCAGTGGCATCGGCAATGACATTGAAATTGAAATTCTTTTCATTTTCACACCAAAATTGTGTAGGCGGAATCTACAATGAGGTTTTCTCACTCGCTAAAAATTTCTACAGAATTCCTGTCACATTCATTGCCTTCAACGCCAGTACGATACAAATGAAGCTCCCGGCATTAGCATGGCGCCAAGGTGTGAGTTCGTCAATTTGAATTCCACGCAGTGTTCCATGTTCATCGCGACGCCAGTGTGTACGCACATAACTTTCCTCAACTTAACGGGGTTTTCAAACTCTACGACGTCATTAAAAATAGAAATCGACATTTTGTTATGTTTATATCAGTTCATAGCGTTAAAAGGGACCTTAATTACAAGATAGATGAATCAAAGGACTTTAGGGACAGAAGGCATTTGTCGAACTGTGTTTAACCTGGTCGAGCAGTCAGAGGGCTAAGTAATTAATCCCATAATGTCGGTATACTCGTATAAACATATTTCATCCGTTGGACTTAACCCCAAAAGTTTGAGTATTGCGTTACATTTTAATATTTTATTGTTTGCTTTAATTTCCCCCTCACTAACTCACATGCTCTGATGTCATTTTGTCTTGAATGAAGACTTCAGTAATCCGCTCACATTGGTTCACGCAGGCATAGAAAACTAATCCACTATGAATACCAAATGGGTCCCCTTTCCCTCGGCGTCATTTCATACAAGGCAAGTGGCATTGATGAAGGTCGTACGGTAATTGCGTCCGCTGGCATAGGCGAAGTCTAAGCTGAGTTTGATGCATATTTTTCGCTTCTGGGCTATTATGTCTAGCATTGTGCGTAATTTTATTGAAATATTGGCAACGCTTGGCGGCGTGCAGCCTGCCTGCTTGAGTGAGTAAAGGCAAACGAGATAACCAAACAAAGAGCATACAGAAAAGGGGACACAAAAATGGCGGCAAATAAATAAGACGAGCGGACCGTTAGAAAAAAGTGAAGCGGAAGCATCAGCAAATGGGTTGTAGTCGTCGTCGCCGCCGTTAATTCCGTTCGTGTCAATGCCAAGTCCAATGGCGCACATTCATATTCGCCTTTAATACTTTGCGAATTGTTTACAGCGCAGACAGCAGCACTTTCGTTTGCCCATCATATCCTCCATCTGTCTGGGGGGAGTGCGCAAGTACCCCTTGTCATACGTTGGCTTTCACATTTCGGCTGAACCACGTCATGTAGCACAAAGCGTGATTATAAAACTCACTTCCTGCACTCGTCTCTGATGATCTCTGGCATTATTTACTCTTTCACATTTCGCATTTTCTGCTTCCACTTTCTCGACCTCTCCCTTTCCATCTGCCTCCGAAACTCAGGCCACACATGGAAGGGTTCCGTTGGCTTCGAGCAAACTTGTGTTTGGGTGATGTGGGCAACTTTGTGTCACTTTGTCGATGATGTGTTGGCCGAGTAATTTGTTTCCACCGCAATTTATAACTAACTGTTAATTCTGCGAATGCCAGCAGTGATTCACGCTGCTGCTTTGCCCGAATTTTACAGCTATGCATACATTTATGCATTCATGTGTGTGAGTGCGTGTTGCTCTTCAGCGCATTTTTTATGTGTTTGTTGATAGGGGCCAAGGGGTCCCTCCAGACATTCGTCTCCTAGAGTCACATGCGCACACACACACACAAACATTTCTGCAGCTATTTAACTATAGTCAACAGTGATTTGTTTTACAAATCGCTCATTAGTCGGCGGCCATCAAGTGGCGCGTGCGTACATATCTAACGGTCATTAAGTACAATGTGCAACGACAATCGTTACACGGCATGCCGCAACACTGTACTTGTGTTTGTATTTGAGTAATGGAGATCTTGTAATTTACCAAAGAATTGCGAATTTTCGGCTTTGATGAGACAATACTCGTATGCTGACAGAGTCATTTGCAATGCGAGAACATGCTTATACATATTTATGCGCGTAGGACCTTATAATATTACTTGGCTGAATGAGAGCTTGGTAAGTCACTTATGTGAACCTTTTACAAACAGACACTTTTGTTTAACTATGGCAACCAAATTAGATCAGAAACACCTTATAGTACTGAAAAGAGCAATTGACACGCCTTCTTATGCCTAACTTAATGATTGTTTTATCTAAAAAGAGCAGCGTCTTATACCACCCGGGTCTCAAAACCCAAAATTTTAAGTTGTAGAATGTTATGCTGAAAGGGACTCGCTGTGATTGGATCTTATCACATCAGCTCCAGCACTTGACTAATATATTCCAACTCTTAATTTCAGTAAAAAGAATAACATTTTCTCTTTAACTTTGAATATTATTTTAGACGATAAAGCGTATTCATGCATATAAGAGAATCATTAAATGTAAATAAAGAGGAAACCTCAAATCTTTCGAAAGTAAACAAATAAACAGCTAAACAAACCGGGTGACCCGGCTCCTAGGAAACTGGGGGAATGCTAGCTGGCTAGTGGCGCATATGGCGGCACCCTTCGAAGCTGACAGTGCAAGCCGGAGTCACGTTCGCACTCACCCACACCTCCGTCATGCCATGTTAAAATTATGACCTAAGCAAGCAAATAGAAGTGAACACCAAACGCAGAGTGTGTGAACATGGCATCCGACCAGCCGTGGAGCACGCCCGACTGCATGCCGGGGAGTGTGCGCTGGCAATGTGTGTGCGCTTTGCACGTATTTTGCTGCCTTTCTGCCAGCACACTCGAAGAGCAAATGGATTGAAAAGTTGAAAAGTTTTGTTATTCTTTTATTATGTTTTCGTAAATCGATTTATATAATCGGAAGACATTAAAAAGTTGTGCTGATATTAGTCAAATTAATTGTCCGAACTTCGTTGATGCAACATGTCGCTTTGTGATTCCGCCTGAAGTGACATAGAAATAACCATTTTCACACATTCATAAAATTTCAAAAACTCTGCAGCTTTTGAAATAAACTTAACTTAGGAGTCAGGAAAATAGCAAGTCACGTACTAGTAAGCAGACGTTCATCGTTCTTTCAAATGCAATATTACTCATACGCCCGGTGGCACCTTCAATATTTCTATTACTACGAATTTTAGAACTATTAGGTTAGTTTGCTTTACTTTATTGCCGAATTAATGAAATGAATATAGAATATAATTAAGTGGAAAATAACTCAAGTAAAAAATTTTCCCTACGATGTTTGTGAAAATATGGAATGGATTTTAATGTAGTTCATGTTCTCTATAAATGGTATACTAATTAAATATGACCAAACCGTTGATAGTTTGTTCAAACTTTTTATGCTTATTTAATTTAGTTAATCAAACCTAATACCGTCTGTCTAGTATGGGGTAGACCAGTTTCTTTCAAATGCCAGGACAGTCTGAATATTGCAAAGGATAATGCTTAAAATTTATATGAAAACATATTTGCTTACACCAACTGCTCAGCTTCGACCCATGCAAGCCCTGATTTTATGTTAGCAGAATATTGAACTCTATATAAGCACACATACACAGGCACAACATAACTGAATGGTAGTCAAATTGTATTTTGGTACAAAAAAATGAATGCTCAACCCAATTCCATGCCGCCTCTTGCTCCTAGCACACTCAATAAATTCACACGCCATGCAAATTTACACATTTGCACCCTATCATTTCAATTATGATACCAGCAGCGATCCACAGCAGCAAAAAGAGCGAGAGTGATGCAGTAAAAACAATACTGACGTTAATTAGAAAGTAAATTAGTGCGAATGTGTGTGCAGAAGTGCTTATCAAACGTTTATTTCCACTGCCAATAGCTGAGGGAGCAAGCACCAGAGAATACACACGTCCACACGAAAGTAAGTCTGTATGTGTGTTGACTTGGTTAACAATGTGTGAAATTCTAATGATGATTCACCTTGCATCGAATTGTTAAATGCTTTGGAACATTTTACGATTTGGCAAGAACTCGGGCCAATCTGGTATTTTGTTCGTCTCTAAGATTTCACTTTAAAACGGTTTAAGTTTTAAACAACAACGAAATTTATTTACCAACACGAAAGTGAGTTTCAAAACACGGTGAATGGGAGCATGCTGAAATATGCACAGCTCACTTCTGATGTTAATGTTAAGATTAGTCGAAATTATTTCCAAGAAGTGGAATATTTGCTAAATATACGTCTAAAAATATTATCCAACCACCCATTATTTACTTTCCATATTTTTGTAATTAGAATTCAGTGTACTCGCAAAGCCCGTCAAACAATTGAGGGCCTAGCCTGTTAAACTAGACTGCCTTTAATCGTTTCTGATTATATATGAAAATGCATGTGTATATGTTAAACATCCCTCTTAACATCGGAAATTTATCAGCGCAATCAGTTGTAAAAGATATTCAACTAACTCGACGAAACATACAAACTTATGCAATGCAGGTGTATGTGCGCAAGCAATGGCTTGTGGGCGCCAAGTGCCTTCTCATTGAGCAAATTTGATACGGTAAAAAGGTAGACCGAGCATTTTATAAAAGCGCGAAATCAATTAGAAAATTACTTGCCAAGTAAACATACAGACACACTCTCAGCTACTTATACTTGAATGTGTATTCATAACAGATTAAAGCCAGCAAGAGCGTGAGTAGAAGCAGACAAGTTCGTTGCGACCGCGCTTAGTTAATTTTAATTATATGCGTTAAATACACATGAAAAACGAACTCAGGATAATTAGAATTCCATGTTTGCTAAATGAAGACACGAATGTGGGTTGTCGAATGTGTACCGCATTTTACGTGTTCGTAACATCTGAGGTGTGAATCTGCAAGTTTTCATAATTCTACATAATGTACATAACCTCAATTTGGCAGTATATCATGCATATTACTGCCGGCATAAACTTAAACCACCAAGGTCTCAAATTTCTGAATAAATCATATGTTAATAAGCGCCTATTAAGTAACTATATATTATATAAACATTGTGTAAGGTGTTAGGGAAATTATTGATTTAAGCATTACATTGCATACATGCCGCTTCTATAAATTCAGAATTTCTACGAGGGCTGCTACATATATTTCTGGCCTAGTAAACACTAAGTGTTGCCAGGTGCAATCTGATATTTGCATTCCAAAGCTTGACATTTTTTAGCATAACATCACTCAGAACGTTTTGTCATTTAATCGTGAATTGTTTTATTTACAGGGGATTAAAAAATTCATCTCGGCCAAAAAATGGAATTAACTCGTGAACATTTTCGTGCGATCATTTTTCACAACTTTCGACGTGCATTATCACGACAAGAGTGCATCGATGAACTAAAATCTTTGAATGGCTATGAAGCACCATCCTATACCACTGTGAAAAACTGGTACAACGAATTCAATCGTGGCCGACGCTCGCTCAAAGACGAATTCTGTGAAGGTTGTCAAAAAACAGCCGTTGTGCCAGAAAACATCGATGCCGTACGTGAACTGATAATGCGAGACCGTCATGTAACATACCTTCATATAGAGGCATGTCTATGCATTTCTCCCACCAGCATACATTCGATATTGCATGAACACCTGGCCGTAAAATAGGTTTGTTCTCGTTGGATCCCGCACAATTTGACAATCGCTCAAAAAAGGCTCGTGCGGATTGGTGTAGAGAAATGCTGAAAAAATACGATCACGGTGCTTCAAAAGACGTTTATAAGAACGTCACAGGTGATGAATCATGGATCTATGCGTATGAGCCCGAAACAAAACAGCAATCGACCGTGTGGGTCTTCAAATCCAACGAAAGTTGTTCGTGGAAGAAGCACTTCGAAGCAAATGGTCGCCGGTTTCTTCGGCTAAACTGGTCATGTGGCGACTGTTTCGCTTGAGTAACGAAGGATGGTCAATTCTAAGTGGTACACCACCATGTGTTTGCCCGAAGTCTTCGGAGAAATTCGAAAAACGAACAAGAGAAGACGAATCATTGTGCACCATGACCATGCGAGCTCTCACACATCGGGTCAAACAAGCGCCTTTTTGACCGGCCAAAACGTCGGATTGATGGGTCATCCGCCGTACAGCCCTGACTTGGCACCCAGTGACTTCTTTTTATTCACACACATCAAGAAAATAATGCGTGGTCAACGATTTTCGTCGCCAGAAAATGCTGTTGAAGCATTCAAAAACCATGTTTTGGAGGTGTCTCAATCGGAGTGAAAAAAGTGCTTCGAAAATTGGTTTGAGCGCATGCAAAAGTATATAAATCTTGATGGAGAATATTTTGAAAAACAATAAAACCATTTTCGCTGATAAATATTCCTATTTTCATTATTAGGCCAGAAATATATATAGCAGTCCTCGTACCACAGAATAATTTGTCTTCATGGAGATAATTTGAGGTTTTCAGTTCGGTGAAATTAGTTTGCTTGGTTGGTCAGAAAACATAGTAAATAGCATAGTTGTGTTCATCAAAAAAACGTCAACCAAGCTTCCTAAAATAAACGTTGTGGTAGACAAAAGGCTGACTCATGACAACACTTCACTGCTATGATCAAAAAATAATAAGACTTTCTTCATAATTTTAAAATTCCATATTTATTCTTCAAAATCAATGTCGTTGTTCCCAAAGTAATTCTCCTTAGTCCCAATACACTTGTGCTAGCAGATCAATACAGTATGCGACGGTGCATTATTGTGGTGCAAAACCAAAATTTGCCCGCCAATAATTCGGCCCTCTTTTTAGGAAAAGCTTCGCGATGCATAACACTCAAATAGCATTCCTTGTTGACAATTTAGCCAGTAAAAAAGAGCTCGGAGTGCACAATATCTCGATAATCGAAGAAAACTATCATTGACCTGCTTAAAAGAGTTTTTTCGGCCGAATGATTATCTCTTTCTGGGTCTTAAGCATACCTCCAAGACTCAGCGTCAACAATAATATGTTTCACGATATTCTGGTAGTCAAGAAGCATTGTTTCATAGACATTAACTTAGTGATTTTCATCAATCGTGCTTTTACTTTTCAAAATCTTTCAAAATGGTTTTCAGTGATTTTTTCGATATTCCAACGATGCCACTAAGATCTCTGACTGTTAATAGTCGAGTCTCATGCGGTCAAATTCTCTATTTATTGACATGTCGATCATCAGTTGATATTGATGACCGAACTAAATGTGGTTCGTCGTCAACGTTTTCGACCCTCTTTACATAATTAGTACCAATCCAAAACACTTGCTCACCTTTTCCAACCTTTTGAACGTTTCGGCAGCAGAAATTTGATTCCGTACACAAATTAATGGAACCTCCTTATTGAATACTCGTCATTTCACTCGTTGTAAAAACGCTGAATGCAATTTTTGTAGTTCAGAAAGACAAGCGTATTCCAAATACCAATGATTAGTTTGCTGTGACATTTTGCAAAGATGTCACTGACGCGGCTTTAGTTATAGTCTTTTAAAAGTTTACTTTTCATTCCTGCAAGAAAAACACCGAAATCAAATCAAACTAAAAACGTTATTTCATCAAATTAGGTAGTCTTCGTTGAGGTTTTTCTACGCAAGCCTTCTTACCATACACATTTTATTTCGCATCCCTGCAGGGAAGGCTTTGAGTGTAAAAGGTCTGTCTGCGTTTTGAGCGTACTTTTGCAGTGATGTACAGACCTCCTGCCCATTCGCACTTCCAGAGTATCTCCATTTCATCGACATCATCGTGCAGAAGTCCAACTTCGGAAAAATTAAAAACCCGTTGGCATAAATCACAATATATAAATTGCGGCAAAAATTAAAGCGTACCAGCCCTACCCTTCCTACACAAATCTCCACTCTTTCCAACTTCCACTTCACTGCCTGTTTGAATTGAATTTTATATTAAAAGTAAAATATTATCATTGCTCAAAAATATTCGATGGCTACCAAACTTCTGCTGGGATCCTGTGTTCCCTTTAGGCACTATTGAAAAATATACTTGTTACAATCTAACGAGCTATTCCTTGCGGTGCTTTTTTACAGAAATTTCTGGAAACTGTTGAAATATTGCTAAATTTGTCGGCTTTGATTTCTCCTTGAAAATATACAGCCCAAAGCCAAGCTAAAGGGATATCACAAACACATCCTTCTATAGCGGCAGTCATTCGGTTGACCACTGCAAACGACAAACTAACGGCAAATGAGTATGTGTGTGCCATGTTAGCTAGCAAAGCCACAAGAGCTTTTCATTTCAGCAAATTGAAATCTTTTCGGATGCATTCAACAATTCCACGCGCTAGTTGTGGCAAACGGAGCAGTCATTATTGTGGCCTTGTTGTGTTGCATGTTCTCAGCATTAATATTAGTTGTGCGGCAGCATTATCTCGGCTATTGCCGCTTCCTCAAGCACAAGCGCACACACAGCAACAACAATGTCAACCTAACTGCCAACGACACCGCAACCAGCCACAAAGGCTATTCAAACCTCCACGGCCCGGGTAGCGGCAGAGTTTCAGCAACACTAAATGCGACGCATTGTGGCATGAATGGCTGCAGCCAACGGAAGCAAGTGGCATACATGCGGCGCATCACTTTTTGCTATTGTTGTTACCGCCTTTTGTGTGCGTTTTGTGCCAAAAGTCAGTGTTACACAGTGTAAATCACCCATACATGCTTAATGGGCTTGTTTGCCTTACATTTAATTGCTTCATTTTTTGTTGTACTTTTCCCTGTTGCTCTTTCGCATTTGCATTAGATTGTTGTTGTTATTTTTTAATATTTCACATTTTGTGAACCCTCCTTAAAATTTCAAACGTTTTAACCCTCTCATTACCAATCTCATGGAGTAAAGTCATACGGCGGCTAGGTTATGTTTACGCCCAATTTTACCCATTTTAGGCATTAAGATACCAAGTTCTGAGTAACATGCGCTCTATAAATTTTATCTCGCATGTTGGCCTATATGGGTTAAAGTCACCCGGAAGTTCGAAAATCTATATATTAGGTATATGGGGGTTCAGGGAATTATTGACCGATTCGACCCATTTGTAGCACAAAGACATGACACTATCAGCTAAGGATTCGAATTTCAATTATAAATCTGACACATTAACATTTTCGGAAAGTATAGATACTGGGTTCATATATTCGGTACTTAGAGGCTTCAACAGTTTTCCTAGGTTTTGGACAAATTTCGACCTTAAGTTGGCAAATTTGGTTTAAGTTGCAAGTGTATGACAATAACTATTAATAAATACATATTCCTATAGAATACTCCTGAATACCAAACTCCCGCCACAATAAGTTTCTGTATTTAACTTTTCACTTTCCAATCGTGATCGCCTTTAATGAATACTCCCGAGTAAGCGGAAGCATGAAACACAATTATCTCTTCACAAACGCGTTACTTACTGGACAAATGGAAAGTCAGAAAGCATTTTCGCAGTGCAAAACGCAGGCGAAAGACAAAAGAAAGATAAGAACAAAAAGCAAAACAAAAAACAAACAAATTAGCCGACCACAACGCACATTTATCAAGCGCTATCGACAACTGCTAATGATGCAGTAATTCTCCAAACCCCAGTACGGCCAACTAAAACAACACACACATTCACAAGACAATGGAGACAAACACCACGCATTAGGGCACAATGTGCATGTATTGAGTGCGTGAATGGCAGACATTGAGAAATAACTAAAAATAAAGATGAAGATAGTGAACTCTCGGTCCTCGGACTTCTGGAGCATATTGTGGGCAGACAATGGAACGAAGAGCTTTCGGACTCATAACAAACACAAAACATGTGCGAAGAAGAAGTGTGAAACAAGCGTCACATTAATGCAATCAGCGGATGCGACAAACAAAGGCGGCGAAGAGTGGCGGCTCCGCACGAGAAGCGACGAAAGCGAGGGTACACAAAATGAAAGCCAAGCGTGTATCAGTGGCAGCAACACTTTCATCAATTACAGTGTGCTAAGTGCGCACTCTGCCATTCCAATACACACTTGCGTATATACATTTGTATGAATTCGTGTCAGTGCGCTTTAAAATGTCGGCAGGGCGTATGCGTAACCTCAACAATCTCGGTCTTTTATCTGCGGTGCGTATGAGTAACCATCAATAGCAGGCGGTGTACATGTGTGTGTTAGCTTGAGTGGTATCGCTTTTTTATTTGTACGAAGAATCGTAAAGTATATTTAGCAGTTTTGTGGCTTTGCCCTCCCACTAGTCCCACTCGCTCTTCTACAAAAGCTGTCTGCAGGGCTGCCATGTGTTCGCGGCCAACAAGCAGCTGTTATTTTTAGGCTTTTATTTTTATACTCTTATGTTTTGACTCTTCCACATGAGCACTATGTATCATATGCCGCAGACACAGTTATCCGCTCCGCTCCGCTCTCTAATGTTATTTTAGGTGCTTGTAATGCCATTCAATATGCGCCTGCTTATGTCTATCAAGTGCGTCTACATGAATGAGGTTGTACACAAATATTATTATCATCTGCTCGTACATATCCTCGTAAATGTTATTATGTTCGAGTGCGTCTACGCACTTCTTCAGGAATGTTGACATAATAAAGAATAATGGCAAAGAAATAATAATCCTTCGCCTTGCCGACTGATTCAAACTGCGCCATTTTATTGTGCCCATAAAATGATATTCCCTTTGCTGCCATAACAAATGGACAGGACGTGATTGGTCACAGATTTCCGTTTCCAACTTGACAATCAGTACAAAAATTAATTCAACTAACAGAGAGTTGATAAAAGGTCTATATTTTGGTTAATAATTTTACGATCCACTCAGTTAAGAATGTCGACTGAAATATTCTGAGAATCTCTTTCAGACTCCAGACTCCCTCTTATTCAACGAAGAAGAGAGTTGAAAAAGTTTAGAATTCCGTTGACATAGCTCAGATTTTTGTCTATTCAACATTGGGTTCACTTACTCCGGGACCTCTGCAGGTGAATGTACAGGCACAGGGGCAAACGGAAAACAAATGTATGCCAATCAATTCCGAATATACAAACAAAATCCTGACAAGTTATAATGATGAAAAATTACCCCAACTAATGAGGCACGTCTGTATTTTAGCAAAGAAGAATAAATAAAGACAAAAGCTTTTAAATAAACACAAACGTAAACAATCAAATAACGCAGACACAAGCGTAAGCACAACCTGTCATACACCGAGCTTTATTAAATTTTTATTGTTTGACACTTTCAACGTGTTCGACACGCCGTCATCAATAAACAATCAACATCCAACGGTGGCCCGCGCTCGTGCTGCTTACCCGAAATGCCGACGTGCATGTCTTCTTAATTTACAAACTAAAAAACAAAAACATGAAAAAACCTCCACAAAACGGACAGAAAACGGACAGAAAATCAACCAAAAAGTTGGAGTTTTGTTTAAGGAAAAATTAAAACATGTCTTAACAGCATTACCTAATGGTACTCTAACCTTTTTTACTACGGAAACTCATTTTTTTAATTTAACGACTTTTGTCTTCGAACACACATAAATACGGGACGTCCTTCTTGAACAATTTAAAGACATTCAACAGCCATTCTACAAAAACTTCTTTAATCCACCTTAGTTCTAATTTCAAGAACTAATTTGACATTCGACGTGGCCCACAAGTGTATGCCAGCAAAGCGAGTGGTTCAAAATAAAGAAGTGTAGGCAATGGTTCGCTTAGTCTATTCCACTTGGCCGGCTATTTAATCTTAAGTGGCCATTGATGGGGCAAACGCCACGCTGCGGTGATAAACAGATTACCAAGATTACTGTGTAAAGTACCAGCAGTTGGCCTATCTAGTCTTCAGTGTAGGCTGTACAGAGAATTGTTACTTTGAAAAAAAAAAAAAGAAATCAATTAAAATTGAAGGAGCGAGCATTTCGTGAATGGTTTTCAGTACGGAAACTGTCAGCATGAACTACCTATGATGTATTTGTCTGCAGTTATACAAATGTACATAAAGATGTAATAGTGATGGACAGAGTGAGGATACGTTGAAGCTGCAGTTTGACTGTAAGTAACAGGTTTCATTCAACAATTTGAAAATTGTCAAAAAACGCCACGTTTGAAGGTTCCCAATTAAAAACAACAAAAAGAAAATATCTGCAAAGATTCCACACATTTGCAGTTTTTTTGTCGTATCTGGGAACTATTTTATGCGCTTCGCACAGGTAAAATGCTCGAACGCCGTGTCCTTCGACTACAACGGTGGACTTGCAAAATGAGTTCGTTTTATGGACAAGAACTTCCGACAGCGACAAGAGACACACATTTTAATGTACATATGTAAATACGCAAGTCTTTGGGGGCTGACTCCTGCCGTCACGGTCGGGCAGCTTGCCGCATTTCAATTACGACTACTGACTACAGCGCGGCATCACCAACTACGCAACCAACACTAGTTGAGAGACCGTCGCCACCACAATTCACGATATCAGCACGCCACGGTGGTCGGTCTATACCTGAAGGCTCCTACTGCTCAGGGTACACGGTATGTCACAGTGGCAATGGAATCGCATTGTAGTGTGCTCACGCATACATGAGGGCGAGCTTGGTTTGGCTTGTGAAGGTCACAGCAATTGACGATTAAATTTCAACGCCACATTCAACAACTACACACTCATGCATATTCCGCTTGGGAACGAACATGTTTTGACCTGTCTGTGTTAACCGGTGTGCTAAACTGTTTAATAATCAACGGCATGACAGCTTGACATCTGCTTAACTCGACCGTCTCGCTATCCAGCTGCGCTTGTTTTTTGTCGCCTTAATAGACACTGATTCGGGTTCCCTTTCAACTGCTTGCTTTCCATGTATATCTCACATAGGTAGGAAGAGCAGAAGACGTTTTGCGTAAATGAAAATATTTGGTTGGTAATTAAAACTAAGCTTTGCAGAGAAAAATGAGTGCTAAGTAACGTTTTGAGGCAGCCTTTCTATCGAAGCATCCTAAAGGTCCCAAATGGTACTAAAAAACTGAAAAATATTTAAAAATAAGTTATAAATTTTGGAGAAATTGGAAAAGTAGATGAGGAGACAGAAATAAGGAGGAATCAGGTGCCACCTGCGAATGAGGACAAAGATAATGTCCTCCTTTTTGAGGCGAAACCAGTGCTCAGTCTAAGAGAGAGAGAGAGAGAGCTAAACAAATTTTGTTTTAAAAGAGGGGCCGACTTCAGAGATCTAATATCAAACGCAGCTATGCTATAATCAAACCTCTACTTTCACAAACGCACATCAGGAAAACATCAACTTTGATTTGAGCAATGTAATATTTACAGATGAGTCAAATTTTGTATTATTCAACCTCTTAAGCAACCGAGGGAGGGCCGTGAAGAGTTCGCTGATGAAGACCGTGCTGGGAGACCTACAACTTCGACAAACACCGACAATATGAGTATTCGTTTAATTGCCCGGATGTTAAATTTATCCAAATCTGTGGTTGATAATGTTATGGCGAAGCATTTGAACATGCGCGAGGTGTCCCAAAAGTGCTCAGTGAACACGTGTGAAAGTGACCCAATTTTGGAATAACATAGTCACAGGGGATGAGTCATGGATCTTTGACTATGAAGTTAAAAGTCAAGAATTTGGAGACGACAAATGGGATTCAAACAGCATGCAGCTCCGCTCTCAAGGCTATTGCAGAGAATGCCTTCCGTGACGCCTGCAATGCTTGGAAATCGCGCTGACAACGCTGCATCGACGCAGAAGAAGCCTGTTTTGAAAGTTTTTAAACAATTGTTGCGATTGGTTCAATAATTTTTTTAATTTACTCAGTCCTGTTACTTTCCCTACAAACCCTGTATAAAAAGGATTTAATAAAGTCGGCTGCAAACTTTGAAATAATCATAATTGGACATCGCAAAAATACAATGATACTAAACATAAGTGCAGACTCTCATACTCAATGGAAACAAGAAAGCTATATTTATGATTTAGATTAGATATCACAGTCACCAGACGCCAATCCAATAGAGAATGCTTGGACTTATGGAAAGCCAAAATATCGAGAAGACATTTAAGGTGAACTAGAAGTATTCGGCTACTCCAACATACCTGGAGATCGCTTCTTATGGAATATGCGGATATGTCATGCCACAAAACAAAACGCGAAAGATTGGAGCAGGTATAACACAACAATGTATTTTCTATAATTAGTTATACAATTTTTCACACTTTTCATTCTCAAAATTCATTGTATTTAAATTATTATATAAATAAAAATTCTGAAGAAAACGAAAACGTTATTTTTTGAACTAACTGTATATATATACTCACATTTTCGTAGATAAATATGACATTCGTTTTTTTAGTTTGTTTACCATTAATGCAAAGTAGTAAAATTATTGATGAGCTTTGATTTTGGTTAAAGGCGCAATCGTCAATCGTTCCAGCAGTATTTAGCTATTCCTCAGCCTCATCTTTCCTCTCCCTAAGGAGCTTTTTCAAAAATATTTCCATAATATTAATTACTTTACATCCCCGCCTAATTTTATCCCCATATCTGGTCCCGCTTTGCTAAAGCCTTTTAATAATTTTCAAAGCCACATAATTTGTAAATGTTCCGCGAAAAGTCTCCTCCGTACTTTATCGCAATTGAATAACATGATTTATGATAAAACATGATTTAGACCACACCTTTGATTCCGCAAAGTCTCAAAAATTTAAAGAAAATTTATAAGAGAAACCGGAAGGATCAGATAGGCGGCTGTAGCATTACTTGTGATTACTTCTACAGCGGCAAGAAAAATGAGCTGCTGATGATTTCGTTATATAATTTATATAAAAAGCTGTTGTATATATGTATGTTGACTTCTTCCTTGCAGTTGCCATCATGGCAGACGCTCCACTTCTTCGACAAGCTCCGGATCGCGCCTGTGGTCTCGTTGGCTGCTGTTGATTCGCTTAATGATGAATGCTGTTTAAATACATTTAGCATAAATCGTGTTATTGTATTTTCTCTAGCGAAAGCCATTTCGACGGCTGACAAGACATTTCGTTTTTATTTCCTCACTTGCCGTTATGCGTTCCACAATCGTCATTATATTTTTTTCTTGGCTGCGATTTTACTTTGGTATTTTATTCTTCATTGCTGACTTGTGCGCACTAATGCGGCTTATGGGCATTTCATGACCAAATGTCTCGGTCGACATTTTATTACTATGAACTACTTGTTACTTATTGAGCGACTTTTTCTTTGTGCCGGACCAGTAGTAGCATCTAATCGCCTTTGCAAGCGCACTGAGGGCGGGAAGCAGCTACTAAATTAAACAGTAAATTAGCAAATAACTCACGAAATTAGGCTGTGTTCACACACAATGGGCGAACAATTAGACAAAGCGAATTGTGTGCAATTACAAACTCTCTTTTCATGTCGTAACTAAGGCCGATTAGTATACTCGTATATGCTTATCAATGAGTGTATATTTATCAGAACATATGTATATAGACATATATAAGTTTATATCATAAAATTTAGTAGGTTTCCCAAGAATCCACAGAAAAAGTATAACAGTGCATGTTCTTCATAAAGTATTATAACTTGCAACCTTACAAAAAAATCCGATTTTTTCACCATCAAATTTATTCATAACCGCGTTGGTCCACTTTTTATACCTAAACCTAAAAGCAATCAGCAATTGAACTTTTCTGAGTTCTTTTAAAAGCAATAGAACAGCACTCAGGTTGACAGCATGCAAAGTTGCGGTCGTTTCTTCCCAGGGGAGCACCTCACTCATGCTCATGTAGTTTTCAACAAAAAAAAATTTTGAATGAGTAATTTACTTAAATTGACTCTGAGAGGACAGTTCTAACATTCATAAATTTGATTAATACGCTTCGTTTGATTTTTATGAGTGACAGCGAGGGTTCGTAGGCCGAGTGCTTGTTATTCTCCTATTCTCAAGGGAAATTATAAGAGCAAATAAACAGCACACCGGAAGTGGGGCGTCCATTTCCACGCCCGCAACTAAAACCGAATCAGAAAAAAACCGTAAATATATTTTTAAGCATGTTTCTTAAACGTCTAAGCTGCAAGCATTAAGTTGACATGCTTATCCTTACAAATGTCCTCTACACAATGCCAACAGTGATGAAGAGCTGGAAACGAAAAGCCGCGGTGAAGTGAGGCATCTGAAGTGGCAGCAGCTTAAAATACGCCTCAGCATTGTTGCTTCTGCCGCTGAGTTGGCTAACAAAACGATTTGTGTACTTCCTCAAGAACACGAGTGTTGGTATGGGTGTAGTTCCATACCTCCACACACACATACACACACACACATAGGCGCACATAATGCGTCAGTGTAGCTGCAAATGTGCCAGATAATGAACTTGCAGCAACGACCTTTTTCCACTGCCGAAAGCATGTGAGCTTGAACGGCGTCTGCAGCAGCCAAGTGTCGGGAAATGTTAACGTGCAACGAGTGTGTGTGGGTGCATGACAGCATTTACTAATATATGTAGAGGAACAAATGCGGATTATTGTATTGTTATAAATTTTTCTAGGCGCATTAAGTGCGTGGTTACAAGCGTGCACATTCAGGCAACTGCAACGCAAGCCGAACTGCGAAGACACGCAAAAGGCTGAAGCACGAACGCAATAAATACAAGAAAATGAAATTTGCAAGGCACAAACCCACACACAGTTGCAACGCTACATAATAATAATAATATTATAATATATTTGTAAGCGCTTTACACACACCCTCACAAGAACAAACAGACATACCGGTCAGTAGTTGTGTTAGTTTGAGTTTATGTGGTTGGGCGGAAGTGGTTGTGAAATAAGGTTAAAAGCCACTTAAAGCACATCCAACTTCGTGCGCAGCGCAACGAACTTGCATTATTTCGCCGTGAGCGGGCGAGCGGAGGCGGTGAAGGGCGTTAGCTCAAGTAAGTCACTGGCACAACTGTCAAGTCGCTGCAGTGAAGCATTTCTTTGCACATATCATCCAGCTCACCGTGGGTATATCATCAGCCATAGCGGAGCTTGCAACTAAGTTCAATGCAACTATGCAAAACAACAAAGACAACTTTCGCGAGTGTGTCAATCCCGGCGGTAAAAAGTGACGATGTTATTTTATTTCTTTTCAACAGATTTCGTGGAATAATCTAAGAAAACTGTGTGTGAACATAAGCTAGATGTCATATGTTTAAAAGAGCAACCGAAGTTGCTTCCCATTGTGATATCGTTTTTCTAGATCTTTGCCTTAACCTTCAGCTTTATCATGCTAGTATACCGTTTCTACAACTGTAAACTTTTCCAGCAGGGCAGTGGGTGTTCCACTACTGGTGCACCCGGTACGCTTCGCTGATTTGTGATTCTACACCAATAATATTGCTTGCTTTGCTCTGGTGCAAATTTGCTTGTCAAGCACCGCGGCTAAGTTATTCATATGGAAATATTTGCTCACACACATTTAAATGTAATCATAAAAGAATCGCTTAAACTCGCAGATAAAATAAAAAATATATTCTTATGCATATAAGCATATGCTGCCACGGAAATGGTAATGGCAATAGTTGGAGGACTTTAAATATGCATGAAATATTCATATGCAAGTTAAAAACATTAATGCCTTGCTTTTCAAAAGCAATCACCGTTATAGTGAGCAATAAGCCAAAGCGTTTTATTGCCTCTTGTGCTCAGTTGTGAATTGATAATAAATATAAAGACAATTTCTTTTTTAAGTTTCATAATAGATTCCTTCTTCTGAGTAAGTTTAATACGTATAGCCTGCCGGACCACTGAGTTTTCCAAATATTTTCAGAAACCTACAACAATAAAAATGGCGTCTCATGGTAAGTTTTAAACTTTGCTGCGATTTATGTGCTTTTAAGTACATTTTTAAGGGCGCCTCAAAGCAACCCAATATCGCCGGACCAAGCCGCCTCTTTAGCTTCCTATCTTCATCTGAATAAAACCGTGTAGTTCTCTTTATTCATGCCTATTATTTGCACTGGGGAACTTTTGCAGGCACCACTTCCCGCAAAGCTTGACAACATTCCCCAAATGCGTATCAGCTGAAGCAGCCGACTGGTTTGGCTAAGCGGAAAATTTTGTGTGCGGATGACAGGTGTGCCTCGCGCTGTCATCTATAAAAGCTTGTGGAAAATTGCAGTTAGAAAGGTATGCTGGCGACAGCAGATATGCCAACAGGCGGCAGCTGGCATCTCACTGAACTTGTCAGTAGCAATAATCGCTTCAGCTGTTGGTGTTGTTGCCGCGATAACTGGATTGCATTGCGTGCCGGAATGACAGCTGTGCCGCCGGTGTTTGTGAAGTTTTTAAGCTCAGCGCACTTGAACATGCGGCATGGCGTGCGGCACAAGTGGCGCCACACCTAGCCACTACGGTAGCCAGCATATATACAGTTGAGGCATTCAGTGATTGAATAATTATTGGTGGCTATTTATGACAAGTGTCATTAAGCAATGCAATGGGGCCGCAGTTAGGCTTGGTGGATTTGAATTTGTACCATTTGCCAAAGTGTTGACTTTTTAATTTTCGCGATGTATGTTATTTGCGTAAAAAAGTGCGTCTTGAGGCAATTTCAATTTAATGTATATTACTTGTCACCAAAAAGAAATGCTTCCACGAAAAAAATTTCGTGATAACTGTTAATATTTGCGTAATTTTAACAGCAGGCTTTGCAAATATCTAATCTCCTATAATGAAAGATATAAATATTTTTCGTGACAAAGTGGTGGAATTAACAACCGGATTCCTTGATGGCTGTCAGATTATTGAAATTCATGTTCAATACACAAACTTTGTCCGATTGAACAATAAGGAAAAATATAAAACAAAATCCACAAAATTGACTTGCCACACTCCCAAAAAATACTGAGTGTAATTTACCCATTATGGGCACGCCCTATACTCCTTCGTTTAGCTAATTAAGCCATTTGTTAAGTCTCAAAAGCAAATTAATCAAAGTCACGAATGTTCTGGCAAAAGCGACAGCTGAACCGAGCCAATCACTACCACACACAGGCGCACCGTACATCCACCAATGACATAAATCTGTACAATTTTACAAATCGCATTTTTTGTGATCGATTTAGGATACTTTTTCACTTTTCATTTCCTTCATTTCATCAACCAAAACGATTTAAATTAAATCCCAAAACACATTCCCGACAAGCGGCTACAAGAAATTCACTCGTGTAAATATAGTAAACAGTCATCTATACATGTATTGTGTATGAGTACATGTGCATGGACGATTACTTTTATTCACTGGAACTCAAGCGAACTGAAAAGTGAATAGGAAGCGCCATGCACACATACAAATGTAATAGGACACACATACATATGTGTATACATATATATAATATATTTTGTTCAGATTGAATTTCCTGGCTCATTTAACACGATGGCAAGCGCCGTTACTCCAACGAATCGCACGATGACACGACAAACAAGCAACAAAGCGAGCGACGGACAGAGCTTCGGACCGCCAACTGGGCACATAACCGGTGAAAAAATGGTCGAAGAAAAACGGTGGAAAGGAAAAATGGCAAAAGTATTGTAAAGCTTTGGCAATATTGAGTGTGTGAAGCGAGTGGGCGGAGCTGCTGGGTCTGATCCACAGTAAACACTACAGCACAGACAATACAGACGAGCAGTCTCCTGAGATTGTAAGCATAATGATAGAGCGGTGGACGGAGTCTAAAATAGCGGGAATACATATACATACATACCATATGTAGGTAATTATCTAAAGATGCATGTTTGTCATTGATTGATTTCCTAAGTCAACAAATGTCTGCGGCAGCGCCGTCATTACATCCTCATTTCGGTTTGATATCCATCCTCGCCCGGTTAATATCTAACTCGCCACTACTCGAATAGTTAAAAACCCGCTACACACGGGTAATCCAATGATGGCCACACCTATCGCAATACCATCTACTGGGTGTTTGGTTCCTTACATCGCATCCCCATTACTTTCCGAATTGCATAGATTTTCTGTCAAATTTAATACTTGGAAAATACATTATTCATGATTGCACATGCGAGCAAGCATCAAAAGGCTTCGCACAGCACAATGAGTGATGATGTATTACAAAATTAAAAACTTTTGGAGCACGATTTCTCACATTGCCAGCAAAGTTTTCAGGCACAAGCAACTAAACAGCTTACACGCACATGGTGCACTAATGTATTTACTACAGTTTCTTACATCCGTCTTCATAGCCATCACTGGCAGAGCTTGAGGGATTCATCGTAATTTCATACTCATTAAAAATTCGTTTTCTTACTCTAATATTTAACACGTTTGAGAAAGTTATATTGCGGCGGAAGGAACTAGCAGTGGGTGAATTAATTTACAGCATACATACAGGCGCTTGAACCATATTATTACCATCCATTCACACGTCACAAGTGCGGTTATGCGCCAACTTTTCTAATATTTAAAGTAATGCGATATTTTGGTCTTTTCAACTTCAAAAGTTTAAATTTAAATTTTAAATTTTTATTTGTTTGTGCCTCCACTTATTCATAACTATATTAACGAAGGTTATATTCATTTAAAAAATTTTGCTGGCGTAATTATTGATTTGGTTTAATCGTTCGAGCGCATAGTTGTTCGTGTGATCCGATACATACATTTGACAAAAAAGTACCCGGAAATTTTAAATAAAATGCAAAGTTTAATTATTCATCAATATTTATTATGTCGCCTTTAAAGTAATCGCCACCAGATTGGCACTTACATATGTCAACGATTTTTCCAATCTACGAAACACTTTTGAAGATTACCTTTAGCTCGTTCAGCGAGTTTTGTTTTATCTCTTCGATCGACTGAAAACGGGTTCCACGGAGCGGCAGTATTCGTTTGGGGAAGAAGAAAAAATCAAATGGAGCCAAATCTGGTGACTCGGTGGTTGATCGATGGTATTCATTGCATTTTTGGCTTTAAACTTTGTCACAATCGTACCTTTTTGAAAAAAAATCAGCATTATCGGAACGAGTCGTGCAAGAACGCGTTTCATACCAAAAATATCCACTAAAATCAATCGAATGGACTCACGAGAGATGTCGAGCTCTCTTTCCACCTCCTAACACTTGTCTGACGATTTTCAAGCACCATATCTTTCTGTTTTTTAATATTTTCTTCAGTTGAAGAGATCGAAGGTCGTCCAGAACGAGACATGTCTTCAACGATCTCTCGACCGTCTTTGATGGCTTTGTCCACCCGTAGGTTTATGTTTTTGATAAAACTGAATCACAGCAGGCCTTTTCCAAAATGCGCAACGATTTTGGATACTGAATTAGGTTATAAATACAAAATTTGAGACAGATTCTTTGTTCGATATTTTATCAATTGTAAATCGCAGTGCACTACTGAAGCGTACCGACTTAAGCAGCTGCTGTAACTATGCTAGTTGACAGTTATGGGTCATATTTGGCATAGCAATTAAGGACAGTCTTACAAAACTAAGCAAAATACATTTTTTTTTTAAATATCATTTACCCGGAGATTTTAATTACAATTTCCGGGTGCTTTTTTGCCACAATTTATACCAAACCGAAGCTACTAGTCCTCTGCTCCTTTTAAAAAATAATGACAGATACCAAAGACAAATATATAGAAATATAAACAAATGTCTGACATTGACAGTATACTCCATTTGGATGCTCACATTAAAACTAACAGTTCTTTTCCAGTCTTTAAATGAAGACACTATTAAAATAAATGGTTTGCAATTACTGCGCTTTCCTGCGCTTAAAGTTTAGAAGAACACTTGCCGAATTAACCAACTGCAAATCGGATAATTGCCTAATTAAGTTCTTCAGCACCCTGTTCATTCACAGAACTTTTCGCCAAGCAGAACCAAAACCAAAAAAATCACAGCTTAATTAACCCTTTGATAAGTACTTAAACTATATTAAGTGTGCACAAGCCGCACACATGTACACACAACTGTGCATTGCACACGCTTGTGGGAGAGTGTGTGTATGTGTGCAAAAGCGGCCGAGCATATCCACGGCGCAGTGAGGAAGGTCGCGCAGCACATGAAAGGCCGAAACGCGTTTTAATTAAAAATTATTTTTATCTCACTTTCGCTTTTGAATATACCTTCTCACGTTACGCTCTATTGTTGACTTCATTCTCCGCAGGAAAAAAGCGATGGTCAGCATGGAAGGTCAGTTTTTGGTGCGACAAACATATGACGATGAAATCACCTACAATCTCATTGGCGCGGCGGTGGAAATTTTACGTGAGTACAGAACGCCTACATACCTATACACATACATACATATATATATAAATACATATGTAACGGTGTAAGTCCGACATGCTTACTTACAAATTGCAATGCTATATACACTGATAAGCATAATTAAGCGCTCTCGCTTACGAGCTCTAACAATGGGGGCTGTAGATAATGTCACGATTTATTATATTTCTGCTGTTTTTGCCGCTTTTCCCATTTCGCCCCTCTAGACATACCAGCCGATGATATATTGGAGCTCTTTGGTAAGACTTTTTTCGAGTTCTGCCAGGATTCGGGTTATGACAAAATTTTGCAAGTGCTGGGCGCCACACCGCGCGACTTTCTGCAGGTGAGTACACAAATACACAAAGAACAGTTAATCAGCTCCGCTATTTTTCATTATTTTCACAACCGCACACCAACCACTCACGAATTTAACTTATCTTCGTTTTCTTTCTCATTACCAAAATGTTAGTCAGTACGTAAAAATAATATACAAAAAGTATAAAAGTCAAAACCGGTGATAAAGAAGTGAAATATTTATGTTGAACCGGTGAAATATAAAAGATATATTAATGGATGATATAAAACCAAATAACGTCTCTAACAATAGTCTTAAGCTCTGTGAGAAAATGGATGTTAATGGCATTTTGTGTGACCTGATACTGATTATTTACTACAAACTTACTCGGCCAGGTATATAAATTAGGCTCTGGAGCATTTGTGAAGGTTGTGCAAGCCACATGCATCGTGGCTGCTAAGTTTTTACATCTTAACCTACTCTCAACTAAAGAAATCGGCCTTTTAATAGCTGAGAAAGATATTTTCAAAGTTAGCCCGTGAACTTCAAAATACGAAGAAAATGATAGAAATAAAAGCATGTTGTATATAAATATAGAAACTAAGTTATTCTAATTTATTGAAAACCGAAAAAAGTTTTTTTAATGACGTTAGCGAATCTGTCATCGGACGGGATAACATAGTTTAGACATAAGCCCGGTACTTTTTGAATAAAGAAATAAGTATGAATGTACTAAGGCAAAATATTCAGCCAAATAACTAGATTTTACAGATGAAAAACTTGTTTATATTCTTCACTGGTGCTCTTCTATAATATCTGTGCCGCAAATGGCAATACTGGACATACACTTTTATAATTTTTTTTAAGATTATGAGTTTTATGTTGAGAGTATGTCTCCTACGTTAATTTCATTTCATTTTATTGTAAGTCTTCGCTTCTTCAAAAGTGTTGCAAAAATACCTGCGTCCAATTATACTTGCTTACTTGCCCGATTCTCCATCTTCCTCTTTAAAGCTTCTCAGAGTGCGAAACCGCAAAACCAATACTGTAACGGTAGTTCCGCACTTCCTGTCATTTGGCATCAGTCAATTCGATTCCTGCGCGAGCCAGACACAGCAACACACAATCCATAGACTTATAACGCCTTATCACCACCGCCATTCATGCCACGCACAGTCTGAGTGGTTCAGCATTTCGCCATAATGGAAATTTAAATTGAATTTTATCGCAATTTCACTGCAAGTGTCCATTTATTAATGCACTTTATTATCTTCCTCACCTGTTTCCATCTCATTCGTAAACATATCATTCAAAAATTTCACTCTTCGCACTTTTATCATGCACTCTTACGATTTTTCACAGAACTTGGATGCGCTGCATGACCATCTGGGCACCCTTTACCCCGGAATGAGGGCACCTTCATTTCGCTGTACAGAGAAGGATGGCTCACTCTTGTTGCACTACTACTCGGAACGTCCCGGTTTGGAGCACATCGTGATTGGTATTGTTAAGGTGAGTCAACTACAAGCGAAATTTTCGGAAGCAAAGGGAAACGCAAGTAAACACAACCATAACTTGAAATGCAACAGAATAGAAATTAGAACCTGAATAGTCCGTATTGAGGGGTAGTTTTGTAGTTCTGAAAAGTTTATAGAAGAGATTAACCGCTTTGTAGTTCAACTAAAATAGACACTTACTGAATAACTGGCAACAAAAGTCTTTTGATGAAAATTTAAAAGAAAGAAATGGCATTGGCCTTAAAAGCAGACCTAAAAATGTGGATTAAGAATCAATTTCAACTACATTGAAATACTCTCAATTTGCCTTAGCGAGAGAGCATTAACGCATATTTTAAATCCTGTCAAAATGGATGAAGCCTCTTGCTGGGGTCTAAAATCTCATCACTTTTCAAGTAAGGGACAGTTTTGGCAAGATGAAGCACCAAAACTAAAATACTAAAGCATACGACGAAGTTTTCTTGTTCAAAATAAAAACATATTTACTGCTCTCCCTCTCCAAAAAAATATTCAAAACATGCTCTTAGCTCCTGCAACCACAACCAACTCGTTCCAGGTACATAAATTATCGTACAGATTCAGGTAATCTTAGACCGTTACCACCATACGAGTATATATATGAATGTTAATGCTCCACGCAATAATTCATTAGGGCTTGTGATATGCTGAGCTCGTGTGTGTTATCTCAATAGAATTCCTACAAATCGTTCCAGGCGGTGGCATCCAAACTGCATGGTGTCGAGGTGGAAATTGAGATCGTCAAGCGGAAAGGTGATCCCATCGATGAAGAAGACCGCACAGATGTATTTACGCAACAACAACAACAGCAGCAGCAGCAATCAAGTAGCACAATACCAACTGAAAATCTACCAGAAGAGAATAACAATCACAATAACACCAATAATAATGCCAGCAATAACAATAACAACGAAAACGATGCGGATGACGACGATGATGTGGTGGTGTTATCAGCCGCAGATGTTAGCAATAAAAAGCAAGGTAAGCCACACATACAGACACCATTTCGAAACAGCAGGCAACAACAAAAACAAACATACTGTACGTGGGGGGATGTGAGTAATCTAATAGCCCCGAGTCAAATGACTGCAGAAGCATGCAAACGAGAAAAGTGAGATAATTCCACTTTACTCGGGACATATTTCCACATATTTATGGCTTAATTGAATCAGGCCAACAAATGGCTCAATTTCGCACACAATCACACAGACACACACCGCAGCACAGTCACGGCAAATATGCAAATCTGCAGAAGCTTTGCAGGGGCGGCACGTCCCAAATCCATTTTGAGTGAAATCTTCTATACCGCAATCAATTAATTTCAACCAGCTACCCAACAATAACAAACATATACTAAACAAACTTATTTCATATTTTGCTTCTCTTCTACACGAATTTCCAATCACTGCTTTCCACAGCTCGTTGTCCTTTTGGCCGCACCAAATCGCACTCGGCCTCGTCGATGAGCAGCGGCGGCAAGCAGGCGGATAGTTTCGACAGCGACCCCGACAAACAGGAGCAGAAATGTTTGCGTTTGCTCAAAAACAAGAGCGACGACATCGAACGCTACGATCATGTGCAGTTTCTAATACGTGAAATCGGCACCAGCAGCAGCAATGCCACGGCGGGTGCCGGCAACGCTACCACAACGGCCACCACGTCGCTGGCGTCGTCGGCGAGCGGGGACGAGCGCGCGATAGCCACTTGCCGGGAGGAGGCCAAGGAGCCGCCGGATGAGATAGACTTTTTGTGTGAAGGTGAGGAAGATTCAGAGTGCACAAGCACTAGCAAAGAGATTGATCTGCCGGATGAAGTGTATTTTATAAGCGAAGGTGAGCACTGAATTGGCTCTTAATACAGTTTGTAAATTGGTTGCAGTCGAAGCGTCATTGTGATGCGCTCTTGCATAAATATGAATTGCTGTTTGCCATGTAAAATAGTCGATGTGAAATTCAGTATTCTGCAAAATTATGTATTCCAAATTTATACTGTCAACATACATACATACATATGTATAAAATATTGATTTTGTGTCTAAAAACGTTTGCGATGCTACATACCTGTACTGGGTGGTGTGCCAATGCTAATGGTGATGGTAATTTATTCTGTGCTTGTCCTATGCTTGCTCTTCATTTGGTTTGTATAAAGATGTCTGCTTTAATTTCCATAAGTTTGTGTGTATGTGTTTTGAAGTGATAAATGTAAAGGCAAAATTTGTATGTGTGTTCAGTTAAATTATGTGTGCATTGATTTTGGCATTGTAACAATAATTTTGATTTCAATTTTCAAATTCTTTCAATAGCTGTCCTTATTGTAACAACAGCTGCTCATTCCTTCCATTTTGTCTACCCGAACGAAAAGTAAAGTAGATAACCAATGACTATAAAACATATATTGGGTAGAAGGAGAAGACTTTTCGTATTTTTCAGTTATCGATTTTTGAGATAACAGCTTCCCATTTTAGTAAATTTCCCAAATGTGCCTAGTAATTTATTAATAACTAAATTACAAAGCAATCCAAACAAAGAAACGTAAACTTTCGATCGCAGCCCTAAAAGCAATTTCACAGTCTAAAACTGAGTTTCAGAAGGCTTACAACTCACGATTTACTATTTCTTATTTTAATATTTTAAATATCTACTAAAAACCTTACGAAGTTTATGAAAATAATTGAATACCGTTAAAACTTATTTCAGTCCGACATAAAATTTTATATAATTTTTTCGTAGGTATTCAGTACCTCGAAATGAGGCCGGCGTCATTTGTTTATCATTTCATAAATAACACGGTCCGGAAGGCCTTCGAAACTGTCATTAAATTACAAATAATCTCCATTTTCTCAACCAAATGTTTTAGTTTAAATTTTTTTTTCCAATTTTCGCAACATCACACAATCATTTCCTTTCGAAATTCATTCGTTTGTTTAATTCGAAATGCTCTTTTGGTTCAAAAGCACAATGTATAATACATATAATCGGTATGAATGTGGCATGCTGCATAAAGCTTTTTACTTAAAACAATATTTGGCTGCATTTCCAATAGCAAATGATAACGCAGATAAATATTATTTTTTCACCTTTATTCATGTCCACTCAACCGTGGAACGCAGCGCCGCTTATCTCGCCCGCCACATTCTGCAAGGTGTTCCCATTCCACTTGATGTTCGATCGCCAAATGAAAATTGTGCAGGCCGGCAAATCCGTTTCGCGCGTCATTCCAAGGTAAATTCAAACGTTGACACAAACAACAATACAAACAACAGCAATGTGCAAAATATGGCATATGATGAAACAATATGTCACTGCAAACTACGCAGTTCATCACAAAAGACACGCACACAACTACATATACATATAAAATACAGTTTATTTCTCTTTTCATATTCTATTTTATTTCAAAATATTGAATTGTTCAATGCTTTCACAGAGTTGCGGTGGAAAACTGTTCCATATTGGAGGTACTCGAGGCCATACGTCCGCATTTACAGTTAAGCTTCGAAAACATTTTGTCGCACATCAACACCATTTACGTACTGCAGACGCGTCAAGGCGCGATGGGCAAGCATGAACGGTACCTGAGGTTAAAGGTGAGTTCTGGATAGCGCGAGATATGAAGCGGAGAATTTCTTTCAAAATTAAAATATAAAATTTTTTATATACTATATAATTGCTCCAGATATATATTCGTATATTTTTATTTGATCCTAATCAATTGGATATTTTCAGGGTCAAATGATGTACATACCAGAATCTGATCGCATATTGTTTCAGTGCTATCCCAGCGTCATGAATTTGGATGATTTGACAAAGTAAGTATTTTACATATAGTTGGATGTGTTGGAAATAAAATTGTTTGTTTTTTTTCTAAAAAATAATACAATCAAATGAAATGGGGAGTCAATTAAATTTTTCAGCCATTTGATTGAAATTAAGTCCGGAAGTTAAACGATATTTAGAGATTTGAATACGTAGGTTGACTTTTAAAGTGACTTTTATAGTGTTGCAATCCAAATCACCACAATTTTATCGAAAATTTGACACTTTTAATGGTTTGCATACTCAGAACGTTTTCACATACGAGCGCTGTTTGTGTTTTTAACAGTAACTTAAAATATTTTTCTCTAACAAGGGAATGAAATTAGAAGCAATTATTTTTTACAACTTTCTGCTAATTAAAAGATGAACTTAATTCAATTTTTGGCGATGAAGCTCCATCAAGGACCAGTGTTTATCGATGGTATAGTGCATTCAAACTTGCTCGAAGATCACTTCGAGAGGCATATCATGAAAGCCGTCGAAAAGCAGTTGATATACCGGAAAATACAGTTATTATGAAAAATTGCTTTCACCGACTTCGTCGGAGGCTATTCAGGTATGCGGTTGCCAATGTCACATACCAAGACGTGACATTCACACCTCGTACCCGAATGAGACGGAGAAAATGACTGCTATCAGAGCATTAAAGAACAACAAAACTCCTGGGCCGGATAACATTAACCCAGAACTCCTAAAAGCTGATCCTCAGACGACTGCGCAGATACTGTTTCCTCTACTTAAAGATATTTGGGCCTCAGAAAAGATACCAGACGAGCTGAAAGAAGGTGTTATTATTCTTCTTCCGAAGAAGGGAAATTTATCGGAATGTAAAAATTGGAGAGGAATAACACTATTAAGTATGGTGAATAAAATAATAACGCACATAATTGAAAAAAGGGTTTATCTGATTCGCTGATGCATGGGCTACGTAAAGAACAAGCTGGTTTCAGACCCCATAGCTCATGTGTCGATTACATCAACACTTTACGAGTGATTGTAGAACAGTCGGTAGAGTGGCAAACTCCGCTTTACCTTTGCTTTATCGATTTTGAGAAAGCATTTTTACACTCTCAAACATGATGCGATTTGGGGAGCCCTAGTATGCAAAGGAGTTCCCCGGGAAAAATTTAAATTTAAACCCAATAAAACAGCTGTGCTCAGGGGCTAGTTGTCGAGTAAGGTGTGGAAATATTTTAAGTAGCGGCATACAAGTTAGGACTGGTGTCAGACAGGGGTGCGTGCTATCTCCCCTTTTATTCAATTTGGTATTGGATTTGGTTATGCGTCAAGCGTGTGCGACTAACAGAGGAATATCTTGGGGTTTAAGCCTTGAAGATTTGGACTATGCGGATGTTATCTGTCTGTTGTCCCATAAATATTCGCACATTTCCGTGAAACTTGAAGCTGTTAGTGATCTCGCCGCACAAACTGGACTTAAAATTAATATAGCGAAGACAAAATTCATGCGCATCAACACAACCGAAACGCCAAACCTACAGATCGCTGGAACATGCCTTGAAGAAGTCGACGAGTTTTGCTATTTAGGTACATCATATCTAAAAACGGTGGATCAGCAGCCGATATACGAAACCGTATATCCAAAGGTCGCGCCGCCTTTGGAATGTTGGATAAAGTCTGGAGATCAACACATATATCCATACGTACGAAGTTAAAAATATTCGAGTCAAGCGTGAAATCCGTTGTATTATATGGTTGCGAGACGTGGAATATTGCAGCGAATGTTTTACAATCGCTGCAATCCTTTTTTAATTGATATTCTGGCCAACTTATTAGCAATGCTAACCTCTGGACCGTAACAAACACTACTGGTTCACATCGAAATTCGACGTCGTAAATGGAAATGGATCGGCCACACTCTGCGAAAGCCTCACGACGACATTAGTAGAACAGCGCTAGATTGGAATCCGTAAGGAAGCCAAAGACGCGGGAGACTGGCCAACACCTGGAAACGGGAAGTCGAAGCAGAAGCACAGATAAATGGTTATTCTTGGAGAGAAATTAAATTTTTAGCTGTAAATAAAATGAGATTATAATTTGTTTATTGAAACCCTACGTTCCACCTAGGAACTACGGGAAAATATATATATATAAAATATTGATGCTGCGCCCAAACTGATAATGCAAGATTGCCATGTGACCTATCGGGACTTAGATAACTATGGGAAATGGTGGGACTAGCATACATTAATATTACATAAACATTTCACTTAAAAAAAAGATTCACTATAAATCCCAATCGATTTGTCAACCGCTCAAAAAAGATTCGTGTCCATTGGTCGAGAGAAATGTTAACAAAATGAGATATCGATGCTTCGAAACACGTCTGTGACATCGTGACAGATGATCGTGGATTTGGGCTATGACCTCGAAAGGAAAGAACAGTCGATATAACGCGTGTTTCAAGATGAGCCGAATGGTTGCCTGTTTTTTTTTTTTTTGGAAAAACTGAACATGTCGCACCCATAGCACTTTAAGAAGGCAGAACAGTAAATTTTGAGTGATATGAAACCAATTTGTTCGCTAGTTGTCTTTCAAGAAATAAGGAAAACCAATCGCCGAAGAGGATCACACTTCAACCCCGACAATGCTAGCTCTAACATATCGACTGAAGAACTGCTTATTTGAGCACTCAAAACATCGATTTGATGAGTCATCGTCCCTATAGTCCTGACTTGGCACCAAGTGACTTCTTTTTATTCCCGTCCGTAAAAAATAAACTAGGAGGTCAACGTTTTTTTTCTGAAGAGGCGACTGATACGCTCAAAAGGGATGTTTGGGAGATAAATCAATCAGAGTGGCAAAAGTGGGTCAACAATGGCTTCAAACGGAAAAATGTATAGATCTTATTAAAGAATAAGGCGATTTTCGATTAATAAAACTCGATTTTGTTCTCGAATCCCGAAATTTAAGAGGTAAAAAGATTTTCTATAAAAAAACTGCAGAAATTATTCAATGGTTAACTATGTTACTAAAATGAAATAAACGCTGCTAAAGGGAATAGTTTTGTTCACTTAACGGTTGTTCGTATCACCTAAAACTAATCGAGAAAAGTATAGGGTTATGTATATATGTTCCCGAATATACTTGAGTAATGGAATGAAATTGGTCTAGACCATAGGCTAAGCCCATTATCCCCATTTATAATGATTACCGTTTCTTTGGATGATATTTTCTTAAATTTCTTTTTTCAATATACTAAATTTTGGTTGAGTTTATATCAAATGTAACTTATTTGAGTTTATTAGGTTGCTTTTAATACGAAAATCTAGAATGAGATACCAGATATGATTGTAGTCTTTCTTTAAATCTCTTTTTTGCCCAAAATATGCATGCCTAAAGTATGTAAGTCTCATATTGTGAACTCTTACGAAGCAATTTTAATATAATGCTTTGCCATCACCTGAAGGTACTCGTATTTCCTCAGCTTGTACCCCAGAAAATTGCGAAAGTATAAAATTTTCGGTTACACCCGAACCTGGCCCTTCTTTATTTATTGCTATACCACTTCTTATTTCTACACAAATAACGTCGTTAAGACAATAATTCCCAAGACCGAAGACGAACAAACTTTGCAAGACTATTTACTGTTATTCATACTCATAATCATAATCACAAGTTTGCCTTCAAATAAATTGAAGGAAGAATTATCGGTGAATGTTTCACTATAGAATCCCGCTTTCTGTAAAATAAATTTCGTTGTAGCTGATTTAAGGAGTAGTTGACAGAACTTTTATCTGTCAATACAGCGTTTGCACACAGTCAACTAGAAAACTAATTCACAAAGCTCCTTCAGATTCATGTCAAATTTCACACGCCTTCACATTCAGACGCATAAACAAATCTGAGTCAAACCCAACATGTCTAGCAAAACAATAAGGCATATATACCATAAATGTGTGTATCCCATAGGTTACTCCCCAACCGATGCACACACACCACAAAGTGCCATAAAGCGCCTAAAGGCATGCCTTGTTTGCATGGACCACATGCTATGTTCACGTACTCGTACACATCTCCGAAGCAGTGGATCGTCATACGCAGTAAAAAACACAAACATAGCGCATAAAGGCCGCTTTAAATGCCTTTAATGGCTTACTTTGTCAGATTCTGTGTTTTACAAAATCAAATTTGGCTTGTTGCTGTCGGCAGCAGAACGCAACTTAAGAGAATAAGCGACGGCACAGCAGCAACGGAAGCGCTGGCAGTAAAAACCGGTACACCAATAACAGTATGCTTGCGAAAAACAATAGCAAGAACATATGCACAAATAAACAACAACAAAAATATAGTAGCAAGTTTATAGCACATTATATTTTACCAGGCAATTGGCACTTGGCCACTTCCCAACCGACTCTTTGGCTTCCACAAGTCGTTGGCTATTGGTGAAAGTATTTTGTGTGGACTTCGCTTTGTGGCAACACTGTTGAGCCGTTTTTCTTACATTATTGCTATCGAGCGCTTGCTATTTTTACAAGCATATCTGCTTTTTAAATCTACATCAGTTAACGTAAATACTTTCGGGAAAGAATTTATGCGAAGTCGAATTTTGTAATAACGCCCTCTCCGACATTGCAGTATTTGACAGTGGAACTTCAGTTTCAAGGTTATACTGTTATATATTGTACATGTTTTCATTTTGCAAAACAATTTCAGAACATTCTCTTTACCCATTATTAATGCTGTGCATAATATGTGGAAACTTAACGCTCTCACGTTTTACGGCGCACCTCCAAAAATAGTGTCATAAAAAGCGTTCATCACCAATACCTTTAAGTGGAAGTACCGTTTATTGGGCCAGCAATAAATGCTTAGCTAATAACGCGCGGCAGATGTTTCCACAATTTGCTGGAAATTATTTTTAGCTGAACCGTAGGGGGAAGTACTTAAAAATAGAAACAAAATTAAAAGCGAAATTTACGACTCAAATAACGAGCGAACAAGGAAGCTTAGGTTGTTGACGAACAAAATCACACAGCACCGGCTCCAGCGAGCCCAAAAGCGCGGTCGTGTAGGCGGCAAGTATACGTATTATGTGGCTAAGTGAATCGTTATGCCAAGCCATGAGCACCAGTCCTTCATCTCAACAAAACACTCAATATTTGACCGGCACTTTAAACCATTTTTAAGTGCCGTTTTATGAACGAAAGGGAAAATGTGCCAAATATTTTTTTACCTTTTTTTGTAACGGCTTCTCTGCTCTGCTCTGTTCGATGCAAGGAAACCTTTAAAATATTTACAAAACACTTCACAAATAATGAAAGCGAACGTCAAAAACAAGAGCGAACCAACATTCACATTACTTTTAATTTCTCTTGCAGAAAGGGTCTCTACATTTCCGATGTCCCGCTACACGACGCCACCAGAGATTTGGTGCTGCTCTCTGAAAAATTCGAGGCTGAGTATAAATTGACAAAGAATCTGGAGCTGCTTACCGATAAGCTGCAACAAGACCTACAGAGATTTGGAAAGCGAAAAGCAGAAAACGGACAGGTGAGTAAGGGCGACGAGACCATGTTGCAACCACACCAGCGGAAATGCATTTAAATATTTTTATATAAAATGGATGCGAATAATGAAAGGCTGCTTTTCAATTAAATAAAATTAAGTGTCCACATAAATTATTGCTTTGCAGGCTGCTCTACTCGGTTCTACCCAAATCGGTGGCCAATGAGCTGCGGCACCAACGCCCCGTGCTACCTAAACGGTAATTAATTAACGTACACTTAATTGTTGAACATAAAGCATTTATATTTATGACTTCGTTTTTACATTCAATTTTTGTTGTTTTTTATGTGGCAGTTATGATTCGGTGACGCTGATGTTCTCCGGCATCGTGGGCTTTGGTAAATACTGCGCTGAGAATACCGACGCTGAGGGTGCAATGAAAATCGTCAAAATGCTGAATGAATTGTACACGGTCTTTGATGCGTTAACCGATTCGAAGAGAAATCCAAACGTTTACAAGGTATAATTTTTTTCCGAGAGCAGGTGAACCGACCTACTAAATTCTCTGAAGGAAACCATTCACCAATTAGCTTAGCTGAAGATGCCCAGTGTTAGATTAAAAGCTATGAAAGATAATTTTCAAAATTTTAATTAAAAACACCCACCCCAAATTGACCCGAATATGTTGGTAATCCACAAATACTGGCATCCCTTCTACCTGTGTGTGCTCATTAATCAATCACATTTATCTACATACAAGCTTTAATCGCCTGAAAGCTGATAACTTACTCACTAACTTATTGAGTGAGTCTGCACCGAAATTTCGCTAGAACCACACGAAGCTGACACATGTGCTCGTCTTACATTGTACCCGCGTAGCTCCTGCTTCTGAGTAAATAGCGCAACGAAACGAAATGCTTCAGTGAATTAGCAATAACCAAGTAAAAACATAATGTTGTGAAGTAAAAACACGGTACACATAAGTCGTCTGTATATATGTATGTATGTATTGGCACGTTAACTTGGCGCTGGCGTGAAGTTACCGCCCGAGAGAGCACTCAATTTCCCCGAAAAGGCAGCACATCGAGTTACTGCCAAGACAGCCTCAGCTGCTGCGGCTTCATCAACACTTACAGCAACTCATAGCTGCACTTCTTCAACCACATATACATACATATGTGTATATAAAAGTATATACATATACATGCATGACTGCTATTAAATTTCACCTTCTGAGGGCTGTTTGGCATGCACGAGCTGTCTCAGAGCTCCACCTGGTGAGCAGATGTCTTTTTTAAGCATAGCAAAAGGCAAAATAAATTCACGATGTGCAACAATATGTGCTGTGCGTGAAAAATAAAGACCTTACCAGAAAGCGAAGTCTCAAATAACAGAGGAAAGGCATTGGAAAGGTCTTGAGTTAAAAATATTTAAGTTTGTTTTATGAATACTTTTTTCTATAATTGAGATATTAAGAGGGTTGGGACCCTGGCTACAATAACCGATACGTACTTCGTTTAAGGTCAAAAGTTTTGCACATTACCATTCTCCAAAGGAAAGCCCCATTTGAGTGCTCGATTTTTTCCACAATTTTAATTAAAAATTAAATTAAATAAAATGCAAAATGGAAAGAAAGTTAAAATCACTCAGCTACAGAAGCACATAAAAGGAGTTATTTATCGGTGTGAGACTTATTATGCTCCAACTTTCGCTTCGGCGCATCCGTGTGCTCTCCTCCTTGTCTTTGCAAACACGCACTTGCATATTGCTGATGCAACACCGCTCCTTCCGCCTGCAGCATTTCATTCTTTTACGCTTTTCCAGCAATTTTCAACTCCTTTCCTCCGTTACAGCACCCACTTGACCGACTAACTGAATCGTCACTCCCTCGCCGGCTGACTAGTTGTTGTACTCACTTAGCGCTGCGGAGGAAATTATGAGAATCGACGCCAAATTAAACTTTTTGCCAACAAAAATCTGGGTCATTTGTCAGGGTCGCGCATTCGAGTGAAAAAGCAAAATCTAAATAACAGTGCATACACCCATAAAAGGCTAACTTCACATACAAGTACCGTTATATTGTTGCAAGTGTACGACGACTTTATGAATGCCGCTCATTTCTGTTCGCTTCGTAACAGTGTCCGTGGAGTGTATGCACCAGTATGCATGTGTAAGCTGGTGGGGGCGCGTGAGCCGACCTGCCGGCATCCGTGGCTCCCACGACTTACACAACCACCACTTGCGGTTGCCATACAGCCATTAACGGCAGCCATAAAATAATTGCGCTTTTGTATGCACTCGACTTTATGTTTTCCACGAATCCACGTATGTATGTATGTTTGTAATTCGTATATATTTGTGCGTAGTCTTCACTTCTCCGCATCTTCGGGTAACTTCTTGTTGCATTGAAACGTTTACCCAAAGCGTGTGGATGCGTGTGTTCACTTACACTGTGTTAGGTCATTTGAAATATATAAATTTACATTGTAAAAATTGCAGTTTTATTGCCTTTGCAAACTTCCTCACATTAACTTATGCAATTTATTGCAGGTGGAGACTGTTGGCGACAAGTATATGGCTGTGTCGGGCTTACCCGATCACTGTGAAGACCACGCCAAATGCATCGCCCGACTGGCCCTGGACATGATGGATATGGCAAAGAATGTGAAAATGGGCTCCAGTCCCGTGGTAAGTAAAATATTCAGGCGAATATTATAACATATACAGGGTACGTCAGTTGTTGTGGTTGTTGGTGTTGTAATGGTTACCTAGTCCCCGTTAGGATGGTAAGGATTAGATACTTAAATTGTCATCGAGGTCGTCCAACGGTAGGCACAGGAAACGTGCTGTTTCGACGGTGTCGGACCATAGGGAGAGGAGTGTCAGATGTGTAGAGTTAGCTCGAGCTATTTGACTGCAATGGATGGTGGTTTGACTCCAGGTATGCCATTCACTGAGAAGGAGTAGGTGAAGGTGTTAATGGCTCCACTATGAATGACGGTCAGAGCATGATTGTTGCGTTCGAAGTCTTGAAGAGGAGTTCATTATGCTCCTTAACTGGGAGCATAGGGGTCTCACTGTGGAGATGTTCGAAGGGAGGCATCAAAAGACATCCTCTTGTAGCCCGGAGTGCAGTGTTCCGACCTGTATGTAGCTTACTCGTCTGCATTACACTGCATCGAGGCGACTATTTGGTGCGGCGTAGTTAAGGGCTTGATAATTTTGTTGAAGCTCTGTACTTTGGCAATAATCGCGGTCGTGTGAGGAGTGAAAAAGCACAGGCTGTCGAAACTCACACCTAAAATATTAAGACTATTGACGGTCGGAATTTAACGACATCGACAGCAATATTAAGGTCAAGACTAAACTCATTCGTCCAGGTAGTGAGTATGGTCGCTGGGGATTTAGTGGGAAAGAGTGTTGGTTTCGTGCAGTGAGAAAGTGAGAAATGTCGGAGACATACGCGTTTACATTAGAGCACATAACATCGATTCCATTGCCCAACGTCATTATCGTGCAATCATCAGCATCGGCGTTGAGCGAAAGATGCTCCAAATAATAACTGTTACGACAAAAGTTCTCCTAATGAGTGGTGAGCATCACTTTACCATTTGGACATATTTGATAAGAGCTCCCCGAAAATGGTTTTGTAAACTTTTCGAATAACTTCCAAAAACACCGTTGTAAAAGTGCACACTGCAGTATGGCGAAAACTTTCTCTTGAGCAAAGTAAACTAATGCGAGAGCATGTGTTTAGTGTTAGCGGACATGTTTGCGTGCGTGAACCAGTGTTTCAATGCGCTTTTGTGCAAGTTTTGTGCTAAAATTGCACGAATTAATTTCCATAGAATGCAGTGATTTAACTGGCGCTAAAATTTGAAGTAGAGCGATTGTGACCTTCTCTCCCTGTGCTCTCTTGCGCTACCCATTCGAATGGACGTCACTTTCACACAGTTTACGACTTCGAAAGACAAATGGCGGCATCAATGCCACAAATACCGACTAAGTCTAAAGTGCAATTACCGGCGCTGGCGAAAATTCTCACTTCACCTTCTTCTTCCCCCTGGCGTCTCTTCGCTCACTGGCATTTAAACAATGCAGTAATTCACTTATTTTGAAAGCAATAAGTGAAAGTAGAGTAATGCTTAAAAAAAGTTTCACCAATTCGGTTTCCGAGGCGGCAGATGCAATTAAAGCGCTATCCACTTATAGTTTCGGATACGCTACTTGATCAACAAAAATTTTTTCAGTTATTTCGAATTTACATACTTATATGTTTTTAAATGAGGTAGAAATATAGAATAGCAAAGCACTAAAATGTGTGCTTAGCATGAAGGTATAAATGTTGCTTCAGATCCAATGGAATCTTATTGAAAATACAACGCAATCAGACCTTCGAAAGCTGTACTTACCGTTGAGCGGACTTCTGTTATCAATAAAATGGCAGAAACCAAAATTTAACCTCTCCTATGCCTCTACTCACAAATTGGTTTGGAATTAAACACAAAAACAAATGTTTCATTATAATAAATACGTAAACAATCCGCACTATTGGCACGTAACTAGCATAGACAAGAACCTACAAATTGTAAACCTTCAATCGAGCCACTTACAAGTTTTACGACAGCCATTCTCATGCTAGATATACGCTTGGCTGTCTGCCAAAGCTTTTCAAACACAAAAGCTGCGTGTTTTTAGCAACCCTCCTTTAAATATTGCATCACGGATTTTCCTACAAGGGTGGACTGGCTAATGATATTCAATATTTTTTGTGACATTTAAATGAACAGCCAACTGTGAGGTGTCTGGAATAGCCAATTAGAAAGCTGGAACCACCCGCAATTACTTGCAGATGTTGAACACAAACAATAGAAACAACTTTTTGTTTGAATGTCCTCTTTTCCATCTTACACTCCATTGCATTCACTGAAAGTTTTTGTTGCCATTGTCAAGCGTTTTTGTCTAAGAAACTTTCCCCAAGTTGGCTACATTCTTTACTTTTTGACGTTACTTTTCGTTTCGTTTTTATTTGAGTAACTGTTGAAGACGGCTTATATTTAAGGTAAAATTTCAAAGGCATTTTATTTTTTGCAAAATAGCTGCAATACCGGAATTTTTACTAAGCTCTTTTTGTGGACAAAAATTTGCAAATGAAAATAAAAAAATAATAATCTCTGTATTTAATACATAGACTCATTTACAAGAGAACAACTTCGCCAAATGAGTATTGCTTTGAACTGAGTCGAAACTTAAATAGTTTTAAGCAAATTAATTCCACATGAGCGATGCTTGAATCCCGATTCGCACATCCGTACTCAAAGTTTCTTCACGTCCTTATCAATTTGGAGCAATTTAACGTTTACCATCAAAGTAATTTAACACGTCCGTGACACGTATCCACTTGCTTGCGCCAGGAACGGCGCACACAAGGGTCACTAGCGCCATTTGCCATTTACGGCAACGTCCTACGGCCGCAAGGCGCGTCTATGTGTGGGGTGGTGTTGCAATAACCAACTCAACTTGCTCACACGTCTTTCCCTTGCACACCGGATAACCGCATGTCAAGCCCACATTTAACTTGATTCAACTAAATGCTAAGTATGCACTACAGCTAAGTTGATTTTGACGGATTGCTTGTGCATCGCGACCATCACGGCGGGAATGCTCGATCAACTTGCAGTGGGGTTTGCGCTTCCATTTTGACTTATTCACAGTCGTTATCGCCTGGAAAGGCAACTCGTGCGAGAAATTCAGCAATTTATGATGATTTCGGATCTTTTGATATTTTATGGAAACCCATTGCAAGGGGGTGCGAAGAATATAGGTCGCATGAGTATCTTTACATTGCACTTTGTGGAATTTATAGTATGTAAGCGATTAAATCAGGAAGATATAGTTGCATTCATATGTTTGTTTTTTGCATGTAGGGATTTCGAAAAACCATATGCTGCATCTAATGGAATTGAGTTGCACTGCAATAACTCTCCGAGCAATTTAGACATATTCGAAACAGTTCACAACCTCACATGTATTCGTGTTGTTATATCTCGCAAACTACTCGACTGATTAGAACCATTATTATATAACATTCTCTTAACGCCCACTATCACTGTTCCGAAATAACCCACATAATGAGACTTAACTACTTCGTAGAGAGACACAGCGAATATAAGACATTTATTAACCTGTCTTTAAACTCAAGGGTTGCCGCCGTATATTAAATTTACAACATGGCTTGAAATTAATTTCAACAGGGAAGGAAAACCTAAGTTCGGGTGCAACCGAAGATTTTATATTCTTGCAACTTGCAGGAATTAAAGCCAGGAAAATACCCTAAATTGTAAAACGTCAACCAAAGGATTGTAATCCAAGCAATTTTAATATAACAGGTGGCGCAAAAATAGCCTTCCGATTTTTTTTTGGAAAATGAAAAACTTTGATTCTGCTTCTGGATTAATTATATTTGGTCTTTTAAATTTTTTTACATCAAGTCGAGAATATGATATCATGTCCGAGTAAATGGCCGCCGCCACAGTTGATTGTCATTTGAGCCCTTTTTATGGCATTTTGCATCACTTTGGCCAGAACTTCCGGCGATAGGTTCTCACATTCTTGACGGATATTGTCTTTAAGAACTGCAAGAGTCTGAGGCTTGTTGACGCAAGCCCGCGACTTCAAAAGGCCCTACAAAAAGAAGTCTGGAGCGGTCAAATCAGGCGATCTTGCTGCCCAGTGAAAATCGCCAAAACGGGAGATTAGGTGCCCGGGAAATGCATGCTTCAGCATATCGGTTGTGGCACGCAGTGTAGCGTACCATTGTTTATTTACGTGTATTTCGCATGTAACTCATACACTGGCCGACTATATTCATTCATTGCATCAAGTTGGATGTTCGAAACTCCTGAAATTAGTCATTGGAAAGAACATTCTTGTCATTTATTTTTTGAAGATTATCAATTTTCGATGACTCGTTCAAGCATTTCGACTGGTAACTGGCGAATGACACCCGTCATGTTTTGCTCCAAGGCCTGATTGGACGCGGGATCATTGACGGTTACGTGCTCACCGGCATTATTGGCCTACAAACCACACCAAATCGACCAAATCGTTGTTTTTTTGGATAAAATGGCAGCTCTTGAATCTCTTCAGATTGCTCTTTGTTTCAAATGAGGCACTTTTGCTTGTCTACATACTCATTAAGCCAGAAATGGGCCTCTTCGCTGAACAAAATTTGGATCGAAAACATCAGATCTTCTTGAAACTTTTCAAGAGCCCATAGAGCGAAGCGATATCGCTGGGGATTCAGTTCTTGTACTCTTTCAATTTAAGATCTCGAGGTAAAATGCACCAAGTCATTCCATATGTCAGTTCGAGATGTTGCGAACGGCGCCAAATCGACACTCTTCGGTCTTCGTGTACACTCTCAGATACGGCTGCTATACAGGTATTTTCTTCACTGCGTGCTGAACGTTGTCAGTTCGGTCGAATATTACCGTATAATGAATGCTGGGGCGATTATGTTAACCAAAAGTTGAACGAAGCGCGCGAAACACATTCTTTATAGGACGTGAATTTTCGTAATAAAGTTGAACGATTTGTAAATGTTGTTCAAGCGTAAGTCGTTGCATGATGAAATGCCAAACAATACTGAACAAAAATAAAATGACAGCTTGACACGACTCACACGTGATCTGTCAAACAAAGGCTATTGAAAAAAGTACCTCTACTTGAATCACCTGTTATTAATAATTGTTACAATAAAGTATTCTATACGGTGAAAATATGATTTGCGAATAAAGGGACAAGGCAAGGGATTGTAATTGGGGTTTAGTTTTGAAAATTGGATCAAAGGGAAAAAATTAATTTTCTATGTAAATTTTATTAAAAACGACCAGGTTGCGTAATTTGTACATACCTATATAGACGTTTATTTCTATTGCAATAGACTATACCCTTAACTTACCCAGATTTAATATTTGGTCCGTTCTGGTTCACAGGTAGGATAAGCTTAGGGAAAACACTTACCTTGACTTATTAAATAAAAACACATATCCCTTAGTTCAGCATTCATTTATCACTTATAGATATGTACTTAAATTATTTTTATGATTTTCGTTATTTATTTGCTTAAAAATTAATTAATTTCTCCACAAAATTGCGTGATTTTGTACTTATAAACGATATACAATTATCTTATAACCTAAGTAAGCTTCATTTCCTACCCACTCATATACCATAAGTATATACACAATACAACTACAAACGTTTTTCATTCGACAGCAGCGAGATAAGCAGCAAGATTACCAAAGTACAATAAGAAATTATTTTCTATATCGTAACGAGAACGCATTTAACTCAAATTTAATTAAATCCAGGCTGTGACATTTTTAATCTGCTTCATTTGACAATTTTCTCTTTCTCATTTCCGCAGCAAGTGACAATTGGCATTCATTCGGGCGAGGTGGTGACCGGCGTTATCGGCAATCGTGTGCCACGCTACTGTCTCTTCGGCAACACGGTGAACCTGACAAGCCGCACAGAGACCACGGGTGTGCCGGGACGCATCAACGTCAGCGAAGGGAAAATTATCGGTGAGTGAAAGACACGGATTTTTTGTTGTGTATTTTACAAAAATGCGATTGTTTGGCGAACACACTGACACAAATTCATTCGAAAAAGTAACAGTAATGTAATAACACTTTGAGGCGTGTCGCAGCAAATGAAAATGTGAAGTGAAGTATCTCAAAGTTTCGCCAATCCCAGTATATCCAACAATTCACTCACGAATCTCAACTACTCGTTGACTTGTTGGCAAAGTAAGTTAAGCCAACTTGCCACTGAAAAAAACGTGAATTCTACGAAAAATAAAGTTTTTGCATTAAAAAATGTTTGTCCACGATTTCGCCAACTACACGCTCTCCACACAAATGCAACTCTTCTGCTGTGCCAGTAGAGTCAAAGGGCAGCCAAAAAAGCGACAACGTAATTCCAAAAAGTTGAGTTGGTAAAAAGCGCCAATTTCGTCTTCAGATGTTGTTGTTTGTATGGCAGCAGCGCTACTCTTGATGTTCGCACAACTCGGGCAGTTCATATAACTCACTTAAACTCGTAACACGTACTTACTTACTCGTATATTTAATATTGTTATGACAGGGTTGGCTAGCTCAATTGGCGCTCGATGCATTCTCTGACCTTGTCGAGAGTGTTGCTGCCGTTGTTCTTGTTATTACAAATGCAACTGTCTTGCTCTGCCTTTTCGTTGTTGCTTATGTCGCTGTCGTTGCAATTGCTGTTCCCGCTGCTATTTTCGGCAGTCAACAGCATCTGCATGGGGCTGATAATTTCGACCGCTAACGGTTTCTCCACCACAACAGCGAAATCATTTTGGCTTTCCAGCTCTAATTGCTCCTCTGCCAGCTCTGCCGTGTCTTCCTCCACCACCGTCGTCAATTCACCCGTCAGGGTAGCCTGCTGTTCCATTGGCAGCCTTTCCTCCAGCAACAGACTCTCTACGACCTCCACAGCCACTTCCACATCCACCGAAGACTGCTCCTCCTCCTTGGACTCGGCGAAATGCACTCGTTTCCTCGCACCGCTAACAGCACCGCCGGTGGCTTGTAATTTCTCCAGCGCCGCATTGTTTTCGTCATCGTCCTCTTTCTGTGGCCCCTCGAGCTCCTCCATCAAGTCGATGTAGCGGTGCAAGCGTCGGGGCAGCCGCAGCGTATCTATGCCGTCGGGCAGTTGGCAGTTGCGGCGCAGCAAGTCACGTATGCGGCATCTGCAACATGTTTAAAATAGAGACATTTAGCACTTTAGAGAAAGCTTACGGGTCAGTGGTGTGTGTGGAGACGAAATATTTGTAGGCTTTTCACGAAATACGTACTGAATCAACGAATCCAGATTTCAAAAGAAGCAAGTGAAAAAGTATGTCCAGCAGGAAGGGGAGCATTTGCGGACATGTTGTGCGCTTTTGTCTCCAGCAAACAAAGTAAGCCCAAAATATGGACTAAAAATAACACATTTAACAATTTCAGTTTGAAACTTGAAAGTAGTCCCTTTCATCAGTTGTGCTTGCCGATATACATACTTACAGACATATGTATACTTACATATATATGTATGTATATGTATGTTTGCATTGAAACGCCTCAGCTTAGACGCGCGTGCTTCTTTCAAAAGTTTGGAGACTTTGAAGTGATAAGTTTCAGATTTGAAAATGAAAAAGAGAGAAAGAATTTTTAAATGTGGTCACACTGGCAGCGTTGCAGGCTGCGCTATATATGGAAGGAAGAAAAGATATAAAGTTTAAAATGAATGTGAGGAATCAAAGGAGGGCAGTAAGTTTATTTATAATATAATCTGGGAAGAATTCTTTCTAAGAAACTTTACATGTATGTTGTGTGAAATATTAAAGCGATAATTCACCTCCTGCAAACATGAAGACTAATGAAACTCGCTCGCAGGTGCCGAAACTTACACATTTGAACGAGCCATATTACGAAGATATGAACTTAAGAGTGCAGAATTTCAAGCCGATCGCTGTAAATAGGGAAACGATAATGAAATACTAACGGAGGGAGTATAAGGGCGCCTTAAATCGATTATCACTATTACGACGATTTTAAAACAGCTTAAGATCCGTTCCGTTAGAATTTCATATGTTTTGTGTTGAATACAACAATTTCTATAAAAGAGAAGTCATAAAAGAGACTTTTTCAAATTTCCCCCCTACAAACTAAACCAAAAAATACTTGTGCTCCCCCAAAATTGTCCGCAAATAAGTGATGGCAAAAGCTCTTAGGGCAATTTCACACTTGCGGTTTAAATTAAAATTTTGCCCACAGCAATTTCAGTTCACAGCAGAGAAAGCATCTACTCTGCGTTGTTTTTATTTGTGTTAAACAGAAACACAGCAAATTTAATTCCGATGAGCATTTAGTGGCTCTTTTACATTTGACCAATTTGTACGTATGTATGTATTACGAATGCGTCACCACATTTCTCTGAAATATGATATTTGTCAACTGAAGATTGTTTTCAATAAAAATGTCCTGACACCAGCAATTTAACATGGTCTTTTTAAATTTTTTTTTCATTACGTAACCAATATTACAGTTATACATAACCTTTCTCTAAGGCAATTTGTCATTTTATGCGATCCAATTGGCACAGAATTGCCATTCGAATTGCTAGTCAAATTGCTTTCATTTCGTGTGAGCTCATTCACTCACCCTTTTTCACACTTTTATTTCCTTTTTCATATTTTTATTTTTATTTTCTTTTGCTTTGAACACTTTCGTATTCTAACCTGAATGTGTCACACGAAATTTATGATCGGACCCATTGACATAGTGCGGAGTGGAAATTATTTATTTTATAGGGCAATCATAGCTGCTTGGCAGAAGAAAAATTAAAAATATACTATGATTTATGAAGGATGTCCAAAATTGCTTCTTTCAATTTTCATTGCATTTTAGGAAATTTCTCCTCAATTTTATTGTACCGTGGCCATGTAAAATTATTTTAAGGGCAAATGCTTTTTAAAGGACCTACTTTTGTAAGCTCAGTTACGATATGTGAGCCGTTGGTAAAAGTGAAAACTCGAAATATGCGTAGTATTTTGCGTGTCAAAACTTACAACAAAAATATTTAAAAATCTAAGACGTCAGAAAGCATTCTGCATATTCTTTAAAATTCTCGGCTAAACTCAATATGATTTTATGGAAGAAACAACTAAGTATTTATGTTTGTTTTTAGAAGCAATGAGAATATAGTAATAAATATGAAAAGTCATTCTTTCGAAATGCAGAGTCATCATTTGAACGAAGACTGCATTACAGAGCAAACATGCACACTCACTGAGGTGCTATCCTCACAAATAAACACAAATCTTGAGTGAAAATGCGTGCAATGCAGTCCACCCCCTTGGGAACCATTACGTCTATGCACATATAGATCTATGTATGACTACTTGGTATCTTCCGGTAGTTACGGCAGAAAGCTTCAATGCACACCATGTTCTTCTACCCATTTCCCAAGCACATTTTCGCACTTTATACAGTTCCTTATACTTACAGACACGCAGTTATATAATGATATCCATTATTGTGATGACGAAGCAACTTTTTGCGTTTTTCGCCACCATTTACCAACAATTTGACTTAATTTGCTTCACTCTCATCTCACTCCCTTCTCGTTGAAGTTACTTTAGCCTTTTCATGTGAACTAAATTTCCGCTACGCCCGAAAAACCGAGGCGTTGTGGGCGAGTCGCTTGTGTATTTGCCTTACAAAAGCCGTCTAAAGCCGATTGATAATCAACAATTTTCGAGTTAGTTAATTAATAGAGACAAAGGAAATTATTCGCCTTTATGATTAGATGGCTTCAGTGCTCTTCTGCGCGCAATTTAGTATTCTCCTATTTATTTTGTTGACTCGTGCTGAAGGAATTTGATTAGCGGCGTTTCGCTAAATGTTTGATAAATTACATTATCCATTTGTTTATGCCTTAATTAGGATTAGAGGGCGCATAAAAGCAAATTTGTTAAAGAGTATCGCTTGGAAATGGTTTTCATAAAGTTACAATACAACAGTTTGCATTAGGGGTGTTCCAATTAGGGTTCTATTGGACGTGGACGTGTACGGAAGTACTTTCTAGTAATGACATCTTTAATATTAATACTTTTTAGGATTGGGTGCTCATAATATTTGTGGCTATTATTTCAATATTTACTCTACTATATGAACTGTGATCTCTTTAAAAGGCGTGCTCTCAAACATTATTTCCAAGAAAATTAAAATTTGGCTTTTGTAAAAATTAGATTATCGTGTAAAAGCAAATCGTATATCTGTTTAAAAAATATTTTGTTAATAATAGAGTGTAGACTATTTTCGATGTTGATAACCACGTAATATGTTTTTTAAGAAAATAATCAGAAATATTTAAGAATTACCCTAATATTGATGGTGAATGGCTTTCGTTGTTGTTATCTCGTTTAATAACTTCAAGTGTCTTACAATATTGGAAACTTGAAAGGACTAATTATCTACTAATAGCTTTCATTTTGTAATTCACTATTTGAGAGTGGATATTTCAATGCATTACAATCTTTATGAGTCAAATAAACTCTCTCTAAGGGGAGTAAAGGCACCTTTAAAGTCACTCAGTGTACCAGCTTTTCCGCCGTTAAAGAATGGGGGCTATTTACCGAAAGGTTAGTTGATTACATTGTATGGAAGAACCTTGCAAGGTTAAAGGGCACATATGATCAACCTCCTCCGAGTCGCACTCTATAATGGACACTGCAGGCTCAGATAACACCTGTTCAACACGAGCATAGCCTCTGGTGCAAACTGCCGGTTCTGCGACATGGACTAGGAAATTCGAGAACACCTAATTCTAAATTGCCCAGTAATTTGTAGAATTAGGCTCAAAGCCCTAGGTTCCGTCTACGTGGACAGGGATCACATAACCTGTCGCCTCCAGCAAGCTCCTGGAATTGTTCAGAGTGCTCGATGTGATATAGGAAAGGGCTCAATAGACCATAGGTCGCAGGGCAAAGACTCATTTATTTTCTATCTATCTAACTTAACATTCACCCTGTATAATTACATTAACTTGTTTTTCATTCACTTTTCTACATCACTTTTCAAATAGAACTCCGAAAGCGATAATGAGTTTAATTTTCGTTTTTACTCGAAACCAATTTTAATTTGCCTAATAACAACACGAGAAGTTCGGCCGAAACTGCCGAGGCACAGCGGCCTACAAATCATATTGAAAATTTAATGAAGCAAACCAAATTGATTAAATTTCAAAACCACAAATTTATCAATGCCCAACCAAATTAACCGTCCCAGCAGTAAAATAACGACGATGGAAGTGGCACACAAATGTAAATACAACTACAATACTCACCGACATAAATGCCGCAGGGAGACAACGCCGTACACCTGCTCCTTGGTGATGATGCGATCAATTAGAAGGCGGCCGTATTTTTCGAAGAACAGTTCGCGGCGTGCGCTGTAGATAATTGGCTACATAGGGTGACGGGATGAAGAAGTACAAAAAGAAAACAAATTTAAATGAAAGTTGATGTGAAAAGTTTGTTGTATTCTAATAAAGCACAGAGTACACGAAATGTGGCAATGGAAGGGGGGAATATGAATGATGTGTCAGTAAATTTGGGAGTAAAACAGACAAAGTGGATCGTAATTTAATTACAAAGCTCCTTCCGCGTGTAAATAATGCATCAATCTTTGATGGTCTCTCAAAAAGAGCCAAAGGAGTGTCTATACAGACTCAAAACTCTGGCCCCACTGAGATATTCTGAGAGAATATCTGAAAAACTGAAATCTACAGAATCTCATTCGCAGCAACACCAATTGCACAAAGTCCAAAATAAATTTCCACGCTAACAATGCAGCTTCCATAAGTATTTCTCGGAAGTGCCCAACAGTGGCACCAGCCACCACAACTCGCAATTTAGCCATGGCCATCAATAGGAATCGTCCACAGCCACGACGGCTGCGGCTGCGGCATATTTCAACTTTCTAACAACCATTGGAAAGCACTAACGCATTACGCGCGTGCCTCCAGCCACTGCTTGCGAGCATGCCCTACTTCCGTGCATAGCCCCACTGAATGGCAGCCGCAGCTTAGTCGCCCAGGCAGTGTGGAATTTACAACATTGGTTAATGTTGGTCTCACTTTGCAAGTGCAGTGTCTGTGTTGGTGTAATTTAACGCGCCTTCTATGCTCATGGCTTGGTGATTCTGTATGTGTGTCGTACTTATGCACATTTAGCGCGATGGCTACACCTGCCGTGTGCTCACCTTATATGGCATCTCGATCATTGGTATAGTGCGCAGCAGAATTTGCAAACACGACACATTTTGTAGAACGTAATTGCGCCCGTTCTCGGTAAGTTTCTCCAGTAGCGCGTGTACAACCGAGGCGCCGCCATCTGGAGGGGTTGGATGGGCGCCATATCTGAAAAAATTAAAAAAGGAAATAATCATTGTAGAACTTGCAGAAATACACATATTTAAAAAAATATGAATAGTATAAATTTGATAATTTTTCATGCATCAGTGATGGTTGAAAAGCTAAGTAGAAGACATTACACTCGTAGAAGTATTGGGTAGTCGAAAAAATCTTTTCATATTTCTAATCAAAGTCCAGCATATTTTTTATATTTATAATGAACTTTAATGAACCAAATATATAGTACTTTGGTCAACCACTTTTTGCCATTTTTCCGCTTGAGACATTATTCCATCGTTGTGAAACTTTTCTGGTTTCTCGGCGAAAGCTCCGACAATTAATTTTCACTGGCTTCCCTTAAAGCCAACTTTACTCCATTAAGCGTGTTTTGCATTGACCTAAACAAATGGTAGTCCGATGGTGCAAGGTCAGGCCTGTAAGGTGGAGAGTATAAAACTCTCTCAGTTTTTGTCGAATCATCAAAGATGTGTGTAAGATTCCTGATGGAAGACGAAGCCCTTTCTGATGATCAGTTTTGGCCGTTTTCTTCGATTGCTTGTTTCAATCTCCATCAGTTGTTGACAGTGAAATGAAGAATCAATCGTTCGACCAGGCTGTTGCTCATAGTGGATGATTTCTTTCCAATCCCACCAAACTCAACATAACCTTTCAAAGCATCAATCCTGGCTTTGCGACCATTTGTTGAGCTTCACCACGCTTGGACCATGATTTTTTACGCACATTATTGTCGATGTGATCCGCTTTTTGTCTCCTGGTACCATTCGCTTCAGAAATTATTCGCAGATAGTAATTTGGTCCATTAAATTTTTCACAGACAATTTATGTGGCACCTAAACATCGAGCTCCTTTTTCTTGCTAGTCTTTTATAAATGATTCAAACGGTTTGATGATGAATGTTAAGTTCGAATACGAAAAGATTTTTTCTACTACCCAATATTTTTCGTGACGTTTCGGAACATGTCCTCAATAAAAATTTACTTTCAGTAAATGAAATCAATACAGATCTCTTGGGGAGCACAATTATTCAAGAAACTGAAATTGAAATTGAATTGAAATCTCCCAAATGCTTGAAAGAAAACCAAATCGACTCGGTAACTTTTAATCTGCTATCAGGATATCACGAAATTCAAGACTATAGTGGCTCGATCCACTGTATTTCGTCTGCAGAATTTCTTCCAAACCAAAACAGATTAAAACAATTTAGTTATCATTATTGCATTTTAACTGGCATCTACATCGATAATGTAAAAACGGGCACGTACGTACATCCATATGTACAGGGTAGGCCATTTAAAGTTGACCCATTTGTTTCTAAAAAAAAAGAACAAAAGAAAACAATGTTTTTTGTTCATTTCAAAAATAATTTATTTTGGTCCAAGGGGATTTGTTTCAGCTAATATTTAAAAATTAGATCGCGTAAATGGGCACCTTTAGCTTTGACAGCTAAATGCACTCTTTTTTCGACATTTTCCATGACTTTGGCCAATGTTTCGGATGATATGGCGGCTGTTTCACGTCGAATGTTGGCTTTCAGTTGAGCTAAGGTCTTTGGCTTATTAGCGTATACCTTGGATTTCAAATAACCCCACAAATAAAAGTCTGGTGGCGTCAAATCTGGTGATCTCGGTGGCCAGTCAACATCACCATTTTTCGATATCAATCGCCCGGGGAAAAATGGTCGCAATAAATTGATTGTTGGTCGAGCTGTATGGCATGTAGCCCCGTCCTGTTGAAACCAGAAGTTATCCATGTCATTTTCGCGAATAATGGGTATCACAAAATCCGTTATCATGGCTCGATAACGCTCACCATTGACTGTTGTCGTGGCTCCATCATCGTCTTCGAAAAAATACGGTCCGATGATCATATTCGCGCAAACACCGCACCAAACTGTTACTTTTTGGTCGTAAAGAGGCTGTTCTTCAATTAATTGAGGATTTTCGGTGGCATAAAATCGGCAATTTTGCTTGTTTACGCCTCCATTCAACGAGAAATGTGCCTCGTCTGACATGATGAGTTTTCGCCAAAAGTCAAGTTCGTTTTCAGCCATTTCGATGGCCCATTTGCCAAAATTAAGGCGTCGCGGATAATCAGCTGGGTTTAGTTTTTGTGCCATTTGAATTTTATATGGAAACATCTTCAAATCTTTATGAATTATGCGTCGGAGAGTGGTGCGAGAGATGTCTAATTCCTGAGAGCGGCGATAACTCGATGTCGATGGAGTCTCCTCAATACTGACTCGTACAGCTTCGATATTTTCATCAGAACGTCTTGTGCGTTGTCTGGATGCATGACTGGCATTACTGAGATTACCGGTGTTCACAAATTTTGCGTATAAAGGCTTAATTGTGTTCTTAACTGGAGCACTTTTCACTTTATTTTTTTTGCGAAACGCACGTTGAGTTAACACAATTGAAAAGTTATTTTGAATATAAAGCTGAACAATTTCAGCGCGTTCTTTTGGAGTGTACTGTTCCATGGTATAAATTGTCTTCGAATGACGCTTCTAACGCGGTATGACATTAGCCGATTTGTCAGCGCTGTTAAAAGTTACAGCGTTGCCAGATGGGTCAACTTTAAATGGCCTACCCGTATGTATGAAGGTCTGATATATCCTCCCTCCGTGGCATGCAAAAACCGAAAACGCGTGCTCCTTTGCGAGCCAAGTTTAGAATAATGGTAAATAGACACAACGCACACATGATTACAATAACAATGCGTACATCCTTCCGTGCGAGCACAGCCGCATATATTTGCATCTATGTATGTATATTCGACAGAAAGCTGCCTGTGGCTAACGGAAGGAATTTGTCGCAACGTATTTGCAGTTCAGGACTAAAGTCGAATGTTTTGTCGCAGCAAACGAGTTACAAATCAAGCAGTGTGTTTAGGCACCCGGACATGCAAATACAGATACATTTGCAAGTAATGACGGATATGTAAGCCGTGGGATAGACAAGCTGGCACAACGCAGAGCTGAATGAGGTAGAATACAGGTAAAACTCGGCTGTGAGCTAAAAAAAAAGGTGCCACGTTATGCGAACAGCCAGGAGTCTCTGCAGCTTTTCTCGGTATGCATATCCGCTTTTATGTTCTGCAACATAAACGACGTACGCACACACACACACTCACAAATGATTGCAAATTCGCTTCTGTTCAAGGTGTTGTCTTACTAATGCCACAATCTAAGGTGTAAATAAGCGCAAAATATCATTGAGAGCACTTTCCATCGGGTATTTTCCACTACAACCACTCACGGCATATAACGGTGCAACTCGTAGCAGCACTAACGGTTGTATGTAATTTCTTCATAGGCAGAGAAGGAAATGGTTGCCATAAAAATGCGGAAAACCGAATGCAAATAAGTTTGAACTTGCAAATGGGACTTGGGAATATTTATAGACGGATTCATTGAATAATTTTATTATAACAGAGGCTATTTTCCTTTCTAAACTCCTTTCAAGATGAATTTAGTACGCATGCAGATAGAAGGTTAGCTTTTACATTTTGAAATGGAATCTCCGTATTTCTTTTAAGCCTAGAAGCATCACTTACTCAGCAGTTTTTTTCATTTTGGCATCTTCGCATCACTTTACAATAAAAAATAATCAATTTAACCTAACTCTGCAAAGGCAGATAAGCAAGTGTATCATTCTTTAACTCTTCCGAATGACAAATTCGAAATATTCGCCGTAACGGTGATTCACGTTTTTGCTGACGCATGCAAAGCACCGTTCGAAAATGGAAAATTTTAATATTACAATGAATGCGAGATTTTATTGCTCTAGCCAATGTGTGACAATTTTTATTCCTTTCTCGCATTTGATTTCAATAAAATTCTGCGGCGCGCTCTGTAGTCTCCTTGCGCCACAAGCAATCAAAATGCCGCTGAGCCATTAATGTGCACAATTATGTGAGTGCTTTGTGGTGCATGACAGTGTTACGTAATGCACCGCACTCACATACACCTACATGTGGGCGTGTGTGTGTGAGTCCGACTGCCAGCCATAAGCCATGGTTACTCAATGCAATTCGCCTTTATGGATGTTTCTTCTCGTGTCCTCTTTGCATGCCGTTTCACTATTCGCCTCTGAAATTAACTTGTGGCACTTATCAGTTGTGTGCCAATAAAATTCTCTGCTCAAAGAAAATGCCAAAGCTAACTGCTTTCGGCCCCCACTCATTCTCATAGCAGCGCTCTCAGCCTCCACTGCATCATGTTTGCGCCATTTGAGGTTCCAATAAAAAGCTGGCACACTTAAAATTTGCCTTGGCACCCACACTTTTGGCAAGTATGCATGAATTCGACAAGCGTTGCATACATTTTGGCGCGATGTTCGTCAAATCGTGCACATAACCAGCTAGACAGCCAGACATCTTGGCTAGGCTGCCGGACAAGCAGACAATATGCGGAGTCAGTGTGAGCGCCCTTTACCAGCTCTAGCACATGAAAATCAATGGGGCGTGGCAGCGCTTGGTTACTCAGCAAATTTATGGCATATGCCTTTGTGTAGCCGCGTGAATATATTCCGCAGTTCCGTTCGTAAATAACGGAAAACGACGCTTTGGAATCAATACTACAAATTGTTTTAATTTGCATGCTGCCAATAAAGATTTCATAGAACGAAATTTTGCCGGAATGAAAGAATGAACTATGAGAATGAAGAAGTGTGAAAATATTTTGGCCAAAGAACTGTTTTCCTTTCGTTTCGCGGCTTCTCCGCAACTGATTTCTTATGACCTCGCATAGAAATTTCATTTTGCTGTTTTCTTGTGCTATCGTTCCTTTCAATTGCTGCTGACTTATTGCTTCACAGGTCACGTTGTTATTAATTTCACAGTTTTTTGTAAGGAAAGCGGTTTGCGGAATGATTTCGATAGTATGACTTGCTTTCATTTGAGCTCCTAAGGCGGAAATTCAGTAATAATTAAAGCACAGTTGTTTGCTGCATTTAAGCCTTCCTGATTAATTGTTCTAATTAGTAAACTATTCTATTAAAATTCAATCCGTATAACAAAACAATGATTATTTCCCGATTTAATTTTAAATTCAACCAAATCTTTGTATATAAAAAAGAACGTGTCACGTTGTTTGTCCGCGATGGACTCCTAAACTGCTGAACCGATTTTAGTAAAATTTAGCACATTCTGTTCAGTTCGAACCAACTTAGAAGATAGGATAGTAAAAACAATTCTTAAATAAAGAATATAGTGAAAGCCCTATTAAGCGGACATCTCCTTTAACAATGCACATTGTTGATGTTTATTAAGTACAATATATTAAGCGAACAACTCTATTAATGGACAGAAAGGCTGGTAACAGCCATTGAGAAAGCAGCTTAAATTCGTTATTTTTTCCAATGAAATTTATTTGTATAAACATATTCAAAATTAAATCTTAATACAATCCTTTGGATTCCCTTATACCGACATAAACGCTTTCGCCTTTATTCGTAAATAAAATGTTCACTAAATTGAATAGTTTATTATATGAATAATAAGATAAAATGTACACCACATTATTTATAAAATTAATGTTTTTAAGAACACCGGTTCCTGCACGACTTGCGCACCTATAAGAGTATTCAGAATAAATATTAGCGCAGCAAAAATTTAAAGTGGTTTAGAAACCACATTTTTGGTCTAAAATTAAGTGATTTCTTCAGAATAATATAAAAACTAATTCAAGACTTTATAGGAGTGAGTTTGGGTCTATCTCTTGTTTCGAAACCAAAGTGTCCACATTCTAAAAGCTTTGATATTCATGGCTACCGAGGATTTCAATATTTTTTCCCTCCTCTAATAACTATTAACTGGCAATAACTGCAATGAATAACACACAAAATATACACAATATGCATGATGTATGTTTGTGTTGCGTTCAAGCAATAATTGAAATTTTATCAGTCTTTCAACGTTCATTGGTTGGAATGCACTTCTGCGCCAAATTTGACCGAAATGTTGTTTGGAATTTCGCCACTAGTGCAACACTAGAAACTGGCGCTTTCGCTTGAATGCTTTCGCTTAATTCTTCTTTTCGCCTTTTTTGCCTAATCAGATTGTTTTCGCTTTGCCATGTTTCCTTTGCTGCAACATGTTGTGCAACACTGGAAATGCGCAGCGAAGTGAATTATTTTGATAACGAGATACACATACACACACATACCATTAGGTACTGTTATTTGATATGAATGTAGTCGACGGCATACCATATTAACTAAACTAAAGTTGGCAAAGAGGAATGCGCGGGAGCTTCACAGAAAGCGATGCATTTATCAGTTTGCAACAAAGCACATAAAAAAGTCTGCTTCTTCGCAATATAGAAGCAAGCAAAAATAGTAAAGAATAATGACAGAAATAAATAATAAAAATAATAAATAGACAGTAGTTAAATAAGTATCGTTTTCAAGCGAATTTGCCAAGAGGCTTTCGTGCGCAGCTCGCTGCACTTCAAATTATTACCAATAATTCCAATAAACATGAATATTTCATTGTACAAATTTGCTGGCTGTCACTTTGAACAGTTATTCAGCCCGAGGCGTTTCGTACACTTGCTTGCTTACCTTAATAATATCAGCAGCAGGTCAGGCGCACTCGCCTGTAAGGCAACACGAAGCGGTGATGAACGGCCGCACGACTCGATCGGAATATCAATGAATCTGAAAAATTGTCAAAATACACAAATTAGAAGATACTGTTAGAAAGGTGGGAAAATTAAATTCCAATTTGGAAAATCATCCAAAATGGGGAAATATATGCAAGCGAATTATTGTGAAAAGTGCGCTGAAACGCATATAAAGCTGAGGATGAGATAAACGGTGCGGAATGGTTAGTTGGGGATAACAAAGCTATGTATGAACAAAAAATAAGAGGATAAACTATACATTGAATATATATTATATAATACAATGATTGAGTATATAGCGTTGTATTAAAAAGTCTTTGATTCAGAAATCTTCGGATAGAAATATCATTAGCTTCGACTTCAAGTTCGATATCTGAGCAATTTTCTTGCGAAAAATAAAATTTATTCTGAGTTTTGAAATTTTTACCTTCTCTTATAACGACATATGATAAAAACTATTGAAATGAAAAACTTTGAAGGCAAAAACTTAGAAGGTATGCCAGAAATAAGGGGTTAGTTTGGACTAACTCCTGATTAAGGTGGAATAGTCAGTTTAATATTAAGCAAATTTTTCATCTCACTGTTTAACCTTTAGATTAGTGTTAAAGATCTTTTCAAAATACCAACAAATATGGAGAATAGCATTGAACTCAATACTGAAATGGATATATGTGTTGTATCTAACACACTCACCAAAAGAACGCGGCAACGGTTTTTAAACCTCTCAGAGAAATAATAAAGGAAAAATCCATTACTTTCATACAACTCTTGTTGACACATTTTTATTTGGAATTAAAAAACGACACACACCATGCAAATACCTGTGTTCATTCCAAGTATGTAGGTAGTAAGCATAAGCATAAAATAGCAACCCTCATTTGGACAAAATACCGGCATTAGGGAAATTTTCGCACAGATTTTGTACCTGCGAAGCCGAGCGACTGATTCTAGTTTTGTTCCGAGTTTACAATAAAAATGGTTGAAATTCATTAAGCAGAAGCAAGTTTTGATATTCCATCATATGCGAGAGATTGTCAAACTTTTACTAAACTAAAATTATTGAAATCAGCAAAACATTTATTTAACATACTTTGTTAAAAACTACTCACTCAGCACCAAAAACGTTTACGCGCAAGTAGGAAAGGTAATATAATATGTGGCAAACATACAAACACTTTGCGTCAACACAAAAGGCTTTGAAAGCGAAAGGAAAATGTGTGGCCGTGTGTGCGCCAGGGCAATTCCCGCCTCAAAATATTTTTGGTTTCCATTGTAACAAAAGATATTGGTCCTTAGACTGGCAATGCCTTAATGTTTAGCAGACAATAAAATGTTTGCAGTAATAATTGAGGAAACCTTTTTAGTAGCTGACATTTTTTGCATATCGAATTTTTGTCACAAATACATATTTTGAAAAACTAATGCAGAGAAACTGTGAATATTGAAAGTTAAACACGGTTAAAGCATTGTAAATACCTACATATCGTCACCTAAAATGCGAATTAACATAACATAATTTTTCATAAGTTTTCATGAAAGAAAATGACGGTCTAAAAAAGAAAGTCTTCTTATTGAAAAAAAAAAAAAAATTTTTTTGCAACTTGATGTTTGATATGTATCTGATGGCAAAAACTGAATATTTTGTAGACTTAATATAATGAAGTACATCATAATCAATAAGAAACACAATTTCAATTTTCTTGATGACACGTTCTTTTGCATTTTAAGTGACGATATGCACATTCATTTATATTATTTAGGCAAAACCCTTTTAAAAAACCTTTTTAAATGTCACCGGCAATGAATCGCCGCTGGAGTAATCATCGTTAGTCTGGCAGATGATTAATTAATGATTAAAAATTAAGATTTTCAAAAAAAATAACAGTTTCATTTCATAAAGCGCACTCTGTGAGACGTTTGTGGCGAACGTAATTAAATTAATTTCCTTTGAATTAAACAAATCCGCTTAAAGCATAAAAGCTTTACGGCGTTTAAAACTAAATGCAGAAGACGAAAGGCCTCCAGCTGCAAATTTTGACAATTTTCGCAACCTCAAACGACAAAGACAAAGCAATTTCCGAGAGGTTTGTGTATAAAAACGTATGTATGTATACACAGGTGAGCCACAAAGCCACACCATTTATTTGGCTCAAAACGGGAGCAGGTTCTCTAATGCTGAGGCTGAGGCTAAGGTGGCTACACCTACGCCCTACTTATCTCTTAATATGCCCTCACGGGTATGTGTGTATGGATAAACTGCAACTCGCCTGCACTCACTTACCTCACCATACGCTCCTGCTCGAAGCGCGCAATCCAAACTGGCAGTTGCATGCTAAGTGATGTGGCATGATGAAGAAAGTAGACCATGGCTCGCGTGTTCTCATCCTGATTAGCCGAAAGAAACATGCAAGTATGGCAAAACGAAAAATACTGTTATTCCCAAAATGGTGAAAATTACTGGCGTTAGAAACTTTTTACATAATCATACGAACGAAATTGAAATGAACCAAATACTAAGAGTTAAGTTGAAAATCAAAAGTTTTAGTTTTAGCAAAATTTGAAAGAAAACTGCCAGGGGAAACAAATGCAAAAACAAAAGTTAAAGGATTAAAAGCAGGCAGGGTTTGTGTGCCATGCAAAGAGTGCAACTAATCGGCTTAACCTGGTCGCGAAAGTCGCTGCGCCAGCCGGCTATGAAGTGCGGTGCATGGGGCCCGAACAAGGCGCCCAAAAATATCCGTTCAAATGTTTTCTCGCATGAATAGATCTCTTCTGAAAATGAAAGAGAAATATACGAAAATTGGAAATTAGAAATTAGAAAAAAGTGTACAGCATTGCTTGTAAGATATTATTTAAAAATAGAAGGGAGACGTTAATACATCAAAAAACTAACCAAATCCTGGTTTTCACTTTCACTTAAGTGACCTTATCTCTTACTGTCAACCAAAATGGTTGCCAGGTGTTGCATCACAGCCACTTTAGTAAAATCACTTAATGCCTTAAAACGCAAAACTCTTAAATGCTAAGCACATTTGCACTACACATCCAGCCAGCCATGGCCATATGGCTCGTTTTAATATGCTTGCTTCCCATACGCCTAGTCGGCATAAATTAAATTGTTGCCGGAGCGAAGTTTGCTGGCACTCGCCTAGTGCCGGCTGCGTTATGCAAACGTGTGCCAGTTTGGCAATTTAATTTGCACAATTGGCAATGCAATAACCGTAAACAACGCACACGCTACCACAGCAACCTGCTGTCCCCCCTCTACACGCAGGTATGAGTCCTGCACCGTTTCATGCCAAATGGCTGAAATACCAATGCATTCGCATAGAAAGCCTGTAAAATTTTTACACTCCTCACACACACACACACATCTACACACTTGCCTCTGCATAAGCCAACTGCCATGAGGACCTCGCAAATATGCATTTCGGTGTAAAAGTACACACTTTGGTGCCTATTTTGGCGAGCGGTCATAGTGTGCATGTCTCTGAAAGCACGCGCATGGATCCATACCGTTAGCAATAGCGCATGCAGGGCAAGCAAACTTCCTGGCTGGTGCAGTGGGGCACTAAAGCGCTGAAACATCGCGCTGTCGGAAATGATTGCATTAAATAAGCCAATATTGCAGAACGCACTTGTTGCACGCACACACCCAACCGGGCATTGTGGCACATATACATGCACACTGGTGCACACATTGCGACGTCAAGCTAGCATTCTCTTTATTGTCACGCCGTAATGGCTCAATGTGTGTTGCTCTTTTGAATGCAGCAGCAGCCCCCCAATACTCTCTGCCCATCAACCAAATGTGCTCTAACCTAGATTATGGCAATTAGAATTTGCTCCCTCGTCCTTGCTCTTTGTTCTCTTGTCCACTATGGCATCTAACGGATTTTACACACGAAAAATCGCATTGATGAGGTCTTTTCCCTTTCGTATCGGTCGTTAAATATTACAATTTTTTTAACACGCAAGTTCGATATGTCAAGGTCAATATGTTGAAGCGTTAATTTTTTAAATATAAACTATATAAAAGGACTGTCTTTTGTATCATAGAAGTGCGGCAGATAATAACATTTAATGAACGTGGGGAGCCCTTAAAATAGGTCACTTTGGTACATCACTTGCGTAGTCAGAAGAACTAATGAAATTCGAAAAAAGAATTATACGTGGAATTCAGCTCAACGAATAATGAATTCGCGGAACATGAAAGCTTGGCTGATATATCCTGAGTCAAAGCAACGGCACAGCACCTTTAAAAACCATATTCCTTCACATGTCACTCTTTGAGCGCACGCTTGCGCTTATTTTCAATCCCTACTAACCAAAATGCCAACATTTCTCAGTCAATTACTCTCCCAACCTCTCGGGTTTTCGACAGGCGAACAAAGAAACGGACATTTCTGAGTAATGACACATATGTAAACCTATATATTTGGATTATTTATTACCATGATTATTAAAAATTATGAAACATGTTCCGTAAATTTACTTTCGAAAATACTTGGCTTTAGCTCTGTGACGATACTCTGAAAAGTAGGAAAGTTTGAGTAATTAAAGCTCTTATTTCTTAAAAGAATAAGCACAGCGAGACCTAAGGCTCCGGCCATTCATGTGTTTGTTTTATTATTAACTTTAATTAATCCGGTTGTCACCTGCAAAGCTAAAACAGGAATACTTGTCGACCCGAAAGTCATTAAATATTAGCACGCAAATATGTCTACGACCGAAGAGTGAAAGCCAGCTGGGAAAGCAGCTCATCTGAAAGTGACTTCTGTTGCACACACTGGTCGGACGTGTGGCAAATGTGCCTCCTCCCGCTCAGCTCGAGCATTTGTCTTTTTAATTTTGCTAAAAGCACTTCCAACACAGATTTTGTAATTTCTGCGCAAACATAAACATTCATCCACCCAATGCCTTGAAACAAGCTCGTTTTCCGCTTTCCGCTAAATGAATGTTGTTGTTGCTGTGTTCATTTGAGGAGGCTGGTTACCGCAAAAGCTGTGTCACTGACAATCTTCTACAATATTTATTTTCATGTTTCTTTTTCTATGTTTGTGTTCGATGTTGACACTGAAAAACATTCCATGTAAGCATAAACTCACACATCTACATTGGAGCTTGCGTGGATTTGACATGCGATTTTAATTAGATCCAACATACAAAGGCGACAGACAAAACGGCAAAATAATTTCAAAAGCGTTTTAGACACTTCTGCCTCGACGAACGATTTCTTGGAGTGCTGGTGTAGAGTGCTACTTATATAGATATTGTAAACTGTGTCCTCTGGCACAACGCGGTGTTTAAGCATAATTGACACTGTGTAATTCTTACACTACTGTAAAGCGTTCACTTACCCAACAACAGGACCACAACAGTGGAATCACGTACGCCCCAATCCCAGCAAGTCCGCAACGCAATGTACAGAATATTGTGGAATTTGCCCATAAGACAGACCTGTAAAAGAATTCAAATCTAATGTAAATCTCTATCCTATCCTATCTAAACACTTTCAAGAGCATATCCCTCACGCTGCCACTACTTACATCTCCATTTCCGCTCTTCTTCTCGCGATGATAACGCACTGCGGCCAACACTGCGAATCGCGCCACCTCCTCCGTGTGCATATTTTGTCCTGTGAGTGGGACAAATAACTGCAATGACAATTAACAGGCATTTCGGGTGCTAGGCTTGCTTACCATCGCTGCAACCGCCGATCACAGCGTTCAAGTGGTCCAGTACGTCACGACGCGAGGAGCGATCCTGCAGCCCATTGCGTGTGATTTTATCGAAAGTATTCTCGAAGAAGCATTCGAATATGTATTCCATTTTTTATTCGAATCAGCTAACTACAAAATAATATTCTCTACTTCAATAAAACGCAATGAGTGTTCACAGCAACCTATCTTGCGGACCCTCGCTGTCGATGTGAGCCAGTCTTCAACGTTTTATCGTTGGCCTCTACGGCTTAACTCGGCAAATTATCTACCACACACACGCCCAACCAAGTGCCAATGAAGCCATAGAAGCAGACGCTAGTGCATAGTCTCTTTAGCGGACAAAACGCTAGGCGTAATTCAATTAGCGGCGATTGAACCCGGCAATAACTTCCTAAGAAATGCGCCGAATGCTTTTTAAATTCCAACAAATGTACTTGTGAACACTCTATTCGATTTGCAATTCAAGCAGCGACTTCGCGTTACCAAATCATTAAATTTTATATCAAACGTTTTCCTCTAAATACCCGCAGTTGTTGTTGTTGTTGCCTTTCATGCGCCTGTGATTGACGACCCCACCATCTAATGGCAAGTGCGTGCCCATTCAACAAAGGAGAATGTGCGCCCAAAGCTTAGATGTAGTGTTCTCCTGTAGGAATGATTACTCCTTAGTATGTGCAAATTGCGCTCCTTTTCAACGTTCAACTTTGCGCCTTTGCGACTTTCGTATGTTCTGCTTTTACTTTCTTCCCGAAGTACCACATACAAGCGTCACGTTCGCTTTCCGCCTTATGACACAGTTGCGCGCACCTGACCCTCCACAATGCACGAATAGTCAAGTTCAACTGACCGACTGCCGGAAAGTATAAGCATGCTTCCAGGCGGAGCGCCGAAAGCTGCCGTCTATAAAAGCTCAAGCAAAAGAGCGCAACAACGCCAAAGCAACTGTAGCAAAAGTCTCTAAGTTATTAATGTGTTCTCGCGGTTTTGAGATATTACTTTTGGGTATGTATATATAAAAATGGAGCAATTAAGAGTTTTTAATGGCCGAGTGGAGTTCCTGAAGGACCTCTTGGAAACCACAACATAGTGAGAAGTATCAAAAACGGAAGAATATTTATGTAATAAAAAGTGCCAAACTAATTATGTCCGCTGGTTTGATTTCATTTATACTCACGCTGTTGTCGTCGTTCCAGAAAGATTCTTAATTTAGTAAATTAGCAAATCGGCTCATTGCTATTGGACTCAATTAAACACCTCAAGGTAGTGATCATTAAAATAGATAAAAATTTTAAACATTATTTAACATTTCATTTGTGCTTCATTTCGAACACACAATTTCACTCCGCTCACAATTTTCACTTTTCAATCACAACAATACTCTAACTTAACAATTAAGGTCTTTATCCTTTTATCTTTCTTAAAAATATTTACAATTCTCTTTTAAAGTTAACGTTGGCTCTCATAATACACAATCAACAAGTTTCTTCAGCTTTCTCATAAGCATCGCAATCTCTTTTGTTAAGCTCTTATGGCTCCGCTCTTTCACTGTATTCACACATGTTTGACTTTCTCAGCTGGCAATGCTGGCAATAATGAAATAAGAAAAGCAAAATAGTATAAACAAATCAATCCAAGCAAAAGCGGCCCCAAATATCTGCCAAAACGAATTTCAGTTTCGCATAGTACAATTGGAACTACTTATTACATATTTATAGTTTCAAAGTTTTAAGAGATCGAAATTATGGGACTCTTTTGCTTATAGCTCCATAGCGAAATTACAATTTGCTTGTGTCGCACTTCCACTCCACTTCTTACAGTTAGGCATCAGAGAACAATTTTACAGTATTTCTACTATTTTCACAACAACTTTACACACGTAAGTATATAGCTAAGTTAAAATTATTAGTTTTTTAATTCAGTCTTTTACTTTTTACTTTATTTATTTTCGATACTTTTCCGCTATTTTATTTGCCCGCCTTCACAACCAAAGCCAAAGTAAGTTAGACACCACCGATTACTGCTGTCAAAATCATATGGCTGGCTACGCGAGTGCTTACATATGTATGTATAGTAAATGTATATACCATTTATAAGGAGATACATACCAATTTTTAAAGGGTTTTGAGCCCCCGAACGAATTGAAGAGAAACTTTGCAGGTTTACCAAGACTATTATAATTTGCTCGAAAGTGATATGTGGGTTAGTAATTTCTCTGATTTGGATAGCAGTAAAATCGGAATAAATGTTGTTGTAGCTGGACTTTTGACAAGTCCATGAATGCTCAACGAATGCGTGTGTAAGTGGCTAAAGAATTACTTACATATGTATGTGTGAAGACTTATTAATTACTCGTATACTGGCCCACAAAAAGGAAAAAAATTGGTGTCAACGGTTTTAGACTAGGTGTCAATAGGTAAAACTAAATTTTTAATTTTTTTTCATACGTGTCATTTCCGATCTATGCTTAGTTTTGAATATTGGCTGTAATAAGTATTTTAAAATTATTATTCATCTAAAGCACGTTATGAAAATCGTTTAAATATGAACGCTGTAGTCATCGTACCCAGACACACTCCACAGCGAACGGGGGGGCTGGCCACACATTAAAAGCTCGCAATGACATGCTTAAATATTTCGAAAGAACAGCTCACGGATATTTTTTTCTAAAATTGCTTTTAAATATATCAGCCCAGTCACTGGAAAAATATCTTTTACTTTTTATCAATGCTTTCAGCTTCAGTTCAACGTTTTCATCTTTTTATAAATAAAAATGAATCGCCAAAATGTATGTTTTCGCTCATAACTTTCATACGACTGAACCAAATTTAATAGTTGTTTTTTTTAATGTGTTCGTTGTGGATCGGGGAAGGTTTAGAAATAAAAATACCTTATACTTTTAATTAGGAAAAGTTTGGAAAATTGGACAATTCCAAAAAATAACTTCTTTTCATATAATTTTTTTTAATTTTTTTTTTGTTTTATTTTTCAATATTTTGATTTGTAAATTATTTGAATCGTTCAATTTCGGTCGCTTGCTTTTTTAATCCAGCTATTCAAAAGAAAAATATTTTTAAAATTATTCAGTGAAAACTTTATGAGTGTTTCACATAAAAAGATCAATTACAGATTGAAATTTGTTACGAAGCCACGAAGAGGTCGCGCTAATATCAGTCGGCATTCTGTTTTTGGGATCAATTTATGGCAGCCTAAGGCAAGGCAATGCAGGAAGTACTCCCAGGGTGCGATGACATATAGTACGTGCTGAATTATGGACCGCGATAGCTACTCAGCGATCCTCATGATGTCTCAACACGACTTCTTCAATCAACAGTTACGATGTTTTATGGACTTTATCTTGAATCAACGTGCTGTTAGATGCTGGATGTACTTTGTTGAGGGTCAAAAAAGAGGTTTGCCGCTTCTTCTTTTTTGGATGGTGGATGGTGGTTACATTAGATTAAATTGATGCAATCCTTTTTGCGGAAATTCCTAAACCAGAGATAGATCCAGAATTACACGAAGTGGTAAAAACCAATATGGTTCACGAACATTGCGAAGACAACAATCCTTCTTCGGTTTGTATGTCTGACAATAAATGCACTAAACACTATGCACGTGCATTACTTTAGGAAAAACGCAAACTGGAAATGATGGATATCCACTGTATCGGCACCGCTTACCAGACGACAATGGCAGAACATTTAGCATTCAATTTAGAGGAGTGAATATCGAAGTTGACAACACATGGATTGTACTATATTCGCCACTGTTGTCTAATTCACATTCAAAACTTGAGTATTACAGTTTGGTGAAATCACTGAAATACGTTTGCAAATACATCACCAAAGAAAGCAACATTGCGATTATTGGCCTTGAATGAGATCAAATGGGTCATTACGTGAACTGCAAAAAAGCGCTTTGTAGGATATTCACTTTTGCATTTCATGAAAGTTTTCCGACTATGGTGCGCCTCGCGATTCTACTTCATTTAAGTCATTCCGTACTGTGAATGGTAGAGTGTTTGCAAGCCAGCAAGTACAATTACTGGAACATGATAATAACTGGAATCAAATGATGGACGATGCGATAGCTACTCCGCATGCTACTGAAGTTCGCATACTTTTGGCGCAGATCATTTCGACATATCAGCCTTCAAATTCGCGTCAATTAAGGGATACGAAAAAAATGATATTGTCGATGACATTTTACATTGTATTTGCTAATGATTGGAAATGGGCAAATTTCGATTGATACTTCCATTGGTTTCATATACATTTTTCAGGCCTATTGTCAATTCACTTCAACGAAAGAAGAACTCATCACGTTTATCCCAACAATGGCAAATTGTCATAACTGCGATTGCTGGAGAGCCCGCGCAATTTTAGTTGCCAAAAGTACCGATGTTAATGACTTAAACTGGAAGATTCAAAGTCAAATTCAGAAGGGTTTGCGATCAAATCGATCGATCGTCTCGACAATGAAGACAAAGCCGCGAATTATCCTGTTGAATTTCTAAATTCTTTGGATAGGCTTGGTATGCCGCAGCATAATTTGCATCTCAAAGTTCGCTCTATCATTAGTATGTTTCACAATCTTCATTTATTCACCGAAACTGTGTAAAGAACCCCAATAATTGTGACGCAGTTACCGAATAAGGGGACAGTAATTTCATTTCAAACATATTCCGTTTCCAGAGAAAATTGCATTTGGGATGGTAATCAACAGGACAAAAGGATAGATAGAAGTGTGGCACAAATCTAGAAAAGCCATGTTTTTCACACGACCAGATATACGTTGCGTGTTCACGAGTTGGAAACCCATCTTCTCTGTATATTTATGCACCAGAACAGAAAACAAAAAAATTTGTTTATCAAGCTGCGCTACATTAAAAAAAAAAATAAATGATTTTTAACACAACATAAATTCAACTTTCTTTTCATTTCAAAGTACATAAATTCACGCAGGGCAACGGCTGCGGGGTCAGCTAGTACATATATAAATGTAAGTTGCACAAGTTTTTTAATCTCCGTTCAAAGGAGGATTATCTATTTCAAGTGTTTTAAACACTAGTTATTTCAAAGCAGGTAAAATAACATCTAAAATGGATAAAAAATGTTCAATATAAAAGATTTTTAGGAGCTTAGACAAATGTGGTATACCTGCTCAGCTGAGACCGTCTCATCAGCTATACAAATGTTTGCAACGAAAATTTCGAAACACCACGCTCGCGCTTTAGTATAAATTGAGCTGTCGAATTGCACAACAGCACAATCGTCAAAGTATCGTAGACTAGTAAACATCTTTAGCGGATTATATAATCGTCGAATTTTGCTTAACTAAAAAGTGAGAAGTTCGCTATTATTAAAATTATGACTGAAGTTACGGAAATTGAGTTATTAAAAAACAAAGAAAACGAAATTAAAGCAGCCACCAACATAATGCCTAGTAATCTCAACATCATCGGTTGTCCAAGACCAGGTGGAGCTCTGCAATGTCTGGCCGATCTCGCCGCAGCCATCGCAGCTGAGGACCGGAGCGACAACAGCGATAGTGATTATGATGACGAGAGCGACACAGAATCGGATGACAGTGACTATTTTAGTATCGACATACCCTTCCGCGCCCGTAGGGCATCCCTGCCAGCTGTAATTGAAGCTCAAAAAGTAACTGAGGCCGCAACTGCTGCCATGAGGAAGTTGTGGACCCAACGCATGGCACGTCGATCCATGTATTTGTAGAGCACCCATTGCTTTTAAAACTTGGAGAGTAGATGAATATAGAATGTATACATTTTAAATATTGATTGTTGTTTTAATGTATGGATTTTGACTAAATGCTTTAAAGAAATGTGCATGACAATTGTGCTGAATAATTTATAAAAATATAAATCTTAATAATGTATTAACATTGCATTCAATTATATGTATTGGTGGTTGTTATATTATATTAAAGATAAATAATTTTGACAACACACAATTTGTTTTAGTTGCGAGTATTTTTAGAATTGAAATGTGAAACCAAAATACATTCTGTAACGAATACCAAGAGACTGCAAATAGTCTTCCAACAAAAAAAAATAAATTATAATAATATAAATTGCATTGCATTTATTGAGTGTATCACAGAGGAGAGGGGCAATTTAGATTCAAACATTTAAAGGGTATGTGTGGCTAATGAACATGACTAGGTGAGCTGATCGACCAATTTATCCCAGATAAGAGGGCTGCTATAATGTCTCAATTAGCACTGAATATAGGCAAAAAGTATATATAATTATTTCTCTCATATACCGAAGATTTTGAATAAAGACATCCTTGGTTTTGTTTTTATTACAATTGCTTTATGTTCTCTTTACACCAATATCCCACAGCACCAATATCATAAATACTTGTAACTATAAGTATTTCTATTAGCCAGGTTTATTTTAAAATAAATTTTTGAGATATTTGACATAATTAAGTAAAGAGGTTAAGCGGGTTCAAAACACACATTATTAGTTTAGAATATAAGAGAATTGTTATTCATTCATGAATTCGTCGAATAAAGTTTTTCCAATACGTCAAAATTGATCCTTGTATTGTGAGAAATTATGGAATTGAATATTAATTCCCGAAGGAATCGTCAAAAATCCTACGATACATATATATACCTACGATATAAAATATATACATTTTATACTATTATTCTTATAACAAACTATTCAATACGGTGAACATTTTATTTACAAATAAATGCGAAAACGTTTTTGTCGGTATAAAAGTCCAAGGCTTAATTTTGAGTATGTTCATACTAATAAATTTCATACGAAAAAATAACAAATCTAAGGCTGCTTATAAAGTTAATAGAGTTGTCCGCTTAATAGAGCTTTCACTGTATTTTATATTTATGGATTGTTTTTACTATCCTATCTTCTAAGTTGGTTAGAACTAGATACAGTGTGCTAAATTTTGTTTTTTGTCGGCTCAGTAGTTTAGGATCATATGTGTAGTATATGATCAGTGAGACGAGCAAAGTTGATTTATGCATACAGCTACCATACAAACCCTGAACTATCGGAATCAAGTCCTTGTATAGAAAACTTTTTTATTCGTCTAAGGCAACGTCATAAATCTAAAGAACTTTTCAAGATCGGACCACTATATCATATATGTAGCTGCCATATAAATTGAACGATTGAAATCAAGTTTTTGTACGAAAACTTCTTTATTTGTGAAAGATATTCTAGCGTCGGTACAACCACCATTGAAAATTTTTGTTGTTTTTTTTTGGGAAATTTTTTTTAAAAAGACAATGAAAAAATAAATTTAACCGGCAAAGATATAAAGAAATGATAATAAAAGAAATTAAAAAGTTGAATGCCGAAAAAAACGCAATTCAAAGACTATGATTTTGCAACTAGTTCAGAGTTTACTAAACAGTAACTAACAGGCAATCTTGGCTAAAGAACTTTTTAAACAATTCTTTTCTATTTAAAAATTTGTCATTCATTAAAAAACCCGTACAAGCGGTATTTCCATACAATAATATTAACCCATTATATTTCGTTCAATGTAAGCAGGTATAATTTGAAATGAGCGAAAAATTGTGTATATATTAAATTCTACTATAAACACTACCCACCTACTTTTCCGATAATTCTTAGTAAAGCCAAATGTTTTCAAAATATTTACAGCTACTTTAATGACAATTTCAAATATTTCAACAACAAGGTTAATGAATGCTTGTGTCCTTCTAACTGTGACGTAAACAACTGTCGTGTTTGCGCCACGCCTTCAACTGTTAAAAAGAAAGGTACAGCCTTTGAATAATTGTGAGATCACAACAATAACCAAACTAAATTATGTAAAACAAAAACATTGTCTAAAAAAGGGTGCAATATCCAAACAATGGCGAACCGAACTTTTGCAATTCACTTCGGCGGTCGTCAATCACCAAAGAAGATCTACTAAAAGTAAACTTCCTAGAACTTCAGGGATATTTATTACCTGCCTTCTGTGCTACCTGTTTTGTGCTAGATCTTTCCACTGTCGGAAAGCAGCTGAGAAGAGTACATACATACATATGTAGCGCTGCCTATTTTTTCGTTATAAATTAGAGCTATTTCAGCAAAGTGGCACATTTGCAAAACAGCAGCGCTCAAAGGAGAATCAGCAAAGAAAACTTAAACGAATTTAAAGCTAAAATAATTATCTTATAACAACTCAATAAACATGACTGAAGTCGCAGAAAACGCCATCAACAACGCTGGTGTTGCCATATTACCCCCTCAACCATACGAAATTACTCCGCCGAATCCCGGAGAACCTTCGGCATTGCAAAGACTAGCCACACTGGCCGCTGCTGCAGCCGCTCAAGACAGGAACGACGACAATGAGTCAGACTCCGAGTCCGATTCTGATTACTACGAAGGCACACAGACACAGACAGCGAATTAGACGAGTCCGATTTTGTCACCTTCAGCTTACCGTTTCGGATGCGTCGATCATCGCTACCAGCCGCACTCGAAGGACAGAAACTAGCTGAAGTGGCCAAATCAGCTGTAAGAAAGATTTGGTCACGACGTATGGCAAATCGATCGATATGCAATTGAGGGAAAGGGAAACGTGTTCAAAATCTAGGAGAGAAGAAAAACTATTTATAAATTTAAATAATTAAGTAACTAGTCTATAAGTCAAATTCATAGAACTTGCATAAGTAATAAATAAACATCTGTTCAAAATCAGAGAAATTAGGTTAGGTTCTTATTTAATAAAAATTGTGTTTGAATTATATATATTTATAAAACGCAGTTAAGAATAATGGAAATATTTATGGAATTCAGAAACGAAATCGTAAAACTCAAGGTTTACCTTCTCTGTCTTTGCCTTTGAACGAAACAATACCGTGTATTGGTTTATTTAATGGGTTTTACATTTTATTTGTAATACAATTGTATTTGTTTGGTGCGTTCCAAAGTAAACAGGACTTAAAAAAACAAACAGAACAGGTTTTTCGGCAAAATCAATTTATTTTATTGAAAATAGTCTGCTTCAACACAGCTTTGTGCACGGTCAAAAGGCATTTTTCTCGTTGGCCGCCAGTATGCCGGTGCAAGCCTTTTGAATGGCCTCTACGTCTGCATAACGCTTTCCTTTCATAGGCAAATGCATTTCTCCGAAAAGGAAGAAGTCGCACGGTGTCATATCAGGTGGTTAATGATTAAAATGTGATTTTTGGTCAAATAATCGGTCACAAGCGTCGATCAAATGTTGGATTCTGAGCAATTTTTGCAGAACAAATCGTTCACACACCTTTCGTAAGCCCAAATATTCGGTCGAAATGTGACCATTCACATGAATTTCAATAATGATTTCGTCTGATTTTTGATGAATTCACGCACAGTTTCGATGGAATTTCCGGTGATCACGGATTTTGATTGCCACATGTTGATCGTCATTTATGTCCTCACGACCCCTTTGAAAACGTTGAAAATCACTCGTGCACTCTGCTAATAGGCAATCATCCATAATCCATAAACTTGTTGCATCAATTGAAACGTTTCGGTAAAAGTTTTTAAAGTTGTTCGAAGCTCATTTTTCTCACTGGACAATCGATGTTGTTCATATAAAGATAGCAGATTCTAACGCACCAGCAACGCCATCTCTATGCGCCACCAGGGGCTAAATTCAAAAAGTCCTGTTTACTTTGGAACGTAACTTGTAGTTATATACAGAAGTCAAAAGGTATAGTACATTAAAGTACCATTTAGCCACAGACCACAGCTTATTTAACACCGATACTTTCGGTATAAAGGAAATGGAAATTGCAAAAAATGCTACGCATATGGGGAGCATTGTTGGCATATTCTGGTATCGACAATTTCTATAAGAGAGTTGTCACCTACAATCGAACCTTAAAATCTAATCCACTACCACCTACTTGTATCGAATTTTCTGTTCATTTGGTACTGTGCAGAGTTACTAAACATACTAACAGAACTGCAGTGTTCTTCTCAGAAATAATTACCTTAAAGTTGAAGTCAGTCAATTAAAAATTTTAAATCATGAAATTGCTAGCCCTTTCGGTTTAACAGGAATGGTGACTTAATTCGAGCAGACGTAAATGAAATAGACAATTTTATTTTATTCATTAATTTTTCATTATAATCCAGTACAGTTTACAACCAATCATTAATTAACAACAACAACAAATCATATTCGTTCAAACGTTCGCCTACAATAACAAATTCTCGGCTCTCGCTAAGCGCTGAGCAAGTACAGCCTCCATCGCATTGTCCGCCGCGTCAATCATACTATTCCCTCCAATTTCAGCTGGAGTGGAAGCTCTTCGAATGCGAAACGGCACATTAACACAGCAATACGTGCAAGTAGAGCCTTCGGAATTATCACTGTCCTCCGAGTCGCTTCCAACTCCTTCGCCTCGGTTTCGTACAACAATGGCAGCAGCAACGGCACCGATTCGGTGCAATCTCGATGATCCTGCCTGTTGTGGAGCACATGTTAATGGAGCTTGGTTTGTTGGCGGTCTGAGCGGCAGTGGTTGAGGTTGAGGTGGCGGCGGTGTCGTGGCAGACCCCTCTTTCGCATCTTCACTTCTGGGCTGATTCACGCACTCGAAATCATTTACGCAAGGCATTTTATTGAGATGTTCGTCTATTGATAAAGCGCAAACGCTGAAGATCTTCCGGTCTGTTACAAGTTGATAGAATTTTGAGAATACGTCGACTTGAGAATGATCAGTCAATTTATAGCAGAAATATAGTAGAATAAGAGTCTGTATGTATACATATGTGTGTCCCAGGCGAGCAGGTAGACGTGCACAAACAGAGGAGTTTCAGGGGATATCTTTGTGCTATTCACGCAACATTGTATTACAAGTAATATGGCGGCGTAAAAACCCAGATTTTCTTCACTTTTGACTCCGTTAAGACGTTATTGGTTTCCCGAAGGCCACGGACATATTTCTTTAGTAATGGACTTTGCTAAAAATATGATTTTTAAAATACACAGATTTTCCTCTTTGAAAAAATTTCCAAAATTTTCCGTACAGGTTTTACCAGTGAATTTGGGAATTCTGAAGAAATATGCCTTGGAAACATTTTTCCGGTGCCTTACGGAATCAGTGAAAAATTTCCCAAATTTTCTTGATGAAATTACCAGAATTATTAGAATTTATTTATATACTTTTTGTTCATATCTAAATTTTTAGTTTTTAACAATGATGCCTTAACTGCGACTTAAATTATTAAAAAACGAAATGTTGAAATACTTCAAGTTTGTAAAAAACAATATCTAAAAGTAAGATTCATTATTCATATGTCATCTCCATCAGCCATATGCAATCTTATTAAGTTTCAGAACACCTGCATTTGTATTGGACACTTAACTGATGTCTTAAATCTAAAACATTAAATTTATTATTATGGAATTACGAAAAAAGCACTTAAGAGGAAATGTTGAATTTATTGATTTCCCTTTCTGATTTAGCCCGTAGTTTATTGAAATAACTTGAATCACAAATTAGAGTTTATTGTAGCCACCTCGTTATTGTACAGGGCTTACAGTCTTAGCATTTTTAAAACTGGATAACTTTATTTATTTCAAAGTAATTTCAAGGTGTCACATGAATTTATTTATAAATATTGAATATTAGCGACAAACGGAAATCGAAACATCAAATAGTTCCCTAAAGCAACGACTATCTCTCGCAGGAGTCCCATTGTTCCCAAAGCTCCATTGTCTAATCCACATTTACGCCATTGATTTCATGGCAACACAAAAGCCTTTGCATGTTCCGACCAACATGCATCATTGCCACAATTTACAAATCTCTAAGGTGAACGCTGTTAGAGCAGAGTGGCAGAGCAGAAAATGCTGAAACCACTGAAGCGTGTAGCTGAATAAATCGTCTTATCAACAAGGACATGTTTCATGCATTACTTAGCTAGTGAGTGAGAGTTTATATGTATGTGTGGACCACACGTAACTCTTCGAGGCACTCAAGTGCCGCAAGCTACGAGTGCCCAGAATATGGTTAGGTTGATAAGCACCGGCATACATTAGTGCGAATGTGTAAAGTGAGTATTAAGCCATGTTTGCATACATATTTCATTCAAAGAATGATGACATCGGTGTTACCGTTACAGCACAGGAATGCACATTTATATAGAAATTCGTATAATTAATGAGCTCTGCTGGGGCAAACAGAACTACTTTCAAATGAATATCTAAAGTGACATTCATAACATATTTAAACGGCGCGTTCAGCGCTTCTAGGCTGCGGCTGTTAACCCACTTCCACTTCCTTTTAATACAAATTTTATAGCGTGCGGTTCAGATATAAGGAAAGAAATAGAGCACAAAAGCTCTTTTCATGTTTCTTGGCTTTTCAGTTGGGATTTAATTTGAAGTGCACAAAGCGCCAGTTTGCTAAGCATTTGCATTACTCAATCACAATCACTGCAGCTGTCAATGAATCCATCTAATATCTTATCTATCCCATTCTGCTTCCACATTTACAGATTGCTCTGCCAGGAGATTAACCACGATGATTCATTCAATCTCGAATACCGTGGCCCAGTAGTGATGAAAGGTAAACCGACACCGATGGATTGTTGGTTCCTAACACGCAACACTTCGGCGACAGCAACACGCGTTAGCGTTACCGACTCTCCATTGCCACCAAGCACACCACCACCATCATCATCATCGACGGCAACAAACTCAAAAACCAATAGCAACAACGCAGCAGGGACCGTCTGCAGCATAAGCGAATCATCTGCCGCAACTGTGGCAGCAGCTACGCAGCCATTATGCACAGCAGATGATGGTGCGGCAACTAGTCAAGCACCTTTGGCAACGGCACACACAAACACTTTCTCACCCACATCGCCGGTCTCATCATCCTCCTCCTCGGCCGTTACCGTGGCAAGTGGCGGCGTCGCATCCGCCGGAACAGACGCCAACATTGATGTGCCAGCAGCTGCGCCACCTGCTGAATTGACATAGGAAATGTGCAACGACTCGTCATGCTGCTGCTGAAACATACTTTAAGTACGGAGTGGGGGAGAAGAGAGTGAAAATGCGGCTAGCACTTGAAGTGAGTGCGCTACAGATTAGATTGGATTGGTTTGAATTACATCGGTTTAGATTGCAATGCTGTTGGCGCATGAAGGGAGTAGAGCACTGAATATCCACAGCACACAACAGGTAATTTATGTTAATGCCTCCACTTGTCACCTAACAGCTAAACATATTAGTGCTCAGATGAGTACAAAGTCAAGCCAGATGTGTAATATTTAAAATATCTTATCAAAATCAACTCTCTCATTAGCTTCACCTGTATCTTTGTTTAGCTTGATAGGCATTGTAATAAGAAATAATTGCGCCATTTTTGCCATGTGTTGGTTTAAAAAAAAATAATAAAAATAGTACAATAACTAGATAATACTATTTCAGAGATACATATGTGCAAAATTTGAACGAAACCATCTCCACACCCTTATAAAATAGAGTTTTGAAAGAATCGATCTTACCTAAGGAACGCAGAACTGACGTGCTTTAAGGGGGTACTCTACTCTAGAAATGAAATTTTGGGCAGTTTTTTGAATTTTATTTAAAAAAAAAAACCAAAAATATTTGTACTATCCATTTTTATGGTGTTTTTATTGATATCTTAAGAATACAGGAAAAAAATTTACAAAAAATATTAGAAATTACAATAATTAGAGCGGGGAGAGAAAGGTGTAAAAAAATGGCGCATCCTGGTGAATCGATCCTGACTCTCCTGGTTTACAAAAAACAAAAATTTTAACAGGATGCTGTAAATAAATGAGGCTTAAATGCGTACGTGATTCCTGGTGTCGAAAAAATTTATCTTAAAATTCATCAGTAAAACGAGGAACTGAAATTTTTTTTTTGAAAAATGGCGACTCCCTGAAAATAAAAATCATTTTTCGTCTTTTTTTTTGAATCTGTTTGAAATTCCTAAATTTTTAAATATTTAAAACAAAAATTTTGACACGATCTGGTAGAAGAAAGTTATCAGAAGCCTCAAAAAACTGGCGGCCTGTATCCGAAAATAACCGTTTAGTTGAAGAATTCTGTCAACGCATATGGTGTTTGAAAATAACAAATTTTGAAATCCAAGTATTTTTTCAAGTAAGACTGAAATTGTGGACAAAACGATTAGGTTGAAGAAGATTAATTCTGAATAGCTAATCAAAAGCGCTTAATCCTTATTTTTTTCACAAATTATAGTAATCAAATACATTATGTTTTAAGAAACGTCTGCGGTAGTACATCCTGTTCTCAATAATAATGTAATTAACGGAAAATGTTGTTAAAATTTTCCCGATGCCGATGCAGTCTGCCCAACACAAATGTCGCTCAATCTCATCGAATGCAATGAAAACTAATTACATTGGACTCTCAACCTCAAATGTGTAGAACAATGTTTACAGAGTATGTATGTATATAAATTCGTTACCAAAACAAATAAAGAAAAGAGCAAAAGATAACTTAATGAAATCATAGCAAGTACAAAGAGCCTCATCAATCATAGGGATTATGCCCGCAGGAAGGATAATATAAAAAAACTAACAGCGAACCACGAAAGAAACATAAAAACGACTGTCATCAAACCGAAAAAAAGCTGAAACAGAACAAAGTAAAACCATTGCAGTAGTTGAACAAAAGCGAACTTAATGAAAAGGCTAAACACAACTTAAAACATTAGCCGGGACGCTGTATTTTTTAATTAAAATCACACCGTGACCGAATGCCTAAAGGATGAAAGACATATTTTTGCAGTTCCTTTTACATTGTCACACCATATTTAATGGGTTTCCTGATTATAGATGAATCAAAGAAAATACTTAAAATATTATCCACCCACAATCCTTTTTATAATAATAAAAAGCAACAAAAAATTATCGAGTTGCCTTCACACAAAATAATTATGTTGCGAATTCCTCATACAAGTGTTTTAACGAGTACCTACAATTCTTTTTTAATTTTATTTCATATTTAACATAGTGAATTACTTTCAAAAATTAAAATGCCAATGTTTCATTCATTGATAATAAAACCTTAACTGGCACACCGAAATAAAAGCATTGGGCGACGCGTTTTTTACCCCTTAGCGTAAACATTGGCCCGAAAGATATGAAGTGCAAGATTGTAATTTCTTCGTTTTCTGCAGCCAATCTCACTTCTTCAACTTGCTGTTAAAATCGAATTTTTCAACGCTCGGCATTGCACCCGCGTTTATTTGAAAAACAAAATCGATGAGCATGAGGAATTTTTGACAGTAATTTGCCACTGTCGCTTTTATTTATAAAATAATACTGGGTTAGGTGCTGCCAGTTTGTTTGAACAACTCGTAAAGTTAGTTTGCTTCGCTCTTCTCCAATGCCGGACGAATCGAAAACAACTATTGAGTAGTCGAAAAAGTATTTTCGTATTTCTAATCAAATAGTAATATATATTTTTTTATATATGTATTTATTCGGTCGACCAAAACCACTTTTTGCCATTTTTCCGTTAGAGACATTATTTCATCAATTTTTTTCAGTGTAAATCAAAGTTTCGAAATTTCCAGAACGGAAGTAAGCAAATCATTGTTGTGCTACATGAACTGATACACCGTTCCCGTAAATTTCACAAATTTCATTGGTGGCTTGAGTGACATATTCACATTTTTATACAAAAATTTCAAAATATAGCGAATTTCTTCATTATTTTTCACTCCTTTTTTCAACTTCACCGAATTAATTCGGTTAAATGAAGCTTAAAGTCTCACCTTTCCATTATATGTCACAATGTGATTGGTAGCGCAGCAGACATACGACTGCAACGACATCTATTGACAAAATACGAAAAGACTTTTTTGACTACACCATGCTATAAAACAAAAAAGAAAAGATTCACAATAAAAACTGGTAATATAATATAATTGAAAGAAACCTTGGTAACATTTAAAATGACGTGTGTACAACTCTAAAGGAAAAGATGAATGCAGTAGAATCCCAAATATACATAGCTGTCTTCGATTCCTCTTCAATGAAACGAACAATCAGATGCCTAAACAAACGCGCAGCACTTATGGTGCAACCCTGCACCTTTTATCTTCTACGTTAAAAATGTTTACTTTAAATTATTATAATTGATTTTAAGTCTTATATTTACCATGTTCAGACCGACACTTAATCACACGGTTTCGGCTGTTGAATGGTTTATCCCACTAATCTAATAAATTTATCAAGATTTCGCCATGCAAAATAACAGATTTGAAACTGATCCACTCTTAATCTTTCTATGCGGCTCTGATTTTGCGCCATCTACTTGTCAGCGTTGGAAATCTGTTACATTATCACAGCTGATTTAGACACTACAAAGGAAAAAAACTTACCGTGCGATTCTGTAACATGAGACAGTATCAAGTCTCTAAATTTGAGATTTTGAGTTAGAGACAATTTTTGAGACTTGAGACGATTTTGCTATTCTGTAAGTGGCAGTCTCAAAATCTATTACATTTCATTATTCAGAGATGTTTTTACACTTGAATGATAATAAATATGTCGACAACAAATATTAACTTTTCTATAACATAGTCAAAAAACATAATTATCAATAAAAATAAAAATATATGTTGACTTTGTTTCATAATATTTACGAAATTTATGTAAAATTTATTTATTTTTAACCTTTTCGTGTTTGAATTGCTTACAAAATGTAAAAAAACGATAATCGATTAATATCTATGATGATCTCTATTCAGTACATTGAAAATGGCAGCAAGAGTTCTTTTTAGTTTTGTGACCAGCTGACTACCAGGTCTCAATATTTTGAGACTAACGCTAGAGACTGTTTAGTGAATAGTAACTAGTATCAAATTGATACTTTGTCTCAAAATGTCTCAAATAGAGACTAGAGACTGCTTACAGAATCCCGCTATTAAACAAACATTTTTTTTAAAGCAATGATTCTAATTTCGCCCGAAAATCGACTTAACAAATGAGAAAATGCATCCATTATTTCTATTATATGGGAAATATTTCAAAAAAGACGGCCTTTATTTCAAAAACTACAATCTTTTCTTTTAAAAAATATTAAGCCATGTGAATTCTTGAATGACAATAACAGCTGTTTTTTAATCTGTCTAACGGCAATGAGAACGGGCTGATTAGTGAATGTAATTAAACGTAATCTAATCCCTTTAAATTCTCGGTCTGAACATGGTATTATGTTTTAAAAATACAAAGAATAATTATCTTGTCATTTGAACCACTCACAATGATAAACTGGCATAAAATATGCAAAACAAAAGTGGATAGCACTGAAGAAGTGATTATACCACTTTAAGAGGTATATGCACTCTCCTGCTTCAAATCAACTCCAAAACTTTGTTATTGCTTTCAGAGAAATGACCAATCGAAGACAGCTTATGCAGGAAAACATAAAAATTCCAAAAAATTGTTTTTAGTAACTGTATAATGATGTGGGCACATTATGGCAACCAAAGCCATCAAAATCAAAAGGTTCCATCACACGGAGTAGGGAAACTACTGAATCCTCTTTTATATGGAGAAATCTAAAACTCACAGTGACATAGTGAAGACAAAGAGAGAAAACCTTTAATTACTTAATATTCATTATCCTCTGTAATTAAATAATTTTCAATTGGATATGTTCTAACTCCATTATGCTTTATCAAAGGAACATACCCTGAAATTGATTTTAAATTTTCCCTAGGCATCATGAATAAATGCTTTTTTTATTTTATAGAAGCATTTATAAACTATCTTTTCAAAAAAATACATACACCTACCATACATAATTCTATTTGCCTCTAATAATTCTAACATTTCGAGAGGAGAATCACTGCGAATATCTCCACAGCTTGCTGCACTCAATATATATACAGATTTTACGTAAATAATCAAAACTCATATTTTCATTATATACATATGTATATATATTTTTTATTAATTTGTTGAACAAAAACGCGTTACGCACACCAAATGGGTCCTGATCCACTAGAAAACTCAAAGCTTTCATCCGAATCAAACTGCTTCAATTGAGAATATTCCGATATTTGAGTCCCTCGTTTCGCTTTCGACGTGGGTCTAGCTTTTGCATAAGGAACCAGCGTTCTTCTGTTAGCAATGTTTTCTGGTTTCCTATTATTCGCGTGTTCATCTACGTCTGAACAGTCAGACAAGCATGTCAATGTTTCATCAGAACTTGTCGACAAATCTGTGTGGTTCTGATCGTCGTACAGCCTAGTGCAATCATAATCTAGAAAATCATATTCCGTTTGCCAGTTATTACAAATAGAAGTTGATTGGTTCATTTCCGCGCCAAATTTGGATTTAAGTTCTTCGAAATATTGGCGAATTTGCTCCCGAGACCCTCTTTGTGCCTGTCGCAGGCTTCTTTTCCATTTGCGTGGCATTGTATAGCTATCTGAATCATAACAAATCGTCCAGATTTGCCTGTGAGATAGACTGGATTCTACCTTATAAGGTACTCTAACTTCCTCGAAGTGAACTCTGTCCCTCCACTGCTTCTTTTGTCTCTGCCTAAGGGCTACTTTGTCGGAACTGTGTGAATCAGAATACGTGGAAGTGTTGCTGGCTTCTCTTGACTCAACGGCGATCCTTCGTCGCTGTATTACATCGAACTTCTTCTTATACTTTTCTTGACTATTAAATCCGTTGAAAAGCAAAACATCTCTAGGCATTTCTGTCGAGGTTTTCATCTGATGCCGTGGATTATTTTGCTCACTTATTAAATCAGCGTTTTCGCAGTCGTTGAAGCTGGAAGATATATCTGCTTGATACTGCTCATCTGATTCCTCTTCGAAATTTAAACTACCGCTCCAAACACTTGATTCTGACAATGGACTGTCGAGTGTTGTGTTTCTAAAGGCAGATTGTAGTTTATCACATTCACGTTCAAATGATAGCTTTCTTCGAAGCCGTAAATTTTGATATGAATTTGAATAATCCGAGTCGTATTGGTTAGTCCATTTGTAATGTTCATTATTTTTACCAAATTCATTAGCCTCGAAGAAGCTTTCGTTAAAGTTTTTCGACAATTCTCTTCCGGTACACTCAATCTGTGGTGTACGGGCAATGTGATCGAAACTTTGATTCCATTCAAAACCTTCCCATGAATACCAATCCACAATTTTGCCAAGCTCCATGTCGAAATTGGAGTTATATAAAGGCTTTTCGTTGTCAATAGATTGAATAAATGCTCTCACTTCCTCTTCCAAAGCCATAACTCGCAACTCTGTTTCATAATTCTGCAAATAATCATCGAGTTCACCAAAGTCGTATTGTATCAAATGACTTCTAATAAACTCTCTATAGCTCACACTGTGTTGTACATATTCTGAGTATGCTTCTGGATTTTCATCACAGTAGGCTGTAAGCCCGACGGACGGTTCTTGAGCGTTTAACTGGTGTAGTTCATCTGTTTCGATTTCACTTCTCGAATACATTTTATGTTTGGGTGTAGATATTCTTAAGTTCACAAAATGATTTATCAACGACTCACAGTCTGATTCCGGCTGCAGATCCTTTTCTGGTTTATTATCAAGAGTTATTTGAGCACTTCTTGTTTCTTCGATTGCAACTTGTGTACTAAAAGCCAGAAGCTGCTCTACTAGCCTCTCTGCGTCGGTTTTCCTCTGCTTAAACATAATCTCCGTGTAATAGTTGAAACAAATATTACATGAACACGCATTCTCAACGCAGATCTCTTCCTCACTATCATCTTCGTAGGGATTTTCGGCCGCACCTCCGCCACCATTGTTGAGGTAGAACAGGTACTTGAGAAAATCTCCTCTTTCAATGCACATCTTTGCTTCTGTATCGCTGCTAGTTGATTGCGTGTAGAGATGAAGGGTGAAACTTGGAAACACCGGAAAGTATTATATTTATTGCGGGCTCTAATATATGTCGCTGTAGCATTTATTTTCTAATGACGATAACTTGTCGACCGTGAAGGTTTTTATACTTTTTGCGAGAGCCCAGCGAAAAAACAGAAGTATGCGAATAAAAGATGCATTTAAAACGTCCTTGAAAAACTATATATTCAAAAAACCAGGTAAAAAATAAAAAGGGGACGAACACTAAAGAGATTTAAGCCTTTCATTATTCCAAGAAAAATCCCTTAACTTTTTTGTGTTATTGCATAACACAATTTTTGAACCCTTTACCTGCCCTTTATATACAGGTACCTCTTTACGAGTATAGCGCTGTCCACTGAGGACAGGTAATACCTGTATTATGTAAGGTTCTAGCGTTGCGTGTCAATTAATTGTTATAAGAAATGTCTAGATCTAGATAGATGCTTCTAGATGCTATATAAAATTAATACGAGTAAAATATGAAAGTTTTAAAGAAGACAATATTTTAATTAATATATTTTTAAAGAGGATTAGCACAAAGTGCCATTTATGAGTTCCATAGCAATATCTATCTTTCACACATACAAGAAACAGCTTTTGAACTGACAAAATATGAATGTTTTTGAAACTCCAATATTTTCGATTCTGCGGGTGGTGCCAAAACAATAAAAACATTTTATGAAATCCTTAAAGCTCTTGAAGCTTATGAAGGAATCTTTCTTTTATATTAACCATAAACAGAAAATTATTATAAAAACTTATTTTTTTATACTCACATACAACATGCTGCTGCAAAGTTTTGTTTTAAGTTACATTCTCCTTCAGTCAAGTTCAAGACACGAAACGAAATGTATTTTTTTTTTCTAAAAGCAAATATACAATGCAATTCAGAGAGTAAAGAAGGAGAAGAAGAGATATTCGTGACTACTGTTGTAGCTGGAAACTGTTTGCATACAAGACGAGCCAAAAACAGCACTGTGTAGCTTGAAGATACCCAAACATCAGCCAAAACTGCTGATGACATTTGATGGAGGTGGAGACCATTTGCCCCCACACATATCAGCGGCGCATTCAGCACAGCGAATGGGTGCGATGCTCGGCCAAATCTGCTGATGACAGTTAATGATAATAAAAATCGTTAACGCTTGGTTTGACAAAAAACTGAGATAAACCTAAAGAAAAGGAAATGGATACGGAAACTGGCGATTATCTGGACTACTAAGCTGCGCTGCCACACAATGCTGAAAATGGCAAAGCCTTGTGGTTGCATTTGTTATTGTAAATTATGATAACGATTTTTTCCATCCAACAAGTTGAAGATGTCATTGAAGTTGCTGAGGTGACGTATGACCTGCATGCGATGAGCTTTTAAAGTGTGAGTGGGAATGTCGTCAACCCCACCCACCACATATTTGTAAATGGTGGTCCGCATGATCATTAGCTTCACCCAGCCATACATCGTAATGTGTATTATGAGCGCAGCATACAAATTAGTTGACTGGATTTGCTCAAACGGCAGAACTGTCAGTCCGTCACATATTCAGTGGAGCAAAATTCTTCTGTATGCTGCTCTTGCCTTCGTAATCGCCTTAATGCACTGCATGAGCATTTCAAATAAAGAAAAACATAGATTTGCATTTCAGTGTATATTTTAATATACGAGTAAGCTGGTCTTCTCTTGAAGAGGAGAATCGTACTAGTCGTTAACCACCTACAGAAATATTGTTGGACACAGCTCTTTCAAGCCTTGAAGCTCTAATACCTTAAAATATTTCGATATACATTTCAAAGGATTTCAATGGCACCAATTTAAGATGGGAACTGAATTTAAGTTTTCGAAGTAGATTTAATAATTCAGTGTTGGCAAAACTTATTTTAAACAAGGAAAAGTATTGCCTTGTTTCATCCATTTTAGGCACGATAATTCACTGTTATTAGAAAAAGATTATTGAATTTCATAAAGATTTCTTACACATTGACGGATAGTAGAGGTATAAAGTCAACCGTAAACTCGAATATATTTATATTAGGTTTGAAGCAAGGAATGATGTCATCATAAATCTTGTCGAATTTTAATACTTTACCAGAGATTGACCGACATCTTCCGGGATCCTCATAATTGGTGTATGGATCCTTGAAAAGGATGGTGGTTGTTTATACTCTGATTTCAAAAATTTTTTGTGCGTAAAATAAATTTGTTCCAATTTGTATTCCAATAACTCAATTGAGGTGTAAAGGGAATTGAATAGTTTGTTATGTGGAAAGTAGGCGATGTTATCATCCGCTTTCATCCATCGTATAATAGGAATGCTTCAATAATATCACTTACAATTGGTTGAATTTAATTTAGTAGCTCCAGAGATATAGGATTTCAACAAAAGGTCAGTGGTGTCACCATCTCTGTTTAATTTTAACACACGAAACTATAAGACCATCTTGGTTGCTTATGGCGCGTACAGACAGCCTGATTCGATTAGTTTTACTGTGATCAATTTGAAAAGGTAATTTTCTCTATGACATCAAAGTAATCCATTCCCGCTGCATAATACCAATTTCCAGTCATCATAGCACTTGGAAAATCCTCCGCCGTGATGGCCATCAGAGCCTCCTTGGTCATGTGAATTTGCTGAATAGCCAGAAGTTACACGAAGGAAAATCAGGCGAATGCTATGGTTGGCCCACGAAAATTTACCGATTTGAAAATCATGCGAAATATAAATTAAAAATTCACTTTTCAATTTGATCATAGTATTACAAAAAACCGTTAGATGAATTAATATATATCTGCTATAACAGCTTGCGAGAGTATAAGAAGATGTGCTTCCACACACATATATTCAATAAAAGGCGACAGATAGTTTGCGTGCTAATAATTGCATACTGTATTTGATTTCATCCTAAAGACCCACCAGCAAATATCTAGCCACCTTGGGAATTTTCCCATCCAGCTGCTGTTGTACAGGTAGGCTCACTGTGTGCCCGAAATTTGTGCGAAAACTTTTCTATTTCGAAAAGTTATTAGCATCTTGCTTTTTTGATTGCTTTTACGTAATACACATGACACTTGCCGGGTACATATTTTGCGAAGCCCCGTATTTGACGTTCTACTTGAATTTGACTTTCTTACACAGGTGCCTTCTGCATGTGGATGTGGAACTTGTCGCAGCTGCCTAGAAAATTAAGTTTCGGCTTTGCTAAAGTTTGATTGATGGTTTGATAATTTTAAGCTGTTCTTATTCACACTTATGACAACCTCTGCACACTCACGCCAGTTTTGGTTTTATTTTGGGTGAACATAAGGCTTTGCATCAACATTTCTAATTTATGTATTTCTTCACGGTTAGTTGATCGGCATTTATTTATTTTTGCTCCTCGTTACACATATATTAAATCACATACCTTATCTAAATATAGTTACCATATATGTTAGTATGTGGTTGTGTGCGGGTAAAATGAAAGAGGTCTTGTATTTTAACAATTTTTGTTTAAGTTTTTATTTTATTTCGTTCTTATGTTGTAATAAACTTGGAGATATAAAGGCGAATGTAATTTTTAATATCAACCAAAGCTATTTAAGGGGTTACATGGGCAGGATAAATCCTTACAGGATCATCTAAAGTGAAAAAAATCGTGTTTTAGCAAAACTTTAATTTAGAACTTGGACAAAGGAAAAACTGCAAACTTACAAAAAAATTAAAACTTCGTGAAATTGTTTTTTAAAAAGTTGTAATCGAAAAAACTGTATCTCAAAGACCAGTATAAAATTTCGTGAAGATAGCTTTGAGTAGTTCGAGAAAACTGCGCTTAAAGATCGGACGCCCTTAGCCTAGCTAGCCTCGAGCGCACAAGTTTTCAATGCTGTCTCTCCGAAACTATTACTCGGATCAACATGCAAATGTAGGATATTAATTTAATAACACAATAAAAAAAACGATTTTTTGAAACCCGAAAACCCATGTAATCCTTTAAACATAAATAGCCTTTATCCTTCTAGTCTAATGTTGCACTCTTGTTAGTGAAGTTCAAAATGCATTTGTGTATTCATACGTAATTATTTTGAGTTCATACTCGTGTTCCGGCTGTTGCTATCAAGACAATTTTTACTTTTTGCTTCATGTTCGATAATACCGGCATTTCGAATACGAAAATGAAAGAGTTTGTTTCATCTAGAGACTATACTGTAGACCGATGTATTTTATTGACATAGAATCTTGGCTGAAAGCGCGTACTTGATCATGACCAAAAGTTTTATTGTCAGCATCGTCATGCTATACCAAGTATTTTGGTAGAAGCTCATTCACGCGTAACAGTGTTTAGATTGATTGCTCGGTTCTTAGTGTAAAAGAATAAATCCGTTTGAAAATTATAATTGCGTAAACATGGTGCAAATATAAAGAGAAAATACTGGCTATATGCCTTTACAGTAATACTCGATAAAGTCAAAAAATGAATCTCAAGCTGCAAGAATAGTTTGTGCAGTATTATGGCTCCGGACAATGTTTCCATTTCCATCTCTAACAAGGTTTTTTTACTTCTATTGTAAATGGTCGAAGAGAATATCAGGCCATCGCTCTGGAATGAGACCTTTGTGTCGATAATAGTCGACGTCAAAATACATCGCAGCTATGAGACTGCTGTTCTTGGCCAAACGTCAATTCGGACCGTGTTTGTTTGCCCACGGCTTCAAAGCAGCCTCCAGAAACTTTTACGTTAATATGTCGCATTACTTTGACGACAGGGTCGATGAAAACAATTGGAGTGCGTCCATCTGCGGTGAAGCGGCCACAAACCATTATTTGTGGCGGCTGCAAGCCTCCTGGTGGCTCCCGATGGCTTAGATTCTTTTGCATGAACGTCGGTCAAGTAAACCGTATCTTTGACAAGTGATTACCAACTGTTTCTGTCCTTGACGAACGCGTTTGGTAGTCTGAAGTTGGAAACAAGAGAGTCCTGTGAAAATTGGCTCTCCGAGTTTTTTGCCAATAGGGAAGCGAGCTTCTATGAGAGGGGCATTATGAAGTTGGCATCTCGTTGGGAAAAATTGTAACCAATTTTGTGAACAATTTGAAAATTATACTGTAGACCGATGTATTTTATTGACATAGAATCTCTGGTGAAATGCCTTTACATGATCATGACCCAAAAGGAATTATAATTTTTATGTATTCTTCAAAACTACTCAAGAATACGTTTGGTAGAGGAGGTCATAATAGAAAAGTTATGAAAGGTTCCTAATAGAGTTTATTTCTACAGGGTCCGGCACTCGAGGTGTAAAAGCAATAAATTCCGTTTGGAAAATTATTTTTATTTATTTTAAGGTAAAAAATGTGTGAAAATAATCATATATTCCGGACCAATTCACTTTTGCTCGATGTGATCACCTTTTGCCTTAATTATGGCCTTGAGAGGTCAAAACAACGAATCGCAAGCTGCAAGAATGTGACTTGCCGGTATTTTGGCCCACTCTTCTTGATTCTGATTTTTTTAACGGACCTTGGTTTGGGCGATGAAATGTTTGTTTCCCATGGCTTCAAGAGCCTCCAGAACACTTTTACGTTAATATGTCGCCTTTTTGACGCCAGGCTGATTCTTGTTGAAACATCCATGGTTTGCGGCCGAAATGTTTGTTTGCCCACGGCTTCAAAGCAGCCTCCAGAACACTTTTACGTTAATATGTCGCATTTACTTTGACGGCAGGCTCGATGAAAACAATTGGAGAGCGCCCATCTGCGGTGACAGCGGCCCAAACCATTATTTGTGGCGGGTGCTGCCTCCTGGTGGCCAACCGATGACTTAGATTCTCGCATGAACGGTCGGTCAAGTAAACCCTATCGTTTTGAGAGTTTACGAATTTCTCAATTGGAAAAATTTTTTCGTCAGAAAACACAATGTTCGGAATTTGACCGCTTTCGGCCAAGCGAAGCAACTGCTTCGCTCTGACAAGTCTTACTTATTGCTGCTTCGGTGTAACTTGTAAGGCTTGACCTTGAGCTCATTTTTCAATATGCGTCGGATGCTGCGGTCGGATATTTTCAGTTCTTTAGCCATTTGTTTGGCACTTCGTCGTGGATTTCGCTCAAGTCGCTTCTTCACTTTCCGAACCATCTCATGTGACGTTGCAGTCTTTTGATGACCACCTCCATCATTGTAACAAGTGATGGTGCGGTAAACAAAAACTTTATTCACATTAAGGTGTGGCTGAGATTTTCCAGCTAAATATAAAGCAATCACACTATTACCTTTGAATTCCATCGATCATTTTTTTTGCGTTGACTTTGGCAAACCGCTTTTGTACACTTGTGAACAATACTCCGAACTGTCATTCAGCAAATTTATAAACAACTGATTCCAGCGTGACAGCTGCGCGAATGGTGTGAAGTTGGTTACACTTCGAGTGCCGGACCCTGTATTATTAGTTGGTAGAGCTAATAAGTAACTATTTGACTATTGCTTCAGTACAAAAAATGGGTAAACAATAAGAGAAATGAAGCCTGTAACCACATAAGAAATGAACTTCAGTCACCTGAACTTTGCTCGGAGATTTTGTATATGAGGAATTGAAGTGTTATTTCTGTTATTTACTTTTAACCAAATTATCAATGTTGTTTTACAACATAAGTGTTTATGTACTATAGTATATATGTATACATAGAATATAATTCTCAATTTAATTTTTATTTGTTCTTTCCTTTTATTTAGAGACGTCGTGGATGCCACCTTACACTTTTCCACCTTACAACTCTCTCATCTTACTCTGGTACTTTAGGTTCGAATCGCCGCACATGGGAGCTACCAGAAGAAAAACCATACACATTACTCCTAAGGTGATTTCTAAAAAGAATAAATAAGTTAAACAGTTCCCTTAAGTTTGTTCAATAGTTACAAAAACACATTTATATACGCGAACCTAGCATAATGTACTGTTATTGTAAACACTTGCAACCAACTGCCTTCTAAAGTGAGTTCAGGAGAAAATAAAAGCACATTTTTATGTATAGATGAGTCATTAGTACTATTTGTTACATAAATTAATAGTAAACTTTGTTAATCCCATGAGACATTATTTTAAAATTGCCTCCTCTCATGAATTGTCCTCATGTTTCTTTGTCTAAACACAACGGGTATGACATCTGTTTCAAAAGGTTTCTTCATAACAAAGAGCTAACCAGCACAAAGGATATTTAAATTGCATAAATAGTAGATTTGAAGAGTCTTTAACTAACATGTAGTTGTAAGCAAATTCAGTAGATAAACTATAAGTCAAGAAACACTCATATATATATACATACATATATATGATATGTAGATAATTGTAAACCTTTTCCAAATGCAATCTATTAAAGCAAATATTCTAATTAAAACTGCTCTATGAAGAAGAAAATAAAAATAAAAATTAAAATTAAAATGTTTATTATAATAGAGAACTCACACAAACACTAACTCACTTGAGAACGCTAAAGCACACCAACAACTCACGTATTCGTTATTAGGCACGTAAAGCGAGCGTGAGCCATGGAGTATACAAGGTGTTACAATACGTATTTGTTTAAGATAACTGAAATAAATATATTGTAACTGAAAACCTACACATATTGCGAATAGAAAGTTCCGGCTTGTGTGTACACGCGTGAGTTCGGAAGTAAATACTTAGTTCTAGGCAACTTAAGCAATTCTACTAGCTAATATTGATCGTTTGGCACACACACACACACTTGGACGCAGGTGGAACAATTTGAAATGAATGTGTAAAATGTTTTAGGCTATTTAAATGTACACAACTGCTAACTTATATACTATATATGTACGTACATATGTACAAGCGTATGACATAATTCTTTAATAAAGAAATATAAAGAAGTTTGTCAACTGATGAAAATAGCTTTATAGATATTTAAGCTGTCACTTAAACACTCACACAAATACTCGAACTTAACTCACACACACACACAATATACAATGTATGTATGCAGTAACATGCAAATATTTAACAATAAACTCTATGTAAGCATGGCAAATATAATATTAACGAAGGCCGCAGATTTATGTCAGTTTCATTCTTAAATAATTTCCGTGCGACAATTATTACAACAACTTTCAAAACATTTTCTTGGAAATTTCTGATGTTTTCTCGCATTATATTTTCCCCGCTGTTATAAGCATTTAAGAAAACCGCAATAATGTTGATTTAGAGACTCGGGCGATAGAGGGAAATAGATGTTTTCGCACTGTGTTAAAAAAACTTCAAAAATAAAGATCAGTTCAGCTGTAGTAACGAGTATGTATGGACCACTTAACCACATTAAGTTAAAGAGAAATGGTTTTGCTCAAAATGCATTTTCGATCAAGCAGTTATTATTCATTTTATTAACTCTATCCACATTCTTAATATATTCGGGTAACCCCTAAATTGTCGAACTCGCATCGCATCCGCAAGCCGCGGCTGCCGTTGAGTGTTAACACAATTCCTTGCTTAAAATAATTATTCTCTCACGCAGCGGCAAATTATATGTAACTCATTTTGCCCTCTCCTAATTGTTGAGGGAACTTTCTAAGCGTTCCATTTAAGTTTTTGATAAGTTTGTCGCAGTCTTAATTGCTTAGAGCTTTCCGCTTGTCTACACTCCGAGTCCTGCTTCCCACTGAACTGCTACTGAAAACTTTCGTGTTATTTCAACAATTGCAAATGCCAGGCACAACACAAAAACTGGAAAATATGAATTTTAAATATTACCAACTAAGTGTATTGAATTTACAGTAGTTGCATAAGCATGGCAAACAAGAGAAAAAATAAAGTTTCAACTCTAGGGAATGAATATTGTAAGAGCGGAAAACGCAGTGTTGCAGCTGAGAATGTATAAATAAGGAATTATTGTAAATGAAAAATGTAATAAACTTTATTCTTGAGAAAACAAAACTCCAATAAAAAATAATTTAAAGAAATAAAGGGCAAAATTCACCAAAAACACAGGAAAATAGTGCTTTTGAAATTCCATTGTCCAGTGTCTAAAATAAAATGGCCTTAGAAGGACTCGATAACTTCGGGTTCAATTTAATGACAACTTACCACAATTTGAGCGGATGGACTAAAGCCAAGTATTGAATAGTGAAACCAGGCACTTATTAATAACTTAATTATTTATTTACTCAGAAAATATATATAAAAGGTAGGTTTAAACAAACGGGAGTGGACGATTGACAAACAACTCTGAACACTTGGAATAGTTAAAATTGTGATGGCGATAATGTCAGGACCATAAGCAATGGTATTTGGTTTGTACATTTGAATGTTATGTATGTTTCTTAGTATGAAATTTGATATTATGGTTTTTATTTTGAGGTTATGAATACTCTGTACACATAATATTAATTGTTGTTAATTATTTTTAATTTTTTAATTATTACAACTAAATCGAAGTGCAAATAATATTTTTTATATGTAAAACAGTATTAAACTTAGTGCTGGGTTGGCGGGGAGAACGAACACTACAGCAAGGCGGGAATTTTTATGGCGCTGTACCACACTACTTATTCGGCGTATACAGGTTTACAATGGGGCGTATGGATGAGTGAATGAGTGCGATTTGAACTTGGCTGTTAGTTAAGCAGAATGTATCCAAATTAAGGTTAAAGTTTATTGGTAATAACTACAGTTATTTGCTCGTATGCTGTTTTTGAATGTGAACGACGATAGGATAGGATGGTCTATTAGTAGGCGATCATGTTACGATATACATAATTACTATGTTGTAGATGTATGAACTTCTTGATTAAATTTTTCTCAAACGGCGATTTTTTAGCGTATTTTCCAATTCTGTTTTGAAACTTTCACACCTCGGTCGAACGCTGCACCGATGGTGTGGGTGAGGCGGCATATGGAGGCGACGGTAAGCCGTTATCTTGCGTCAGTGGCATGGCCGTATTCGTTATCGGCGCTGCAGTCGGCGCTTGGCGTATGGGCAATGACGTTGCACCCGTCGGTAAATTCGATGGCGGGCGATTGAAGAACTGTGTGTTATTGGGTAAGACTGGCACTCCGCCAAAGCGATTCTGTGCTGCTGCATTCGGTTGGTAATTCATGGAACTGTTGCGACTATCGGCGCCACTAAATGTCGGACTGTATTGCTGATGCAAGGTGCTGCTATGCTGTGGCTCTTCGTCCGTCTCGGGTGATGGTGGCTGATTATAGGCGGATCGGTTCGCTGTATCCGTCACATCGGGCGCCTGTCCCTGCACATGGGCTTGGGCCGGCTCGTCTATGGCTGTGCCGTCTTCTTCGTGTTGATCGTGGTCGGTGCCCGAATTGGTGCGCAACGACCGTCTGCCCATTTGACGCGGCTTGTCACCTGTTTTATTAACGTATTCAATATCGCTAGCTACTTTTGTATCTTTATTTTCACTACCTTCGGACGAGGTCACATCCTCGTCATCCAGATCCCATTTCTTAGCTGGAAAGTCAATACGGGGTTTGCCCGGTAGTGGTTCATTCGTACGATAAACTTTATCATATGACCTACTTTTCTTGAGTGTGCCTGTTGCATCCGTATCGCTATCGTCGTCCGGTCCACTCAGCTGACGCAAGTTGGAACGTGACGAAGCACGCGAACGTGGTATGGTCATCTGCCAAGCGGGATCTTCCTTGAGTTGTTTTTGACGGAACCGGTAAATACCGCAAACAATGCATATCATCAGCGGACATATGACGCACACAATAATGGCGATGGCAATAAAAGCGACGCGACGTGTATAGAATACCTCACCTGTTGAAAGCGAAATTTTTTATATGTTTAAATTGGATACAAGAGGCGGTTACGAAGAAAATTCTTATAAAATATTACAAAGTCGACCAATGGGTTGGCAATATTTTTAAAAGGAATTTGGTAAGAATACTCACGCAAGCAGTAGGTGTAACCGTACTCAGGAACATTCCAAAGGCCGTTGGCCATGCACTCACGACGCTGATCGCCCATCAGCACGAAGCCCTCATTACACTCGAATGCAATCTTCGCGCCTGGCATGAAGTCAAAACTCAACTTGCGCCCAAAGCGAGGAGTCTCCAGAACTCCACACGACACTACGCGCCTGCAAAGTATTAAAACGTTAAATCATAATGACTTTCGTCTAACTCCCCTTCGAAAACTAATAAAATAAAGGCGATTGAGCTTACTTCGAATTTAAATTTCTTATGTTCACTAAACTGTCGTAGTAATTTTTGGTGAAATGCGCCATATCCGTATTCAAGGTCATGCCGTAGTCATAGCGACACTGATAACTTTCGCCACATAACTCCTCCGCACGCTCCACGTCATACGATCGGTTCGAGGGCAAGAAGTCCTTCGGCTCTTTCAAAAAGTTCGGCACAAATGAAGCATTCGAATAATAGCTGGCAGTTCGTCCATTTTCACGTGAAAATAGAGCCGTTCCTACACCCGGAATATTGCGATCAGCCAACATCCACTTCAGACCGAAATCGTAGTAAATCTGCTGGAAATTGTTCAAATTCAAGTTGACCACTGTACCGTCGGGTAACGCAAAGTCATCCACCGCATTGAATGACCAATTGCCGAACAATCCTGCTGTTTTATTCTAAAATTAGCGAATAACATTTTTATAGAAGACGTAACTTCTAAATATTAATACCAAACATGTACTCACAATGAAATCCCACGGCAAGTAGACTCGCCCCGTCATGAAGCCTTCATTCTCAACAACTTCCACACCTACGCCTGAATCGAACATTACGACAACTTGGGATTGATTGAGGAGATAAGTGGGTGTGTAAACAGTGACACCGTCAAAATGCTGAAACCGCATGCTCTCCCGATCGAAATAAATACGCCGGCCATCGGCCAACACATCCAGGGCATAGCGCCAACGAGCAAATTTCGGCCGTAGTCGGACCTCAATAGTTGTTGTCGTATTGCCACGCATCGCCATAGCGGTCAACTGGGTAGCCATCACAGCACCATACTGGTTTTTAGGCACCTGCTCAAAACGACCCTGCACCTCGAAGCGACGATCTGCGGCCACACTACGTGACAAGACAAACTCACCTAAGCCATTAAAAGTATATTGCGTGCCATCAAAAGTAATGAAGTGTGGATCACCGAAGACTCCAGCTACACCAGGCGCCTGATAGCCAACGCAGTCTTGTGTGGGTCGACGTTCAAAGCGGAAAGTTTCACAATTTACAGACTGCTCCTTCTGCCAATGACAACAGGAATACCACGGGCGCATGTCGTGGAACCAATTAGAAAGCGTCGGCACCTTTCCGGCCTCATTCCAAGGCATTTTACCAAGATTATGATTACGTCGTGGGCGAGAGCCCCACACTTGATCCTGTGTTAACATCAGGAAACCATAGCGATCGTAGCAACACTGTTGTTCGGCGCCTTCCGCACTGTCAGAAAAGAAATTTCAAATCATTTTTTCTTGTTTTTCTGTATATATGTATGTGAATGTGAGCTTACACCGGATTACCACTGACGACGCAATGTATGGCGTTTTTGTGCCGCAAACATGTCGGATTCGAATCCTTGTCACACTCCTTATCTGGTCGGTATCGTCCTTTGTCATAAACGGCCTGCTCCAGCGTGCACGGACAAAGCGGCAAGTCCCCAGTGAACGTTCTGCAATCAATATACTTATTATTTCTAAAATCTCGAAACTCTCTAATATACGAAAGTCTAGAGTGCAGTATCATTTCTTTTGTCCTTCGACGCTCCAAGTCGCAATTAATTTTGCTGCCATAGTGGCGAACGCTTAAAAACCAACAAATGATGTTTTCCAGTGCTTACCTCAAATAGCGGTCATTTCGTACCCAATTCTCACACAGCGCCTCAGGCCAACGCAGTCCGTGCTTGCGCTCCCATTGCTTATTGAAATACCAGCCCAGAGGGATGGGACGTGACCAGAGCGTTCTACAAAGAGAAGAAAATGCAAAATGTACTAAACCGTTATGACGAACGTCTGGCAAATGCACCAAGCAAAGTAAAGGACAAATAGGAAAGGGAATGATGTCAACAGGTCTCTTCAAACAAAGGGAATGATTTTAATTCGGCGTTTGGTATCAGTGCAAGTAATCTAAGAAATCTGAAAAAGGCTGAAGGCTTTAACGGCTTAACTCGAATAGCATAACATACAAGTAATGATATGTAGTAGTAATGATTATATGCGTCGATTGTTAGCCTGCTCCAGGCTGATGAATTAATTTCCGAGATCCACACAATATATATTTTGAGCGGAGCCGACTTCAAAATTTAACCTTACGTACAAAAATGTTGCACAATATGCGAATTCTGAACACGAATGTAATCAGCCAAACCCAGCCATTGGTACTCATCAGGTTAGAATCGCTTATACTTGGATAATACCAGAGTGGGAGTTCCAAACGCAACATATTGCCGAAGATTTTGAACACTGAAGATTTGAAACAATAAATCCTGGAACTCAATAGGTAGTGATTGAAGCTTTATTGAATTAAACTGGACAATTGACCACTTGTGTTGTATACGAATATGCAACGATATGTTGAGTTGCAGGACTCCTCGCCACGACCTCCCCCAGCCTAGGTTGACTCGCCTAACCACCACTTGTTTTGTTATATACTTTTGTAATTGCATTACGAATGCAATATTGACCCTAAGTATTGTTGAATTAAAAGAGTGCTTTCATTAAAAGCTTGCTCACTGATGGCACAGGGATCGAAGCCCACTCAGTGGCGCAGAAACACACACACAAACACCCTTGCACGCCACGCAGCCACTCACCCTTGAGCATCCGCACAAGCTGTACTCACAGTACACCAACTGAATGCACCTTGTGCACAGGCAATTGATTTTACAATCGAATTGAATTATTGCGCATTGATGACATGCAAATGCAAATGCAAAAACAAAACAAAAACCTAATTGACTGGCGACAAATGACAAGTGGACGTATGGAAACTGTAAAGTGACAAATTGAATGAAAACACTGACACAACTTTGTTGTTGTGTGCGCTTGTAGTAAAGTGCTTAGGCTAAAGGCCACTTCACCTACACACACCCTAATGTATGTAAATGCACATGCAGACTTTAGAAACAAAGCAAAAGCTCGACGCGTGGTAATAAAATAATGACTTTAATAGAATGCAAATACTTTCATATGAAATTAAAGAAAAACATTGAACGAGCTTTCATTTCTGTGGGACGTGAACTTTGACGCATCACTTGTTCTTAATACGCAGCATATGCTCGTATATGTATATGTAAATGTATACATACTATACACAGCATATTTCATTGTAACGCGTTGAAGTTATGTAATAAAGAACCTCTCGTATTCCTCTGATACTTTTGCTATAATTTAGGTTATCTTCCCTAAAATAACAGATTCTGCTATTTGTCAGACATGCTTTGAGATAAAAAAACAACGTCACATGTGTCAATAAAGTTCAGCAGGTAATTTTTCAACTTACGGACTAATCTTCAGGCCGGAATACTGCTCTGGGTTCGTCAGATTTATTTGCAGGAAACCGAATTGCAGATCGTTGTTGTAATTATTGCGGTTCACATAGTTTTTCGGATAAATCACATAAGAGCCGGTGTTGGTTAGGCCAGCCTCGATTGAGTCAATATACTCCAGTTGTGGACTGAGAAAAAAAAGTTCAATTAACTTGAAATTCTTGGCTTTGTTTTTAACTTGATCTTACTAAATGGTAACTTCGCGATATCCCCAAAGTGATATCATTATATTAGCGTTGCCGTTTGAGGTTAAGTTATAGGGATCCCAGCTGATTTGTATCTGGTCGGGTGATTTCTTGTGGACGTCTTCGGTTTCGAAGAAAATCTTCTCCGTTGCTAAAGCGGGGGTTTCTAAAACAAATTGCGTGAATTTTATTATATTGGAAACCAAGCAAGCAAAATTCCGACCACTCACTTACCTACAAAATATCTGCCGCGCCATTTGAAGCGCTGATTGCCAATTGAAATTTCGAAGCGCACCCAACCTTCGGCTTTCAAGAACGGTTGCACACAGATAACACGATTTGTATTCACATAAGTGCCCAGCACATCTTCGGTGTCGAAATGGCATGTAACGCGTTTCTTCGGATCAAAGCAAGGACCAGTGATGTTGACCACAGTGCCGCCCAACATATTACCGGCTTCGGGCGCAAAGGTCAACGGCAAATGCGAAGCATCTATAATTTGCAGAAAACCCCAATATCATTATTAACATTTCAGAAACACTCCATAGTGTCTATATATAAAGTATATGTAATTAAAGCGAGTACGCACCGATATCCTTATTGCAGGAACCAATTAAGATTTGCTCATCTATACGGAAGAGATGGCGACCCGGGAAGCCATTGCCCCAACCACGCCCTGTCAAGTCGCGTATCACCATCTGCTGGCTATAGGGCGTGTACTCGTAGGACCGGGTGCCGTTGCCTGCATTGAATCCCACCTGCAAAATGAACGGACGCTCTTAAAGTGTTTGCAGCGCTGAACAAATACACAAAAAAATTTAATTCTGAAAATAATGCATTTTGCAATTAAATTCCATGGCTAACCGCATTTTAACATCGATATAAATTATCTTGTCACATTTTTCTCTTCGCTTTGGTATTTATGCCCATGCCAGTTTGCGGTGAAGTTAAAAAATATTAAGGAATTTACGCGCAACCACACACATGGAATTGCCTATTGGTATTTATTATTTTAATTAGACTTATTAATTTTACTTTATGGATTAAATATGCACTTTACCGAACGACATATAGACATATGTATGATATTGTACTTACAAAAGCCGGTACACCGCCCTCGCCAGTGGTTGTATCGCCGCCTGCCTCGGTGTTCGAAGACCATCTCAGCAAATCGTAGTTGTATATGGCATATGTGTAGACTTCGTCGGTGGCCAAAACCATTTGGAAAGTATTTGTCTGCGAATTTGTAAAATATTTTTTTAACAGATTCTTATTTTTCAGTGAAATTAATTGGCAGTGTATGCGAATTATTGATGTATGTATGTAAAGCTATGTCAAATCGGACCTCAACCAACTAGTTGAGTATTATTTTAACCATGTCATAAAAATCTTTATCAGCTAATTGGGGCTTTTGGCACAAATGATGGACGATTGAACATTAGCCGAAGCCATAGTCGCTTTAACTAAGTCCACAATATTTTACTTTTACTTTTCATTGATTGAAATTTGGCGTATTTTTTGTGAGCACTGCAGAGCTTAAATGGAAATTTTCTTCAATTACGCTACAACTCTGGAGGTAATAAACTGCTTTTGAGCAATTAAAAATTATCGGATAAAGACGGTTATACTCTTACCATGAGCATCAAATTACTATTATGCGAAAAAATGCAAATAATGAAAACTCATACGTGAGTACTACTCGCTTACTTAGAAATTCTTGGCTGGAGTTTTCAACAAGATTTACAATAACAAAGCAAATTCTAATAAATTTATATTCGAATATTCCAAGTGTCTGGAGAGAATCGTTGGTTTCAGGCTCAACAATCTAATTGAGTGCTGCACATTTTTCCTTTTAAAAGTATTTCTTGAAAATCAAAGAAATTTATTTCATACAAATATTACATATGAAGACTTAAGTGAATGAATATTTATTAATTGAATTTATTTGTTCACACTTTGGAATTGGCACTGCTATGTGCTAGCATACAGCCTCAGGTCGAAAATAACTGTAAATAATTGGTCTTAACTCAATTTGATGACTATTGCAAACATGTGTCTGCTTGTAATGATCTTTAAACTTGTAACAATAAATATACAAATACCAAATCAAAAGAGGTTACAAAAGTGGTTTGAACACGCATAGCAAAAAGGATGCTATTTGCGGAAATCGTGTGAGTGCGAAGCTTACAAGGCAGACTTAAACACAAGTGGTAACCTAACCTTAAACTTATTTACTCATAAATATGTTACATTGCGCAGTATTGAGTAATTACGCCTGGATCTCCTTATTTTAATTCTCTAACCACCCGAGGAATATTTGAATTTCATTTTACATTTTATTGAAAACGCAATAAATTCTTGTTTTCTAAATGTAAGTGCCTTTGTTCGTGGTTTTTCTATTCATCACTGATTGACAGACGTGATAAATGCAAGTGACAGTGGTTGTGACTGCTCGAGAGAGTCTTTTGTGACATGTCAGCACACAAGCGCTCGCTGCGAGCACACAATTTCCTTTGTAAAGTACTCGCAAATGAACACAACTGTGTGTCGAGCCATTCGCCGATCTATCAAAGTCTACATGCCAATAAAAGCACGAAATGAAGGAAGGCAAAACATTTTTTGCGATTGTTGAATGTAAGCATGTGTGTGACGACTTTTAGGTCCAGAAAATATTCATTTTTGCAACTTACAGTGAAAAGCGCGTTGTCGATGCCACCGGCGAATGAAACGTTCTTCCATGTTGCGATAAGAACATGTTTTGGTATGAACGTCTCTGCGCCCACGACGCCCTCTCGTATGTCCCACATGGTGCGCTCACGCACTTCGACGCCGAAACGGTCCGTGCGAGTAATCAAATCACGTTCGAGGCTGCAAGAAACATACAAAACCATATATAAATCCAAGTTAATAAATAAAACAGTGCAAACTAAAAAAGCAAAAAAATCACATACATCAAGAAGTATATATTTGCAAACAGTCGGCAGTTAAAAGGTTAAAGGTTAGGAAGCTCTCAGCGCGCAAGTGGGCTGTGCATTGGTTTTTGCACTCCACCTGCATCGTTTACATGTCAGGAATATTTTATTTGTTTACTAATGTCCATGTCATAAATCATATTGCGCTAGGTCAGAAAGCAGTCGCTTGGGCCCACGTATAACTCGTATTTAATAAATATTTGTTCGAGCGAAAAAGAAACAATTGAACAAGTTGGCCAGGAAAGCCGCCGCTTGTAAATATTTGTACACAAAGCAGATTACATCAGCGGCTCATTTCCCAATATCCACACGCGTAGTTTATCGCATCTCGCAGATGTGTGTTTTTTTTTTTTTTTTTTTGGTTTTTGGTTATTTTTGGATATGGAATATTGATTGCTTCCGAAATCCTCTCACTTTCTGTGTATATTTGTATTTGCATAATCGAGGAGAGGTGATAAAATGATAAAAAAAAATGACCATTAGCAAAATGGTGACAGGTGGACGACCAAATTATCTGTTTCACGTACCAATACCTTTCCAGCTCCTTTTTCATATATTTAATTTTAACAATTTAAATAACAGCGCTGATATTGAATGGCTGCCTCATTAAACAGTCTTTAGGATAAAAATTTACCAGCGACAAAATCGAACACTTCTTTTTTTTGAAAAATGTACCAAACTCGACATCAATGGACACCCTATACCATCGACAAACCGTGAAACTTGAAGTTTCATAGGGCACCCTATTTCTCTCATTTTATTTATGGTATATTAAATATAGTTAATGGCTTCTTTAGCGATATTAGAATTCCATTGCGCGAGCAATGAATAAAGAAACATAAAAGTATGTAAATACCATCACTTATGGGAACCTCTCACTTAACTGACTCGCTCGACAAGCGCAAGAGTCATACCCACACACAGATACCCACACAACCCACATCTTGGCATGTCGTTTCATAATGGAAGTAGAATTCCATGAGGCTTTTGAAGATTTTCCGTTACACGCATTATTTGCATACCGTTGCACAGTTCCACAGTTGCTCAGCTATTTTACAACAAAAAGAGCGTGCATAGCAATGCAATTGAATTGCGAGTGCGGTAACAAATAGCATTAAATTGTTGTCATTCTAATGCCGCTTGGCAGCTATGCGACCACCGCCAATTCAAAGTCCTTGCGACTAAAAAAAGCATAATTCTTCTACGTGCTTTTATATTTTATGCTCTTTGTAATTTAAAAGGCACTAATGCGATTATCAGCTGCTCTTCTAAGTGCCCGGCGTGCAGATTATTGCACAAAATTAAAACAAATGCCTGTGCATAAACGAGGGTTAATAAAAAATAAACAAGGCAGAACTGATTATCAAATGGCGCTCGGTTGGTGGGCAGCTCAAAGTCTCTCTCGGTCCCAATTAGCACTAGAATCGTTCGTTTGATACACTGTCGTGAGTAGTTTTGGTAAGCTTCCGTGGTCCCAACTTATCATCGGGTGCAAATCCTCTAATACTGATTATATATGTGGTCTATACTTGATATGTAAAGTAGCTGAGCGCTCGCGGGAAAATTAGAGGTCACTTGATATATTCCGTCCTGTTCGGAACTGTAACAACAGTGACTGTAAGGATCCCTTTTCTTAATATTTTTAGTGGCTTTTTTATGCTTATTTCTCTTACCTAGAATATCTGCGCATCTATCTTGTAGATAGAGAAGAAAGTAAAAAAAAAGAAGTTTATTGATCTTTCTTCGTGTTTTTTATTCCATATTTTCGACAAAATCAATTCGGTCGCATTTGAGTTGTATGGCAAGATGGTATAACACACCCGTCTACTTGAAAGGTTATTAAAAGGGTGATTTTTTGGCTTTAATTTTTTAAAAAAAAAAGGAAATAAAATTTCGAATCTCATCGGTTCTTTATTTGAAACGTTAGATTGGTTCATGACATTTACTTTTTGAAGATAATTTCATTTAAATGTTGACCGCGGCTGCGTCTTAGGTGGTCCATTCGGAAAGTCCAATTTTGGGCAACTTTTTCGAGCATTTCGGCCGGAATAGCCCGAATTTCTTCGGAAATGTTGTCTTCCAAAGCTGGAATAGTTGCTGGCTTATTTCTGTAGACTTTAGACTTGACGTAGCCCCACAAAAAATAGTCTAAAGGCGTTAAATCGCATGATCTTGGTGGCCAACTTACGGGTCCATTTCTTGAGATGAATTGTTGTCCGAAGTTTTCCCTCAAAATGGCCATAGAATCGCGAGCTGTGTGGCATGTAGCGCCATCTTGTTGAAACCACATGTCAACCAAGTTCAGTTCTTCCATTTTTGGCAACAAAAAGTTTGTTAGCATCGAACGATAGCGATCGCCATTCACCGTAACGTTGCGTCCAACAGCATCTTTGAAAAAATACGGTCCAATGATTCCACCAGCGTACAAACCACACCAAACAGTGCATTTTTCGGGATGCATGGGCAGTTCTTGAACGGCTTCTGGTTGCTCTTCACCCCAAATGCGGCAATTTTGCTTATTTACGTAGCCATTCAACCAGAAATGAGCCTCATCGCTCATCGGACACGGACGCGAAACACATTTCGAACCGAACACTGATTTTGGTAATAAAATTCAATGATTTGCAAGCGTTGCTCGTTAGTAAGTCTATTCATGATGAAATGTCAAAGCATACTGAGCATCTTTCTCTTTGACACCATGTCTGACATCCCACGTGATCTGTCAAATACTACTGCATGAAAATCCTAACCTCAAAAAAATCACCCTATAGAAACGGAAACGTGCATTTTTCTGCATTTATTCTGCTGCCCTGAAAAAAAAGTGAGGCAAAAGAAGCTTTCGATGGTTTCAGCTGCTGTGAAAATTAGCTTTACGGCCTTGGTGTCAATAAAAATCTGGCAGCGAATGTTTATACAAAAACGCGCCGCTAATTTTATAAGCTTTCTGCGATTAATGGTGATCTCAGCTGCAGTCGGCCCAGTTAAATACGAAAGGATTATTAAAGCTCTGCAGTTAAGCGCATAAACGACACTGTGAGTAAGGCTACTGGTGGCGGGCGCACACGGCGTATGAGAAACATTTGTTAAGCAAATGCCGATAAATGTAAATTTGTGTATATATATATGTATGCAGGTATTTGTGCGAACGTACATGTGTAGACACAATCGCATTACATAGGATTACTTCGTAAATTATTATGATTCATTTAGCAGTTACGGCAGCAGGTGCATTTGCTGCATTCCTCGAATTTTAATGGTCTCATACTTTTGTTTCAATCTGCATGAAACTGTATTTTTCAATTTTTTATTGTTTTTTTTTACTAGTTTACACCAGTGCACCAAATTCCTAAAACAAATATGCTTTTACGCATTTCTGGGAGAAACGTTATTGTAGCTATTCATAGGAAATAGTAATTTCTATATAATTATAACAAGCGAAAATTCAAATATGAAATATATGAGATCAGCGCACATAAGGACAAACCCATACAACGTTGGTTTTTCTTTGCGTGCCAGCCAGAGAGAATTACAACTGTAACTGTCGCAAAAATATGTAAGTTTCAGTTCGTAGCATGTTCACATGGAGAAAAACTAGATAACAGCTGACAATACAATGGTTTGCCATGGTTTTACCGTTGGTTTTTGCACAACCCGCAATTCGCCAAACTTGAAAAAAATAGATTGAAATATAACAACAAAGAAAAACTCTTTGCTGCTCGCAACAATAATGCAAAAGTAGCAAAAATTGAAACACATAATTCGGAAAAACAACGGTTTTTTATGGCTGCATTCGGCGTGCGAAAGTTATTTACACTATTTTGTACAACACCTCGCCACCACTTCGCATACCCGACCACGAGCGCTGCGGTAAAAACAATTAGAACAGCAATTGGCGATGAAGAAGAAGTGTGTACCGTTATATGCGTATCTGTGGGTGAATAAGTGAACTGCGCTGCCGCAGTTAGCTGAGTTGAATGCCACTTTTTGCCAATTATGCGGAACAAATGACAGCAGGCGGAAGCTCGACAATGGCGACGAGGAAGGCGTCGGAACTATGCTAACTGACGAAATGACACCGGAGTCGGTTTGCATTTTCCCGCGATAATGGGATTTTGGCACGCTGCACTATTTTTTATTTATTTTTCTAAGCACCGTTATGCCTGGTGGCATTAGCAGGTGCTTGCTTTTTAAAAGTTAGCAACTCTGATTTGAAAATTTGGGAAGTAAAGCTAACTGCAAACAACTTGAGCAGTTTTTTCATGTATTTTCCGAGTAACAAATCAGGAAAGTAATAATATACATAGAATGTATGTAAGTAATTCATAGATCAGTGAGTCTTATCTCCCTTAATAACCAGAATTTTGTTTCAGGAATGTTGAAAGTACTTCTTTAACTTCTTCTTTACTTCTTCTTCTTAACTGGTTCCTTACTGGTAGACACCGCTTACGCGATTATAGCCGAGGAGGATGGAGTCATGTGCAGAAGTTCACGCAAGTGAGGAAAGTTCTCTGATCGCCATTCACTTGGGAGTGGCCAGAAACGATTCTTTTACATATGACTCAAGCAGCTCACGACTTCCGGTCTTTGACCAAGTATCCTCTGGATAGCCTAAGAACATCCGTTTGAAGGCGAGCTAAAGTGAGAACGCGAAATATCCCCTACTTAGCATTATGCGCTGGTTTGGGGCCCGCCACGTAAAAAAAACACCCCCAATGAAAACTTTTTAACTGTTGGAAAATCAAGCACGTTCGCGTCATGATTGTCTCATCTATTATTGGGTTTTTGATCTGCTGAAAAATATCGAAAGCATAACCCAAAATAAAATTAATACATATCTGCTATCGTTAACCGAAGTTTTTTTAAGAAATAAATGAACCACTATTAAGTGGGAATATTTTGGATTACTTTTAATTGCAAAAACCAAAATTACTTCAAAAGAGAGTTTATTTGACAGTTATTTAAATGCTCATATCTACTAAGGACACAGGGATTGAACTACTACATTTGAAAGACTACTAAGACACTTTAACATTGAAGCATTTTCAATATTTGAATATTATTTCAATTTAAACTAATTTTACGAAGCCACAGTCCGCTGCGGCCAATGAGCAGGCAATTAACCCGAAACTCAAACACATTACAGGGATTAGAAACCAGGCGCACACATTCACAAACATTTGCAAAAGTTTTCTAATCATTTCAGGCCAAACTACTGCTGACACCAAACAAACAATCAGAAGTGTTGATTTAAGCAATAAATGAGCCCTCTGTGGGACATGTTGAAAGCCGCAATCGCCTGAGCACGAATCGTAATATCAAGTGTAAAGTATTTTATTATACTTTGTATACATATACGGATGCTCATGTAGTGATAATAATGAAGTGATATAAATTGCGGCAGATTTCCTTCCCTAAGGCATGCGTAACTCAAAGGTCCCACACCTACAGTTTATTTCAAAATGTACATTCAACACACCTATATTCGTGCAGATTCAAATTCTGACTATTATTAGTAAAGGTTTTGGTTTTATTTCCTTTTTGATGGCGAAGAAAAATACATATTATCTCGAAGTATGTATGTAGCTCCAAAGGTCGCAGATAACCGCACATACTTCCACCACTTTGGAGCGTGGTTTGCAGGTAGTGAAAGGTAGGAAATTGGCGCTAATCCTCTAAGAACTAAATTACAAATAAGTCACGGAATATGACTTAGTTCGAGTGCGTTATTGCAACACTGTAATCCTCTAATATGTGGGTGCAGCTTTAAAACTTTTCGGATTCTTCTTCTTTTTATTCACTCGGCACTTCGGAAAAAAACATTTTTTGTGTTTCTGAATGAGTAAGTAAATCTCGGCTCGAAAGAGAGAGTGTATTTCTACAAACATACTCATAAGTGGACTTAAAACTTACTTTTGCGTTGCTATTATATAGGCTTGCGCAAACATACATAAGCACGATTATTAATGCCTTTTACTCACCGGAAGTACACGCCAGGTGTGCGTTGATCAATATCCGTCGGGTATATGCGTCCCACACGGCATTTCGAAAACCATATACCAATAAAAGAGGGGTCACGTCGCTTCGGCCAATCCTTTACGGGAAAGACCAGAGGATATGTCAGATACTCTGGTGGATCGGAGAACTCCAAATAGCCATTGAGCGAGAGCTATGTAAGTACAATAAGTTAAATCACTGTTCTAGCAGACAAAGCACACCTTCAACTTACTCGAGTGTAATTGTAGACGAAGCCAAAGAATGGTAGACGAAAGTTCAAATTTTTATGCAACTGTGTCATGGAGGCATGTATGTCGTACTGATAATCACCGCGCCCACCATTCATGTCCTTGTCAAAGTACCAGTACATTAGATTCGAACGAATCTCCTGTAAGCGCTGCGAGCTAATGACATAACCGCCGGCAGCATGTGAGGGTATATTTGGTGGAGCCACAGGATTATTGGGATTAGCTGCAATTAAAATAATGTAAGCTTTCTAGTAAAACATCAATTTAATAAACGGAAGAACACGTATTAAATATTTGCAATGTTTCGTGTGAATATCAACTTAAAATTAATTTTATAATTTTATATTTGAACGTTAATAATCCAACTAGAACCAACCAAAATTGTTTATTATTAAAGCCTTTCTTTCAGAAAATATGTTCATCATTTTAAGTATGTTATGTATAGACTATGAAATGCAAACGCACTTTTGTAGGTTGCACAGAGAGCATTAAGGGGGTATTCTACTCTAGAATTTTGAAAAATTCGATTTTTTTTTTCATATATTTAAAGTTTAGACCCTTAAGAACATATTCTCCAAAGGATTTTTAAAAATTAAAATTATTTTAAGAGCTACAGTTACTTTAGTGACGCAGTACCTAGCCCGGTAGGTAGGTAGACTCACTTTTTTAAACGCGTTTTTCTCGAAACTACTTTTTTCCACACGGTACCGGCATTATCTCAAGTTCTATACAACCGATTTACTTGAAATTTTGTGTGAACCTTCTTTATATAATCCTTTATCGTTCCTACCAGCATCGTGTCAAAATTTTTGTTTTTAATATTTAAAAAAAAAATTCAGGAATTCAAAAAAAAACGTAAAAAATGATTTTTATTTTCAGGCAGTCGCCATTTTTCAAAGAAAAATTTTTTGGTGTTCCCTGAGGTAGGGACTATAACAGCATCCTTACTGTTTAAGATTTTTTTTTCAGACCACCAGGAGAGTCATGACAATTTTTTACACCTGTCTCTCCCCCTAATTATTTTAATTTTTAATATTTTTTTTGTAAAATATTTTTTTCTGTATTCTTAAGATATCAATAAAAACACCATAAAAAAGGATACTAAAAATATTTTTTTTTAATAAAATTCAAAAAACTGCCCAAAATTTGATTTCTAGACTAGAATACCCCCTTAAATTCAAATCGTTCCAATACAATTCTTATTTTGATTTTTTGCTTGAAATTGAAACTCAGTTTCGTAAAATGGGTGCGGTGGCAAGTCTAGAATAATAAGGAAAATTGAAGAAAAATTTAACTAGATAAGATATTCCCAAGCACAGTGATCAGTTTGAAATATTCTTTATTATTGCTCGTTAGATTATCATTTACAACCGTTGGATAGATAAAATCAGTTATCAACAAGTATAATAATACATTTATTTAGTAGGGCCAATTAGTCATTATCGAAGAAACAAAAATTACAAATTCATACAATAATTAGCACACTCAATCAAAAAGCTTAAAATTTCCTGTTAATACGTGTTATCGCAACGGTAATATTTCACAACTACCAAACTTATTTTAGATATATCATATCCAAGATATAACAGGGCGTAAAGCCACAGCCCTGTCTAAAAATATGTAAAGTATTATACGCTTCCTCGGGTATCGGCCGATCGAGAAACTACATATTCGACCGAATGCAGTGAGAATAACAACATATTCGTCTAGTCCGGCGCAATTAAAATGGTTTTTTGTAATAGAGATGGACAGTATTGAGAGATAAGGATATCTTCACAAAGCAGCATACCTTCTTAGTTATCCAAATCGTACAAATTACTTTAGACATATGTAGGTACTATACATACATATGTATATAATATTAAAATACCTTAAAATAATGGAAAGCTCAGACAACCAATTTTATTTTTTTTTTTTTTCAAAATATATTTCTTTGTTAGGAACTTTTAACTTCTTCCCCGTTCCAACTAATTTTTATCAAAAAATACCAAATAATAATAATCATGGATCCACACCATTTGATGTAGTGCCCACATTTTTCTATTGAACCACGACTTTCTTGCCTATGAATGTTTCTATGACGAACCACTGATTGTAAAATAAATACAAAGCTTTGGCATTATTTTCGACTAAGTTTGTTTATCTTATCGTGATGAGTACTAACGGTAAATAATACCAAGAAAACGGTGTCTTCATATGTGGGTAAATAAGTATGTATGTTTATTTCACCGTTAGGCAACTTCGCGTCGATTGTTGGGCAAGAAATAGTGAGTAAATATTGCCAACACGAATGTGACGATAAGATAACGCTGGACTTGTTAAGCGCATACTTGTTAAACGCAAGGTGCACAAACATACTGAGGAATATACACACGTCCATAGATAGGTGAATACATAAATGAATAAGTGCGATAAAATATGACATGCTGTGCTAATAGTCGCAGCCACTAGTGTAAACCTTTTACAGCGGCGGTGAGTAAGCTCTGACTCATTGCAAGTGAATTTGAAGACATTTTTACGTTTTTTAATGAAATTCGAATATTCTATACCATACATACATACACACATGTAGGGTTATTTTTTTTTTTAATCTCAGTATCATACTTACACCAGTCATATCCGTTGTCTTCGCTGATATCGAAGCCCAACTCGCCGAGATAGAAATCCTCGCTAACCTTCAAGGCTCCGGCCCTTTCCAGGAAGCTTTTTGTTTGATTTCTGGGTGTCACACCATTGTTAGGGCGTGGAGAAATCGGGCTCGAGGGTTTTGTCTTTTGTGTTGTGGTCTTTGTTGTTGGCCTTGGGGAGGTCGTAGTCGTTGGTTTCGCTTGTTCCTGCACGATCTCCGGTATCATTTCAACGAGCTCGGCATCATTTGACACTTTGAATTTGGGGTCGATCGCCTGGGCATCGGTGTCGAGCTCCGAAGAATAATTGTCGCTTGCAATGACTGAGGTCGACAAGACACAGGCTAGCACGAATGCTAGCAGGATTTTGAAACGCATTTTTGTATGTGTAGTGCGTGGGTTTTTTTCACTTTAATAAATATATTCGTTTAGTTTGTTCGTTAACAATTATTTTTCGTTTTATAGCACTTTCGTTGAGTGCAGCCGTTTTTGTGTGTTTTCACTAAAGAAGAGGAAGAAAATTAAATTAAGTGATATTACCAAAAAATCACATTTCGCCTTATGCACTTCACTATGAGATCATCACCGCCTGTTTTGGCCACTAAGTTTAACTGTTGCCGTTAACCAGCTATTTTTAAAGGTCTTATCAGACCAAATTGTAGCTTATCAGCACGTTTATGCAACAACAACACTTTCACAGTAGAACAATTTTTTTTTTATTTCCAACACTGCTATATTTCTAGCACAGGATTTACGCACCTTTTCGAAAAACACGTACAACACGACTCCACGGATATTTCAGACTGAAGTTGGGGCGTTGTCGTGCCTCGGTTAGGAGCCCGTATTCACCTGTCCGCCTGAACCTCCAACACATGCAAACACCTGCGTATGTGAAATTTATGCTGAGATAACGCTGGCCATGGACATACAATGGTGTATGTGTATGTGTTTATAAGAATGTGTTAATATCTTATCTTATCACTTGGTGCTGAGAAGCCCTAATGTGCGACACATATCACATTAGCGGCCACGAATACTGTTAAACGCTACAAAATTGGTGATAAATCGAAAAAATAGGCCAATGTGAACATTAAGCTCTTCTGCTACAACAAATTCAGAAAATTATTACGTTCCTGGTCATACAAGGAATATGGAATATTCGAAACACCTCAGTGCTAGATAACTATCCAAACTTTTCGTGTGTAAATGCATATGTATGAACTTCGAGAGGAATTACGAGTCTACGTATTACAAACACCGCTATCTAATCAAATTTTGCCAACATTTTTGTTGCATTCTTCAATGATTCATTACCATTTTCAAGCGCAATACTTGCCGCTTATCGTTACGCGCCATTAACCTGCTACTTTTCTGGACTCAATCAAAATACACACGGTACATATCAGATTATGGGCCGTACATTCGGCCGATGACTGAATCGGCATTCTAGGAACTTGTGCAAATGTAAATAAACTTGTATGTGTGTCTGTAAAACTAGTAGCAAAAAATTTTCATTCATATTTCGATAATTGTACAAGCATAAAGGGAATATGATTCCATGAAAGATGGACGATGACCACTGTATAACGGGAATGGTTTTTCTTTTTTAAAGTAAAACGAAAACGGTTTAAGATATCAATGAAATTTTTATTTCTGTGAAAGTACATTCGACGTCATTTTGTGTGAAACAAGATTTATTTTTTATGGCCACCACCGGCACGCTTGCGGAAGTCTAGATGCTGAACCCATATTCAAGTATAAATCAGCCGATACTGCTGAAATTTCACGTTCGATATTCGGACGAAGTTCATCAATTGTCGCTGACTAGTTGGCATAGACCATCGACGTAACGTAGCCTCACAGGTAATAGTCTAACAGTATCAAATCGCACGACCGAGGCTGCCAATTGACTGGACCATTTCGTAAGATAACACCTTCACCAAACTTGGTTTTCAATAAATGTATTGTGACATTTGCTGTGTGACTTGTGGCGCCGTCCTGTTGGAACCACAAATTGTTCAAGCCCATATCTTCCAATTTGGCCCTGAAATATTCGATTATCATTGAGTGGCGGCGCTTTTCGTTCACAGTAACGTGCCGGTCTTGATCATCATGGAGGAGGTACGGCCCAATGACGCCGCCGGCCCATAAACCGCACCAAACCGAATGGGGTGCAATGGTGAGTCATGGAGTACGCGTGGATTGCTGCCTGACCAATAGCGCATATTTTGCTTATTGACGAAGCCATTCTAAGAAAAGAGCCTAATCGCTCAAGATGATTTTTCGATTGAAATCCGGATCATTTTCAAGTTGTTGCTCAGCGCATTTCACGAACATACGAGGATTTTGGTGGTCAAGCGGATTCAGTTCTTGCGTCAATTTGATCTTATAAGGATGTAGGCCAAGATCTTTTCGCAAAATTCGCAACAATGACGTCACAGAGATGCCCAACGCTTTAGAGCGACGTATGAGAGCCTTATTTGGGTCTTCCTCAATTGATGGTTTACTGTGTCGGTGGATTCACATTTTTCCACTACCCGCTCAATTGTTGATCTGACAGGATGATTATGACGATCATAAATTAGACGTACCGCTCTTAAAGTTGAGGCCACTGACTCCAAATTTTAATAATTTCGACTCGTTGTAGAATCTATACGATCTTTCCTTGGCAAACCATACTGAAGAGAAATGTCAAGGCGGGAAAAAATGGCATTGTTTGCTGTCCATATTCATGTACTTTTGTAGCGCTTCTATTGAAAAACCGGTTATAAGCAAACACAAGAAATGATCCCAACAGTACTCCTTAACACATATAAGTACAGAGAGGTGCATTAGAATACATCCGAAAATTAGTATTTCGCATCACTCAACCTGCGTGAGTGGACCAGTCTTAAATGAATTTCACCACCCAACAAATTGTACACATTAGCACTGGGCGTTGGATTGGACTATTGTCCAAAATAGCGCTACAAAACCCCAAATAATTTTTTTTAGATCGTATCACTATAGCATATAGCTGCCATACAAATTCCACACAAATTAAACTATCAAAATAAAGTTCTTATCTCAACAGCTTTTATTTGTAAATGTAAATTGTATTTTATAGCTTCCGTGCAACCGAAGTTAACATTTTTTCTACTTTTGTTTAGTTAGCGGACGCTGAGATTAAAAGTCTAAAAAAATTTTGGAAACATTTCCTTAGAGTAGGATGTGGCCTATCCTAAAAATTTTCTGAGTAATTTCCAACATCTAGCTCTCAGATCTGAAAACTATTTATTTTATTAAGCAGTAGATTAAGGAAATAATAATGCTCAAGAGCACTTCTTGAGTTCTTTCGTGAAGCATAAATCTAAATATGATCTCAAAACTGTTTGGAATTCTCTTTGGACAATCTCTTATACTCAGTGGCGGCGGATGGTGCTCACTTCTTAACGCTCATTTCAAACTGAGAACTTTGAAACATTCAATGAGAAAAGAAAATAGTTCGCTGATAATGGAGACGCTTTACTAAGTGGTAGACACGCATCTCATATCAGTATTTAATCGTCTGAGCTGGAGATTGCTCGTGAAATATGTGCATTAGTATTTCCAGCATTTGTTAAAAAGAAAAATTTAAATTAAATAATAGTAAAGTGAAAATGTTGCGTCAAATTACAGCTGTGCGCCATACCCAAACGGTTCTCCTTCAGCAGGTGCATCGCAGAGGCTACCAAAGTGAGAACGGTGTCTATGGTTACAGGCCCCTGCCAAAGCGCGTCTTTCGAGGTAATTACAAGCCAAACAATAACTAAAATGATTAAACAAGAGAATATTTTAAATATTTATAATAAATTGGGCACAATATATGTATGTAGGTTCTATTCTTTTATTCTGCGCAAGTAATCAGCTCATGCGGTTATAATTTTCGAGTGATAAAATCTCTACATGATTGATAAGCCTCCAGTTGCTAATCTCACTGTGTATTAATAGATGTGTTTCAGCAGATAAACATATATAATTCTATGTTTTGTGCACAAACAGTTGAAGTTCCTTTTTTGCTCATTCGCGAGACCTAAGAATCTGTGAAAGCCAATATATTTTTTTTTTGGTATCAAGACCCCACGCATTTTTGTTATTTTATATTTATTTGCTTATCAAACTCGAGTATACATTTTCTCTCTGAGTTCTCTTTTATATTCTTTTTAGTTTGATAAGATTATCCGGCGCTCCCTTTACTCTTCTCTTAAATTAAGAACGCTGTACATGTTCTCAAAACAAAACTCAACATTTTTCAAAATTTGTAAGTGGTATCGACGACATTTAAATAAATATAAATCAGACAATTGCCCTTACGCTCTTTTGAAGCCATTCAAGACAGATGTGTCTATAGAAAACTATTAGGAAAAAGTAACAGAACTCAGTTCCTACTTCTAATCCGAAACATGGATCTGCAAATCCATAATCCATGGAAGAGAGACTTTTGTTGAATGTTGTAGTCTCACATTGATAGCTAATAAAGAGATACTTCCTTCTAACTCGGGCTTCTGATAGACTTGAATGTAGTGAAAAGTAAAGGCAGTAAGATGATTGGAGAAGAATCAGCTGGGATTGACTTGTGAAAACAATTAACAAAAATTTAAACATAACTTAGTTATTTTCTAACAACTTGAAACCAAAATAATTGTTTTAACCTTTCCATCCATAGTGCCTGACGAAGTGCTGCAGTCAAGAAATTCCCAAGGCAATGTTTATCGTTGGATCGAGGCCTATCGCAAACATGGCCACAAACTGGCAACTGTCAACCCTATCAGCATCAGAGACCAGCAGAGGTTGTTATCATAAGTACCCGAACATACACACTCTCTCATATCCATTATATAGGTACACATGATACAAAAACCTATACATCCATATAATCCTCATTTGACATACATTATTCGTTAACTTGGAACATAAACACTCAAATAAATATTGCGTCACATCCACAGCATAACCATCGATGAACTGAACCCTGAGTTCTATGGGCTTGCTCTAGATAATTCCGTACAGCCGCAGGGTTTAATAAATTTACCGCAATTGGGCACAGGGAACCCTGCAACCGTAATAGAATTGGCAACGTTGTTGAAGAACATTTACTGTGGCACATCGCTCAGTGCGGAATTCGACTACATTGAGGTAATATTTTACGTCTGATACTCGCAACGTATCTACTAGTATTCCAAACTCTTCTCATCATTTACACATACTTTGTCAAACTTTGCTCATTTATGGTAATTGCAATAGAACCTGGAGGAGCGCGAATGGCTATCGCGGCATTTTGAGCAACTCACTTTTGGATACCAGCAGCAGCAGCCGGACTTCAGCTTCTCAGAAGATAAGCGTCGTCAGATTGCCGAACTGCTGATCAAATCGCAAACATTGGACAATTTTATGGCGATTCGATTTGCAAGTGTTAAACGATATGGTGGAGAAGGTGCCGAAAGTCTACTGGCCTTCTATTGGCAATTGTTGCGTAGCGCTGCACAAGGTATGTTCAAATTAGACCAAATGTGTTTCGACTGACTCAGATATAATGTGACCTTTCTCTCCACACTTTACTCACCTTTGTTTTTACCATTAGCTGGCATTGGGGATATTGTTGTGGCAATGCCGCATCGTGGACGTATGGCTCTCCAAACGACGATGTTGAATATGCGACCAGCAAAAATTTTCCACAAGCTCAGTGGCGAGTCGGAGTTCCCAGACGATGCACCGGCTATGTCTGATACCTTAAGTCATTTCCGTAAGTCGTCTTTTGAGATACCGTTTTGACTTAATCACATCCAAAAATTATTTTAACGTTAAACCTATTGTTGTACTATTTTCATACCTAGATACTTCCGAGGACCTGGAGGTGGAAGGCAAGAAGATACATATGAGTTTAATAAGAAACCCATCGCATTTGGAAGTGAGTGGATATCGTCTTATTTTATCCTCCAAAACTTTACAATTTTTCTCTTCTCACATTCCTCTACTAGGCAGCAAATCCCGTGGCTATGGGCAAAACCCGCTCCAAACAACAAAACATTCGTGATGGTGCATTCAGTGATGATCATACAAAACCCTTTGGTACTACAGTACTCAATGTTCTCATTCATGGTGATGCCGCATTTGCCGGGCAAGGTGTTAATCAGGAATGTCTAAATATGGCCTACGTGCCACACTTTGAGGTGGGTGGCAGCGTACATTTGATTGTGAACAATCAGATTGGCTTTACAACACCCGGCGACCGAGGTCGATCCACAGACTATGCGTCGGATTTGGCCAAAACCATTCAAGCTCCCGTTTTACATGTGAATGGAGACAATCCCGAAATTGTCGCTTTAGTAACACAATTGGCAATGCAATATCAAAGGGAATTCCGCAAAGATATATTCATTGATATGAATTGCTTTCGTCGTTGGGGACATAATGAAATGGACGATCCAACCTTTACGAATCCACAAGTTTACCAGATCATACACAATCGCAAGTCGGTTTGTTAAAAGTATTCAAAATGTTAACACAATAATTCTACTAAGCATTATTATGTTTCATATCATAGATCCGTACCTGATTTGTATGTGGAAAAATTAATAGAGGATGGAGTGCTCAACTCCGAACAGGCAAAATCAATGCGTTCTGATTACTGGAATTATTTAGATTCCGAATTGGCTATAACAGAAAGTTATAAGCCCGAGGCAAATTACTTTAAAAAACAATGGACCGGTTTAACAAGTGCAACAGATAATCTCACCATCTGGGACACGGGTCTTGACTATCAACTACTTAACTATATTGGCCATCAGAGTGTTTCTCACCCAGAAGATTTCGTAAGTTTTTTATTGAAATAATTAAAGTCTACTAAACTATAATGTCGTCTTTTAGAACGTTCATCCGCATCTGTTGAAAACCCATATTGAGGGCCGACGAAAGAAATTAGATAGCGGCGAAAAGATCGATTGGTCCACAGCGGAAGCCTTGGCGATCGGCAGTCTTATGTATCAAGGCCATCATGTACGCATTAGCGGGGAGGATGTGGGACGTGGAACCTTCTCTCATCGCCATGTCATGCTAGTCGATCAAAAGACCAATGAAATGTTCATACCATTAAATAGCCTGAAAGGTGGTAACGGCGGCAAACTAGAAATTGCACACAGCATACTTTCCGAGGAGGCGGTGTTGGGCTACGAATACGGAATGGCCATAGACGATCCACAAAAGTTAATAATTTGGGAAGCGCAATTCGGCGATTTCGCGAACGGTGCACAAATAATGATCGACAATTACATAATAACAGGCGAGAGTAAGTTTACGTTGACTGTATGCCTAACACGACGGCGGCTCACTAACAGTTCTTGTTGTACACGTTGTAACTTTACAGCCAAGTGGATGGACTCAAATGGCTTGGTGATGTTGCTGCCACATGGCTACGATGGCGCCGCATCCGAGCATAGTTCCTGTCGCATTGAACGCTTTCTGCAGTTGTGTGACTCCAAAGAAACCGCACCCGATGGTGACAATGTAAATGTGAACGTTGTCAATCCCACCACTTCGGCTCAGTATTTCCATCTGTTACGCCGCCAATTGCTACGCAATTTCCGCAAACCCCTCGTTGTGGTCGCCCCGAAAATAATGTTACGTCATCCGGCTGCCACATCAACATATGTTGACTTCCAGCCGGGCACACACTTCCACAATGTGCTGGGTGAGTTATTCTTGCTTGCGGGATTTTAAAATTAATTAGAAAACTTAATTAACAATATACTAGTTGATAATAAAAATTTCTTTGAGTGGAGTTTAGATAATTCATTAGACAACAATGAAGCACTATATTCTCACTTTTGAATTGTATTCCTCAGGTGACCCAACTGTTGTAGCCGACCAAGTTCGTAAAGTCATAGTCTGTTCGGGTAAGCATTTCTTTGTGCTAGATGAGGAGCGCCAAAAGAGAGGCATCACCGATACGGCCCTCATACGGCTCGAGTCATTATGCCCCTTTCCAGCCTATGAACTACAAAAAGAGATAGCTAAATACGCACAGGCAAAGAGTACGTAAACTTCCAACAAACAACCGACATGTAGCTCCACTCAACTACTTATTATATTCTATTTTCATGTGTACAGCCTTTGTTTGGAGCCAGGAAGAGCACCGCAACATGGGCGCTTGGAGTTTTGTACGCCCACGTTTTGAGTATTTGATCGGCAAACAGGTACATACGCGATATATTCGTTTTCGCCTTAACGAATTTCCAACTACAATTTCTGGTTAAACTTTTTTCTAGCTAAAATACGTTGGCCGGTCTGAGGCAGCTACCACAGCAACTGGCATTGGCAAAGTGCATAAGCGAGAGATGGAAGAAATCGTTACGAACTCCTTTAACTAGCTTCTATGTATCACACTGCCAGGGTTTTCAGATGGCATGTCTGATGACTGAAATCGATTATTGCATTTAAAGACAGAATTCTTAACCTTTAATATAGACTTCTTTTACCTTGAAACTACTTAACTTATCTGGTTTAATTTTATATTACTTGTAATAACAAAAATCAGACAAAAGATAATTCTTTCAGTCAGGGGGATGAGACGAATTATTTTTTTATTCCGTGCAAGTGATAATTCAAGAAACTTTGAGATATTATGTCGAAACTTGGTATACATGTTCCTTGGCACTGTGTGAACATAACTCACATTTTGTATATCTGCCCTTCCGGTTCGCTTTATTACATAAACATGGTAAATAAAAATTTTTGAACATGTTTTCTTGAGGAAACTTTTGTTTAGTGACTGAGCAAGAGCTCAGCTCTTCTCAAGTTGTTTAATTTATTGCTTTTTTTTGTAAGATACGTTAACGAAATGTATGACGAACAAAATAAAAAACAAACATAGTTATGTTTAAATATTTATTTTAAATACGAAAACATTTAGAAATAATGATTTTAAAATTATTTAAGCAATAGCATGAACTGAAGCGATAAAAACCGGGGAGCTTAGGAGGCTTAAAAACAAATTAGAAAACTTATTTCCATTAGAGCTGAGAGTAAATTTCAATTCAATTATACTATACATGTATATGAGTGCATTACATACTTATGTTTAAGTGCCTTACATTTTCATAATCGCAATTTTTCCTAGCCAAAAATTATTAAAAAAATGGTGAAACTAAAATATTTTCATAATAATAACAATTCTTTTTAAGTTAATCCAGCACATTCAATTATCGGTTAAACTACAAAAACTCTACGAATCCAATTTCAGCTGAGGTCCGGGAATTGTACTTTGTTTTGGGTTTCATCGGGTAGCACACTTGTTCTCTATACTTTCCATCCTCTTTACGCTTCAACTCTTTTTACTTTGATATCTCTTTACTGCTCTTTAAAGCGGATTGTCTCCGTACACCTTCTCTAAGGTTTTGTAAAAATCTGCCGACACTTTGAATGCGCATCTCAACAGTCACATCCAGAAAACGATCATTAGCAAGGCTGTGATTAGCAGAATGAACGTTTCACGACAACCTGCATTATCCCATCCGCACTCCAAATCGAATTTCAGTGCCTGAAAATGGCCAAAAGAATTATAAATATTAATAAAAAGTACTCGTTGTTATTATTTAGAGTTATCTTGATTCTACCAGAGCAATAACTAAAGAAGCTAAAGAGTTGAAATTTCAAACTCAGGATGATTACTCCCGATGTCAAACGTGGACAATATACGGTGTCACGACTAACCGATTAGCAATTTGAGATTTAATCAAATTCTAACTAGCAGTAAACGCTATAAAATACATTGAGGCCTAAGATAGTTAGAACAAAATTTAAAAAATCGGATTATAGATATAACATTGTGACTAATATTATTCGATCGCTAGAAATATAAGATAAATCAGTCAACAACCTTCCAGCTACGGTCCCTAAATCGATTTTGGCATCCACTATATATGGTAGAATAGCTAATCAACCTGAGAACCAAACTACTTACAGTCATTGACTTTTTAATGGCATAAAGGTATTAAATTCTTACTTCCATCAACTGCTGTCCGCCTTTGTTATCACATCGGGTCTCACGCAGATCATCATCGTGATCGTCGCAATTGTGTCGTCCATACACTTGGCAAGGCGAATTCATGAATGTTCTGAACACAGCATCGGTCCAGGTTTGTGATGAGCAAATGTACTGTCTTCGTTTGCGCTGCCAAAACTCTACCCAACTGAAAGGCAAAGTAAAAACGAAAAAATTATTAAAAACTATAAAATTTGCTTTGTATGTTGTATTAACAGATTGTGGCTACGAACCCCAAATCACAATCGCAGTTCAAATCGGAATCGGACATTTTAAGTTCGGTGAGAAAAACGCTGTTCGGCAGGAAAGGTACATTCCCCGTATTGGGATTTGGTACCTTTTTCAACATACGATTGTTGTAGCGTATGTCCAATGATATATTGCGGACCCGTCCCATATGTTTGAAGAAATTGGTCGGTATCTCCTTCAGTGTAGTGTTAAATAGTTGCATATATATGTACGGTGACCTCATGCCCTGGGAAGGAGAAAAATTAGTAATTTCAGTTGATTTTTAGTATAGGGAAGATAATGCATTAAAAGGGCGATCCCACTCGGAAACAAGAGTTCAAATGCATCCATGTATGCATCCAAAATGTATTATAAAAAACAAGAAAAAACGTTAACTTCGGTTGCACCGAAGCTAAATACCCTTCACAGGTGCATTTCTGTTAGTAACTATGTGTCCAGTTTGTATAGAAGCTATATGCTATAGTAACCCGTTCTGAACCATTTCTTCGGAGATTACATTGTTACCTTAAAAAATAATCTATACCAAATTTCGTGAATATATCTTGTCAAATGTGAAAGTTTTCCATACAAGAACTTGATTCCGATCGTTCAGTTTGTATGGTAGCTATATGCTATAGTTAACCGATCTGAACAATTTCTTCGGAGATTACATTGTTGCCTTAGAAAATAATATATACCAAATTTCGTGAATATATCTTGTCAAATGTGAAAGTTTTCCATACAAGAACTTGATTCCGATCGTTCAGTTTGTATGGCAGCTATATGCTATAGTTAACCGATCTGAACAATTTCTTCGGAGATTACATTGTTGCCTTAGAAAATAATATATACCAAATTTCGTGAATATATCTTGTCAAATGTGAAAGTTGTCCATACAAGAACTTGATTCCGATCGTTCAGTTTGTATGGCAGCTATATGTTATAGTTAACCGATCTGAACAATTTTCTCGGATATTACATTTTTTTCCTACAAAATAATCTATACCAAATTTGGTGATGATACATTGTCAAATGCGAAAGTTTTCCATACAAGAACTTGATTCCGATCGTTCAGTTTGTATGGCAGCTATATGCTATAGTTAACCGATCTGAACAATTTCTTAGGAGATTACATTGTTGCCTTAGAAAATAATATATACCAAATTTCGTGAATATATCTTGTCAAATGTGAAAGTTGTCCATACAAGAACTTGATTCCGATCGTTCAGTTTATATGGCAGCTATATGCTATAGTGGTCCGATATCGGCCGTTCCGACAAATGAGCAGCTTCTTGAAGAGAAAATGACGTTTGCAAAATTTCAAAAGGATATCTTAAAAACTGAGGGACTAGTTCGTATATATACAGACAGACGGACAGACGGACAGACGGACAGACAGACGGACATGGCTAAATCGACTCAGCTCAACATCCTGATCATTTATATATATACTTTATAGGGTCTCCGACGCCTCCTTCTGGGTGTTACAAACATCGTGACAAAGTTAATATACCCTGTTCAGGGTATAACAAGATTGAATATTATATATCCTAGTACACCAAAGGGTAGTCTTAAAGAATACTCAGAACTAACCTTCAAAATTCGTTCATTGAGACTACTAAACTGCGGACCACTGAAAGTTATATTCGTCAACTTCGATGGTAGATGACCCTCCATTTCACGCGCCAAATCAGTGGGTTGACCCATCTGCACCTGCTGAATGTCCTGATTCGGTCCCGAGCCCTTCTTTATGATTCGAGTGAACGGTTGCGGCGCTTCAATCCAAAGTTCACGTACATTATGATGGTGCCGCAACAAATGAGGTATATTGAAGTGTTCCAAATGCGAGTATGCGGTAAGTTTGAGCGAGCGCAGATGTGGCAATGAGTCTAAACAACCATATTCGAAGTAATGCAAACGAAAATTGGAGATGTCCAACATTTCCAAATCCTCATTGACACCGTCGAAACTATTATTATTAAGCGAGGTGATTGGATTGCCCGAGAGCATCAATTTCCTGTGAACGTTCATTCAAAAAGCAATAGTAAAAGTACAGTTTAACTGTATAAAGAACGTCTAAGACAAACCTTAAATGGGGCAGTGATTGTGTCATTAGCGGCACATTAGTCAAGTCATTATTGGACAAATCTAGCATGCGCAAATTACTCATGTTGAAGGCCAATTCTTGCGGAATTGACGGCAGTTCGTTATAACCCAAGCGCAATTCACGCAAGTACTTTAAGCGTATCTCAGGAATAGTGCTCAAAGAAACATTCTCCATTCCTAGTTTAATGAGTGAGTTCTCCAGACCCATGAACGACTTGTCCATCACTTTGAGATCACGGTTGTGTGAGAGGTCAAGCACAGCGAGTCGAGGCATTGTGGCGAAAACCGCGTCATCTATCCGCAGCAAGTAATTGTAAGATATGTCCAGGAAGCGCAAGGACTATAAAATTATTAGAATACATTAAACAAATTCACCACGGTTATCAGGTACATCGCATCTCCCATAAGTAATACAAACCCTGAACTTATTGGATAAGTCCATGCTGTGTATAGTTGAAATAAAGTTATTGGATAAGTGCAGCTCACAAAGCGTTAAAGCGGCCAAGCTGGACAGGGATGATGAGGGTATTTTGAGCAGCATATTGTGCGAAACGTCCATTCTGTTAGGAAATGGAAAATACAGTTAAAGTTCCTGTACAAGTGCTATACAATGGATTCTTTTTTTACTTTTCCATGCCGCCGTTATAGAAAAGATTGTCAGGCAAACCGCGTAAATGGTTATGTGACAGATCGATAACGCGCAAGGCGTAAATGGGTTTGAAGATGTCCTGGGGTATGTCCGTTAAGTAATTGTGATCCAGATATATTAACTAAACAAAAAGGGAAAATGTTTAGTCTCGAAAAATATATATTCCTCATTCCACACACCTGCAGCTGCTTGGTATTCTTAAACGCATCGAAATCCAGCTCGCGTATACTATTATAAGACAGGTCCAGCCATTGCAGATGCGGCATATTACCGAACACATCTCGCGTTGCATTCTGTTGATTTGTTGAAGTCATTTTAATCCGATTTTTACGTTTTTTAGACACTTACCATCAGTGAGTTATAGCCCATGTATAGGTGGGTCAATGAAATCTCCGCTGGCCGGAAGTAGCCTGGATGTATCAGAGATATGTTGTTATGTGACAGGTCCAACAACTTTATATTTGAATGGTGCATTGAACCTGGAGACAAAGCTTGAGATTATGTGTATTCAAATTCCGAACTCAGGTTCTTACCGTGATCAGCTCGCCCCGCCCACGAACTATTGTACATTAGCATTTTGATTTGATTGTGGCTCACATTTACATTTAGAGTGGATAAGGTGCCCACCTGGAAGTTAATACAATTCGTTTTTATGTGGGTATATCTTTTCAAAAGTGATGGTTCACTTACTTGGTCAAAATAGTCGAAGTTGAAATTCGGTAAATTATTAAAAGCCATATCGAGAATTTCCAATTTGGGTAAGTTCTGTTTTTTAAATATAATAACCGTTAATAAACAGTCAGACAAACTTTTTAGCAATAAAGAAACGCCTAGCAATCTAGATGTGTAGTCCAGGTTTCCACATCTCTATACACAACCAAAAATGGATGCAACGAAACTACTTAAGAAAGGTTTGACCGATTTGGAAGAATTCGATTATTCATGGGAATACCTATTATGTTTTGCTTTTTTAGACAGGGATTCGTAGTGATTACACACTCCGAGAGTATCTTATTAAAAACAAAATTTGCTAATTTTCAGCTTTCTCTAGCGGAGCAGACTGGGCAATCTAGTGTTCTTTCAAAAACTTCAAAAGTAAATAGCTTGCAAATAATTTCACTAATATTACTACGAATATAGTACTGGGACCAGTTTTTATTAATATTTTATACCTGGAACGACTCATCAGCTAAATTATTTAGTTTATTGCCGCGCAAACTGAGGTGTTCCAGCTCATCCAAATTCATAAAGGCTCTCCGTTCGACACGTTCAATCTTATTGTCGTCCAAATGTAATTTCCTCAAAGCCTCCAGGTCAAAGAATGTATGTTGCGACACTTGCGTTAGGTGATTAAAGCGTAGCGATATCTCCTCCAATTTGGAATGGATGTCACCCTGTCAAATGTAAGAATCATATATATCACAAGGCATTTTGTCTCTAGATCATCAATTCTCAGATGTTTACTTGGAAAGTGCCCTTCATGACCTGCTCGATGCGATTATCGTGCAGTTCCAGCAGCCGCAGATTTTTCAAGAAGTGGAAGCTGGTATCGCTCATGCTGGTGATTTTGTTGTTACTAAAGTCCAGTTCTTGCAGTGAGGTCAAATGCCGCAACGGATCGGCCGGCAGCGCCGTGCCCGTGAAGCCATGCGAGATTTTCAACGATATCAGTGAGTGACCAATCTAGGGCAACAAAATAAACGTTGTATGTGTTCACGTAACATATTGAAGAATAGAATCATAATTATACGAAATGCACAAAAGCAACGAGACTCACCTCGTGAAATGCGTCGTTTTCTATTGTTTGTATACCATTCTCGCTGAAGTCCAAATGCTTAAGGCCTCGTACATGTTTGAAGGCATGTGATTGTATGGTCGCGAGTGTGGCGCGAGTGATTTGTAAATCCTCTAGCTCCACACCGAAATCCTTGAAGTCATCCGGACCTATTGTTGTGGCACTACCCATGCGCGACATTGACAACGAACGCATATTCCGCATTCTGGTCATACTTTTTGCAAATAAATACAAATGTTTTTGCTGCTAAGCAATGTCAAATACGAGACTTACTTGCGTAGAGTCTGAAGATTTGTTGGGTCGTTCTTATCCCCGCTTAAATCCAATTTCAGCAGGGTGTACTGCATGGCGTTGAAAGTCTCCAGCGGCTGCTCGATCTTGATCTTGTTGTCCCGCAAGCTAATAACTCTGCATTACGGTATATATGTATACATATGTAAATATGAAAGAGGCATTAACCATTTACTGCAAATCGCTGTAGTGGATTTGTGAAAGCTCCGGAGATTCAACATACATTATTTATAAAAAGAAATCAAACTTATTTGCAAATTGGGAAATTCACTAAGCTCTCGTACTGTTAGCACGCGTCTATCAGTTAGTGTGTAACCATTTTAAAAATGGTCAAAAAGGTCACTTAGTAATCGGCAAAACCGGTGGCTGAGTACCTAACGGTGTATGGTAATTACCATCCATGCCATTATATTTAAGTGCCCTGCAAAACAGTCAGCAGAAGCCATATTGTTTACTTTTAACAAGGTGCAAATATTTCCCCCAATTCGGTCGTCTGCAAGCATTTCTTGCTTAGTTTTATTTTTCACTGCGGTTGGTTGATCAGTACTTTCCATTGGTTTCGTGAACCATTTATAAGTTGAAGCATTTTTTTTTTTTGGTTTGCGTCAACATATTGCGGCAATCGGATTAGAATGGCAGTGAATGCAACACGGCGCCGTCATCTGTTTCGCCTTAGTAGACTATGCTCGCAATACTCAAGCGCACACACGAGCTGTTGTACCACTTTTAGCCTCCACATACCGACGCGTCAGCTCATGGAACACATCAATGCTACTAATATGCCCTCTCATATGCGTATGTACTTGTAAATATGTAAACTATATATGTATGTGTACCTATGGTTTTGTATGACGTATTAACCTCAGGAAAGTATTTTAAGCTTTGCTTTCACAAATAAGTAGTTTGCTACCCCAACCCTTAAGGGTAACCGGACATTACCTCGTACTCACCTTAAAACATCGAAATTGTTAAATAGTTTGTGATGTAAGTGCGTTAAGTTGTTGCCCGACAGATCCAGGATCTGCAAACTGTTGACTAAGCTGTCGAAAGCCAGCGGCGATACGTTAGTCAGGCCGCAATAACGCATATAGATCTCTCTTATTTTGGCCGGTTTGAAGGCGTCCTCCTAGGCGTAGCAAATGCAGAAGTAGAATCAATATGGCACATTTTATATTGATTCCAGCTAATCACTCACCCTAAGTGTGTGTATGGGATTACCATCGAAGAATGTCCTGTTCACAATGTCGAAGTTCTTGAAAGAATTTGGTGGCAACATATCAATATTATTGTATTCTAAATGCAAATTGTCCAAATTAAGCTTTGTGGCGGATTTAATGTCGTATGTGTCGTTGCCACCCAAGGACCATATCACATTATGGGATATGTCTAGGGTACGCAAACTTTTCAAAGGTCCAAGCGCATCATATGGTATCTCGGAAAGAATATTGTCGGTCAGTAAAAGCTTGGTTAATCGCGGCATTCCATCCACAAAGACATTAGGATCAATTTCAAACAAATTGTTGCCACTCAAATCCAATGTTTCCAATATAAGTAAGCCCGAGAAGCTATGTGCCATCAGCATAGATATACAATTATCTCGTAAAATCAACCATTGCAGTGAGTCCTCAAGGCCACGAAAAGAGTCGTGCTGTACATGGGTGATATGGTTGTTTCCCAAATCAAGGTGGCGCAACTTCTGAAGATGTCGTATGGACTTTGAAGGTATCTCTACGAGATCATTTTGGGGTAGCAATAGCTCCCAAAGTGACCGTTCTAAACCGGTGAAGGCATCGTCGGGTATTTCCGTCAAATGATTGCCACTTATTTTCAAACGATACATGCCTGAGAAATACGGAAAGCAATTTTAATTACAAAATAATGTACAAAGATTTAGATCTTATCGGCAAAGAGTTCCTAACCTGTCGATTGCAAGAAATATGACTCTATTTCCCGCAAACCGGTGTTTTCCATGTGTAGCGAAAAGACCTTATTGATAATAAAATTTAGATGTAAAACAATTAAACCGTTATCGCAAGTGTGCAAAAATCTTTCAATAAAAATATTCTTGTTTCCTGTAATTTTTCAATGCTTACCTTCGATTCGTTCACCATTTTAGGTAACGCCGGAAATGGCACGTCTTTACAGTGAACTATACCTAGATCCGGCGCCGATTTCGAACACGTGCAAAGTGCGTTTTGTGTGCAAGGTGGATTGCGTGAATCGTCCATTTCGTACATGTGCATCGAGGCGCGCGCCAAGGACATCCATATCATTATCATAAGCGTTATGATGAGGAAGGCATAGCCGAATTTGAAGAAGAACTCCAATCCCTAATAACAATAACCGAAAACGATATTAGAACTAAAATATATTTTCAATACTTATTGTGAGTTCATATCACATATCGGATTCTTGTTAATGTTTTAGCGGCAGTAACCAAAGCTCTTATATAATCTTGGTTTATTAGTCTTGTAAGTAAATGCAAATTTCACATCGAGTCCTTGTTTTCAAATAAACCTTCCACTAAAAAAATATCGATTCGACTGGAAGAACAAAAGCTACATTGACGACAAAGTTTACGATTTTCTCACGCCCAACCTTCTTCTGGCACATACACATTCCAGTTAATACACAATATTACAAAGGCCATATAAACACTTACATGGGCATTCCATGTAATTTATTTAAACTAAGTACTAAACTCAGTTGTATCGTAAATTTTTGCAGCACGAACATTAAGCACTGAAAAGAATATTTCTTTTAATTTTCTTATATTCTGATATGTCCTCTCTGTATTGCTTTTCCTTAATATACGGGGCACACTCAATCCTTTGGATGTAGCTCATTCTTGTGGATGTGCATACATAAGCTACACCGAAGCCGTAAGAGTGCCGCATTTGTCATTTATTTTTGCATGCAAAATTCATATCTTTTTAAGCAATTTTGGAAATTTAATTTTTACTTTATTAATGCACATTATCATATTAAATCACGTACCATTTCGGTGTTTGTATATTTTACACGTTGAGCAGCATTCGCATATGTACTTATGTATTTGAAGTGTTTTATTGCTCCCGGAGTAGATTAAAAAAACGTTCGCGAAGTCCGACCCACTTAAATTATTTCAATCCGTGATTTTAGAATAAAAGTATAAAAACACAAATTGTTCTGTATTTTTATTAAAAGCTGTTAGGACAAGTTGTTAATGCTGATTGTAACGTCGTGCCTCTCCGATCAGATTTCTGATTTTGAAACAGGACACTTAAGGAATTTCTCTCACACAAATAAATATGTTTTGTTGAAATAAAAATGTTGTCTTGCAATTGGCAAATGTGCACCGTTTGTTCAAAGTCTTCTGCTTTGTGCTGAAACACGTCCGGACCTCAGCACTTCAACTGTCGTTCTGATACTTGCTTACTCTGAGGCACACTTCAAATACTTATGTAAAAGAAAGCAGCTTAACCTGCACACTAATTGGATTGAACCATATTGTGGCATATTGTTCGGATATTCTCAGCCATTACGTATGTTTTTAAACAACTGTTGGTGTGAATTCCACATTCGGCGCAATTTATATTTGCTTGCTTTGCTTTGTCCGCGTCAGATTTGGAAGCATCTGGATGCGTACGGCACTTAAAATACACTTTCGTTTAATACTCTTAATTATTTATTATTGCATTCCAAATCTGTTTAGAATATGATGACCACAACAAAGAGTCCAAGAAAGACAACCCACTGGAAGGATCACGATTATTCCATCGAAATTTCAAATTTCAAGGCTTTTAAAAAACCTAACGGTATGAGTGAAGGAACACCTTAAGTGTGAGGTTATTTCTTTGGTAATTTCTTAATATGTATTTATTATCGATAGTATAGAGCAATTAACAACAAAATCAATTATTATTTTACGATCCCATTTATTTTTAGTGAATATAGTGTTGAATTCAAGCACTCAACTGTGTTTACTTCAATGTAATAAAATAATTAAAATAATAAAACACTTTACTTAATGCAATGTTTTAATTTTACGGTACAACCAGCTGTAATATGTGTTCTCTTTAGATGTCTCCTTATCTGTAAAAAAAAAATCTTTAAAATCAATTAAGACCAAAAAGAAAAGAAACTAACCATCGGATTGAAAATATTCTGAAATACCAGGCGGGAAAATGTTATTCATACTGTAATAGAAAGTAGATTTTACTTCTCGAAATTTGTTTTCCGAGCGCATTGATATGAGGCGTACATGCGGATCTTTGCTGTAAGCATATTGGAAATTTTAATATTAATATATTTCGCATATAGGAGCGAATGTAAATTGACTCACCCTTCCAAATGTTCACGCACATCATGTGCAGATAGCGATATTTCTATTTCATCCACTAAACTTTCGTCGATGCTATCTAGAAAACGTGGTGGCTTGCTTAAAAGTTGCTTACATACCTCGCTATAGACTAAAGAAAAAATTATACAAGGAAAATAACAAAACGACATGATATATTGATAGCCATCTGCCGATATCGCTTACCGTTACTCAAATTCAGGTTGATATCTATCATAAGCAAATGTTCCAAGGCACAATGTACTTGTAATAGTTTGGCCAGACGCCCAGACACCTCGTTTTCATCAAAACTGCTATTCTTAAACCCTATTGTTTCTTCATGTTCGAATTTATTATCTCTCTTTGTTTTATTATGCAATAATGTTTTGCGCATCGCCACCGGGTCTGGACGCACAACATTGCGCAGTGACTTGCGCACATCTGGCATTGAAATTTTACCATCGTTATGTTGCGAATCAAAAAGACTGTAAAATATATATGTATATATTATATATTTTAATAACATATATTATACATAAAGTTGCTAACGTAGATTGTTTCACCTTTGGCTTTTCAAATCGTTTGAACTACATATTTTACTTTCATCAAATATGAGTTCATAGTCTTTGTACAGTTTTTCCAAACCGATTTCTAATAGCAATTCCAAAGGTTCGGTGCCCGTGAGACATGGTATGGCCAAGCGTTTATTCGCAACCTCGGTAATGATTTCTGCCAGTCGATTCTTATTTGTTGGTGTATTCTAAGCAAAACGAAAGAAGAATTTGAAATGTGGTAGAAAGCAAAGTTCTAAAAATACTTATTTACGGTAAGTTGCATTTTTTCCATCTTTTTATACTTTTAAGGGATTAGCATTTTTACCTTGTTAATAAACTAATATGTAGCTTGACAGCTGCAAGTCAAATGTGTATTATTGATGTTATTATGGTACTTACCACAATATTGCAGTGAGCTGCACACTTAAATAGAATCGTAAATGCCATTTTTAGATCTTTATATGAAGAGCAACCTAAAAAATAACTAAATATATATATGTATACAGCTAATACACTAATTGTTTTAGCTTACGTCTCAAAATTTCCCACAATTTATCTGTAATGTCTGTAAGTTGCCGGAACTTTATGCGTTGCACAACAGATTCTATATCGCACTTGATACCACTTTCAGCGCTGTGCATATCTCCTAAACCAGCAATTTCAGTAAATGCCCTGCTAATACTTTCTCGCAGTTCCCTTAAATCAATCCCGCTATCGAAAATTTTAAAACCAAATCATAAACATTTCTAACACAAAGATATAGCTCACTCACCAGCCACAGCGGTAAACAAGAATTTCATTTCCTCCTTCAGCATCACATTTATCCAAACTCTTGTACGCTATTATATCATTTTTAATTACAGTCAATATCCGCAATTGATTCATGAAATCTTCTGTTAACTCATTACAAGCATCTAGTCGAAAAGCCTGCCGCAAAGTGACTTCACATGACGTCAAATCAATTAGAGAAGGTAAAGCTACAGTGGAGGACCAACAACACCTCACAGAAATGTTGGACTTTATTTGATATATGTTCTCAATGTAGGTTTCCACTGGACCAGTAGAAATTCCAATATTAAGCGACATATGTTGCTGCATTAGAGATTCTACTTTTAGTTCATTCACTTGTATCACTCCAGAAAAAGAAATAATGCCTCGGCTAAAATAACCGGAAACAAATTCATATTGCAAAAGTAGAGTTTTATCCGCATCAGCTCCATTACAAAGAATCCATATTGAACCTGTTGCATCAGGATCTACAAACTGAAAATTTTCCTTACACATTAAAGAACGTGCTTTTCCTATTGGAATCCCTTTTTGGCATTCCTCTTCAACTTTCCAAGAATTTCCTTGATTTATCTTTATATTTAATGAAATATCTTCTATGGCATCCACCACACAATCATCTTTCAATGGGCTGCCAGTTAGGTCCATATCTATTTTACCAGCGTCTTCTTTATTAATAAGTAATTTTTTGGGTGATGTGTAGATTTTGTCGCTTATACTACGATCCTAAAAAATAAATAAAATATCTTAGGATCCAACTAACGTGAATTTCAAGTTAGATGATAACCTCTTGGTAAATGAATACAACTTTGCCGCCACATCTATCCTGTCCAACAATTTTACTTAAATATGTTGGAGGTTCGGAATACATTAATGTATATGATTCACCATATCCACGTAATAAAAATGCGTAAACATTAGCCAAGTGGGGCGACATGCTTCCAAAATTGTATGACGTGAAACAAATAAATTCAAATAAATTTTAAAATGCAATAAAAAGTTTTCAAAAGTTCAAAACGAACAAGTCTTTAACAGGGTTGACTTTGTTTAAAAAAAAAATCAGACGGTACAGAGTTGACTAGTTTGCAAAGAAATAATAAAGTGGCACTTATTTAAGAATCCTAAAACATTGTTTATATATTTACGAGCACTTAAACCGACGAAATATTAAATTACGTAGCTTGTTAATATATTGTTATTACTTTAGAAATAACTATTTATCAATATTTTCTGCAATTATCCTTTGTTCGCTCCAATTAAAATGCAACAATGCAAAGCTGTATTGATAAATCGATAACCGATTTCGAGTCATCAGAATTAATCAGAATTGTTTACGTTATTGACACGACATAAAATACTTATTTTCTTTGCATCTTTTTGAAAACTAATACGAGTATTGTTATTAGATACATTAAAAATAAATATAAATCAAATAAGAAAATGATTTCTTCTATGGATACCAGTGAATCAAACAATATGCAATCAGATGTGGTAAAAATACAAAACGAAGAGGAAGCCATTAATTCCAATTTAGAAAACCTACTTTCCAAGCAGTCAATTTTAGACTCCAAAATGAATGCAATTTGTTATTTCCTGGGTGCCCTTAACACAGTAAGCACAGACTCTAAAAAATTAAGCTCACAAATTTCTCATACCTCCGATTTAGCCGAATCTGTTAGTGCTAAAGTACGTTCTGTAGATATGGCACGGAGTAGAGCATCTGAATGCCAGAAGCGTGTTCACGATTTGATAGATTTGCAACTTTGTAGTCAAGGTGTTTTGAATGCCATAGAGGAAGAAGATTATGAAAAGGGATCTGCACTCATTGGACGCTTTTTATCAATTGATCAAAATGTTTTACGGCGTACAGCTGGTGACGTTGGATCAAACGGTTCGGTTACATCGGTAAGCGATGCAGTCCATACACTAGAAAAAGCTACAGAGAAAATGCGAAAGCTTGTTGTTATACGTTTTGACGAAGCAGTTAATAAAGATGACTTAGCATCCGTCGAACGTTTCTTGAAATTATTCCCGTTATTAGGTATGCATCAGGATGGTATTGAGAAATTTGGAAAGTACATTTGTATGAAATTAGCGCTAAAATGTGAAAAGGAGCTGCGATCGTCTTTAGATATTGCAAAGGCAGAGAACCGCTTATCAGTGGCGTTTGCTGACACCTTAACGACATTGCTTGAAAATTTCGCCAGAGTAATTGAGGTGAACAAACCTATTATAGAGACATACTATGGATCTGGTTATCTTATTATCTTGGCCACATTACTACAAAATGAATGTGATTTAGAGGTAAAGAATGTAGTTTTAGAATTTAATAAAAATCGGCGTATTCCGGATCTAATTCAACAAATCAACGAATACAATCGTTCATTGGGTGGCAGTATGCCTTCCCTTATTCAATTTCAAAAACAATCATTAAACACTGATAAACCACAACCAAAAGATTTGGATGCTTTAATACTGGAATTAACAATAATGCATTCTCGTGTTGAATTGTACTTCAGATTTTTGAAGCGTAAAGTTAAGTCGGACATTGAGGCAAGTGACAAAGAGGCAAATGAAAAAGAACAGCAAATTCAACGTTTATCAACCATACTAAATAATTCAGATCTTAGCCGGAAAATGCAGGAGATACTAAGTACTTATCTGCTCTTCGAAAGGCATTTCATGGAGGAAAGTGTATATAAAGCTATAATTTTGGATACACACGAAGGGGGGTCAACAATGTTCCTCTATGGTAGATGATGTTTTCTACATATTACGAAAATGTATTCGTCGATCATTAACAACACAATCAGTAAATGGAGTATGTGCAGTAATTAATAACACCGCTTCCTGTTTATGCAACTTCATAAGTGCATTGAAAACTCCATTAAAAAATGGATATCCTTCTGGTTACACAGATTTGGCTTATAGTGCAATACAAAGTGCTGTGCAACATGGCAAATTGCAATCAAGCGACAGTGAAAAAGCACGAAGCAATTTTATAAATCGCTTGAATAATGCCGATATGTCAACCGAATTCCTTGAAACATTGTGGGAAACAGTGGAACAAGACATTAAAAATACATTCCCCTCTTTATCAGTTACAGAGCAGCGAATCGTAGATAGCTGCATAGCTGAATTAAGAAATGTAAGAGATACTTTGAAAGCCTTTTGTGAATTTTGGCATGACACAATTGAGGTCCAGTGCTATTAAACCACGCTTAAATCCTTGGATTGATCAATTCTTCAATTATAGCCATATATTAACCGAAGAAGAACTAGCCGACTACGAAGCTGGAGAAACTTTTATTCAAACTCTTATTGTGCAACTCGATTCGTTTTTAAGTCAATTTAAAAATGTACTAACACCACGAAATTTTGACGCTTTTGTTAGCATTTTGACATCAGATACAACATCTAGACTGGAGAGAGCTATCAAGAAATCGTCATTTAATCGGTTGGGAGGTCTTATACTCGACCAGCAAATTCGTGCCCTCAGCTCTTATTTAACTGGCGTCACATCATGGTCCGTGCGCGATAAAATGACACGTCTAACGCAGATAGCGACTATCTTAAATCTGGAAAAAGTTGAAGAGCTTTCAGACTATTGGGGACCGGATAATGAAAATGAGTCTCCTTCTTGGCGCCTAACGCCTCAAGAAGTGCGAACATTATTAGCATTACGTATTGATTTTCGAATAGATGACATAAAGCGCATTAAGTTATAAATCCTTTACTAAATATAAACATATATGCATACACTTTACATTATTATATTTAAAATGCTTTAACAAAATACCCACATATATAATATAAATAAAAAGAAATCAAAATTATATATTTACATATGTAGATGCAATTTTTTACTTTCTCCCAAGTTCAAATTTCACATCAAGACGAGCGGAGTATTTTGTGCTATCCGTTTCAAAATTGTTTTTGCTGTGGACCAACTTAATTCCCCCATCAACAGACGTTTTACTGTCTGCACTGCGCCAAAGGTTGGCTAATGCCTCTAGCGATAAGTCCGTATTTTGTCGACGGCTGTCGTGATCAGCGCTTAATGATAGATCCAATTGACGACGATATCTTTGAAGATGCTCTAGATGTGGTTTTTCGTCATACAGCCTTTGACACATTGCTGCAGAATACATCAGCATTACTATAAGAATATATGGTGACGTTAGTCCTCTCATTGTTTTTAAAAGATATCCAACTAATCCAAATCACACTCTTAGATTGAAAGACCATCGGACATTATTTATGTATAAGAGATGTGTTTACGTTATGTGGAACATCTTATCTCTTTATTGATAACAATGAAGGCAATTTGAAATACATAAATGTGTGTAAATGCTATTATTTTTTAAATGATCATGCAAACTTTTGTGAGGGTGTATTATTATATCATGTTTTAAATAATTTGGAAACGATAATTTTTACGAAATCACTTTTTTCTATAGTCGTGATGAACATGTAAACGTCCTGAAAAACGTGTATTTCCGGAATTCATGGAATTGCTACTGTGTGTCACTTTGGCTGACCCATCGATCTGTGTTTTGCTATCAGCACTACGCCACAAATTGGCTATAGCTTCTAGAGCAATTTCTGTTTCGTCGTTATTGTCATCATGTTCAGCTGACAAATTTATATCAATTTGACGACGAGCTCTTTGTGAAGACATCATTTGAATAGTTCCAGCATCGGTTCTCGGTATTATCATACAAATTATGGAAATTACATTACCATATAGAAATAATAGAAATACGAATAACTTAATATCCATAGTATGACCCAACGAATATCCACTAATAAATATTAAATATATGAATTGTAGCTACAAAAAAACGCTTATCGGTCCGCTGATAATCACTGACTAAAATAGCTACTACGTGCAAGCCAGGCTCACGGTATAATACGTGTACTTACATTTTAGATGAAAAGTTCTGTTTATATTCAACAATTAATATACATACATATATGTTTTTACTCGAGAATTATACATATACATATGTATATATTATCAATCCATTTCTGACCTTTATAAGTATGTACATATGTATACATATATGTAGGTATATATTTTTCTAAATTAATGATTGCAGAAAAATATTACCATTCATGAGTTACTTTGCCTGGTCATACTAGCAAATGATCCCATTACACACTCTAGTGGCAAACATGAAAACAAATAATGAAACGGAATAAGGATATTTAAAAATAACAGTATATACATACTCGCTTTGTTAGATGAAAAATGAAATTCTTCGTTGTAGGATTTTAACTTTCCAATATGATCTGAATAAACTGCGTTGAATATTTAAATTGGTTTTACAAATGCCAAATAACAGAAACCAATTTAAAACATTTTGCAGCCCTTGGATAATAGTATTTATAATTTTTAAATATAAACATAGCATTTCTTGTGGAATGGCCACATTGTTTCACAGTGCTCTTTTATGATAAATTTTAAACCGAATCGATAGCAGTAAACAAAGTTTTGAAAATTATCTGGCATCACTCGTTCATTACCTGTCTCATAAAATAGCACAGAAAATAGTTCACGTTCTTGGCGGAAATAAATAATAAAGTTTCGAATGGATTTTGCTCGTAAATTATTGAATAAATACGGATGGAAAGAAGGGGATGGTTTAGGAAAGCATAACAATGGCATTGTCAAACCCTTGAAAGCTAGTATGAAATTTGACAATGCTGGACTAGGTTCTGATCAAGCAGCCAGTGATTTCAATAACCATTGGTGGGAACGCGTTTTCAACGAGGCCGCAGAAAATGTTGATGTGAGAACAACAAAAAGTGGTGTAAGTGTGGACCTGAAAAACAAAGACGAAAGTGTAGAAATATCTACAAAGGAGTACTCGGTGAAAAAACTGAAAAAAGCCAAGGATCAAACTTGCCCAAATGACAACCGATATGATAATTTTCTACAATCAGCCACACTTACAAAATCGGGCGATGAAATTGAAAATCCCAACAAAATAGCAGTTGCAGACATATCCGTTAAAAAATACAAACCTTTAACAGACGAAGAGTTATTTCGTGCATGTGGGGGACGTACTGCTCATAAAGGAGCACGGCATGGGTTGAAATTAAGTGGAAAACTATCTCGTATAGAACAGCAAGAGCAGGAACTTTTGGCTAAAATGAAAGAAAAGATCGAGGAATCCGCAAAAAAGGATTCTGATATAAATGTGGCACATAAAAAGCCAAAGAAAATGAAGATTAAGGAACAGGAATTAACCGATTTAAATTTAATTGAAGAAATGAATTCTTTAACTGAATTAAAGAAAAATAAACGGAAAGATAGTGCTGAAAATAGCAACAAAAACGCAGATGTAAACATCAGAAAAACAAAGCAAACTAAATTAATGATTACCGATGTTGTTCCAGAAGAGGTGCTAAATGTAATTGAAACCACAGTTTCTAGTTCTAGCAATTCAAGCCAAAATAAAAGGCGAAAAGAAAAATCCGAAGAACAATGTATAACACCACAAAAAAGCAAAAAATCGTCAAAGAATAAAAGAAAGCTGAAATCGGAAGACCATATGGGTGATGAGCATCATGATGAAAGCGATGTAAATATATCAAATAAATCAGAATGTAACAAAAAGAGGAAAAAACATAGAACAGAAATGCCTTTAAATAATAGTGATAAATAATAAAGTATATGTACATACATAATATTTTAACTTTTATATCTATTGTTTAATATAATAAGCCTAGACTATGAATATTAAAAATATATTATTTCTGTGATTTGGATTTCAATCGGCGAGATTTTCCTAGCCGTTTGTTTCCACTGCCCGAAGCTTTTGCACCTTTCTTAAAGTTTTTCACTTTTTCGAAACCACCAGCAGAGGATTTTGTGTTTCGTTTCTGACCCTTCTTTTTACCACCAAACCCAAACTTCTTATTACGTTGTTTCCGCTTGTCTGCTGATTTCTTCTTTTGTGATTCTAAAGTTTTGGCGTCCTCTAAGAAGTCAAGATTCTTCAATTTGCCTTTCCGGAATTTCTTCAACTTATCCAACATGTCTTTCTTTTCCATTTCTCGCTGTACTTTCGTTTGTTTTGCAAGTAATTTACCCATTTTACGTTGTTCTCGTATTTGCTTGATACGTTCCGACTTCGCTTGACCCTCTTGCTTGGCCATAAGATTAGAACGTACCTTCTGCATATGTTCGTCAGATTTCGCCATTTCAGCAAAATAGTCATCGGGACGACGAGTAACAACTCCCGCAGAATGTAAACGTTTTATTCCCTCCAAAACAGCGGCCTGTGCTTGGCGATGAAATAACATTTCACGTTTAAAGTCATTTAGTACAGGATCTTCGTCCGGACGAACATAAGGAATTTTAGCATTGCCTTTAAACATATTGGCGCGCTTCTGCTCATGCTTCTCTAGCTGCACGACTAATTCAGGTGCCAATGGAGCTAAATCGTTTATCATATCCATTCTTTCTATCCATGACAAATCTAGTTTAATTTCATCGGTTTTGGCAAGCAATTTCGGCTGTAAAAATTACTGTGGTTAAAATTATTTGTATACAATTTGTCAGTTGTCCATTACTTACGATATTGTTAACTTTCTCCTTTCCTGAACTGAATTCTATGTTCAAACCCGGCTTAAGATCGCCACGAGCAAACGCTTCTTGAAGCTATTGAAAATATTGTATTTCATAAAAAGAATATAAAAAAAAATCACCTATCACTCACCTCTTCGTCTGAATTATCATCCGAATAATATTCGGAATCCGTTTCAGCTTCTAGTTGTGTTTTCCTCTTCATTTTTATTTATGAAGTTAAAGTAACTTTCAAAATTAAATATTAACAACAAACCCTACACGTGCACTAATATTCCGAATTGACAACCCTCTACGATGTTGACAACTTCATATAATGAGTTCATACGTTTTACAAAATGAGATGCCACATAGTTTAAAATTTCTTGTCTTTTTTAAGTAAATAAGGTAACGTATTCGGTTGATTCGGTTACCGATACAAATGATCTAAACTGTGTTCCGTTCCCACGACAGTCGGGTCTACGTAACCGGAACGGACCCGGATTTTTATCCGGCCAAGGACTGTCAACTCGGCAGAATTCTGCCGCTACAACAACAACAACATCTAAACTGTGTTTTTCCGTTTCCACGACAATCGGGTCTACGTAACCGGAACGAACCCGGATATTTATCCGGCCAAGGACAACAACAACAACAATCTAAACTTTTTTTTAATAAATATATAAATAATCTCCACAAATGTAGAATACCTTATGAATAATAGTTTTTGAATGGATAATTTTAAGGCCGAATTAAGTCGGATAATTGCATTTTATTAAATTGTTTTGGTAAACTACAGACCTCTCAATTGAAAAATGTGCCTTGCACGTATGGAGTTGAACTATTAACCTTCTCATCCATAAACAATCGGTCGCTGAAGAGCCTCAGTGGTTTTGCTATTTTTTACCTCACTTTCTTCAATTTTAGGGAACGCAAATTTTATTACCTTTGACCGAAAACCTCTATTCACGTGACAAAAATACCGAATATACATATTTCCAGCTTGCAATGAGCCCCTGCAAGACTAACCTCCTCTTTGCATGCCCAATGAATCCCATCCATTTAAACATAGGGAGAGGTATGGTGCGACCCCGTTCAAACACCTCCTTTCCTGGGACTTCCGTTTGTTGACAAACAAACAAGAACCTTACTACCGAAGCGGGTATTATTCATTCACCGCTACTACATTAATTTGAGCTATTGTGATAACAAGAAGATTGATTTTTTGTATATTCGGACATTACACACTTTGTTTTCAGTTCAAGAAGGGAACTTGGAAACTAATATAGATTTAGATTTCGAAATTTTAGCCAAGGGCGTTACAATTTACAATGTGTCCCTGGTCACATATATGTAAATCTTAAGAACAATGAAAAAGAACTATGTACTCCGTCTGTCTCACCTTTTTGAATAATGGAACACAAGTACACTGAAATCCACTGGCCTTTGTTTTATCCAATACTCGACCATACCCATTTAAACACTACAACTATTTATCGGTTTTGTTTATAACTGCCTACTTATTAAATGAAACGAAAATTTTCTCCAGTCATTAATTCCATCTTTTTATTCAGCATCTACTTTATGTTACAATTCGTATGCAAATAAATTTTTTATCAGCATTATCATAATAAGGACTCAATTCTTTTATTTGTAGATATAATTATTTAAGAAATGCGTTGCAACAACGTATACTGAACAGAATGCACAAACAACTTCTCAAATTCAGTTGAGTAGGAAATATATTTCAGCGTCAATAAGAACCACATACAGAAAACCCAACTTCCACACAGAAATGGTTTTTATTCCATGATTGCATCGATTGTTTCCTGCATTCCTAGTTTTTAACGAGAGCGCTGACAGGGCAAACACGACCCTATATCATGGCATTGAAACTAAATCTATAGTATGGTGAACCACTAATAGCAACTTCTTGCTTCAGGATTCCATTCAATTTATACTTCTAATGGCCGTAGATTTAGATATTCGTATGTGATTTTAATTGAAATATTCCATATCGCTAAAATGATTCAGGATCAATAATGAATGACCTAGCTAGTGTTTCGATCTGTTGACCGACTGTTTTCGATTCGGCGCTTAACTTTTTTCATTTCGTTCGCAATATACTTGCTGCTATTTCTTCACTTCGGTTAGGGTGGTTTTTCGCTTGGATTTAACGTATTCTGCACATTTCTAATTTTTTATCATAGTATTTTTATTTTCGTTTTAAACTTAAATAAACGTGTTTTTATTCTTGGATGTTTTTTAAAAACAATAAATGGTGTAGCTGATGTTACTGCTATTACTGTTGTTTATAAACTTTCAATGACATACACTTTAGAAAGCGAAGAGCAGCAAGAAGGCCATCATAAGACAGAAAAGACCCATAGCTTCAGACAAGGCGAAACCCAAGATAGCATATGAGAACAACTGTTGTTTCAACGATGGATTTCTGGCATAACCAATGATGAGGGAACCGAACACTGTTCCGATACCAGCACCTGTTCGTATTGGAAGTTTGGCAATAAAAAAACAAATTTATGTTAAAACAATTTTTTTTTTTTAATGCAAGCGAAAGAAAGTTGTAGATGCACTATTGGTATTAATATTTGTTGTAAATGCAGTCAGTAACAGATTAGTCTGAATTGAGTTCTGCATAGAATGCAGCAAGCACATCGCACTAAAATTGCTGGTCACAAAGGATTTCAATGAATGCTCAACCAACTCGTAAGCTCGATGCACATTCATACTTTCTTGTTCCTTTGCCTCTTAATCATACAAGTTTCCTGCTAGGAAATGCATCGGTTTAAGTTCACACGCACCACAGCATGTTTTAATTTGAACTTCGACCAACTCTCAGACCTTCCCGAGGCTATATTAGAGTAATTAACATTCTTCCAATTCAACTACAAACTCTTGAGTTAAAAGTTGTAGAAGATATCGGTCGAAAATACTCGTATGTGTGCCCCAGATGCTAGATTGTAACTGACTGATGAAAAACAAATGTTATTTGCAATAGTAATTGCGAATGCTACAAATTTCTTTCGCTACTTATGTAAGGTTAAAATGTTTACTCTTCCAATACTAACCAGAACCGGCAACACCGACTGTTGCAGCACCAGCACCAATGAATTTGGCAGCAGAATCGATGTCACGAGTGACTGGAGAGGTCTGGAATGACCTAATTTGTGGCAGTAAAGCAACGGGCGTTGTGTTCTGAGCTGCCAAGGATTGGCTCTGGCTAATCACAGCGCTGCTCAATGGTCGCAAGTATTGCTTTGAACCGTTAAGGAGCTATAAAGAAAGAAATAAGAAATCATGTAAAAAAAAGAACTAATAAAAATGTATTATATTACAAGCATCGTCCTTTTAATTTAATCAAAACTGACAAAAATATATATTTACTCCAATTTCTTTATATGTATAAACATGTGCTTGTTTCTTTACTATGTTGATGTATATTACTGTTTTCAAATAGATTTTTATATCTTGTATTAAATGTTTACAGTTATCTATTTATTATATAATATATACATACATGCTCCACAAATAATTATGCAAGATTAGCATGTTAGCATATCTAATTTGTTTAGTAGGCAATTCGTTTTCTTCATAGTAATTTGTTCTAACCTCAATAGGAACTATACATTCCCGGTTATACAATACAGCATGTTGTCTACAATACAAATAAAATTCTGCTGTCACAAGACCGAGATAAACATAAGGCAACAGATAATCTCCGAATTATTAAATAGGATATTTTATGTCTATATATATTTTGCAATTTAAGCTATTTTGCATACTACTAAAAGCCTGCAACACCGCAACAACCTAACCTCAATTATTCTTATGTAACATTTCACCGCAAAGTAAATTCACCACACCGTATCACACTGATTAAAAAGGAAAAATCGATTTCTAATTTGCACCTTATGTAATATAGAATATAAGATATTTAATATTCTTTATTCGTATACTTCCTTTCTTTTACTAAAAAAACCAATCGTAATAAGATTAAAACTTACAGCGGTCCTGGCGACGGGGGCAATACGGGAGACTGTTGACACGAACATTTTGTATATATTAGTTTGATGATGCTACGTGGATCAACCAGAAATTTAAGCTAGCGCACAGTGCTCTGGAAAAGAAAAAAGTAAAATTAGTTTATAGTTAGAAATTGAGACTCTTTCATGATTAAATGAGTTGACAATTTTTTTTCTTTCGCACAACTTGGCCACTACAGCTGCTCAGTTACGTAACTTGAACCATCTGTCAAGAACGTAACTTTATGCAAATTGAAATAAAATTTTAATTCCAAAAATAGAAAAAGCTTCCTATTAAAAATGTTTTGTATATTTTACAATAAAATGCATTACTATTTTACAATTTATCTAAAGTCTTGATAGAGCCACAAAATTGCTTTCGTAACGTCGCGATGGTCTTCTTCCACTGACAAATTCACCGCTGCTATTCGTTGACGTTCGTAATCGTGTTGTTTCGTTTCATTTTCATTCCAACCCGTTTCCCTATGATAGACATTTTTCACACAACCACACTTTTAAGATGGCGGAGCCGCAACCGGAAAAATCACATTTCTTCTCTTTTCACAAAATTTATGCACATTTAATAATTATAACTGCTAATATTCGATATAAAACACTTAGTTCTACTAATAATTTAATGTTCTATATTCAAATTTACAATTAGAAAACACTTTTATTTCACTACATATCAATGATTACTCAATCAATGGGAGGAAGCAGAATATCAAAAATCTATCTCCAGATATTGGGAAGATGCTAAATTTTTATGTGTACTCACTTCGAACAAACCCTTACAACAGTGGTTGACTTTAAAAATTGAATGGCGAATGAACGACTTTAGTTTCTTCCCTTTGCGTGGTGAAATTCCAAGTGATGTTGGATGTGGTACTATTACATAAACCGAATTACCACATTGCACAAAACTGTCAAACTAAAAACTCGTTTACACTGCCAGATATCCTAACGTTTATGAAAGATTATCTTAAAATTACATTGTCTAGAATAACACTTGTTGTTGTTGTTAACGGTTAGCTAATCCCCGTTAGGATGGTAAGGGTTACTTGTGTTGTCGTCGAGGTCATTTAACGGTAGGCCCAGGAAACGTGCTGTTTCGACGGGGTCGGACCAAAGGGAGGGGGGTGTTAGATGGGCAGTGTCATGCGGAGACTCGTTGCATACAGGACATACATTAGGTATGTCGGGGTCGATTCTGGATAAGTAGGAGTTTAACCTGCTACAGTATCCAGAACGAAGTTGTAGAAGAACAACACTTCGTTCTCAGTGGTTTAGAATTGCTGAACCTAAATGTTAGGATTGACAAATTGTCACTGTGGATATAACATAAAAATTATTCCAATTTAATAAATGTTTAAACAAATAATATGTTGCAAAGGTTTTACATACATATGTAATTTATATAAATATATTTTACAACAAAATTCATTTATTTACGAATATGCAACACTTTTTTCATCATTATGTATATTTTCAACAAAATAATCATTGAGATGATCATTTATTATCTTAGAAAAAAATAATTTTTCTAAAAAATTATGCATCCGATTGGCAACAGTGAACTTAAATAAACTATGGTGAATTCGAAAATTTTGAGACATTTCGGAGGTTTTACGAATTAAGTGCATCCATCGTGAGGAAAGAGTAATTTCAGAAAAATAAAAGCACTGTTTTGTTTATATAGACTTTATTCTCCTTAATCCTAATTAAGTCAAATGCTTCTATGTAAATTGATTGCAAACTTATAAATTTGAGTATATACTCAAGAAATCAGAACGACCCAAACCTCCAATGAAATATAAAAATTATCATGGATATTAACACATATATTCGTTTAATCACCGTATGACTATCGGAAGCTCCTATCCAATGAAATAATTAGCATTCGCAAGAATTTCGTGAAGTGTTGTCAATTCGGCCTCAAAGAACTACAATGGAATATCTGGTAGCACCTTTTAGTATTTAACGGAACATTCAACCTGTATGGAATTGACATGCAATAGGAATTTTACGTAACCATGTCCTTAAGAAATATCTAGAAATTACGATCTGCTGACAATATTCTACCGGTGCACATTTCGTAATTGTCCGGTAAGAATTGAAATAATTCAAACTAAGATTTGTGTATTATTAAAATAAGTGTAAAAAAACTAAAAAAATGGTTTATTTCAAGCAATAAAAATTGCTTTCGATACAGATGATATTTATTTCCAGAACAAGGCAATGTGGAAATGACGGAGTGGCATTTAGTGCTGCCTCAAAGGTAGGTCCCAGCTCAACTTTTCAATAATTATCGATAAAATTTAGAGTCGACAGTACTATTTTATTTGCAGTACTTGAGGTGCAACCCTGCGCTAACATATCCTCTCACGCATACATAAAAGACTATGGCTGATTTATATAAAACCCTCGCTTTCCTTTGCTTCAGACAATTGCTTTGTATGCTTTTGGATGAGTTCGTTCACATCGAAGCGAAACGCAGCAAAGGAAAGCAAATTGTCGAATAACTCGCATTTATTTACGCTTTGTCAAGTAAAAGTCGTCAAAACGTTCTTCGCTGTTTATGTATGAATTGTCAAGCCAAAAGTTTTAATAATACGGAAAAAATAAAAATTTGTATTTTCATCCATTTCACAAAAAAAAAAATAAAAATATATATATATACATATTATATATTGAAAGTTCAATATTCAAAAAAGTTAAAGCGTTAATTGAACTAAATTTGGGTTAACACCATCAACCGCGGGGAAAGCTAGTTTACTTTATATTCTGTCTTGTACATAAAATGCACTATCGATAATACTATCTGTAAGAAGAAATTTTATTTCAAACAATTCATTAAAAAATCGAATAAAGTCTTTGGTCAGAATAATGTTTCAATTTTAAAATGTTATATCGAGCATTGATTGAAAAATGTTATTTTGTCTGCTGATTTTGACATTTTGGATCCAATTTCGTTTGACAAATTGTTTTTTTTGGGCTACCGACAAAACCTTATATAATTGAATCACGGTGTGAATCAAAAAGGCCCATGTCTTGATAGTTCATTTTTTTTACATTACGTTTTAATAAAATTTTGTACAAAAAGTAATCACTTAACACAAGCCAAAGAATAGGCTGCACAATTCTGCGTATTTTTCCAACACTGTTCGGTACCACAGTTATCTTCACAAGTATCCAATGCTGAATTTATCACTAACCATACACAAACTAACGGCAAAAATAGGCATTCGGTACGGGTTGCTCACTTATGTATATTCTACTACTAAAACGGCCAACGTACCACAGAATCGTTAAATAACAAAGCAACTTACCGAAAGCACAAGTGCGATGTGAAAACTGGTGGTTATTATGTCAGCTTATAAGAGAACTTTTGTAGGTACATATTTGTTTTTTATATCTCGGCTACCGTCGTCGTTGACGTTCTCTGTTGAGCAGCATCAAATCGAAACAGCAACGCAAGCAGCAAATTGTTTCGCTTGAACCGCGAGCGCAGAGGGTCGAATGTACGCCGTGCATAACGTCGTCGCCTCGCTACGATTCATATACCAGACCAAATATGTTTTTAATTAAAAACAGAAAACAGCGATAAGTAGCAGCTGCAGCAAAATGCTGTAACCAAACTGGACAAAAGCGGGTAGAGTTTATTGTGCAAAAGTTGGTCGAGAATAGTAGAAAACAAACAATCCAAGAAAATTTTGTGAAAACTCACTTGAGCCTTAACGAAAATTTAGTATTTTTTAATGGCTTGTTTTAATTCGACTTAACGACGGCCCCAAATTGCATAACACCAATCGTATATATGTGCGTTTCAGTGCGTGTTTGTGTGTTGGTGAATACGCTGCAGCAGTGGTGGAAATATAAAAGGCAACAAAGCTTGTAAATTGTGTTGAATGGCGTAAACTGAAGCAAGAATGGAGCAGACGTATTAAAAGTGAAGGGAGAAGTAAGCTACCTAAACTAAATAGGAGAAGGTCGATATTGAAATCCGTCCAAAAAATTATGAACGCAGTGCTGTATATTTACGGAGGACATGAGCATTAAAGAATACTTTTAGTATGAGTATTAAGTACGCTCTAATATTAAAATAGAAGTTTAATATTACATATACAGTTAAAGTATTCTATTTCTGTCGCTTTATGCAGATAAATTGCGTTTAATAACACACATCAGTTAATTTTTTGGCGTATATGCTTTTAGTAACAAAGGCATGCGACTAAATCACTACATTATGAATAACTATATGCGAATCGACAATAATTGTCCTAATTAATGTCCTTTAGTGTATACACTATATAATTATCCGACTCATACAATTTTATAATCTATAGCATATTGAAACGGTTTGTCAGTTCCCACCGGCATAAATGACAGGTTGTAAATAGAGTTGTCCTCGTTCTTATTCACTATCGAGGGAAAATATTGTTGACAACGGAAAATAAAGGAGTTAGATCACAATCGTTTTGAAATATTCAGCTATACTATATAAATAATTGGTAAAAAAAATACCAAAATAAAGGGTAAAGACGAAATGACTGTGAGAAAACAACCATCAGCAACCTGAAACCCAAAACAAATCCGATACACAGTAGTATACTTGAATAAACAAATTCAATTTATTCACCACCCTATCATACCCAACAACAATCGATGCCGTCGTCGTTGCAGCTACCGCACTTTGTTGGTTGGTCAAGAAATAGTCCACGCAGACAGCGTTGATGGAAAAAAGTGAACGAAAGAATTGGAGTGGGATGTATAAGTCATATCCCGACAGAAACATATTTAGTTAAATATTTAAGAATTGAAATTTTATGCAAAGCATAAACCAGGTCTTTTTATTATAAAAATTAATCGAAAAATATTTACCAACGTAACCCATCAGTATTGCATCAATCAATTCGGTGATCATGAGAGTGAAGAGCATAGAAAGTGCGGTGTGACGAGTGAATATGAAATATTAAGCTATCAAGTGTGTGCAAGAGAGTGAAGGAGTGCAAGTAAATATAGTGTGGTGAAAAATAACTGAACTATTGTACACAACGAAAAGGGTGAACGAGTGAGCAGGTGCGTTGCATTAATTCACATTTTTGGAATATCTGCGTTCTCGCTCGTGTGTGTGTGCAATATTTGTATTATTTGCTTTCCACGGAGGAAATTGCTCTGAAGTTGAATAAGCCGTGCCGTTGAATGAGCGTTTCGCTGTGTTTATCTGATTGATTGTATGAACCAGCTGTTAAACAGAGCCAACAAACAACCCATCCGCCAGCGGAAGAGCAGGGCAGAGCAGAGCTGCTTAGCGAGCGACATTTATATTCATCGGTCAAATCGGTCGGGATATGGCCGTGTTCTTAATAAACATCTGCAAATTTAATGGCTGCGGCATAACATTTCCTAGCTTAGGAGATTTAATACAACATATTGAGGACACGCATATCGGTGAGTAGGGACTTTTAGTGCCTTTGATATACTTTAAATATAAAGTCTTCAAATATGTATGTAAATATGCATAGCGCAATGTGATGGTGTGGTCGCGTGATTGTTAATTGAAGAACGACGAAAAAGTTTAACTGAACGGTTTTAAGTGTATAGGCGGTTAGTATTTGTTTACCTTATTGATATTACCATGTATATTAATGATGTGTTGGTATGGTGAATTTGAAATTGATGAGTTATGGCGACGTCAAAGTCGACGTTTACCTTAACGTCACGGTCAGCTGCTTGCCATTAAGTTAACGTTGCCGGTGCAAAATCGATATAGCAGTTGTTAGTATGGTGATTCGGTTGAGTTTCCTCCCTTGCTGTGGTGCGTGGGAAGTGGTGGTGAGTTATGCCACTTTCATTCATTCAGAATCAGGAAAATAACAAACACATCTATACTTAAGTTTATATATTTATATATAAGCTTATATACTCGCTATTTAGGAATACCTCGGCCATAAGCGACCGGATCCGAAATATTAAATAAATAAATTAGGAAACAAGTGAAACACTAATAATAAAAAGGTTTGTTGTTTTGTGTACATTTGTGTGTTTGCATTTCTCTTGTGCATAAGGTGTTTTTAAAGGGGACTGCTACATTTTCAATATAAGTATATACCATATCTTGATCGTTATTCTGGTAGCGATATTTCTTGAACATGTAGCATGCAACATTTATGGATTGACATTTGAATGTCAATGATCCGGATTGAAGATCGTGGATAATGGAATATTGAACGTTTAGATATTCATATATTGATCGCTCGATCCACAACATTTTGTATGTGAACTTGTGATACCATGATCATTTAAATTAAAAATCGTGAGACTTTGTTTTATCAAAATTGTATTATTTATTTGTATTAAAAAAAAATTTGGCCTTTCAAAGTTTGGGTGAATTCTTCACAATCTCTTTTTTCACTTTTTTCAAAAACATGACTTATTTCAAATAAATACTGACGCTATAAGCATTCAATCATTCATCAATATGGATATACATAAATAATATAAATATTTTACATACATAATTCTGCTCTACTACCCCGCTACCATGAAAAAAAGGAATTTATCAAATATTTACTGACCCTAGTCCTAGAACGTCTTTGATTAAATGCCAGTATAAGATAATAAAACTCTGGGATTCCATTTAGTTACAGTTGAACTGCCATAATTCGAACTATTTGTGAAGAACTTTCGTACATTATGTTCAATTGTACATATTTATGTATTTGGCATTTAAATATGAAAGCATGAGTTTGTATATACAATATGTAATTATTTTACCATATACATATGTAGATGGGTAGGTGTATTAATTTACAGGTTACGAATTTCGTATGTAAATACATACATACGTTTTAGTGTATATAATTGATAACGAAATCTGTAATTATGTCTAAAAATTATGATATTTTGACGACTAATGCATTTGCATTTTCTACATCTTCCTTAGTAGAAGCAATATTGCTGTCGAATACTAAAATCTAAATAAATTTAATTTATTATATTTGCTCGATAATTGATGTAAAAGTGCAGATATAAAATCAAAGCATATACATTTGTATGTCCGATTACCTTGAAGTGCTCTGGGTTGTTAAACCATCTAGATTTCATCATTAAAAATGGGCACAATCGTACGTCTACCCCAGTCAGAGTTACAGAATTTTACTGCCGCAGTAGTACATTACATGCCGTTTTCAAGACAGTCGGGTCTACGCAACCGGAACGGACCCGGATTTTTATCCGGCCAGGGACGGTCAACTCGGCAGCACTCCTTCAAATTACTTAAGTGATGTTTTCTGCCAACAACAACAGCATTATAATTCAAATGACCATCGAACTTAAATTTTGTCTTTCTTTTTTTCGTCTGTTGTGGAGGCTTCCACACTAGATATCGACTGTCTAAGCCTTCTTGAAACGCGGTTGTTGATATAGCCATTACTAAGACCTACTTGGTCGCAAGTAAGTCTTGCGGGAGTGGGGTGTTCCTTAGGTTGGTTTAAGTGAGCGTGCAATGATATGGTTAGTGCCATATGTTTGGCTTCAGCGACTTCGCTGCTCATTGACTGAAAATATGCAGGCCTAATTATGAATTTGTTCAGAACAATCGGTGACTGACTAGGCGGCTGTAAGGAATATTGTCATACAGACTCATTATTTTAAAGCTTTACTGTTGTTTCTACCTATACATTCTATTATATTGTTAATACTTCAATACTACTCTGACCGATCAAAATGAAGTTCTTGCATAGAAAACCTTTTAACTTGACAAGATATCATGTTCAGATTGTCATGTAATTAGGCACAAATTATTGCTAGGCTAATGTTCCAAACTAAAGCGTATAACTACCATACAACCTGAACGAATAAACTTCTTGTATGGAAACTATTTTATTTGTGAAGGGTATTTCACCTTCCGTGCAGCCGAAGTTAACGTTTTTTCTTGTTTGGGTTAGCATTATTCCAACCTCATACTTGCGAGTGAAATCATTTATGAATATATTTTGGACAATATGTAATTTAAGTGCTCATTGCAACTTGTTTAAATCAGGTTTCTCAAATTTCACTGTGCTTAATTCATTCAATGCACCCTTTCTATTGAAATGATTGTCGTACATTTATAGGCAGCAACAATTTGAAATCTTACTAGTTCATTAAATATTGCAAAATATTTTTATTTTATTATAATGTTGATGCACATACACATTTTTGAATTACCGAAAAATATTTTTCACTTAAAATTATTCGTTCGTATTCGTTCAGATTTATAGTATAGTATAGATTTATTAATTATTCTGCACCAAACAGGTCGCGCACAATGCCCTAACTGAAAATGGCACCCTAAATATTCATAATACTTGGTAAGAGTTACATATAGCAACTCTATCAGAATAGAAGTCTGCAAAAATTGTTCTATGCATCACTAAATTTGGCTAGAATGGTCAAGAGACCAAAAATGGCTTGTCTGACACATCAATAGGAGTTCTAATTCAGAATATCGTTGATTCAATACACATGTTTAATGCGATTCTTGCTTCGGAAAGAGTAATAATTAAAATTATTATTTATTTTATTTTTTTATTTCCAGACTATGATCCTAAAGTGGTCGAACAGAAAGAGCAGGCGCAGCCTGCATGCTTACCGCTGAGCTATGTACTGCGCTTCATATCGGAAGATGCACGTAAGGAGAGTCCGTTCCTATCCGCCAATACGTCGGGCGTTGAACTCAAACGGAAGCTGGCGATCAAACATCACAGTTACAGTATGTCGTCGTCAAATCGCAGCAATACGCCCACTGGTGAGAAAGCGAATCAGTATAGACAAGAGCTGTATTCGCACTGTACCGCAAGACATTTGTTTATCCTACGCCATTTTGTTTTACTAATATGAACGTTTTGTTTTCAAAATTTAAATTTTTGCTAACATTTATAGGCAGTGAAATGGACGATGACGAAATGGTTGTTTCGGAGTCAGAGGATAGCAATGATTCTTGGACAACCGAAGAATTCAGCTCCGAGTTTATAATGCGTTATGGGAGCAGGTGATTGCTCAACAAAACTTTTTTGTAAGAAAAATGAACATTGAAATTTAAATATGTATATTTGTGAAGGCATTCCGGTACCGGCAGCAATGGCACACCAGGCAATGAGAAACCGTTTGCGTGTCCCGTGCCTGGTTGTAAAAAGCGTTACAAGAACGTCAACGGCATCAAGTATCACTCGAAGAATGGCCATAAAAAGGACGGGAAGTGAGTGTCTAAAGCATGTAATACCATTCCTAACTAATTTTCCGTAGCAATAAAGTAATTGTAGTTCATGTACTTACACTGCAAGCACTAGTTAGGTATCGGCTGAAGTATTATAAGATAACTAGAACCTTTATCTTAGCTCTATTTCTAGAAAGGGAGAAACGGTGTAGTCCTCTAACAAATGAGCCATAATTTTCATTATTTTTCTTTCGATTTACAATGTAGATCAGGTAAGGTTGTAATGTAAATTTAAAATACTCTTCACTTCGAAAATCAAAGCTTTAAAGTCAAAATGACCAAAAATTGTTATGATTCGCGTAGGAGAAGCGGCATTGCTCAAAAGAATGTGTAATCTATGAGATATGCATATGCATTAATCTTATTAGAAGGCCTTCCCACTCTTTGAGACTTTTGACACCACATAGATCCTTCTCTCTGTGATCCATTTAATTGAAAGTTTATTTTGAGACCGAAAGCGGTTTAAGAAAAAACCACTTTGTTAAAGATGCAAAATTATAGCAACGAAATCGTAAATTACGTGTAGGTATCAACAGGCTTAAAGCTTTCGAACACTTTGCTTGATAACTCACCTATATCCTATAAGTTAGAGGTCTTTTATAACACAGTTAAGATATTCATGTTTGTAGGCGTCTTCTATTAATAAAACATATGTATAGTAATTAATTGAATGTTTATGTTTCAGAGTCCGCAAAGGCTACAAGTGTCACTGCGGTAAAAGCTACAAAACTGCTCAAGGCTTGAAGAACCATGCGCTGGTGTCACACAATTCATCGCCAGAGAGCGTCTTGAGCGCCCAACATGTGGCTAATATAACAACCACCAGCAACGGCACAAGCGTCAATGCGTCAGGCATCATTTTGCAACGCAGCAGCTCGCCCTCACAATCGTTGGGTTCACTCAGTCCATCCAGTATCAGCAATATGTCGAGTAGCGCCAGTAGCTGTCATGGCAGTGCCAGCGGCAACACTTACAACGGCAACAGTAATTCTGCTGGTAATAATAACGGTGGCAGCAACTCCACTAGTTCTGTTGTCACAACTAATGTGCTGCAGCAATTGACGAACGGTACACTTGGCAATGGAAGTCCGAATGTTGTTGCCACCACAAATGGTGTTGGTCTCAACATACATCATCACCAACATCACCAATCTCAGCAGCAGCAACATCAGTTCAGCAGTCAGCAGCAACCACAATTGCAAAGTATTGGATCGTCGGCAACCGCATCATCAGGTAACAATAACAATTTAGTGCGCAGCAGTAGCAGTGGCAACACTACTGGCATTAATGGCAGCGGCCTACTGGCAACGCCAACAGCAACCAAAACTGCGACTGCAGCTACCAACTTGTTGGCCGCTAACGCAACGGCCAGTAAGATTCTCAAATTGGCCACAAATGCAGCGGCTCAGGCTGCAGCAGCTGCAGCCGCAGCTAATGCTGTTGGTTCAGCTGATATCATTGCACAGCAGCAGCACAAACTGCAGGCAATCGTTGATAAAGTACAATCGAAGCAGCAACAATCTACAACATCCAAAATTGCGCTGCCGAATCTTGTTAATTTAGGCATTCTCACACCAGCTACGTCGCCTACAAAAACACCCATACAGACGCTGACATTTACACAACAACAACAACAACAACAGCTACAACAGACACAGACCACCCATAATCTTCCTTTGACACCCATCAGCCCAAGTGGGCCGACACTTATCCAACAACAACAACAACATCAACAAAAGAGCATTTCCTTGTCGACGGGCACGCTGTTGCATCACCATCAGCAACAACAGCAACACAAGAAAACGCCTCATATAATTGGTAGCATTCACCTGTCTGGTGTGTCCACATCAACATCAACGTCCACATCTTCATCAAATGCCAACATAAATATCAATAACAGCAATGGCACTATGACAAATGTTGCTAATGCCAATGGTGTCGGTGTTGCTGCTGCTACAGTGGGTAATGGTGTTGTTGCTGGCGCTGGTGTTGCAGGCATGGCGAACGCGATTGTTGCTGCTGCTTCTGCTTCTGCTTCTGCTGACGCAGTGGTAGGCGTTCTCAACGATGAAACGTAGCCTATACTAAAGACACTACTAATGCGACGTGAATTTAAATAAAATAGTTGGGGAACATTCATTTTTTAGTAAATTAGAAAAAACTTACACTTGCACAAAGCTAATGAAAAGGCTAACCATATTTGGTATATTGGCTTATTATAGGCACACAGCTTACCTAAGTAAATGGCTGTTGTCTGTCATTGCAGAGAAATATTTTCTCTCACATACAAGCACGCCAGAATACTCCAAAAATATTTGTCAGTTCCTTAAAAGAGTTAAAGCTGCTACGTTTCAGCGCAAAATTTGTTATTTCTGCGCAACCAGACGTATTCTTAAAAGCCTTGTGAGTACGTGGAAGCACCTAGAGACTTAATTGCGTATGCATTGCATAATATTGTTTACAGAAGTGCAACATCCGTCGACTCCTTATAGTTTGTTGTGCGTATTTGCTTAGGCGAAAATTTGTTCGGTTCCGTCTTTTTTTAATCCGATTATCTTAAATTGAAAGAAAGGTTAGATTAGTGGAGCGAAATTTTCTTATTATCTGCAAACGACAACAATATTGGAGTTGGTAGATAGCACAATTTATTGAACCAAGTGAAATTCTGTGTTTTGAATATGAATGTGATTGCAGTCTCCTGGTGCACCACTACAATAACATTAGCATATATACTTTCCCTCTTTTTTTATTGAAACCACTGTGAATAGGGAAGGTTCCTAACGAAATAATTCCCAAAATTCGAAATTATACAGCATTTATTTAACGAAAAATATCGCAACTGCATACGATATAAATCTCATACATACATAAACTATAAAAATGAAATACACGGTTGCAATTAAGTGTTGGTGTATTTAATATTCTGCAATGCTTGTACTCTGCACTCGAACAAATATATCTATGGTATAACGAAAGAATGCTTTGAAATTATTAAAAATGATATATTTACTATTTCTATTTATAAAATGTATGTGTATATAGTATATACATATATACATGTATAACAATATATAGCGTTAGTTAGTGGCAACCTTCAAGTATCCTTGTAAATTTAGACTGCTGCGATTTATTTTAGAATTTAAATTATTTTGTAAATTTAGTTGGTTCGTGCAATACTACTCTTTATAAATAATTTACGTAGTTAATTATTATTATTTTGTACTCATTTTTTGTGTATATTTTATACTGATTTTCTAAACACTATATTGTATTGCTTTGATAACTGCTGATCTCCTATTCAAATTAAAAATTAAATATAAAAAATTCTATACCAATTACACATATAAAGTAAAGTTCATGCTTTATTTGATTTTGGAATAGTAAACTACAGATGTTAGTTAATTTCGCTAAATGTATGGTTTTACAAAGAGTTGAAGACCACTTCTGATTTCAATTTGAAATAAATTCGAAGTTAGTTTATCCAACAGAGAGGCCGACTTTGAAAACAAACAACAAACACTACTATTTCGGCAATTCGAGAAGATATTGTAGTAAAGAATTATACATTGGTGTTTCATCAGGATCTTAAAAATTTTAGTACCAATGCTAACGTACATACATATGTACCCTATATGACACACATATTTGTGCGCTTCTAAAATTTACAATTGCTGCATGTAGGCTTGAGATCAAACATAAAATACATTGAACGAATAAAAATTACTTATTATTTTCATTCCATAATATTCCAAAAACTTTCCATTTTAGAGAATATTTTGTTTGCAAAAAAACTGACTCTCTGCATTATTCATACATAAATTAAACAAAATTCTTGGGATAGTCAAATATTCAATGCTTTCTTTTTTATAGTTTTATTTAATTAGGGATCTCCTTTGAGGTTATGATCATTTAGTGTAAACGTCAACAGTATTATACAAACACTTTGTATTTAATATTAATTTAAAGTTCTAATTATATTTGTATTAGTGTTAATATTTAATTTTAAATTAAAGCAATTTCTTTTGCACTGAACAATTTACAATCCATAAAGCCGTCGATATTTGCTTATGTTGTTGCTATTACAGGTCGACGGACCAACGAATTTGTGGGGTTTCGAATTGCAAATATCAAAATGTTATTGTTTAATAATTGCAAATTAAAATCGTAAAAATGTCGAGTTCTATGACTAAACAAAATCTTCCACTTTCTCTACTCTCATTCCTAGAGTTATGTGTATATATACATACATATGTATGGTATATGCTCCTTTCTGGTCTTTGTCTGTCAAATGTTTTTTTTATTTATTTTTCTTTTTATCTTTGGTTTACTTTTATTTCTATTCTTTTTCTCTCTCCTTCTCTTTTGTTGTTTATAGAACAAATGAATGCAAGCAATTCCACATGCATGCCATTCAATGGGCAACTGCTCACTGCAGCTTCGTCGATCGCCAATGTCAACAATACAGCAGTCAATAGTCGCATCTCTGCTGCAGTCATCGGGGCACCTCCGGTGGCCACTGCTGCAGTCAGCGCTAATGTCGCACCAATGAATACTGCAGGGACAGCCAATGGCAATACGGTTGCCCCCATCTTCGGCACTTCGCCCATAATTTCACCCACTTTCATCGAGCATAAATACTCAGCAAACACGTTCAAACAGAGATTTTTGGCGAACCTTCGTGCCAACCATGGCAGTACGAGTAAAACACACTTTAACAACAATAACGGCAACAGCAGCAGCAACAACAATAAAACCGGCAATAAACATTCGATCGCTAATAATGCAACCAGTAAAAGCTGCGACAATACCAATGACGATAATACTAATACAAATGCAATTAGAAATGATAATACAGCTGCCGGCGGTGGTTTGTTGGTCAATCACTGTTCGAATGTCCCTGTCGCGGGCATAGCTCCTGTAGTGGGTATTGATGACTTCTGCTCCATACAGCAGCAATTGAGTGAAAACTATAATAAAAGTGCAATGTATCCGAGGACAATAAATTGAACGCTTCCGTTTCTCAGATTGGATTGTTTCGTAAAATAGATACACATATATGTACATATATATTGTAAATAATTATGAAAATGTTCGTACACGCATACGTGTAAATGAAGCGTGAATATTTGGCTGTGATGTAAATGATTAAGACTGCGGCAAGGCAAAATGGCGACATGCAATATTCAGAAATATTATTGAATTGAAAAATTGGCAACAACGAAGGAGAGAGATGGAAAAGTTTGGCAAAAGGCAGCACACTAGGAGGGAGTTGTGGGAGATCTTTGCTGAGGGCTTGGAGGTAAAACGTAAATTTCCCAACATATATTTTGGTTCCGTCTGATCTGTTTTTGTATTTAAATTGTTTTGTTTAAAGCTCAGTTACTAAGTTTCCTATTTTGTTTTCCTTTCTTTGCCTTTCACGTCTTGAATTCAAAAAATGTGCATTTGAAATTGGTCGTAATTGCAATAAAATAAATTGTTAATTGCGTACTTTTACTCTTGTTAAATGTTCTGGTACAGAAGTTCTCTAAGTGCAGGAGAAACTTCAAGTTGTTCATTAAACACAGAGTTGGGTAAAGCTTAAACAATATTCTCCAACACTTTATAAAATTTAATTAAGAAAAAGATTATGGTGTATGAAAAGATTTTGTTACTAAATCTCAGAGTAATTCGAAATTATTTCTGTTATATTTGGTTGTACATTATAAATGACGTTAACTTTGAATCCTCCATTTTCTTTCTTTTGACTGCACACTGCGTCACTCAAACCAATCGAAGAAATATATAAGCAAATATTAATAAATATTATATTTATTGAAACTAATTAAACTCGCTGTACCAAAAATTATCTCTTAAGGAGTTCAACATGTATCCTTAACTTATGCGTCGTCATAAAAAAACAAAAGAACAAAATTAAAAATAAGTATATACATACATACATACAAACATTGGCAATGTAGCGAAGAAGTGCAGAATTAGAAAAACGTTTTAAGGGAGAATAAATGTTGAGAAAAGTTTATAGCGCATAGTTTCTTTGTGCACCCGCTGTATTAGTATGGAAATGCGCAGCCACTTCTTCAGTTTTACCAGGCTTTCTTTCTCCTCAATTTTTTACTCACTATGTTTTTAATATTTATAGCAAAATATAATGCAATTTACATATGAAATTTTATTTATGCTCTTTAACTAGTCACTATTCTTGTAGGTAAATTAGTTACTAACTTTTAATTCGAAAATTGTAATTATATTTTTTGTACATAGTGGTTAGCATAGTTAGTAAATAGTCAAATAATAGACAAGTTAATTCACATATTTGTTTAAAAATGATGTGTGCATAAATAACGGAAATTATTTCTTTTGAAGAAGAAAATTTATACATAAGTATAATCCCTAGCTAAATTATTAATATAATCGACAGTTGGCAGAGCAACTGGCTGCTCCTTATTTGAGTGAGAGCCAATTTTGGACATCCAATTTAGCTTAACATATTATTCAGCCCTTTCTGTTAGAGTTAAACTTGATAAAAATATAATTTAAATCAAAAGTAATTCTATAATAATTATGAATATGTAAATTAGATTGTGAAATAAAAACTAAAAAAGTAGCGATTGTATATATAAACAGTATAGAAAAAAATTATACAATATGAATATCGCTTTTCTATAAAAATATGAGTGTGTTCAAGGTTAAAAAAGGTGTAAGTAAATAAATAATGAATAATCCGAAAACCCAAATAATTCTAATATGTGTATCTTTCTAAATAAAAAGATGACATGATTTAACATTAACTATAAAATACAAGTTATTTTGAAATAAGTGCACTGATTTCCGGACTCTGTAATATTTTGGTTGAAATTTTAGCTACCAATTCGAATTATAAATTAATTATAATATTCTTTATTTGTACCAGTTACATTACTTTTGAAGAGTGATCGGTCAAGTTACAGCAAACAACATGAATGTTCTGTTGATAGTTAACCCAATCTCTTAACGATTTTGAAAATACGAAAGTACATTTGAGATGTCAGCTTTATTAAATTATTTATTAAAAATATATAAGAAGAGAAGGAAGGAATCAATACATTGCAAAAATTCAGATTTAAATAGCGCATGAGATCTATTTAAAAACATTAAAATAAATTCATCTTATATAAGACTGCTGTGTTTTGTTCGTAAAACATATATAAATATATCTATAATTATAATACAATATCTATACAAAGCATAAAAATATCTATAACTAATCACACGATATATAGTAACAGTATATTTATGTGAAACATTGTCCTTAATAACATTGATTATTTAGTATACAAATATGCATATGTATTTAAAAAATGAAAAAGCAAGTGTGTTAGTTAAATATAAATAAATATATTTCTTTTTGCTTTATGTGATCTATTACCTAAATACCTTCATAAGCAACTACACAGAATTACATACATATTAACGTATATATCTACGTATGATAAATATACATATATGGAAAATAAATGTCCCTTTGAAAAAGTCAAAGTAACACTTAACGGTCAATTTTATTTCATCAATATAAATCAGTTTTTGATTTTATTTTTTCGAAGCCAACACAGCGATATGTGAGCTGATTTTCTCCAAAAGCACACGATTACCAATCGCACTCACTTTATTTTGAATGGTATATAAAGTGTTAATATCACGATTTTCAAATGCACTGTCCGCGGCTTCGTCCCATAGTCTGCAAATAAGATATGGATGTTTTAATTATATTGTAGCAATAACAAGTATTTTGGTTGCTTACTCCGAACGTAAATACCAATGTGCCTTTCGGTCATCACGACACTTAATAATGTATTTGCGTGCCTCATGCAAATTATTTTGCATTATGCACACCTCCACAAATGGTTCATACCCAATGGGACTTTTTTTACTTTTAGCAAATTTCTCCAAATCGTCCCATTTGTATTTTTCGGACATGGTTAAAATGCGCAGCCACCAGAATCGTTTGTCTGGCACTTTGAAATCGCTTTTAATCTTTTCTGCCTCTTTCAATTCACCAATTTGCAGCAGTTGCAGAAGGGTGTCATGTATAGAGAGGCCGCTAAAATTGATTTGATGTACTTTGCCGTACCTGAAATGAGTTGTTTTATCTTTATATAATATAACTAATGTAAAGGTTCTTCTTACTTTGGATTCAATACATTCTTTTGCAACTTTAAAATTTTGCCAGTATCCGCGCATAATTCAGCCTCGATATTTTTACGCCCCTGTGTATAACTATTGGCGATAATTGGCAAATTTGACTCTAAGCTATCGCTCTCGAGAGCATTACGAAAATGGTACTCGGCAATAGATTTTTGATCATCTTCCTGATTGTAGATGTCATACAGTGCAGTTCGGCTCCATTCGTTCATCATTTTTTTGTAGATATTTAAGGCCATTGGGTACTCACGAATTATAATCTAAAACAACAAATAGTTAAACACTACCGGATAGAAGATCTGTTGGTCGTATATTACATTGAAATTGGCAAGCATCATTTTCTTTTTGATTTCCAGTAGCACAGTGGCAACAAGTTCACTGTCGCCTGACTGAGTGGCACTTCTTATGGCACGGTCATATTTCCCCAATTTTAACAATAGTGGTACTTGTAACGATGCTCGGGGTTCTAGTTCAAGCAACTAAAGTATAAACCGAAATTTGTGTATGGTTAACAAAATAAAATTCATAAAATTTACCTTTATAGCCAATTCATCTCGCCCGACATCGTGCGCCTTCTCAGCGATATTGCAAAATGAGATTCCGTGTATCGAAGGGTTTTTGAACTTTTCCGTGATTTTTCGGGCTACCTCGTTATCGTCTGTAATGATATTGTTATTTTCCAGATATAAATACAAAATTCAAATCAACGCACTTTTGTCATTTATAACTTTATGGTATGCCCAGTGCTCTAAAATCCACGACTCTGGCAAATTTAAATGTTTTGCAATTTGAATTGCTATGGCGTAGTGCTTGCGAAATACAAGGCGGCCCATTACTACTTCGGGTTGCAAATGAGAAAATCTACATCCAAAATACGTTTAATATATACAAGTTGATATAAAACTTATACGAAACCTACTGTTTGTAAGTCAATGGCATTGCAATCTTTTCATGTCGAAGAGCATTAAGCACCCGCAGGATCCTAAGTATGTGCAAATATTCATCGGGATTATGGCAGGGAATGAACCCTTTACCAAAATATGCCGTCTATTGGATATAAATAAGAAAACCTTTTTAAAAATAAGCAAACCGGTCAGATGTTAAAACAGTACCTACCCGAAGCAAGCTTTTTTGTGTTTCTGTACAGAATTCATATCCGGCCGCCTCTATGCATTCATCAACAGCCACATCCATTTTGTTGCGAAACAGACTGAGATATTCATCGGCCTGATGGGATTTCTCTTGGTATTTCTTTTGTGCCTCAAAAAGGAAGCTTGAAGGTTCTTGGCTATTTACAGCAAATATGTTTTGCACACATTTTGGAAGCTTTTGTATCATTTCATGAGCATTATTTGTTATAATACGCACTCCATCCATTTCGGCAATTAGAAATATAGCTGGGTCGTAAGTGAACAGGTTTTTATCGCCATTACGGTTCACAACAAGTAAAAACGAAGGATACGAAATAACCACGGCATCGGCATCGTTTTTTTCCGAGTTCATAACCCATTCGATTTGACGAGGAATATCTTTGCGACCTGTATCGAATTCACAAAATTTTCTCTTCATATCTACCGTACCCAGCCACAAAAGTCCATTATTTGTATAGAGAGCCAAATTTTGATGGTTGTACGAAACCGACATGAGCAAAATACGTTCGAAAGGTCGATCAAAAAGATTTCGCGTAATAGTGCCGACGGATTCTCCGGGAAATAGTTTAACGACTTCCTGATCACGACCCAAGAGACAGTAAGTATTACGTTCTTCTGTGATTATTTCCCAACACAAGCAGTCTGATGCCGATTCTGTATGCGCAAACATTTGATTATTGTAGGTAATACTTATACAGATAACAATTCGTATTAAATTGGCTTACTTGGAATTTCTGGCAATTGTCGTGTGCGAACATCTTTTGCATTGTTTAGTTTCAGGAAAATGCGGCCAGTAGTTGTAAGCACGGCCACACCGGTTCCAGAAGTAGATTGAAATATTTTCGCATCTACAATCTGAAATTTAAATATTTTATCAAGCCTTGCTATATTATTTAACCACATTTACCTTTGTTAAGCTAGCCTCCTGCCCCATACTATATGACTCCTTTTCTTTTCCAAACATATCAAAGATGAAAACCAGCGCATCATCTTGAACACATATCAGCTCCTCCACATCAGACCAGCCCATCTTAATTATCTTGCCATGATTCCACTACGTATCAGAAAAAACTAGAACAATACAATATGCAGAGGTATACTAACGAAATTTCAACAAACCACAATTTTTCCTAATTCCACACCCGCTGTATTGAAGATGCGAATCATGGGCTTGACACTTCCTTTAATAGGAACTATTTGTTTCGGATCTCGAATCATTGCTAATGGTCCACCAAATGGTGCACCTACGACTTCCATGTACTCCAAATCCACATCAAGAGGCCAATCGGGAGTAAAAAGGTCCAGTTTCCTGAATGATTATAAATACTTGGTGCTGTTTGAACGGTATTGTGATGAATTGCTTTATTTCTTACCTATAAGTATCCGGTCGCAGAGAAAACCAATCACCGGTATTGTACATAATTGGCATATTGTAAGAAGTGTTAAATATTAGAATTCTTAATAAATTACGAGAAACACCCTCTTATTTGAAAATAATAAATAATTATCTCAATCACTTTGTTGATAAATGCAAAAACCAATTAACGCAGTGTTGCATTCGATGATTAGTACACCCAACAGTAAATTTAGTGTTGCCCTGTCAAACGCACTGAAAAATTAATTACGAAGCTGTCGTAACCAATTTTCTCATTCTCGGTGAGGAGAACAGTTTATTCGATTTTTTATTACATTGCTTTCAATTTTATGTACTCGGACAAGTGTTGAAGACTTTTGTGAGCGACTACTTTAGATGTAATCCTTGACAGGGCTGAGAAATCAAAACAAGTTTATATCTGTAACAAATTCATTGATTTTATTGATAAGTATTCCACAAAGACAAATGCACATTCAACTGTCCGATAAAGTGATTGTCAACATAAGAAATATTATTTATAGTTCAAAATGAGCGACTTTCAAAGTATTTACAATAATATAACCCATTTAATATTTTTTTCACAAATATTGCAATTTTGAACACTGTAAACAGCTGTTTCCTCTTCTGGTGATTGCAAGCGAAACATTTGTGTCCATAACCGTATTGCTTGTAAATTTGTTGCTACTTCAATGCCTGCAACTTAAACTTGAGTCATTCGATAAAAAATATTGGACACAATTCCAAATTCTTTAAATTAACAACGGTTCCGTGGGATTCGGTAAACGTGGATTTAGAGTAAGCGAAAAGTGTAGCATATTAATTATATTATTGTATTCCAAACATTTCATAGAACAGTGTACACGTGTTAAAGTGAGAAAATTTGTCCATCAAAAACACAAATAATGGATAAAACTGAATCGCCAGGTGTTGCCGAAGGAGTTGATGCTCTCACATTAAATAACGTTAGCGACGAGAAATTAGACAAGGTGCCGAACGGTGTGGAGGCTACCGAAAATGAAGGCGATGTAGTTGATCCGTGGAATGTTGCTAGCACCAATGACGAAGGCATCGATTATGACAAACTAATAAGTATAATAACATTTATATTTATAATTTTTAATCTTTTCCACTCTTTACTTATTTATTAGAACGATTTGGTTCATCGAAAATTGATGAAGAACTTGATAGCACGTTTTGAAAAGATAACCGGCAAAAAAGTTCACCATTTTATACGACGTGGTATTTTCTTTTCTCATCGTGATTTTCATTCAATATTGACTTTAAAAGAGCAGGGTAAACCATTTTATCTATATACAGGACGCGGGCCAAGTTCTGGCTCCTTGCATATAGGACATTTGATACCTTTTTACATGGCCAAGTAAGTGTTTTCCTTTGCATACATTTAATTGAAACAAAAATGTACCGTCAATAATTTTTCAATATATTATACATATGTATGTACAATCAATTTACGCATATCTTCACAGATGGTTGCAAGAAATATTCGATGTACCGTTGGTCATACAATTGACAGACGACGAGAAATCACTCTGGAAAGACCTCAAGGTCGAAGAATCAATAAAATTGGCATATGAAAATGCTAAAGATATAATAGCTATTGGTTTCGATCCGGAAAAAACATTCATATTTAATGATTTCGATTTCATTGGGTAAATGCTTTCCGTATACATATTTACAAATATTTCCGATTCTAATAAGTTTACTTTTTAGTAAATGCCCAGCGATGTACCAGAATATGGTTCGCATACAAAAGTGTGTGACATTCAATCAAGTGAAAGGCATTTTTGGATTTGGTGATTCTGATATAATTGGCAAAATCAGTTTCCCTGCTGTACAAGCTGCTCCAGCACTTTCCAGCACGTTTCCTTTTATATTTAAAGGCAAAAAGCCAGTACATTGCCTCATTCCTTGTGCAATTGACCAAGATCCATATTTCCGTATGACGCGTGATGTGGCGCCACGTCTGGGATTTCCAAAATGTGCGCTGTTGCATTCAAGTTTTTTCCCCGCATTGCAAGGCGCGAAATCAAAAATGTCGGCCAGCGATAATAATTCGGCGGTATTTCTCACGGATACCCCAAAACAAATAAAAAATAAAATCAATAAATATGCATTTTCCGGTGGACGTGCCACTGTTGAGGAACACCGTAAATTAGGCGGCAATCCTGATGTAGACGTGGCATTTCAACTACTGAAATTTTTCCTAGAAGACGACACTAAGCTGGAGGAAGTTCGTAATGCGTACATAAAAGGAGAGTTACTAACAGGCGAATTGAAAAAACTGGCTATTGAAGTGGTTAGTCCCATTGTAGAAGAACACCAAAAAGCGCGCAAAGCCTTAACGGATGAGGCCGTGGCTAAGTTCTTCGAAATACGTTCATTAAAATTTGCGCAATAATATTTGAGCGAGAAATAAAGCGCATTTCGTAAATAGTATGAATATTTATTATGTGAAATTATTGTCGTGAAGTATTATTGCTATGCTTTGGAGAGTTTTCTTAATTTGGAGCAGTAACAAATAAAAAAAGATATCTTACACCTATGTAATGTTAATGAGTTGTTTTATTGCTTTCAGTTTTTAGTAAACAAATCTAATACTGACCTAATTAAAACTTATCCGTCAATATTTACGATATCAATGATGTGAATACTTGAATGAGGGCTAGAACATAAAAACATTTGTTAACAATTTATTTTATTACGCGACGACGCTGTTAAATAATGCAGTAGTAATTTGAAATTTGAGAAGGACGTTGTATATTGCGTGTTGTTGGCTATGAATACATATACATATGTATATACATAGAAGTAACATACAAACTAATATTTAATAATTCCATGGTCATACAAATAAAAAAGTTGTAGTAACACAAAGTGAAAAAATTAAATTTGTTTTATAAAATAGTTTTGGTTGTACGAGCAGCATAAAAATTGTTCGCATATTTACGGGGAATACATCTAGGGCTTTTTGAAACTTCACTTCTGATTACCTGGATCGACTGGTCTGGGAGAGTATATTATATGCTCAGCATAACTTTAATTTATAGTCAAAGGCTCTCATTCCATATTACTACATATTTTTTAATAAGCTCTTATTGGTAAAACCGAAGTCTAGCCTCTGATCTTTTCTTTACACTTTAGACTTTGCCACATTAGGTATTGAAGCTGTCATTTCAAAATAGACATTACTAGTCCTGAAATATTTAAAATGATTAAAGCCATAACCTTAAATTTTCATTGCTTTTGATTGGACTAACATCAACATTTTTTCTATTTTTAAAAAATACTTAATATTCGTGATTTTTTTCTAACTTTTCCGTAGAACTAGACATTGACAGCCTCACAAAAATCAACACAATCAAATGCACAACAAACCTTACAAACTTTTCGTTACAATATTTTTGACGGGATACAAGGGACTGGAGTATTCCAATAATGACTAGGGAACACAAGCTGGAAAACCTGTTAACTTTCAAAGAAATGCGTAATTCTTGTGTGAAAAAAGCTCAATCCCCCAAGTGCATGCATAATACACGTACATATGTATAGTATACTTCGCTTCATTCGATCATACTTCACAAAATGAATACATACTTATATATTCCTACCTATAAATGTAAGCGGAATTCATTTAACAAAACACTTGTGTTTACTTCGAAAAAATTATAAATAAAAAATAAAATGAAATAGAGCAATGCAATATGTTTATGTGTTAATGAATAACAGTAAGACTATCTTAAAAAAATTATAACTTAGTCTTGGAATATTCAAAAACTATAAAAAATTAAATGCTCCGTATTTAGTTTGTTTCAAAGGAAGCCATATAAGATGTACTTATTCTTAACATAATTCTTGAGAGATCCAATCGGAAAACAATATGAGACTTCCAGCCTGTGTGTTTCACAGGTTTAAAATATCCAAATAAATGGGACATGAATTTCAAATATGCTTGTAAAAGCGACTGCATTAAAATTAGTGCAAAACACGGGATTTTTACCTTTTTTATTGGGTTTGATAATGGTTCGTCCCTATGTCGTATAGTTCGGCAATGCTTCGGTGTATAATTAGGCTATAGCTATATCTCTTAAATATTGAGGGTCATCCGCTGAGAAAATAACTTTCCTACACTTATTTTGAAGTTCTGAAATGGAGGAACTAAGGACTCGCTATCGTGGTATCAGTCAGTCTAATAAGAAAAAAAGTACACATACAGCTATATGTAATGTAACGTACGAATGGAGGTCTTATGTCAACGTCATCCTTTATAATGCGAATCTAATTGAAGTGTAGCGTCTGTGAGACGGTTGTCAAATAGGCGGACGGATGAGTAAACTGACTGTTGACAAATGATCACAATTCCATCTAAGCAAATAGTGGAGTGGCAAATGATGAATATGCACTTGTGCACCTGAGTGCGGTGTACAATACAGACACACTTGTTGCATGTGTGACGAAGTGCAATAATTGGACCTCTTTTGAACCAAGTCACATACACACATACAGACATATGTATTAACAAATACATCTTTTTTTTTTTTGTTTTTGTTTTAGGTATGTATGTATGTAAGAGCACATGCACCAATGTGTATTAAGAGTGTTTACGTACATACATACATATGTACATAAGTATATGCCACTTTCAGTCTCCCCACATTCCTGCCGAGAGAATAGCTCTTAATCAAAAGTAGAAAGTAAATAGCAAACAAAGTCGTAGGGTGGAATGGTTTAATGTTTGGGTTTCCCGCGCCCGACGAATATGAAAATGGTAATAATGATGAATGTAAGATCCTTTTGTTCGAAAACTGTGTACTCTAGAACTATGGACCTGTGTATTCACATACATACATGTGTGTATGTTTAACTACTTATAACGGAATTTTGAAACATACATACATACATATATGTATGTCTTTAATGCCTTAGAAAAATGAAAGCAACTGTTTTATAAGTTTCGTGGCATTCGTAAGATTTGACTATATCATTGAACCATTCCAATTTTGTACCTTAAAATTTTCTCTCTCTGAATACCCATTCGTAGATCTTGCACGCGATTGCTGGATATAATTCAGATATCTTATAAAAGCCTGGAACACGTGCTTGACGACTAGGCATGTGGTTATACTCTGCCACACAAAAGCCGTTAGTTTGGATTGGCGTTCAAAAGTTTACACTGTGAAAGCTTAAACTTACAAGTTAGGGCCTATGTTCTAAACTTGGTACAACTCGAACGGTTTTATTTCCATTCTCGAAACCTTATTTACATATATTCTCTTCAGGGATCAATATCCAGTTGAAGGGACATCAACCTCAACCCCACCCATACATTCAGGATATGTGTCCAAACACTATAAATGGCAATTTTTTAGATCCATTATAGCATCACACTTCTTTAATGTGAAATATAAATATACAATTTTTTAATACACCTCATTTGAGGCGCTGCTGACGGGTGCCGTGTCGTCAGGCATCGCTGAGACCACTTACGTTAAGCCATCATATCTACTTATGAAACTAATTCCTATTAAACCAAATTGAATATTGAATGGAGTATGAAATATTAAAAATGGAGCCGGAGCAGAGCGCGCCAATACATGAAACCCAAGCACCTACATGTATGTACATATGTGAGTATGTTTGTACCGCATATGCCTGCGTTTATTGGTTTATATGTAAGTTATTAAAGGTGGTGTCAGCCACATTGGCTGCCACATACGCACATACACACATACATATATGTATGGTGTTGTGTGTTTCGTGCGCTGCCACACATTCCTCGCGAAGAGAACCTAAGCTCGACTTTTAACGCTTAAAAACGAAAGTGATCTTGAAGGTGCGATAACGAATCGATCTCAAATCTTGCGACATTTTACTGAAAACATTTGTCGCTGATGGACGATTATAAGCGCGAGCGCGACGTGTTAAAACAATAATTGAATTTTCATTTGAATTGCGAAACGGAATATGCCTGAATAAAAACGGTTACAACATACATACATACATAAATAATATTAAAATAAAATAAAAAGATTAGTGTGTAATCCATGTGCCCTTCTAGCTATACATATGCATACATGTATATATGTGTTCGTGCAAGAGCAAGTTAGCCTTTATACTAAATTAAGTTCGTGCAATGTCTGATAAATTGCTAAGCGGCCGGGCGAACGATGAGCCGACGGCACTTTTGCCCAATGCGACTGAAGTCACCAACAGCACAGCGGAAGTTTGTGAGGACGCTGATTCTTATCAATCGGAAACGGAAAGGCCAATAATATTGGAGCTTGGCACTACACCCAAGCCAGTGGCCGTGAGCGCAAGCGTTTTGGCATCGGTTTACAATTCAGAGTATCCTCTGGATATGCATCTGAGTGGGAATGCGTATTTGGTCGCTTCGCACTATGCGCCATATGCTGGACATACACCCGCAGATCCTCACTTGCTGCCAATTGTTACAACACACCTCTCGCCGCCGCCGATTTATAATAATCCGTATACTCATTATGAGAACTCGTTGACACCACCACCTCCCGCACCGAATACAATAGCGTCGCCACACACAAGCGCTTCTTCTGCGGTTGTTTCCAGCGGGATATCCACCGTTACACCTAGTGTTTATCCAACGCAAATTCCGCAGACTGTGAGTGCTTGGCCATTAGCTGCCAATTCGAAAGGGAAATCTGTTGCGGAAGTGGTCCCACCACCGATCAGCATCAATTACCTCGATGCACGCGAGCACATCATATCAAAGGAAACAAATCCCTCTTGGAAAGAGAAAGCGCTGCAATTGGAGAAAGGTGAGTCAAATGTGATGAAATTCAAATAATGTGTGCCGATAGTAGCACTCTATATAAATTAGATATCGGACTTTTATTTATAACTGAACTCTCCACAACAGGCATTGTTATCCACTTTTGTGGAATACTCAGAATGCGTACGTTGAGAATTGTAAAAAAAGGGGTGCCTCGTTTTCTGAGGAAAAACCCCTTTTTAAATGGAGAATTTTTAACAAAAGAAACTTAATTTTTAATTTTTAAGATTAAGTCTTTCAAATGTTGCTCGCGGGTAGGTCTCAGATGGTCCGTTCGCTGAGTGGAATTTTTGATGACTCGTTCCCGCATTTCGGCTGGTAACTGGCGAATGACATCCGTGATGTTTTGCTCCAAGGCCTAAAACGAAGCGGGATTGCCAGCATAGATTTTAGACTTTATTTACATGTCACCGTAGGAAAAATTCTAACGGTGTGATATCCCACGATCTTGGTGGCCAATCGACCGGCTGAAAACGTGAAATTATCTGCTCACCGAAGTGTTCTCTTAATAAATCCACTGATTAATGCGATGTGTGGGAAGTGGCGCAGTCTTGTTGCGACTAAATGTCTTCGAGATCACGGGCTTCAATTTCAGGCATAAAATAGTTCTCACCGGCATAATTTTTAAAGAAACGTGGATTGATGATTCCACCGGCTCACAAATCACCCCAAATCGTTGTTTTTTCTGTATGAAATGGCAGCTCTTGAATCTCTTCAGGTTGCTCTTCGTCCCAATCACGAGAATCTTACTTGTCTACATACAACTCACTACAGTCTTCGTGTACACTCTTATGCTATGGCTGCTATATTTTCTTCACTGAGTGCGGGATGTGGTCTATTCGGTCGGACGAACGATTTGTAGATGTTGTTCAGGCGTAAGTCTTTCTATAATATAATGGCAAACAATACTGAACAAGACTATGATGAAAGCTTGACACGACTCACGCGTGATCTGTAAAAAAAAGCATCTCTACTTTAATCACCCGTTATTATTTTATCCAGATCATTGATGACTTAGCTGACACGTTGAATGTAATAAATGATAATAAAAGTCTTGATTTCTCCGCAGATTACAAAAAGACTGCCTGTGATAGAGAACGCACAAGAATGCGCGATATGAACAGGGCGTTCGATTTACTTCGTTCCAAACTGCCTATTTCGAAGCCTAACGGCAAGAAGTATTCAAAGATTGAAAGTTTACGGTACGTTGAAAGTAAATATTCCACAAGTTGTGTGCAATTTGCTTAATATAAATGAATTTACATTTCAGCATTGCCATTAACTACATTAATCATTTGCAACAGTGCCTCAAGGATTTACCCATTGAAGCCGGCGCGTCAACTGAAAATACCGCTAGTCATGAAATCAATGCCGTGGACTACGTTGTGGATATTGGGGCACGCCAACGTATGTCACATTTTCATTATGAAGGCCCAAGACAGTCGCTCAAAGACATTAAAAAGGATTTGGATGAATCTCAAAGCGGTGGATGGAGCGATAGCCAGTATATGAGTGCAGAGCAAGAGCAGTGGGATCGAAACTGAGTTTGCAAACACATGATTTTATGCTTATTTATTGTAAAATGGAAAAGGAATGAAAAATACAATTTTATTTACGTTTGTCAACAATAGGAAAGGAAGAAATTATAAAATTATTATCAAAAAGTAGATTTTGTGTGAATTGAAACGTGTCCGCTTCCTAGAAAGGCCATTTTAAATTCCAACGATAGCAGTTTACGAATTAACAGATTTCCGTCTACCCAATAACCACACAAGGCATAACTTCCTGTTTGTTTTATATTAAAAGCAATATTCTAATCGAGACTTCATATTTCTTACGGAGGGTACATATATGAGAATAATTATTCCGATGTGGTTATTAATAAACTATTAAATTGTAAACAACTCATTTTTCATTTTACTAACCACTTTTCCAACAAAACACTTTAACTTGGCAGCACTATCGACAGCTTTATACCAGAGAACGTATATCACGTAATTTACGTTCTTTGCTTCATATTTCCCAAGGTGAATTATCACTATGGCATTCTCCACTCTTTTGAGCAAATAAGCAAAAGTGGGATGGATAATCAGTGTGAATTTGTTTGCTCGGCGTAGCTCTTGAAATAAATTTGTGTGGATTGTCATAGTTTAATGAAAGTTATTATTTGAGTTCTATAAGATGTGAATGGTATGAAGTGTACATAAAAATGTAATCATAAATATTTGAAAGAATGAATTATGTTGGGAATAAAAATATGTATAAGATGAAAAACAAAATATGTGTGTTAAAAAGTTGTTGTCAAACTTGGAGTTAATTGTTTTTTTAGCTGTGGTTGATTCTCTCATTCCACTTCTCTTCTGTTGAGAGTGCAAATTCAAGTGGGGCCAATTTATCTGCAAGACTGCCGGTTGCAGCCTCGCAAATTCACCACGATTTCCAGAAATGGTTGCTATATTATTTTTATATCGCAATTTTCCAATAAGATATTGCAGTCGCTTCTGAAGTAATCGACTATGTTTGTACAGCGTAATAAATATGAAAATTATATATATAAATACGTAATCTATAAAAAATAATAAAATAATTGATAATAAAATGCATAACTGTTGAGAAATTCATGTACGTGTTCTGATGTTTCTTACTACTGTGGCAACCCCTCAGTATTTGTGTATCTGTAGTGGGATTTTATTGCGAGGCATAACAGAAAATAAAAGCAAGTTTGACATCGACTTTGGAGCGCTATAGAAGTATCTACGGTGAGCAGCGCAACTTAAACCAGCGCCCAAGCGCAACATCAAGTTGCGCTACAACTAATCAATCTTATAGGAAAATATGCAGTAAAACCCATAAATTGTGTGCAAATTTTAAGTGAATCTTAGTGAAATCCCTTGATTTTGGTTTGCAATGTAGTTATTTAAAAAATATGATGAATAAGGAAACAAAATAAGCAATAATGTGCAGAATCCATATTACAAATGTGGTCACAGAGATAGCAAAATGCACAGTGGGTGTTGTATAATGGTTGTGTGCATGTATTTGCCAATGAATGTGCATGTGAAGTGAAGCGGGGATGTTTGCGAGATACATCCAATAAATGAAACTCAGATGAAATCAATGTGCAGTGTTCTTACCGAATATGCGTATAAACAAAATAAATAGATATTGTCAAAATTATAAACATTTTATTTTAGTATGTAAGTAATTTACGATAGAAAAATTTATGTTACTGAATTCACTTGTGCAATATTTTAAGAAGTCTTTCATAGATTAACAGCTCCGAATTGTTTCAGCTATTTATGGGGGAGCGGCACGCCCAGTTAAATAGATACATGTGTGCCAATACTTGTTAGTATTTCCTTGTGTTTAGTGATATCTTAGAAACAAATAATTCTAAAAATTTTGGAAGTAAAGTTTAATATTCTATATCAAGAATGCTCAACGTTTAATAAAATACCAATTAAATGTTTCAGATCGGCAAGACGTGAAATATAACATTTAAGTAAAATAACATTATTAAGATAATAAAATTATATACATACAACTTATAGAATGTGATGCATAGCTTGGTGGAATTGTGAAAATATAATAAAATACTATTGTCCAAGTATGCACTGAAAAAGTTAAATCGTCAAAATACGGATTAAGGAAAGAGTAAAAATTGTATCTCTTCAGATAACAAATTAAATCATAAATTTATTACGCAGAAAAAACCAGGCAACAAATTATAATACGTGTCGCGACGCGACAAGGCTGTTGCAACTGCAACTCGCCAATCGAATTTTCCCTTAACCCGTGTAACAAACCGAACGTCCGGCCTAATGAAAATGGTAGATAAATCATCCAAGTTGGATAAATTTAGCGCCAACATGGGTGTCAGTGGCACCGGTGCCGGTGGCAGTGGTGGGGGTGGGAGTGGTGTCAACAGTGGTTTTACTACTGGTGCTAGTAGTCTATTGCACACCGGTGTTGGCAGTCAAAACGGTCAGAAGCCGGTGCCAATGAAATTATTCGCTGCTTGGGAAGTGGATCGCACACCACCAAATTGTATGCCAAGGTAAGTTTTTATAACTACATATGTACATGTACATATGTATGAACATACATATGTGTCTATATTATGATCACTGAATTGCGTTGTTGCAAAGGTTTAATTTTACCAATAATAATTTAAACACATACTTAATTTGCATACACACATTTATATATTGAAATAAAAAAATAAATTTATCTCACGTTTAAATTATTCTATAAGGCAGTCTTTATTGAAACTATATAAAATCGTTAGTACTTTAAAATGACCGGTATATTTGGTATGATAAAATTTGTACAAATTGCTTTTGGGCGATAATAGCTGACATAATGTTGTGATCATTAAAATATTTTGAGATAGATTTTTGAAAATTATTCGTGGTTTTAGATGTGTAAAGCCATTAAAAGCATGGATGACTAGTGGAAATAGCTTTACTGTCAGTGGCTTTCCTCTATTCAAGCGTCGATACTTACACAATACAAATATTTTACTCCTTGAAACATTAAAAAACACAAAAACTGTAAATGATATGTCCTTCAATTGTTGCTGTATATGCCAATAAACCCAAGCACTTCTAAAATTGTTTAACCATATTCTGTGTATGTATTTATATGTATAAGTATGCATGCATGGGGAACAGGAATATGCACTTCATGTGTGTTTGCATATTTAAAGGAAAGTAGTTATTTGTTTTAATTAAATTGGCAACGAAACGAACCATATGACATTTTAAATGCTTAACCATTATGGTTAATATTAAATTTTTTAAATACATTTGCATAAAAATTGTCATTCTGACGCTTTTTACGCTTCTCACTTGTTCTGAAGTTATTGTTATTCCTCTTTGTCACCGTTGTAATTGTCGCCGCAATTGAGTTTTTTCGGGTGGTTCTCATTTGGCGTTAAGTTGTCCTGATTATTGTTTTTGCTTTTAAATGAAAAGCGATTGGCTTGCGATGTTGAAGAAGTTCAAGGCCATCGGACACGACAGTCCTACCTCACTGAGTTGTTGACCGCAGTCGTTCTTGTTTCGTTTGTACTCATGCATTTGACTCAGTGGAGTGTTTGTTGATTTGACAATAATGATCTCCACACAACTTAGTTCCCACAGCAAACCTCTTGAACTTAAAAAAAGTGTATCACATTTGGATCATTGAATAACGACTTTTTCAAATATTTCTTGTTCCTTTTTAATTTTTGCTCGCTCGTAAGTGTCAAATTAAACCGTTTTTCATCTTCGTCAATACTTGTATACATACATATTATATGTCTCTACATATGCTTGTAACATATGTGTACATATGGATGTGTGTTTGCATATTAGGGTCGACAATTCAGCTAAATACCAACTTTCTAAATATTTCAGAAAAAGAGTGTGGCAAATTAAAAGCTGGAGCCGTTCGAAAAGTAAAAGATCATTAATTTAATGAGCTACATATGCGGGAATGGTGCGAGAACTTTGCTGTTGCAATTTTTATTCGTTCGTTTCAAAATTAATCCTAAGGCTAAGAATTGTCAAGACGGTTCTTCGAAAGAGAAATCATAGCCATTACACAAAGAGATAATAACTACTTAATTTTAAAGGTTATTTAGTGCTAAACAAAGGGGATATTAAAGAGTGAAAACATGACGAAGCATACGAATTGCATAGCTAACAAATATTGTATACGATAGTTTTGGTTATTTAAGTTATTATTATGACAAGTGTGTTTTCATTTATTTGATCAGTTTGTGAATAAGTAAGAAATTATTCCGTTCGCAATGCTAATTTATTAGTTTTTGAAACTTATGAACTCTTAGAATGCCTTTCAAGTAACCATAGTCAGTTCACGCATAAACACATTGACACCATTCGCGGTCGCTGGCATTAATTTTCTCACTACTGTTCTCACAAAGTCTAAGGTGGATGTCAGAGCGAAGCGAGAAGCGATAAGAAGATAAGTGATAATAGATCAAGTGAAGGTCGATGCTATAGAAAGTCAGAGTGAAAGCAGCAAAACGAGGCGAGTTGTGGCATGACATTTTTAAAATGAAGAGTTTTTGTTATACATGTTACCATGTCTTGTGATACATCCAATTAATGAGAAAAGGAATGTAAACAGTGAATATTACATCTTATCCTTAGAACTCATCCAGATAAATTTTATAACTGCGTAAGAAAAAATAACAACAAAACTAATAATAGCAAATAGCGAAACCCTTTATCGCTCACCCTCTTGACAACTTTTAGCGATATATGTACATAAGACACATGCAGCGATTTATAGCTAGAAGTAGTGTATCATTGCCTCCACTCTGAGATTAGATTAAATGGCAGCTACTCATGAGCCTCATTTCTGCAATACCAAGGCTTTTGCTTTAGACGGGCGAGTATTAACTTGAGATGATGGAAAATAACAACTGCATCCATATTTCAACATAATCAGAGTAGTAGAGCAGTGTAAAAATATCTGGAACATATTTTCATGCTATTCGTCATAAATGCAAAAATCTTAAGGATTTACCTCGAATTGGATAATTACTTGTACGAGTGGCAACGTTGTTGTGCACCAGTTTGCATTTTTACGCATACACATACCGGAAGTGAACAACATGGAAAAGCAGGAACAATTTTCCAGCACACACAAGGCGAGAAGAGCAAATCATTTTAGTGTGAATACTCGCCTGAGCGCTTGAGCATTAATCGAAATTTTTAATTTCGTGTAGGACAGTGAAGTGAAAATACATTTTTTACGATAAGACTAAAATATCAAATAGTCATTGCGACTGGAATTCAACGACTGATATGCATAACAAACGCTAATAAATCGAAATAACCAATTGGAAAATTATCAAAGCCATGCTTCCACTCGAAACTAAAAATTTGAAGCAGAGATCCCTGCAACATTGGAAACTCCGCGTCAGTGACACAATTAACTATATTCAGAGAGAACGATAGGAAACGTTTATCACTAGTATTTGGTGAACCAAATTTAATTTCTATGAAATTATCGAAATGAATTTCGAGTTCTAACGAGCTAGGGCTATTTCTCTAAAACGCGGCTGAATTCTTCCTGGTATAACAATTTTCTGAGTAAAATATTTCTACTAAAAATTAATTAGCGTTTTCTTGTAAAATTAGGCTTGATGAAAATGGCTACGTTTTTAAAATCGAGGAAATCAACTTGAATTTTATGCTTTTTTTGATTATTTTCGTTATTTGATTTATATTTTAGAACTGTTACTTTTTAAATTTGATTGCTTACACTTCATTTAAATAGGGAGGGTGCCATAAGGCTTCACAATCAAATCTTATTTATAAAAAAGTCAAATGCCTTCTAGAGGAAGCATTTCATCATAGTATTGTCGAGTTACCAAGCGCTGCCGAACGTTGCTTTCCTCAATTTTCTCTATCTGTAATGGACATTGCAAAATTTTTGGCTTCTGTCGACTTTTACTCAAATTATTTGAAATGTGCAAATATATTATGCTTTCGCTTCCTCTTTGCATTTCCTCATTTATGTTTTGACTCGTTTTGCTTTCGAAAGCTGACCAAAGTGTATTCGCAATTTCAACTATGTATTTAATTTATACAACAGCGTAGGCGTGTTACGGTCGACTCTGCTCTCGTTCATTGCAGAGTCTCGTATTTCGTGCTAGTTACACTCATCGATTATCGTAACCGGAGGCAAACGAGTAGCCGGTCAACAACGCCTGCCCCACGCTGGACGCGCCTGCTTTAGCTCTGAGACCTAGTGTTGTTGTTCTGTGCCGGTTGTAATTTTGTTGTACCCATTTGTGTTTACTTGCCGTAGTATGTGAGTGTGCCAACGCTTTTGCCTACAAAGTTCGGGCTTAGGTGGCAACTTGGGTGTGCGTGTGTCTATAACTGTGTACGTATCCATTACCCCTCGGCGTTGCGCGTCATTATTGTGGCTTTGGTGCGGCCGGTTGGTGCTGTTGGTCATACGCTCTTTTGTTGGCTGTTTTGTATTACGACTATGTACGAACTTCCAAGGCTTGATTGATTGCATATAACTCTCGTTGGGTATTTTCGCATTGCATATGTACTTTGGCTTCGAATATCATTAACACTTGGCGCGACTAAACGCACACCAGTCCCAGCTACTTTATTCAAATCGATGGTTTTTTGGAACTAAAGTTGTAAACTAATATGCACACATTTATGTAATTACAAATCGACTGGCCCAGCTCGCGCCAAAAGTATCGCCGTCACGATTGCCATGAATGAGTCACTCGTTGTGATGGCGGCATTAGGTGCGACGCCAGCGGTGTTGTGGCAGCCTTAAATTACAACACTACTAACGCCGTGTGCTGTCCAATAAGAGTACAAAAGCTTTGTGCTATATTTCATTTTGCCATTGTTTGCGGTTAATGCTGAGCGCTTAAGTTTTTTGCACGGCGCTTTCAGCTATTCGTGGGCACTTGTTGGGTTTTGTTCGAATTGAAGCCATGGTCAAGCGTGCAACCGGTTACAGTTTAGATTTACATGAATGCAAGGTATGAAGAGAGACACAATATTTTACAACTTCGACAATAGGTATTGAAGCGACTTGATTGCCAAAACGTTCGGTTTGAAAGAAAATAGGGTTATGAGTGGAACCGTGTAATGCAATTGTTTTACGGAATATTCGTCCAAGCCTCTACTGCCGTGGACCGAAGTGAACTAAAATGGATTTCTTTCTTATTAATTTTACACATTCCAAATTCATTTATGAAGATGTTCCATTTAAGTAAAGTAATCGAAACACCATCTTATGAAGAATTCTCTGCGACCGGCAATACATGAAAATTGATTTCAATTGTTTGAATTTAAGTCTGCCAAAAAAACCCTTTTTTGTGATCTTACTTTAGCGTCTCCCGCATTATAGGGACTATATATATTTCCGTAGTTCCTAGTGGAACATGGGGCTTCAAGAGCGATTTAAATACGTTGACATATCGCCGAGTGCAGGTTCATTGCTGTGAAGTTTTGTCCGCTTTCGTTTTGTTGTTTCTACGCTTCTCGCTTCCGGTAGGCAGTGACTCATCCAAGTGCAAATTCACTCTCACACCTTCAGTAGCAACGTACAAACGAATCTCGAGCAGGAATGCTACTCATGATTTATCTTATTATTGCTGTCTGACTGCTTCTACTCTGGCAATCGTCTGCATTTGTATTTTCATACACGTTGGCGGTTTTCACATCGCCCTTCCAAGTGGGACATAATTGTTGAAGACGTTGAGAAGAGGCGTAGCCGCATGCAACAGTGAGCTACTGTTGCTTTTGTAGTTGAGAGTTGATCGTCTAGCAACTGTTTCTTCCAACTGTTGGCGGCGTCACTTCACAGTTGATGGTAGTTTTTGTGTTACAATTGGTCGTCCGACAAACCGGCTAACCTATCACCCCGAAGCACTATCGACGGTGCTTTGTTTGTTTTCCTTTGTTGTTTCATTTATTTTCTGCTTCCAATCAGATTTTTCAGTTTCTTTGTTGTAAAGTTGAAGTGAAGTACGTACCTCGGTCACGCAACTCCGTCATAGACCTTCCATTGCAAGAGATATGAAGGGCATTTGTGTCTTTTGGCTTCTTCTTTATTGACATTCGCTTGACTTGACTCCACTTGGATTCGCCTTGTTTGTTTGTAAACAATTTTATGCCGCCTTGACTGAGGGAGCCTTCAGTCTTAAAATTTATTGCTAATACACACATACATACTTCTTGACGCTGATGAGCTATTGTTGTTATTGCAAAAGTGTTTACTCTAAACTCATCCACCCTTTCTTAGGACAATGACCGGCTAAATATAATATTAAATTACTTTAGTGTACAGGGTGCTTTTTATTAGAACACGCTGAAAATGTATTTTAAGTTAGAAAAAAGAGACTTTTTAATGCCAAAATTAGTTAAAGCTAAAGTTTCAATTCTTAGTTCTTCTATATTTGTATGGTATTTCTTCCTTTTGTTTAGTTAGCTCATTTGGGGTAAATAAGCGTTTTTAATGAAATAAATTTCCGAGTGTTTTTTGAACAAGAAAAATAGAAAGGTCGGTTAAAACATATTCGCATACTCTACCAGAATAGATTTCGTCCATAGAAAAACTCATTTCAGTGGTCATTATGTACTTAAACGCGAGAGTGTTCACAAAACACCCAGCAATTTTTCGCTTGACAACCCATCCCATAAATTGTACAACAAAATGTTCCGCCCCACTTTGGTTGACTAAAAAATTTGCATGGAAACTCTCATACTCGCATTAGATATTCCCCAAACACACAGGTAAAGTGACACAAATGACAGCGTCCCGGTTGAATTATGTCGCTCGGGTGAGGGTGCACTTTATTACTTATGCTCGAATATTTGTAGTTTCAATTTACGCCTTCGCTTTGCTGGAATTCTCGATCGTGGTACAAAAATGATTCAAATGTTTAACAAGTTCGCTACATGAACTCTACATACTAATCAAATTTCTGTGTCCCGCGAGTCGCGATGATGGGACATCCGCTGTTATGTGATGTGTTGTTCCCCCTCCACCCGTTTGTCATTCTGTTTGCTTATAGTTATGCGGAATTTTTACGGATTGCGAACTCACTTGGCTTCGCTGCTGCCCAGCAGATCGCTGAGAATCATCATCCAATTAAGTTTTATTCAATGGGGAGCTTGTTCATTCCTGTGCCAGCTTATTGGCTTGTTTGTGCTAGAAGTCAGTCGTTATTGACCGCTTGACTTCCCTGCAGTCAATGTCTACAACTGCGGAAGTTGTTGTAAATACATTGCTTTGGCATGCGTCACCTTGCTCTCGCCAGTCACTGCCTCCCACGACGGCATTTCCATAAGCGAATGGCGATAATTCTTGCGCAGTTACAGTTTTGGTTTTAACACCGATGCCTCCCAACCCACGGTACTTGTTTTTTGCTACTGGCTGCCTTTAATGCCGACTTTGTTTGCTTCAGAGCTTTTCTGCTTATATCTACAGGTTTTTCACTCTCCCTTTTACTTGTAATGATATGTAAGTGTGTATTTGTCACTTCCACTTTATCCTCTTTGTCGGTAAGCCCTACTGGGAGTGTAGCAGAACATCACAAAAAACTCTACGCCACCATATGGACTTCTTATTTGCGCTTTTAGCTTCGTCCTCTTTGTTTTTGGTCGCGGGTTGCGTGAATGAAATGCCCTTTCTGCCACTACATTGCATACCGATTTACCTTCGTACTTTACATCTGCTCCTTTAGCAGGCCAAAAATTCTTTTTTTTTGTGTTTCACAATGGTTTTTATAAAGAATGTGTGGTTAGGGTGTGTCAAAAATCGAATATTTTTCTCCGCTTGGTACTCTGAAAAAGAGGAAAGAAAGTGTCTCCAAGTATGAGTTTTCAATTGTAACTGGAAGGTTCTTCGCCTTAAAAATAGAATAGAAATAAAAAAAATGCAAATCTTTCTTTCAACTATTTGAAAAAATATCTCGGATCAAAGATTTTGTAGGAAATTGAACTCTCTTCCAAAAAGACCAATTTCTTTCCCTTATATTAAACTAGTTTAAGCTTTGAAGAACTTTTGTTCCAATGTTTTGCGTTCATGAAAAATTAAACTGCAATGAGACATTTTATTATTCCTTCGCTTCTCCACTTCTTTTTCGAAAACTTATCTGATCACCCCACTCTGGTAATATATATATTTATTTTCGCCGTTCTGTTACCGGTTCACCACATGCAGCGCCTTTCATTCATAGAACCCACCACCTTTAGGCGCCTTAAGTCAACTGATAACGCTGGCGCGGAAGTCTTAACACTGTTGAAAGCGCCGTCGTTTATTGTTTCTCTAAACTTGAAGTGTTTATGTAGAATGTATAAACACAAATATTTGTGTGCAGTTATGGCAACGACCAAGCGCTGCTACAACAACAAATATAGTCAAGCAAGCAAGGGAGCGTTATACAAACAACTTGTGGAGATTTGAATAATCAGTTCGTGTTTGGAATGCATTACCCACTTGTTATCGAAGGTGTCTTTATGCCAAACTGACCGCTGCTAGGTGTGCCTAGCCGAGTTTCGTCTCCTATTAGTGTCGTTGTCCGTTTGTAAAATCTACTAAACAACCCTATCTGTTCTCTTTAACGATTTCTCGTTATTTTTAGTAGTTTTATTCCTGAAAATTTCAACTTAATAGATCGAAAGTTGGTGAAGCCATATACATACATATATAAATAGTTATGTACATTATCTTATCTTCAATATGTTTGTTATTCGAAACTAAGATTACGAGTAGAAAAAAGTTATATTTGTTCTTTGATTGTGCCACAATATGCATGGACAAGTGTTTTACGAATTTAATGTGCTATCACAAAGTGTTTTGAGCATATTCTGTTTTAGATCTATTTTTTTAGGGTTTTCGATAGTGGCAAAATGAGGAACGATTTACTAGTTATAAATTAAGTTGTTTACGGAATTGCTTTGCCATCAGAAAAGTCGATGAAATCATTCCTATGTTAGCATAATCATCCGTTCATAGATCGCATAGTTCTTGTAAATGTAGATTTGCATAAAATCCCTTGAAAACAATCGTGCATCTCGAAAGCTAAATATTTTCCTTGTCATCTTATTTTTAAACTTGGCATCCGTTAGAGGTCACGTGGGGCCACTTCGGCGACAACAATTTGACAACAAATAAACAGAAACTCGAGCGAAACAGCTGTGATATTCCGCTGACAACAATGCGCTGCCGAAAACTTGTCTCGACGGACCATCATGCAGATGATCATGCAAACGTCGCATCATGCTCGTCAACCCATATTAATAAATGCAAAAAAAAAAACTTTGTTTTGCACTTGGCAACGATTAGCTGTATCATAGCGCTACGAAACATATTTACATACTCAACATATTCAAATTGTAACGCAGTGAGACCGACAACAATGAGACCAACTGGTTATGTATGCACTTGTCAACTAGTAGTCCTAAAAGAAATTTTCAGGCTTTGGTAGGCAATATAACAGCTGGCATTAGCTCAAATTAATGCATAACGGGCTACTTGCACTAATTTTCTCGGATATAAATTAATTTTACTTTTATTTCAAGTCCAGCCCTTTTTTAAAGAAATTCTGATCCGCCTGTCACCTATGATGTTTTCCTTCGGAACCAAACTTGCAAAGAATTAGTGTAAATCTAAAGTTTTTCTACTATTTTCCTGATTGGTTGCAATTTTCACTGCAGGGTTCTCTGTAGGTACATATGAGTGCGTGTATGTTGTGCAGGGACTGCTTGTTTCATATTCAAGCTAAAAATCTGCCTTGACTTTCGTCATTTATTTATAGTGAAGAATTGAATTGAGAATTTTCGGGTTTCTTAAATGGCCACACATCATGTGATGGGTAAAAACAAAATGTGAGTGGTAAACACATATTTTTCTGCCCTACTGTAAGTGCCTATAGCCAGTTCACAAATATGTATGTATGCGTGTGTATATGCGCATTTTATGATCGATGAATGACTGTTTCTGTCAGTGCTCCGTCTATTTATTGCTTAACAAGCCTCGAGTGATTCGCATTTAAAAAACTGGTGGTAATTGTTGCATGTTTTTATTTAGTGGAAATGTCTGGAATTAATCACTTTTAGTATTCCAAAACCAATTCAGCAATTATGGATGTAAAACTTGCTCAAAAATTTCTGACGTTAAATTTTCATATGAAGTCATAAGTCGGTCGGAGGCCATGGAATCTCCATTTGTGGCATAACGTCCATATGATTTTGCCAGGTTACGATTCTCATCAGCCGATTTCACGAATCAGAGAACCGTTTATTTTACTAATTAACTAAGCCGTTAATCGAACCGAGATTTTTATGAATTTTTAGTCCAAACGGAAAATTTTTTTATGGTTTAATGGTTCCGCTCGACTGCTCGACTCATTTTAAAAATATTTCTATGTCACATTTTTTAATTCCAAGTCATATGTAAATATAAACGTACGAACCGGTCAACCGAATTGACCAAAATTTCACACCGGATACATCGTTGTCTAAAACTATTGTCTTGCGAAAAGTTGAAGAAGTAAATTTGTCACCATTCTTTATCTGACTTACTTTGCAACTTCACATTCGATTGACCTATTATCTAAGAGTGGGATGTAAGTATATATTTCTATGTAGGGATATTGTCCCGGTTTATCGATTGTCATTAAATAGCCATGGCACTGAACCCTTTTGTAGTTACGTTGACTTGGACGTGCCCCCATAATTAGACTTACAACTGACTATACCCTTCCAATATGAATACGCAAAATTATAAATTCATGATATTCATTCGGCCACCATACTCGCTAGGTGTGGCGCTTAGCAACACACTATCGGCACTGTCCTGCCGCTAACATATGTGTGTATGTCCGCCGCTTGCGAAGGAGCGCTTAACGACTTTGTGAACAATTATCCTCATCCTCGCCTTCAGACCGCTGTATTCATTCGATCGATAGAACATTGACCTTTCAGGCGTTGCAAATTTCTAGATAGATGAAGTACAGACACATAGAAACAATTTTAATTGTTTCAAACTAATAACTGAATGTACATATGTATATATATACGAGTTCGCAATTCATATGTACTCAGGTTGCATATTTTATATGCCCATTGTTAATAGTAAGGAGTTGAAATTGTTCATGCTGAAGGCAGCGCAGTTCATTGCCTCGGGATCGCTATAAGCAATCGCCTTAAGTAACTGATCCGAGTAATAGTTTTGGAGGTACAGCATTGAGAACTTGTGCGCTCGAGCCTAGCTACTCCAAGTGCACAGTTTTTCTCAAAACTGCGGTTTTGAAGTCGGTGGACACAATTTCTTGAAAATCTTGGACCGCTTTTGTTCGAATTGTGTACACATCTTTAAATAACATTATCTAGTTATTATACCAAGGATTTTTTTGTTTGATTACTAATTTTTATTTTTTTTGTTACCAATAAATGGCGAAAATTTTAACAAAAAATGAGATTATTTATTCAAAGTCTGAGAAAAAAGGAAAATTTTAATATTCTTTTATGTCCTTCGTTTAAAAACGAAATTTATATATGTATTAACGGAATATGTTTAGTTTTTTAATTTAAGGTGAACCAATAATAAGTTATGCTATGCATGGCGAGGGCACTTTTTTGTGAGACACCCAAGGAGATGAGGTTTCAACGGCTGAATCTTTAACATTTTTTTTTATCAAAATTTCAGAAGACATTATTCAAATATGTACCTTTGATATGCCATATTATATTTTTCGAATATTTTATTGCTTATATTAAAAAATAAATCGTTAAAATACCATTTTTTATACCTCTGAAACCCGCCTGACTCCTTAAGGCAAACAGCTCGAACATTTTGACGGCAACAACTGTATGCTTAGAATTTTTGTATGTGACAAGTACCAAAGGTCGATATACGAGTTTTCCTCGATTCGACTGATAGAATCTAATCTTGGCTTTGGTCTGGCTTAAAAAATTATCTCTTCATAAGATCAAATTTGAAAATACCAATTCGTGAACCTTTTGGAATCCTTTTTTTAGTAACCACAATTTTGTGTCTTTTAAATCAAGAATTATGGGAGCTTTGGCTCCTAAAATTCTATGAAGAGAACTTTGCAGAGTCATCTTAACTTCGACTTCAAACTCTTGAATGACTTGACCTTACAAAATTATAGAATCGATACGTATTTATGTACATACATATGCCGGAATGTCTCACTCCCCTACATTTTGTTATTGAATTAAAGTAATCTTTTCCAACTTTCAATAGGAGGAACGCTTCTAAAATATTTCGTTTGATTAAATGCGCATTGCACATTATTACAAAACAAAATTAATTTATATTATAATTCCACAGGTGTGTCAAATCAGTTTGGTCCACATACATACATATGTGTGTATGTATGTATGTATATACATATGTAGGTGTATGAACATTCTCGCACAGCATAAATACTTTGGAACTATAAGGAAACCGACTGAATTAATTGAAATTCCTCGAATTCCAAAATACAAATTGTTTATCGACAGCTGTCGCATACAAATTTGAACCAGTGTCTCACATACACACATGCCCATATGTACATATGTACATATTAAGGAAAGTGGAATAGAATTCAATTTTTCGATGCTGCGGTTGAATGCAACAATTGCATGGATAAGGAGGGCCTGCTTCATCGAATCTTGCGTGTGTCGCATAATTATTTGCAGGAAATCATACCTGCGTACAAGCAGAAAATATACATATACATAGTATTAACCTTATATACATAGTATGTATATATAAGCTTGTATAAAGTTAAATTTAATTAGCCAACTCATGCCAAGAAGACTTGGTTTTATTTGAATAATTTATATTACGTCTGTGTGAATCATTTATTTATTGCGATTCTCCAGTATTATTCAGAACACTCATACATGCATACGTATACACATACATGTGCAACATGATTCACAATTACCGGTTTGCTTGATCGATCTGTTATGAGTTTCTGCATTCAAAAATGAGCGATCGCTGGTAATTCGTTATCAACTCTGGCTACTTAATGCTTTGAATATTGATTCATTCTGGTGGCTATTTATAGAAAATAACACAACGTAGTGATATTGATCGACTGGCGAACTCGGATCTCTGCTCATGATAAGATTATTTGATAAACCGATCCTTTCGCCTTACTCTTAACTGTTGATGGATTTGATCAGTCTAACCTCAAAATTAATTTTACTCAAGAAAACTTGATCGATTTATAAGGTGTAAGCCAATTGAAAAACACAAAAATAAGTTTTCACTTTCTGCAGGAGAAACCGCAACTCGGGAGGGTGTGATTGTACGGTGGACCCATGTATGTATGTACTTATTTCATTAAGTAGTAAGATGGCGCGAGTATCATAACAAATAATGACGTTTACATAAGCGACGACGTGTCAGCGCATGAAAGCTGCAACAATGAATAGAAAATGAAGAGGCGCATTGCCACGTGGGTATGCATAAATGTGTGTTCGTGGGTGCTGTGATGCGCTGAAAGTGGGGCGAGTGAGCAAACTTCAATGACTACATCCAAAGCACCTCTGTACATATGTATGTATGTGTGAATGGAAGAGTGCCACTTCATTTGTAGTGCTTGTTGTTTTCTCTCGGTACCAGCAGCTGCGTTTGCCGGTGACAAAGGTGGCCCAAATGGTGATGGGAAATGTGATTAACTCAATTGTGATGACGGCGTTGCAAAGTGGCAAATGCGACACCAGAACGATACATTTCACGAATATTATGTAGTTGGCGTCATGAAAGACAGGTTATCACCGCCTCCTCCACGCTACTATTTGCTTCTTCTGTCAATAAATAAGATGCATTTGCTTGATTTTTTTTTCTATAAAAATGCGTGTATTTACCAAGACAACAGTTTATGAGATATTTGTGGTATATGAGAGTCAAGTCTTTATATGTTGTCAAGTACCGTTGAATATGTATAGTCTCGTGGCCTTTTGTTGAATTTTCTCCACTTTAGACAACTTGTCGATGTCTTCTATAATCTAAGACCGCGTATTATAGCTGGTAAAATCTGTTTCTAGAATCCTTTGGATTTCTTTTTACTATCTTTACTTCTTACACAAACATAAATATGTACCCACCATTACATACATATACATACGTGTGTGCATTTATGTGGACATGGTACCAACATAATTGCATGCCAAAACAAGTGTTTAGTAGTTAGAAATACAATTATTTTAATTGAAGTGCGTGTGTTTGTTCTTGTGCTAAGACGAAACGTGCGAAGTGCAATTAAAGTCGGTGCTTGTCATCAACTCGCACTGTATCTGAGCAGAGTTAATTGCGCTGGTCTAGCATTTGAATTTTATTAGACACGCGATTGCCTTAAGTGACTTGTGAGAACTCTCACACATGTACATACACACATACTTACTTATTATATACTTATGCGCTTTAATTATAATTTACACTACTTTTACACCTGAATGGAAAACGTGTGGATAATAATTGAGCTGCCTTCTTGCCCTAAGGTGTCAGTTTCCTTAAATTGCCTCTAAAGCTCTATCAAGTTTCCTCGTAGATACAAGAGCATTGCTGCGCCGAAGCTATGGTACCATTCAGCGGTGGCATTTTACACGATAAAATCGCATAAAACTATTTTTTATCTCGATTCTAATCGTCAGTTTGAATGTGAGCTATATACTGTAGTGATTCTGATCTGAAGAATATATCGGGATATATTATATGTAGCGTTACCTCTGTGCCAAATTCTAGATGGATCTTTTCAAAACTGGGGATTAGTTCGCATTATACAGGCGGGCGAACGGTCGTGGCTGAATAAACTCAGCTTATGCATAAACAATTCTTTTGAGTTTGAAGATGACTATTTATAAAGCCGTTGATCACCGCACCAAATAATAAATGCTTTATGCACGTATTTTTAGGTTCCAGATGGTTGGGTGGAAGGTACACTTTTTCCACCTTGGTCGGGCTCGAGGCCGATCTAAAACCTCAGCCGTGCTGTGCTGCACCTCCATACTGAATTGAATTTTACAATCCTACCTTTCTTTAGGTTTGGAATCTTTCCAAAGGACCAAAGCCAATGAGCAGATTGGAGCGAACTCCATGGGCTTACTGCTCCCTGTGGTACCATACTTAAGTCTCCGGTCAGACCTTGTAGCTTTTGCTTCTACCAGTTGAGCACCCCACAAACTCAGTGGCTGGTGATATTTTTTGCTTTAACTTCAAATATTTTTTCATTACAAGGAAACTCATTCAAGTCTATAATATCATTTCCAACAGAGTATTAAGCACTATTTTTGACAAAGACTATGCTGAAATTTCTTGGCGAGCCAAAAATACAGACATACGTGGTGTGTTCAAAAAGTATCGCGAATCGTAACTGGCAGTTTTCTTCGATTGCAGGGGCGTGGTGCATCATGAGTTCTTGCCACAGGAAAGAACGGTCAATAAGGAATATTACCTGCAACTTATGCGCAATTTGCGCGAAGCAGTCCGCCAGCCCAATGAAGAGCCATAAAATTGCTTTCTGACAGATAACGCACGACCTGCTCACACACATCGTTGCTTGTGGTCGACTTTTTGGCCAAAAACAACACACTAATAATGCCGCAGCCACGTATTCCCCAGATCTGGCCCCCTGTGACTTTTTCTTGTTCCCTAAACTGAAGAGGCCCATGAAAGGACGACGTTACGCTTCTCTTGACGAGATAAAGACGGCATCGAAGGAGGAGCTGAAGAAGATAAAAACAAAATTATTTTTTGAAGTGCTTCGAAGATTGGAAAAACCGTTGGCACAAGTGTATAATATCTCATGGGGATTACTTTGAAGGGGACAAAATAGACATTCATGAATAAATAAATAATTTTTGAAAAGACACAAAATTCGCGATACTTTTTGAACACACCTCGTAATGCATATGGATTTTAGTCGTAAAAGGCGACAGGCATACCTTACCGCGGGCAAATTATACCCCCTGGCCGCGGGGGAAAAAACATTATAATTGAATGCCGGTCTCTAGAAGATTTTAATATTAAATTAACTATGACACGATTCAAAATAACCATTGCGGACCCTCTAACTAAAGCCTACTTAATCTTTTATAAGAATATTTTAGTTAAATTGCCTTTCTGGTGGCATTATTTAGTTTTAGTTTATACACTGTAAGTTGTTCTAAGTCTAAGTCAGTTCGATTTTTATTTCATTGCACCAGCTTATGTATTTTTATACCAGTTTTTAGTTCGATTCGCCACTTTCCAAGGTTGGCAAATACAGACCGTCATTGCTTCATACCTGTGCCAGTTAACTCTGTCATTACCCAACTAACTAATTCACAAGCCGCTGTCAGATGCTTTATTTAAGCTAGTACATCATACATATGAGATCTATAATTATAAATGGGCGTTGATATCAGCTCAAGCACTTGGCTTGCAAATACAGTTGTGCTCAAAGAATAACAACTTATTATTACTTCGGCATGTTAAAGCAAATTAGGTGCCATGGTTTTCTGTGTTTTTATATAGATGGGCCTATAAAATTTTAACTTTAAAGATAGGGCGTAAAAGATTGAGTGCATCGTTTGCTGTATGGTACGTAGCGCCGTCCTGCTGAAACCAAATGTTGTCCAAGTCTTCCTCTTCAATTTGCTTGAAGAAAAATTCGGTTCGGTTCGCAATATCGCTCACCATTGATGGTTACGGCGGTTCCTTCTTATTTTTGAAGAAAAATGGGCCGATGATTCCACCAGACCAAAATCCGTACCATACAGTGATTCGTGCTGGGTGCGTTGGCTTCTCGACGATTACGTGCGGGTTTTCTGTGCCCCAAATGCGACAATTCTGCTTGTTATCGTAACCATCGAGGTGGAAATGAGCCTTATCCGAAAAGTTGATTTTTCGGTAAAATTGACCATCCTCGGTCAAGCGATCTTCTGTCAATATTTCCCAGTTTTCTTCTAGTGAATAGCGACCCATTTCGTAAATTTTAGACTTTTTACAGAATATCTGTCACTTCCGAATGATATTTGACGTTTCCAATGTCGAAAAGAGATAATTCAAATTTAAAACGTTAGAAGGTCACCCGTTATTATTTGCTGAACAAGTTTATAATTTTTTTTTTAATTTACTTATTACTATGATTGTATGTATGCTAGATGTTTCCACACTGCCAGTGCGTTAAATTTTCAAGACACGATTACCAAACATCAAAATAAACGGCTTATTTCTGAGCGGACGTGTAGCGGAAAATTGAAACTGTGATCATAGCTTAGCGTCTGATGGCTTTTAATAACTAAAAATTGCGGCAATGAGCATTTGGTCAAATAGCATTACTTTCTAAGTATGTATTTTGAAAGAAATTAGCCAAGTCATAATATTTAAAAAACGCTAAAAATTAAAACACATGAAATGAAGCAACGCATCGCATTGCGTCGCACATCTTAACCGGAACTTTGCTTTGTTCGATTCCGCTTTCTCCCCGGCGAGCTTTCGTTGGTCATGGTGCGAGATGTTGGGGTCTTAGCTGTCAAGTTGAATCGCTTATCAACGGTATACCTATTCGTATGGTCGTACACAATAAACAGTCAACAGCCTGGCTGTCTGACAGTCCGACACTTGTGTACAAAGAGCCGACCGTTCAACGAACTCCATAAATTCACAGCGCCATGCTGATGTATGTATCATCAAGTGTACACAAAGAAATTAAAGGAAATTATTATACGGTACACACAAACATGCTCACCTACATAGTACATATACATATATGTATGTCCGGGTGTTTGGCGTATGCATGAATGTAGAGCATGGGGGATATATCCAAAAAGTTTTATTTTTAGTGATCCGGAAGTTTTTTCAAGTCTTCGTTGGAAACGAAATATGCGTGCCTGAGGTTTTGGGGACACATGTGGCACTCATCCGAAGGCCTTGTAAAATTCGTCGTAAATTGCGTAAGGTTGTAATCAAAATGACTGCTTTGTCATCGAAGCTCTTAGCTTTGCCCGAATCAAAGCCATTTGTCGAAATTAGTTTAATGATTGGACTGATTGGTTCATTGAAGCAAAACGTATATAATTTTGAAAATAGAAAGGTGAAGAAGTCGTAAGGTATTGTAAGGTACATATGTATGTTTATACATATGCAGTTCTGGTTATATGAAGAGTTATAAAAAACTCTAACTCTGAAACCAAAGAGGTAATGTTATGATATTATGCTTTTATAATCGAACAATGGTTTATGCATATACATATATATGTACGTATGTATGGGCGTAGTAAACCAATTTTGCAGTTAGCTTTGTATACAGGAGTTTCCATTTGTTTGTGGTTTCGTGCCTCGAGTGCTACTGCCAACTTCAATTTACAAATAATATTTTGTGGATTTATCCGAGAATAGTTGTTGCTTATCTGTTGGCACGTGCCTCTAACAAATGTAGTTTGTTTAATGTCTTTATAATTTCAACGAAACAAAATACAAAATAAAATTACCTGAAAGCGAATCTAATTACACGTCGCATTTCGAAACTGTTTTCACTCGACTCGCTACGTGTGTACCGTGTAGTCTGTTGTACCACACATACATATACGGGTGTTTATGAACATATTTACATATACACAACCATAAAGATATAATTCAGTTTTCAGTTTTGGATTGACACGTCTACTCATAATAAAAAACGTCAGATTCCCGTATAAATATGATAATTGAGTTTTGCATTTTGGTTTTTCAAGTTGAGACAAATGCTGTGCCAAAAATGCTCGAATCAAAAAATCTTCTAGGTAAAAAGAGTGCGGGGTCGAAGGTCACTTGCAAATACGATATAATTAAGCCTAAAACTTAACTGCTCTCCTCTATTCCGGTTGCAAATCCTTCTAGTTCATTTCTGAGCGCCTCGAACACCGCATTCCGTTAATAGTTAAAAGCGCAAGTAAGTTTTTGTGTTTTCATAAATCATGAGGTTTGCAGTTCGGCTCGCAAGTTGCCTAAGTTCGTAAGTTGCACAAATGCAATAATTGAATAATTTTATTCGTGTGACAATGCGTGAACAGAGAATTACTTAGTCACTCTGGTTATCACATGCTGCCATTTACTCACATATGTAGCTTTCCTATTTGGCTTACCACTCAGTCTGCCAGTTAGCTACAGAGCCAGTGAAGTGTAAAGCGCGTTGAACCAATGATAATTCTCCGAACACTTGTCCACACATATATTTCTATTAAGTACTATTTTGTATGTATGTACATAAAACAAGAAAAAAGGTTAACTTCAGCTGCACGGAAGCTAATATACCCTTCACAGGTGCATTTCTTTTATTAACTAAGTGTTCAGTTTGTATGGAAGCTATATGTTATAGTGGTCCGATATCGGCAGTTCCGACAAATGAGTACCTTCTTGAAGAGAAAATGACGTTTGAAAAATTTCAAAATGATATCGTAAAAAACTGAGGGACTAGTTCATATATATTCTCCCTGCCCAAAAAATAAGGTGACATTGTATTTATTTTGAAAATTCTTTATTTATTCTTCCAAATCAATTTCTTCTCCTTCAAAGTAATCCCCTCCCGATGCAATGCACTTATGCCAACGGATTTTCCAATCTTCGAAACACTGGTTGCAGTCACTTTCCGGGATGGCCTTCAGTTCCGTCTTCGCTGCGGCTTGAATCTCCTCTATCGTATAAAAACGGTGTCCCCGAAGCGGTCTTTTGAGTTGGTGAACAGCCAGAAGTCGCACGGTGCCAGATCAGGTGAATACGGTGGTTGCGGAACGATATGGTTGAGTTTTTGGCGAAATGATCACGAATTACGAGGGCAGTATGGGATGGTGCATTATCGTGGTGTAAAACCAAGAATTGTCTTTCCACAATTCCGGCCTTTTTAGGCGGATAGCGTTACGCAAAAGACGCATAGCGTTCAAATAATATTCCTTGTTGACTGTTTGACCGGTTGGAAGGAATTCATAATGCACAACACCACGACAATCGAAGAAAACAGTCAACATGACCTTGATTATTGAGCGACTTTGGCGCGATTTTTTTGGTCTCGGCTCTCTTTTGGCACGATATTCGCTCGATTGATCGGTTGTTTCGGGGTCGTAAGCATAGATCCAAGTCTCATCGTCAGTTATAATGATTTCATGACACCCTGGTAGCCGGAAAGCATCGTTTCACACACTTCAACGCGACGCCTTTTTTTCAAAAAATTCAATGTTTTCGGTACCAGTCGAGATTTGACGGCTTGAGGCCCAAAACATCCTTCAAAATGTATTGGCTGAGCCTTTCGATATGCCAACTTCATCAGCAAGGTCTCTAATTGTTAATCGACGGTTTTTCAACACCAAATCTTTGATTTGTTGAACGTGAGCTTCGTCGGTTGAGGTTGATGGTCGCCTGGACGCTCTTCGTCTTCGACACGTTCACGGCCGGCTTGGAACTCACTATACCACTTGTAAACATTTTTTTTTAGACATAGCCTCATCACCAAAGGCTTTCTGCACCATCCTCAACTTATCCGCCGCAGAAAATTGATTCCGTAAACAAAATTTAATGCAAATTCTTTGCTCAACAAATTTCGACATCGTAAAAAACGAAAAACTCACTTTTAGCAGCTCACAAAACGACACGTATCTCAAACACTAATGAATATTTTGACATGAAATTTGACATAAATGTGACTGACAGTACTACCAACCTAAAAAAAAAGTAATTCTCCAAATCCTTCGACGGACGCAGTTTAAATTCAAATTCACCTTATTTTTTGGACACAGAGTATACAGACGGACAGATAGACAGACGGTCATGGTTAAATCGACTCAGCTCAACATACTGATCACTTATGTATGTATAGACTTTATAGGGTTTCCGACGCTTCCTTGTGGGTGTTACAAACTTCGTGGTTCAGGGTATAAATATACGTATGTTTAGTAAATTTCAGTAATATTTTTGCCCCTAACGGCATTTCACATCATTAGCTGGAGGGTGTCTCACACGTTTTATAAATACATATACATATTTGTATATTTCTCATTTATCCTCCTCTTAATGGCCTGGAAAAACCCCCCTGGCATTCAGATAGTCAAGCTTGATAAAAAACTTTGCACGACAAATATTACAACAGCTATAATCGAAAGCAAAACGATTATGACAGATAACTGTACATACATATGTACGTGAACTTTCGATCCTTTTTTTTCAAATATATTGTATGATTTTTAAACTTCCGGTTGGCATTATACCCTATACATATGTACATTTATCAGTCAGTATATCTTAGCAAAATTAACTGAAAATATAATATTTTGTTTTTCTAGCAAACCTTACGTCAAGTTTGTATGTATAATAATATAATAAAATTGCTCGAAGTATATTCTCAACCATACCTTACTAGTAATGCCTAAGGTTGTGCAATCAACACAAACCCGCAATATATTCTATAAAATAATTTCTGACTTCCCATCTATCTTTAAATCCTTCAAAATGTTCTTCTATAGCATTTGGGCATGGCTGTCTCCCGCTTTCCTTATCTTTAAAGTATGCAAGCTGGTGATATGTTCAGCATATAGTCCTTAGCACTAGATTTAACGTTTTTAGCTAAGTAATTTAAGATGTTATCACAATCTTAGTACTTTTGAAGGAAACTTGCGGAAATGAGGTTGGTTATTACATGATTTCTGATCTATCGACCATATTTATACTAAATGTGGTGGGATCTTATATTTCTAACCCTTATAAGCCATTCTCTGATTCTCCGTGTATGCTCCCTGATAGTGCTTGAAGTAAAGGCAGCATACAAGCAAATAGTTACATTAAATAATTAGCACTTCGCGCTTGGCATCGACTCCTACAAGTCATTGTCATTGCTGAATCATATTCTTCACAAATGCTATCTTTAAAGTGATGGCTGCCGCTTGGTGATACTATAAATACATTTTGCCACCAAAGTAGTTTATGCCGTATTTTTACAATCATCACATGTACATATGTATGTATGTATGTATGTATGTAGGTATCTTAATTACTAATTACACAAATTCGCATTCACACTTTTTTCGCTTCACAACCACGCGCTAATTGCGCCAATCTCACTAATTTCAAATTCCACAGCAAAGTGTGAATTCAGCGAGTAATTGCATTTGCCCCAATTAAGACTCATAATGTTCTAACGATCGGAGACGATTGTAATTGCAAATGCATGTACACATATGGTATTTGTGTGCATGTAAAGTGGTTGAGTGCAGAGTCGCGAAGAAGTTGGGAAATATTGAAAAAAAAAATGCCTTTGTGAAAAAATTTTCTCCGCTGTCATCATTCTGTAAGGCACATCGTTTTTTATTATTTTTCAGCCAACAACGTATATGTGTCGTCAGCACGAGTTTGAGTAAGGGTTCTGTTCCCTGGTGTAATTTGTTAAGGCAGTTAATTAAAAAAGGACCTACTAAGCCCTTTGGGGACGCTAAAATAGAGCGGCTCTCAATAGACATTAGAATGGCAATGATACTGATTGGGCTTTTCATGTTAAAGCTAGTGAATATGGCATACCAAAATTTATATACACCTGAGTAATTGAAAATAATTGGAAAATGCTGTTGCACTATTTTATTAAAATTGTTTCTACGTCGAAAACGAGTGTCATGAAATGTGGCTGTGCAAAATGCTTTGAAATGTGCGAACTTGGGTGTAATATCGTACGCCCTTTTGAAAGGCGATGGTCGCTGGACAAATAAATATTTTTTGCAAACAAATAAAACTGTATATAACTGTGTTAAATCGAAATCGAAATGCTGAGTTTCTCTAAGAATTTCCCCAACATAAATTTGCCTTTTCCGACACGTGACAAAAAATCATAGAATCAAAGCTTTTATTTGCCTATGCTTGTTTGTACACATATACATACATACACACATACATAAATGTATTATAAATATTGATCCTATTGAAAGAGGATTTGCGTGCAGAAGTACTGAGGGAAGCCTTATTTCAATGAGCATCTCAACAGATGCTGTTGTCAGCCCCTCAGGGAATTCTTCGCTCGTCGGACTGGTTATCTCCTCTTCGGATTAAAGTGAATCCTTATAATCCGCATGATTGGACTGCGACTCAATGCAGTACATTCACTTATCAACCAGATATGTTCTGACTTTCTTTCTTTACTTCGGCAGTGTCTCTTACCCTTGCAAGTGAATAAAAATATACGCCCTTACTCATTTCAGTTGCAATTGAACCGTTATTGAAGTTAATGAAATGAAGGATTTGTAAATGGAACACAATACCAATTCAATTCTGTTGTGGCCTCACAGTTGTTGTTGGCTGCTACACAACCACTTTACCGCGATTTGTGCAACAAATAGAGTACAACACATGCATTACCCGCATAATTGTGTGGCCCTTACTATGCGTACGAGGTCATACCATTCTTTGGCTTGCCAGAAAATTCTTCTCATAGACACAGTTGTGAAAACGGTATAGCTTACGAATTCTAGTATAAAATGGGGCTGGTTGTGTCTTGGGGTTTTATTTCATATGCCTACATTTTTTTGTTTTCGGTCCACGCTACGTCTATCCAATACATTTTTGTTCTTACAGCATTTCCTGCTGATACTATTGATGTAATCATTATTATATTTAATCAGTAACTTGTGGGCTGAGTGTACCTACATCTGTATGTGCGTATTGAAATTGAAGTACGAAGAGAAAGAGCGGACTATATCTGCTTTGCTCTTAGTTATCGTTGCTTGTGCTACCCTAGATGCACTTTGTTGTAAAACCTTCACCCCAGTGGATACACGACAGCTGTGTGATTCTTGAATTCCCACAGATTTCACACACAGTCGTATATTTATGAACCATATAGTATACCTAGTGGCTTATCAGCAGCAAATAAAGTGAAATTAAAGCAATAATTCCTTTGTAACTACATTTCTTTGTTCACATTTTCCTTATTTTCTTCACTTTACAGACTGTGCTCGTTGACAATAACGCGCCTATCCATACTGACACCATTGCCCGGCGATATGACGTCACTAACGTTGGCCGTCAAGATGCAGAGCTCCAAGCGCACGCTGCGCTCCCACGAGATACCCATAAACAGCAGTGGTTTTACGCAAAGTGGCGCTTCCGGTGGGGCAGTAACCGGCTCGACTGCCCCCAACAGCGGTGGCGGCGGCGCTGCTGGCAACATTATACAGCAGAGCAACTCCGGAGCTGCGCTTATCGGCGGCAGCAGTGGCAGCGCACAAATGGGTTCGGCCATAATTGGCACACCCGGAAATATTGGAAACACGGGCATTGGCATTGGCGGAAGTGGCAGCGGTGCGTCCATGACGATGGGCGGTTTCGCCGCCGTCGGAGGCGGTGCTACGACGATGCCACTGGCAGAGACTGAACTAGATCTACACTTCAGCTTGCAGTATCCGCATTTTATTAAACGCGACGGCAATAGGTGGGTACCCAATTGTTATGTAACGTCTTAAGCGTAAGTGTATGCCTTTGAGTTCGAGGATATGTTAAGATTTACTGCAAGCAGCTATGATATGAAGCCAGTTGGTGTTTAGTGAAGCAATTTTACAGTATTTCATTAATTTATAATAAATATATTGTTATGCTTAGTTATATACGTTTTTATGTTAAAAACTTTTAAAATTCTTTAATTAATTTTGCATTGCCTACAATTTGTTTGCGATGTGATCCACAAGTTAACACTCTTACTTTCATCATTTCTTTTCAATGCTTGCAATACAATTACTTCAACTCTGGCAAACTGAAACTGCCCTTGAATGTTACCATGCAACAAAACTCCTACACTAATACCACTACACTACTCTACTACCAACAACAATAACAATCAATAACAATATTAATGCCGAAATTCGCTGTGATGAAATTAAATTTTTATATAATATTTGCCAATTAACACGAATGTATTACTGACTTATTAATGTACCATAAAACACTGCCAACCAAACAATTACTAACGCCACATTGCTCATTCCGTTAATTGAAATTAATGAATATGAAAATGACATTCTCATTGGTGCTTTGCATGCGTGTGTAAAATGTTTATAATTCATGTGTCATTGTCGCAACCCATCAACTACAAATTTGTACTGAAATTATTAAAAAAAAACAACAACAATAGCAATCGCATTGGCTACAATTTACCCTTTTCTCCCTTCTCACGCTCAAATGTACATAGACTGGTTATATTGTTGCAACGACGCAAGAAATACAAATCACGCACCATCTTGGGCTACAAAACCCTGGCCGAGGGGATTATACGCATGGATGCGGTGCTGCAAAAGTCCATGGACATGACGGTCGAACTGACGGCTAGTGGCAAGAACGGCCGACCGGGCACCACGGTGGCGTGTCTGCGCGCCGAACGCGTCTCCTCCATTCCAGTTGATCAAGACAATAAGAATAACAATAGTGTCCTACTAGCAGGTGAGTGGCCCCTCTAAACAATTAAAATAAGCAAATTTTAACACTTTCAAGATGCCCTGCGTATGCAGTCGTCTTTTGTATGTGGTCAGTTGAACATTCCTACTCTCTTCGTCAATTAGTTTGCCGAATGTGCTTTCAATATTTTGTAAGAAAAATGTAAGTGCTTGTTTGAAATGTGCGTGTTCGGCTAATTTGAAGTGAAATCGGTTTTAATACAGACCGGTGGTAAAGTAGGACAAAGAAAAATGCCAATAGAAATATCGCTTCTTGAGTCATAAAAATTAATTTAATTTTTTCTAATAATATTTTTTTTCCTAGTTACTAACTAAGAGCTTAGTCAGGGTAAGGTTTTAGAATACACACTCAATTAAATTTTCCTTGTACTTTTCCTAAAATGAAAAAAATATTTACAATGATTATTATTAACTTTTTTATATCTTATATAACATTATTCTCTTTTTATTAACAAGAACATAGATTTTGTTTTTAAAGACCCTTTGATAAATTGTTTCACCCAAAGTGAAGAGAAAAACACGAACAAGCCCACTACCAGTTAAATCAGAGGTTAATTACCCGAGAGCGGTACCAGAAATTTTTGTTCCAGTTTGAGGGTTTTAAGGTCGGATCGACAAAGTTCAACCAAGTCTCTTGGGTGGCTATGATCGTTTATCCCTTTCTTATGCATAGGGCTCATTCGATACTTGTGACTGGCAGGGTGGTTTCTACTAGTATTCATTGCGGTTTCCAATAAGAGCACACATGTTAGTTTTAGAACTCGGAATTTGAAGAATCACAAGACACTTTTCTGTAATATTTAAATTTCGTATTGCAATATAATTATCAGTTTGTCAGAAGTAAATAAACACAATTAAAACCAATGCTGGTCAACATGTTTGCCAATACCATTTTGTCTTCTTTCATAGAAGAGAATGCTCTGCATTGGTTCACCCATTTTTCAGTTCAAACCGATATTTCAAAGCAACTTTGCTAAATGGGCTAGAATGTAGGTTCATTTTTATAGAGCAAAGAATTTTTTTCTGGTTTTTAGCAATGGTTATTTCAGAATTGGTGCGTGCATGCTCAGGCTGCTGGGTAATAGCGATCCCTGACAAAATTGCATCAAATCTGGGTCGTTGAGATTAGTCGTAAAGCATCAATGGCACTTTTGATGTTTTTATATGAAACTTAATATTCCTTAATGTTTCATCATAACCGTTGAAGAGACTGTAAAAAACAGACAAAAGGGAAATGCAAACAAAGCTTCTGCTATCTATCTCGAACTAAATATGTGTGTGTGTGTGTGAAGATATTTATAAGGAATTCTAACAGCCTCAACGGTTACATTTTTATCATTTGCGTATGTCTTTCATTTATTATTAAATGGCAGACGTCACCCGAATGCCCCAAATAGCAATTCGAAATTGCTGCCGACCGGAATGCCCATTATATTATATGATCTAGAGGGCGTATGTGCCTCGCTGCCGTATATGTACACACATTGTTATTACAGAATATTTCACACAACATTATTTAATAATCATTATGGCCCATTTAAGAGTTACTCAACTTGCTACTTGTTTTTATATTTAGTTGCACACATGCACACACACCCTCGTATCAGAGCGTTGGGTAATTGAAATTGTGAAAGAAAATTACACATGCAGCATTCTATTTCCGTGCGCTGGGCGAGCATACACATATTTCAGTTGACCTAACACGCCATGCCGCATGTTGCACGAACCGACAGCGAAAAGTGATGTGTGAATTGGAAATTCCGTTGTGTTACAAGTGCTAAGGAATTTCAAAAGAACCCGAGAATCAGAAGAAAATTCGAAACGATGTGTGAAATCAGGCAGCTGTCGCGGTTCAGGCGCAACAACAACGATAGTAAGCATGCTTCATTCATTTATTGAATTCGCCATTGATTGGAGGCAGTCTATTTTCGGCAAACTATTTGCATAATTTAATAGCAATTTGCCCAACTTTTATTGAATAGCTTTTTCTGATCTTTGGTCGCCCAAAATGGTTAAAATGCAACAACACGCTGCTGAGGAAGCACACACAATCAAGGCGTAAAGTGTAACCTATTGTGTTGTTGTTATTGCAAGGCGCACAGTTCCCGTTTGCTGCCTCAAGCTGTTCGCTAAAGTTTCTCCTTAATTTGGCTGCAATGCCACCCCAGGTTCCCTCTTGACTCCCGCCGTTTTTCAAATTATTGAAATGCTGCTGAAATGTTTCATTCACCAGCCTCAACTTCTTGGTTTCCATCCGCAACTTTTGCATGAATAGTTTTTCAGGTTGCGTTGGCATATTCTCAGTGCGGTTTTACTCACTTTGTTGTCATTCGCCTGTTGCATGCCACATGCAGCTACAATTTGTTGCTGGTTTGGCTTCTGCTATTCCTTCTACTGAGTGCGGTTCATTGTGGTGGCTTTCAATTACAATTTCAAATCAAATTTTCCTTGCTGCTAAGTCATCTAACAGTGCGCTCAAAAAATTACGTTTTCGTTTTCCAAAGAGCAGGTTGGGTTTGTTGGGAAAATGTTTTAATTATAGAAAATATATTGTTTTGTTAGAGCTGACGTTTATTCAGGACTTGCTCCAATCTTCCGCGTTGTCTTTTGTAGTCCGACATCTTCAACACGAGTGGACCTCCAGGTATGTTGCAGTAGCAGAAATAAATCTTTTGTTGACGTTAATTGTGTTCTCGATATCTTGGCTTTCTTTAAAGACCAAACTTTCTCTATTGGATTGGAGTCTGGTGACTGTGATGTCCAATCTAAATAATAAATATAGCTTTCTTGTTTCCATTGAGTACGAGAGTCTGCTCTTATGTTTTGGATTATTGTCTTCTTACAGTATCCAATCATAGCAGTTTTTGCCGTAAAGCATTTCCGCTGACTTAATAGTTTTGTTCACCTAATGGTTGTATGTATCACCTAAAACTAAACTACCAACCAAATTCGCCTAGCGCCAAGATTAAGAAAACTCCTACCGATAGTGTGAAAACGGATGGATCGAATGATAATCCCGCTCACTCCCCATATAACGGTAGTGTTAAGAACTATTAAAAGCAGGATAAATAGCTAAATTTGCCAGAGATATTGAATTTTATACCCGGGTGGTATGAGAGGGCTTTAATGGAGCCGGAGGCAAAATTGGACGATAATGGTAGCACAGCCCTGTTAAAAGTGAAAGCACATGTCTCGGGACCCGACGGATCCATTTCTACTAAATTGACATTCTTCACATATTGCTATGTCACAGTGCGAAAAGGGACTACAGCCACGCCTTTACAATTTTAAATTCCATCTAAAACTTTCCTTTCGAGTATATAAATCAAGAAGCATTTCATGGGATAAAATATTGCACGAAAAACTGTTGAATACCGAATATTTGAATCCGAGTACCTACAGTTGAGTTTTTACGGAAAATATTGGGCAATGTGTCAGATTTATAATTGAAATAAAAAGAAAATCCCTTTTCCCGGTAGTAGTATGTCTTACTGTCTGTTTTTTGTGCTTAGAATGTATAAAATCAGGTGAAAACTCGCTAACAAACAAGCCTTATGTACCGGAAGGTCTTTTACGTTTCCAGTGTCTTCATCTTGGTCAGTCCCCACCTCTTGACAAATGTACAACTCTTTACACAGCTTCTTTCGGTAGAAAATTTCAGCATCTAAGGGACCGTTCGAAGAAGTTTTAAAATAGTGGGTGACGCCCATATCTAGGGAACACTTGGACTAAACAATTTTCCTCGCACTACTTATTTGTTGCCTAGTTTTTCACAAGTTTCCTATAGTATAATCAGGTTCATTGATTTTCCTTCGGTCATGTCTATGTAGGTTTCAAATGTTATGTGTTTTTTTCGCATTGGAACGTGATATACGTAATCGCGTAATTTCATACGTACATGTATATATGTATATAGAGGGGTGTTAGGGTTTTTATTTCGCTTCCACTCTTTCTTCTCCTCGGTTCGGCCAGCCATCAAATCTTGACTGAAAATATAAATAGAAAAGAGCTGTGAGTGTTATGTACGCGTGTAATTTTGGCTGGCTGCCAGAGCGCACTCGTCGCGGTGCAGCCTGAGGGTCAATGCGGCAAACAATGTGTTAAACTTTACTTACCTAACACGAGTATGTTTACCGCACGACTACACTGACGCTTATGTATGTTATCTATGTAACTGTGGGGTATGCATAATAATCGTAGCAGAGCCATTGCAAAGCCGGTGACGAGGTGCACTGTGCGAAACGAATTATTAATATTGCGGCGGTTCTCAATTCGCTTAATTTTATTCAATAACTTACTCAAATATTGGATTTGCGAAGTCATTATCTCTTTAAATTTGATTTTATTTGTTCGAATCCCAGTTGGCAGTAATTCATCGTTTTCTTGTCGAGGTGACTGCGTTCTCCCTTTACACTATCACGGCCTGTTTTCGTTTATGCGGTTGTAGCCGAGTTAACAACAGCGCGGCAGTCCTTTTTTCTTTTCGATATTTGGCGTCAATTCGAGATCCCAAATGCAGTCAAGTCCTCGTCCACCTCTTTTCTCAAACGAGTTGAGTTCTGCCTCTGCTTCCACCAGTGGGTACTGAATCGAATACCTTCAAAGTTGGAGTGTTCTCACTCTTATAGAAGATTGTACTTTCTCTATTAAGCTTTGCAGCTCGTGTTATTTTCTTCGGCAATACATACATATATTGAAGAAGTCATACGATAGGTAGTCTCCTTATCTGAAACCTTGCTTGGTATTGAACAGTCCTTGACCATCCTGACAGAGCTTTTGATGTTCCTCAAAGTTAGCTTCCACAGCCGTCCTAAGTTCAGACATAAAGCCAGCTCCCTTAACCGCATTAAATAAGTTTTCCGCCAAAATCAATAGATGTGGAAATGGGATAAAAAATGGAAAAATATTTTAAATTCCTTGCTGTGTACTACGGGCATGTATAACCATCGTATATTCGAACGACAAATATCCCGTTAGTTTAAAATTGGAACCGGCTTCAAGATCATCAAGCATGCTTAATGAGTCCATCTATTGACAAATATACTAATTTTTTCATACGTCTTATTTTCCTCATTTTGTCATACTTAGTTTTTAGTAGTTTATTTAGGTGATACGTACAAAGGCATTTGTCCTTGTTCGAGATTTACCTACTGAACTTACACTCACAAGCATAAGATGCCGCACTCTTTCCTCAGATCTCTCATCGACTGCTCTCTAGTCAACAACCGAAAGTACTCTGATGTGAGTGTGCTCGTCTCGTCGTCCTTCGCTGCTCGGGTTGGCATTTGCATGAATGAACGTCCACCCGCATGTTGTTTGTGGCAGTGAAATGGGTCTATTGTTCTCAATGGGGGCTAGTGGCTCAAATGCTGGGTGCTGGGTTTCATGACGCTTAGCTGCGCTCGCCTTCAAGTGTTTAATGACAAAATGCGTAAATTGTGTCAAGCTGCGGTGTCGTTGAGTTGTGGTTATGAATGGCATTGGTGAGATGAGCAGCCCGCCTCACCACCAGGTGCTGAGTGTTATGCTAATGCTGGGAATGGTGGTTAACGGTTGGCTTCCTGCAGTTGTGCTTGATTTTTTAATGCTTTCATTGTAATCTTCCATTTTTGTCTTTTGGTTTTATTTGATTCTTTTTGTCGCGTTTTTTGTGTGGCATACTCTTGGGTTTGTGTGCCTTTATGCCTTGGATTGTATTAGTTTTGTTGGGGTTTCTTATATTGCCGCTGGTAAAATGGTTCTTTTCGTCGCTTTGCCCATATTTTCCGCACCACATTCAATGTTTTTTTACTTTCCTGCCTCGTTTGGTGGGGCTAGTATGACTTGGCCCGCCTCACCTGGAAATTAAGAACGGGCAATGCTATTCTTGTCGCCTGATGTACGATGTTATGTTCACTTTATTCTCAACGTGAATTCTCTCAATTTGTTGGCAACACTTCGCGCCGGCTTCTGCGAATTTCACAACCCCGCGGCTTAAATTGTGTGACAGCCAAGGATGTGTAGGTGTCAAATGACAGTGATAATTAATTATAATTTATTATGAGTGTTGTTGTTTGACGTGTTTGTGTCGCTTTTACTTCGGTGAGTCAGCAAACTGCCTAAAAACGACCATTTGAAAGAAGTCGACAAATATCAACGAAGTGAGTTGACGAACTGCATGAAAGTATGATTTTACAAAAAAGCAATTATGCAACTTTTCTTCCTAAAGCTTCTTATTAACATCTTCAAGAACCCAATGAGAGTAGCCCAAAAATGCTTGTGCATAAACCATTTGATATGATTAGCGTTTTAGTACAAGATTTATGCAATCTTTAAAAATGAATCAGGCGTAGAAATGGAAGATAGCAAAAAGTAAAACAAAAAAAAGTTGTTTGGACGCTCCGCATTTCTCTTTGTCGCTCTAGCATTCTAATACTTACGACTTTCATGCCGCTAAGAGAACAGTGAGTAAATAATTGCACATCTTCTGAGAAAACCCTATGACTCATGTAATCTTATAAATTTTTACGGCTCGTGAGACTGCAAACATTTGAGTTAGACATATGTTGAGGTATTTGCGGCGATAATAACACCATTTATTTTTCCATACCCTCCACCGTGCATTGAAAAGTTTTCGATCAATTGCATCACTCAGTCACTAAATTTATGTGTCAAAAGTTTGAACCGACTGAATTTGCCCACATGAGTCAATTTAGAGTGCATCAACACCGAGTCTTTCGCCGGTTTGACGTAAATTCAACTATTACACTCTCTAACCTGTTTGAAGAGTTCACCTGTTTGTCTTTGGTGCTCTGCAGATATCATGTTTCATAATTAGTATCTCTTTTCAGAGCTATAAAAATACCTACCGAAGTAAGTGTCCACCTGTTAATTCTTTTGAATATTTGTTCATATTCTATTCTTTACTTCTTCGTGCCACACGCGTATCTCTATTCTTCCAACGCTGTTGTTGCTAGCTGTCATTTTGTTACAATTTTATTCTTTTAGACTACTTGAAGCTATTTTCGTAATCGAAGGACAGTCAAATGTGAGTGAGTAGAGTTGCATGAGTGGGTTGTGTGTCCTTTCGCTTTTATTATTCCTATTCATAAAAAAAGGCACTAATAACTTGCATGAGAAGTACATAAATTTGATATTGAAAACAGTATTTATAGCTTCAGTGCGTATTAAACATATGTATTATGTAATTACCGTTTACTACAAATACGAGTCTTCTCTCGCTTAGAATCAATAACAGTTGTGAAAATTCACTCTAATGATTGGATGCGTCAATTGATATTCATTTATGATATCAGTACAGAAAATATCTACCAGGTTAAATAAAGGGATATCCTACTTACTCTACTCCTATATATTTCTTAAAGAACCGGTAAAGTTCCTTAATAAACATCTAAGAGGATCAGGAGTGAATTGTAAATATGCACAGTGTTCGGCCATAGAAGTATCATTTTAAGGCATTGAAAACATCGAAATATGTATGGCAAAATCACGGACATGTGCTTCCAACACTGCCTTTTTAAACCACCTCACGTACACAATTATTTGCGCAGATGCCCTGTTTACCTGTTATTCTCCCTATTTATAGCTCATTGTCAACATCTGTGGGTTTTGACAATATCATATCAGCAAATATAGTGTGCACAGCCCTTCTCCAAGCTGTCATATTTCCAGACAGGCACACATGTGCATTTATTGGTTAAATATTGCTGAGCTTTGCCACATGCCAAAGGCAATCACTAGCTCGACGGCGTCGTGACCAGCCGGCTAAATGGGCTTCATCTCGGCCACGGTAGAAGAAGAGAAAGTAAAAATAAAGCCGAATAGTAAACAAAAAACGTAAACAAGAAAATGCCTTGTAAAATATAATCAAATCAATGAGTCAATTTGAGTTCAAGCAAAGATAACGGAATGAAATGTAGCAACATCCCGTGTATGACTCCGCAGCTGCCAAGCCAACGCTGGTTAACGTGAGGCGCTCGGGGTATAGAGTTGTGAAACAGATTGTGTAAGAATATAGCGGGAATTTAGCCAATTTCTGCAATTATGAGTATATTTCTTTAGTCGACCATGTCTTTTACATTACTCAATTTATTAAATCTCCATTCCTCATTCGCTTTCTAATACAATCGTGCTAATTTCGCCTCCTTTTGTAGACACCCCATTAACTTGAAGAGGATCGAATAATGCGCCATACCACAAAGTCTACAAATTGCATTATTAGTTTTGCTTGATAAGTTTTATTGATGGAAAAATTGACCCTTTCAAGGGACGAAAAAAAATTGTAAATGCAGACACTTTACGCTGGTACAAAAACAAAAATATGTAATTTGTTGCGCGTGCGGTTTGTTCTATTTTTGATATCAATGTGTAGTAAACAAAAATATTAATACAATTGCGGCATTCTGCTCACGACAGCAATTGAGCATGTTGAACACAGTGTAACACCACAAGTTGTGTTGCCGAGCAGCAAAAGTACGTGAGTGACGAGAAATACTCCACATTCTCGTTCTGCTTTGAGTTCGTAGAAAAATAATCGTGTGTCGGCCTCCGCCTTTGCCGCGCCTAAAGAGCTGTCAACAAGTGCTCATTGACTTCACGCACATACCTGACCGTGTATTGGCGCTCAATAGCGCCCGCCCAACAACCTATGCCACCCAAATTTTGACAGAAAGAAGCCGCGGTGCCGGGGATTTCATGCCGCATTAATTATTGCTGTCGGCGTGTCCAGAGGGGTGCAAATTCTAAGTAATATTTGCTTGTCTCTTCTGGTTCTTTCATGAAGGGTGTACTCGTACGTGTAAATTTTCAAATACCGTATCGGAAAGCATTGGTATAGTAAATATTACCAGTGTTGTGTGGAGTCTGTTAAATGTCGGAAGCGGAATTCAAACTCACAAAAAGTTGCAAAAGATGCTTAGAAGCTGATGTTATTGGTCTGATGTTCGGAAGAATTTGTATTGGTTTTCGGTATCATGACAAGAAATTTTATTGGTTTTGATAGATTTGAAAGATTACGCTTTAATTTATTTCCATTTACCATTAAAATACCCTGAAAAAATAAATAAAGTATTATTGAACATATGAACACAACGTAAAATGCCTTAGTTTAGGATTCAAGAGAAAACTCGACATATTCCAAGAGGGTTCACGAAATGTGTTAAATCAGATTTGATCATGTAAATATCTAAATGTTCTCAGAAGCACAAATTCTTCTTGAACTCCACATCAACCCTGAGTGAACGATTATATATAAGGTTAGATAGATTTATCTACAAAGGGTATCTCCCCCTTAATTTCACTTTACAATATCCTTCAAATTATTTGAGGACTTTCAATGTTTTCCTCGTTTACAAGCCATCTCTTTTACTAGCCTAACGCTGATATCTGTTAAGTTTACAGCCCTGTTAGTAACGACTTTAGGGCTACACTTACACCCATAGTGTGATAAACTCAAATTATACCCTTATAGTACTAGCAGTGTTTTTAAGCAGCACATTTCCTAGTGGGTGTGTGAGGGCACATACACCCGCTCATTTATCCACATATTTGTAAATGTCTGATGCATTCAAAGGCGATAAAAATACGACTCATATCCATTTTTTGTTTTTGAGCACTCGTATTGTACGCCTCGGATGGACGATTACTCACTCGCTAAACTTTTACACGCTCTAAGTCGCATTGGCTAGAAATGCTTGAGTGCGAGAGTTAGCCCGGCCGAATGAATGACTGATTGTTGATTGCTCGCGCGGCCCAGTGCTAGCGAACAGTAGGAATTCGACTACACAAGAGATACCTCGTTGGCGCGGCACAAGCGGCTCGTCTACCAATAAACGCTAAAGCAAGCCAGTGAACGCGTTCGCGTACGCGCGTATTTTGACGAAAACCTTGACAACAGTCGCGCAGTTTTTGTAGCGCGTTGCGGTGTGTTTTGGGCCAAAAAGTGAAATGGGTTAAAATACTAACAGAAAACAATTTTAACCTGAGTGATCAAACAATAAATTATATGCGCATTTAATTGTGATATCTTTAGATTTTGTCGTTCCTTGTAGGCACTCAAGAGTGCACGAGTACCCACTTATGAGTAATCTAACCAAAAACAACAACTTAACCAAGTGTGCCGCGTGTGTAGCTAATTAAAAAAATCGCTAAGATCTCGAATCTTAAAGTCAAGTGATGTAAACAGTCTTATCAGCTCCGCAAATTATCTTGAAAGAGCATAATCTGAGCGTGTCTCAACAGTTATAGTTCCTTATTATCTGTGCCGTCTTGTTGTCATACAATGCCGAATCTACGCATCCAAAACAACAATAACAATAATGACAATAGCAACACAAACAATGTTCAAGCCACAAACAAAAGACGAACGTTGCGAAAGTTTATGAGCTTAGCTCATAACCTTAAGAATAGCAATAATAACAATCATAGTCAGAATGCCATTCCGAATCCCAATCCACAAATTACCACAAATAATCCACATGTACATAACCATAATTATCGTGCAGATCGCGTTGCTGAATATTCAGACGAAGACGAAGAAGGAGAATTCAGTTCTGGTGAGTTCAACGATGACGCCGCCGAGCTGGGTATCCCCGGTTACGATCCCAAGCGGGACTATAATCCGAGCAAGCATGACATGCGCAAGTACCGCAAACTGCAACGCTCCGAGGTGGAAGACGTCGCTCTTGGCACCAACCCAGTGGATAGTGACAGTGAATTCGAGATGAAGGACAAGAGCTCGTCACGGGCGAAGATCAGCCGGGTAAGTACATTAGCGGAATGTGTAAAGTGACACACAAACATACATATATGCTATATACTCGCAAATTAGCCGCGATTTTTGGGAAAAACACATAGCCGAGTGTTGTTTATGCATTTTTCTTGAAGATTGTGGCAAAGAATTTTTTGGGGAAAACAAGTTGAGGAAATGCGAAAGAAAAATTACTAAGTGTTTGAACAGTTTCGAAACTTATATTAAGCATTGCAACAGAAAACTCGGACATTCTCTGGATTACGAATAAGAGCGTTGTTTTCTTTGTTAATAACAAGAAAAAACGTTAACTTCGGCTGCACCGAAGCTAATATACCCTTCACAGGTGCATTTCTTTTAGTAACTATGTGTTCAGTTTGTATGGAAACTACATATATGCTATAGTTAACCGATCTGAACCATTTCTTCGTATATTACATTATTATCTTAGAAAATAACCTGTGCCAACTTTTGTGAAGATACATTGTCAAATGTGAAAGTTTTTCATACAAGAACTTGACTCCGATCGTTCAGTTTGTATGGCAGCTATATGTTATAGTGGTCCGATGTCGGCAGTTCCGAAAAATGAACAGCTTCTTGAAGAGAAAATGACGTTTGCAAAATTTCAGAACGATATCTTAAAAACTGAGGGACTACTTCGGATATATACAGACTGACGGACATGGCTAAATCGACTCAGCTGAACGTACTGATTTATATACATACATACATACATATATGTATATGTATATACTTTAAGGGGTCTCCGACGCTTCTTTCTGGGTGTTACAAACTTCGTGGCAAACTTAATGCCCCTGTTTAGGGTATAAAAAGCTTGATTAAATTGCCTAAATTGTCATTAACATATGATGTACAAAATAATTCATGTAGGGTCGTTGTCTGTTGCTGGGACCTCAATCGAATTTATTATTTTCCGTTAGCTTTTGCGGTATAAACATACATAAATATGTTTGTATATGTGTACATTATTTCTTTGGTTTAGTTCGTTTTGTGTCTTTGTCTGCGCTAAATAATTAACCATTTATTTTAAAAATAGCATATTATACATATTATATGGTGCATGGTATGTGTTGTTAGGTATACTATAAATTTGTTTTTTATTCTCAGCAAGGGTTTGTTCGGTCTTTCTTTGCGAGGTATGACAATTAAGTAATGAGACTGATTCTATAAAAACCGTATATTTGAAAATTATTCTACAACTGCCAACCCCTTCAAAGTAGTTCCCTTGGGCAGATATACAGCGATTCCAGCGCGTTTTCCATACTTCGTAACATTTCTGGAAGCTTCGACTGGAAGTACCCTCGCGAGTACCCTCGTCACGGCCGCCTGGATGTCCGTAATCGACTCAAAATAGGTTCCTTTGACCACCGATTTTGTTTTAGGAAACAAAAAAAGTCACAGGGTGACATGTCGTGCGAATAAGGTGGCTGTTGCAACACGGCAATCCCTTTAGAGGCCAAAAACTGGGACACGCTGAGGGCGGTGTGGCACGGCGCGTTGTCGTGATGAAGAATCAGTTACGAGGATGTCTGGGCGCACCTGTTGACTCGTTTTCGCAATCTTTCGAGTACTTGGCAATAGTCGACTTGATTCACAGTTTTCCCCGGTGGAACGAATTCTTTGTGGACGATTCCACGGCTATCAAAAAAGGCAATAACCATCGTTTTCACCTTCGACTTGCTCATGCGAGCTTTTTTGGGGCGGGGGGCGCGCGGAGACAACCATTGTGAGCTTTGGCGTTTGGTTTCCGGATCGTAGAGCACTATCACCATACACTCTTACAATTTTAGCGTACGTTTCCGAATCTCTTTGATTTCGTATTTCCATTTTCGTGACGAGCACTACAAACCCACGTCTACTCAACTTGACGCAGCAGGCGAACTAAACAAGCTAGAGCGATTTGGGACTATATATCAATGAAGAGGGGAGGGATGCCGGAAAAAGAGAAAGGGAATTTCAAGGTCACAGGTTTACCACAAGCGCGGCAATAAAAGCATATCTTAATTTATATTATATTTTTAAGAGAGTCTGAGATACAGAGAGTTGTGTTTCAACAGCAATTTTTATTCAAGACAATGCACTAAAATCTGAAAAAAATGTTAAGATCGGACCACAACAAAGTACATATAGCTGCCATACAAACGAACCGAACAAAATCTATGTATTTCTTGTATAGAAAGTCTTTAAATTTGTAAAGGGTATTCTAGTTTCGGTGCAACCGAAGTGAACGCTTTGTCTTGTAGATGCCTTGTGATCACCAAAAGTTTTATTAGTTAACATATAATACACATGTTGCTTTGCCACGACCCAATTTAGGAGTAATCAATGAAAATCGCAGTCTTTTTTTGCCAGGTCACCACCAAATGTATTGTTTTTTTATTATATTTCATTGCAATGCACTTCATTATAATATAATCAATATAAAATAATTTTTTTTTTTAAACAATTATATATGTAAGTAGGTGTAGCGTGAGTGTTATTAACGTAACCGTATTTCCAGCTAAACTGTGAATAATAATTGCAAAAAATAGGATTATCTGACTCAGTACGATAAGTCACGATTTGTGGATTTCGTAAGCTTTGCTTTAGTATAATTGAAAAATTTAAAAAATAACGTGTTTTCGAATAATTTTTAATTTGCCAGTACCACCGTGACTGATGATACCATTGCAATTACAAATTTTCTCGTGCCAACCAAAATCTGGTTTAAATGGTGGACGTAAAAATGATTGAGTTCACAAAGCATTTCTTTAAGTTCTATAAATGTAGGAAGAAAAGGCTTGAACTCTATAGAAGCCCAGGTTACTAGACGATCATATTTTTTGGTGTGTTTGGGGCAGCAGCAGACCCGAGTCACTATTCAACATGTTTGTAAAATAACGGTCACAAAAATCTCTGTGCCAGAACTTTTAATTTCATTGTTTCAAAACTTAATTTTTTATATCCATTTAATTCCATAATAGAATTAGTAATTACTTCGAAATTATTGCCACCAAGTTCATTAGGGCCAATGCAATTAATTATTTAACACAAAATGAGTGCATGAACCCTGGTTCTACGGTAATACACGGCGACAATCAGTGCCTGAAAGTGTTTTTCCAACATCAAACGGGAAAAAACACACGCGTTCAGACTAAACACGCATTTCAACATTTCAACACCGATACCATTAATTTCTGTGACGTAGAACAACAAAGGCAACGACGCACGAGGAGTACACCTGAATGGCTCCGTGTGTGTATGCGAGCAGTAGGAAGCATCAAAAATAAACGCTTGCACCATTTTGATGCCTTCTCTTCCGACAACAAACACTTCATCGTAATCTAAGAAAATAAATGTTTAGAAATTTAAGTAAATATATTTATTTTGAAAGTCTTAGGTGGGCTCAGGCTCATTAAGTTTCCTGATATTTTTTGTTGTCAAAATAAAGTTATGAGTAACAGATGGACTACCTAAGCTGCTTATTGAATGCATTTCGGGTGCTAAGAGAACGAAACATGGCACCGATTTGGAATTCATGCAGAAAATATTCAAAGTTGTTGGAATAAAATGTGCCAACATTTCCGCTCTGCGCTCTACTAAGCAAACTCACACACGCACAATTCATTGCTTATCGGCTTGCCCCAAAATTCAAAATTATTTACAAACACACGCACAAACTCTACAAGAGTTCGTATTTTGTGTTGTTTTTTTTTTGGTTCCCGCACCCTTAATCCACACAAAAACAAATTAATAAAGTTTCCTCCTGTTTGCACGAATTTATCCCCCAAAAGTATTTCTCCCTGATAAGGCCTAACTTTTTAGCTTGTGTTTCTTTGCCGGTTTGTTTGCCAAATAGATCACGCTGCCGCTTATCCTTTGGGCGAGTTTATTTTGTGTTTTAGGAACTTGTTTTAATAGGCTTCTCTTTGTAGACGCAGCGACTCGGCAATGCCCACTGGCAAGGGTGGCTCGCCTTCATTGTAGGCGAATTGCAAATGCAAATTAGGTTCAACACTTTGTGTAAGTAACTTTGTTTTTGTTGGAATCCTATTAATGAAGGTTGGAAAGAAGCTAAATTGTAAAAAAAATAGAATTTTCGTTTAAGGCTGGGAGTGCTGGCGGTAATTGGAAGCTGCCCAAATACACTTGTTGTTATCCAGAGTTTATCTCAAGGTTTTTTTCTTTGCTGTTGTATCTGCAACACTGCTTTCGGTATTGAAGCAAAGAAGCAGGTCGCCGTAAAGTTTATAACTGATTTGATTTGTGCTGCATTGTGAGTAAATGTCAACATTTGTGGCCCCACCTGCTGTATGCAGCGCCACTGCTCAAATTCATTGGAGTTCCTCTTTGCCGTCGCCTGCAGAGAGTGTGAAAACTGATTTAATTTTATTTTAATATGTCTCTAGGGCCTTAACTATTTATGTGTACATAATTATGCACAGGCACACACATACACTTACACACTAACTCTGTTTTGCAAGTAAATTGCCTGCGAACGTGCGTGAGACGCCAAAACGCCAACATAATTGATGGGTATGTGCATAAGTACAACTATATATTATGTGTATGTATGTATGAATAGTATATGTTTAGTGTATAAGTACATGCAAATGTAGACATGTGTTGTATTATTAAATAAACAAGCTTAGTTAAGTAAGCAAAAACGACGCTAAAAAGCATGGTTACCGTCCTAATTTACAGGTTACCATTTCCATCAGCCTATGCTTGCATGTATAATACTATGTCGGTCTCAGTGTCTCATCTCCGCAGTGTTAAGTGCCAATTGTTGCAAGCAATTTATATAATTAACTGTTTCAGCCCCTCAAAGGTTGTGTGCGTTGTTTTTCACCGTCATGTTCATGGGGCCTTTCGTGTCACGTTGACACGTTAATTAAGTTTTGATACTTAATATTTCAAATACTCACATTTCGGTTAGTTTGTGATTCTCTTTCGCTTCACGTCGCCGCGCTGACGCCTGTCGTCCTATTATTAGAAATGGTTATTTACCATAGTGTGTTTAGTACATGAACCTTTCATTGGAAAGGGTTTTGCATTTTTTGTTGACGAACCCATATTTCTGGTCAGTTAAGCACACAAATACCTGTGGGGGATCTCTGTACTTTTTCTTTGAATTCCATTCGCTCTCACACGCACCCACACAAGCTTATTTATTTAACCTAGAATAGCAGAAATCTAATTAAATGCACATTTGCGCATTGTTGCGGTTTCTTTTGCGGTGGCTTTCTGCCTTGGCCGTGATATTTCGGTGCGGATTTATAATAACGCATGGATTAAAATATCAGTTTCTGGCATTTGGTGTCTTTTGTTGGCTAGAAGCTAAATTGAGCATTGATAAATCGGTAATTCATGCGAATCTTGAGTCTGTCAACCATTGGTCTTGCTAAGAACATTTAAAAAATTGATTGTTGCCTATTAATAGTACCTTCTTCATTGTTCTTCGTGTATTTTTTCGGGGAAAATAATATGGTTATCCATCAAAATTTCTAACGAAGACGGAATAGCTGGCAGATATTTTTGGAGACACTACAGTATTCAAATTTGTAATGCCAGTACATTTTTTTTAAATATAATATACAATTCTATTCAAATTCTTAAATTTAAAAAGATAAAGATATCGAAAAAGCAAGAAGAGCATTTATCTGCGAATCTTTTTCTGAAGGAGAATTGCACAAAGGGACAGACAAATTATTTATTCTCAAAAGTTTTGAAGTGAAGTTGTGAAAAGACCGTTTCCATTGCTATTAAACTAATTGGCTGTGAGAAATAGTTTATAATTGCATACTTACATATGTATATAATCGAACCTGCGCACAAACATAAAGACATACAATTTTCGAAAATTGCTTGGAAATCAATTCAAGGCTCTTGAATTATTTATTTGAAAAGCACTTCGGTGCACTTCGGATCATCGAACAATTAAGGAGCAGTAAATTGTTTCAAACAATTACGTAATGGTAAGACAACCTGTTTACGTCAATCGAAAGAGACGTCTGTATGCATAGACCTCAGTTAATACCGTTAGGGTATCATGCGCCAAAGTAAATGGCAAACGTAGCCGCTGTTCTAGAGTCTACTTGTTTAAAATGTTTTAAATTTTTTTTGTTTAAGTGACGCTTTAAGATTTTTTAGCTGAAGGGTCTACTGGGAACAGCACTTCAATTATTGATTAAATTTCACATATTTTATTGGCAATGGAAAACAGAAGAGTTATTTTCAATTTGTTTCTCTTTTGCAGACAATTTCATTACAACAACGTAATTTCAAGCAGAAAATTGTCGCTTTGCTGAAACGTTTCAAAGCCTCCGAGGAGTTGGAGGGCGAGGTGAGCCGTGGCACCGCAGCTCTTCGTGGCGAACGCGATTTGGACGCACTCTTCCAGGAGCTCGAATCGCTGTCATGCTGCGAGGGCGACGATTCTGGTCCCGACATGGACAGCCTGTCCATTGGGTCGACACCAAAACCTTCGCTGCGCCCATTCTTCACCAATTCGCGGATAATGCTGCACGACAATAGCGCCGGTGGTGGTAAGTTGTTAAATACTGGAATGTGAATTGCAATCAACTAATTCGTTATGGTAAATGGATGAACTATTGTATCTAATTGAGGATGTGTATTTCTTTGATATAGGAACATATACATATATATACATATTTAGTTCGAAATTTATTATTTAAAATATGTATACTCTGATTTTAAATTATTTGAAGTAATTCTGAAGTAATTTTAATTTATACTTAGATCCTTTAGTTCACATTCATCATTCATTTTTCGTAGGTCACTTCTGATTTTGTAATTTTGTTTTGAAGTCGGCGTTAGAGTGGTTTACGGCTTTCATTATCATAGAAACACTCATATACATAGCTCTAAAATATAAAAATATTGAAACTAATATCTTTGTAATATTTATGTACCTATACATTTCATACGTAACAGTTTTTAGTTTGTAAACATTAATCAGACCATTTTTCACTCGACCACAATTGTTCCATTAAGCATATCAAGTGTCTTTGGAAATTGTCAAAAGTCATTAATTTTGTTTTAATTACTTAAGAAGGCTTGACTGCCTCCCCGCAGACTCACTTGTTTGCTTGCAAGTTTTTCTACTCATATGTATGTACAACAACTAGGCGCTTGGCTAAGCATCAGCTCGCCGCAGGGGTCCGACAGACGTTGTTGAATGTCTTGTATGTGTAAATCTTGACGAAATCTCTTCAAGATTAAATGTTTTGCTCAGTTTTCATTAAGAAATGTCAAAATTTACTAATTTTAAAAGAGCTCTTAACAATTCACACAATAATATGAAGAAAAAAATCCTCCAAAAATATTAAAATTCTTCGATTTACACATGTCGGGAAATTTGTCAGTATTATTCCCTTATTATAAGCCTTGACCTAATTGAAATACCACAACAATAAAAAAATAAAAAGGCGACAATCATTCACTTCCTACTCAAGCCGGTCACCACCGATCAATCTTTCGATAGCCTTCTTATTTTTCTCCTAATGCAAAGCTGTTGACGAATTTATAAATAAGTTAAACGAAAAGTGGACCATGCTGCTTGGTTCAACTGTAAACGACTTAGTTTGGGCGACAACTTTATTCCGCTCACCACTACAGCAACAAAATGTCGCCAAGCGACCTCTACCCGGTCAGGGTTGATTGCTTTTGCTACTGGCGGGCAAGTGCCGTACAAGGGCATGGAAATGATGAAGGTTGCCGTGGCGCAAGATGAAGGACCAAACAGCTTCGTCCTTATTCCAATGCAGAAAATTACAATGCCCGACAAATGGCAGAATTGAACAAGGATGAAATTAGCAAGGCCGGATGGCACAACATGTGCATATGTATGTAGCGGCACACGTATGTACGAAGCGCAAAGCGAATTCGGTTTTCTAACGCAGAACTAATAGTAAAAGTAAAATAGGAAGAAGAAGAGTACCATTTCGATGGCTGCGCTTTATTGAATTGTACACTTTGCAGTGAGACCTCAACATTATTTCGTCATTACATCTTTTCACATACAAAATTTCAATTTTTTAAAAATCAATCAAAATTCGTTTTTTTATTTTCACCAATTTCCTTCAAAAATAGAAATATGTACTATAAGGCAATTGAGGTCGAGTCAGTTGGGCTGAAAAAAAACATTGTTGGTTGTGGAGCCTTCTCAGTAAAATAAGAGTATCTCTAATAATTTCTAACTTTCCCGTTAATTTTATCTAACGCGCCGACAAATTAGTGTTTAAGTGGGCAGCTGTGCTGTAAATCGTCGCCTAAAATACAAAACAACGCACTGAGAAAGAATTCGAAAATGAGTTTTTTGTGGCTTATGATTCACTACATCATATTACACATACACAAATATATATATATAAAATTAACCAAAACTCTATTTTATATTGGGTTTTCCGTTTCCTGTAACTTTTTGAAAAGTCATGTTATGTGGTTTTGCATTTTAGGTGACGAAATAAAATAGTTTAACAGAATTATATTTCCGTTTTATGAGTACGTAGTACATTTCATTCATAATTCCTTATTTAAATTTAATTTTTTTCGCATCTTTTCATTATTCTGACTTGTTGCATTTTGCTAATTAGAGACTAATGTGTCTAAGAGTAATTCTGTACAATATACAAATATTTTGATTAGAGTGCAGTAATAGTAACGATTTCTAACTTCTACGATTTATGTTAGTAAGATAGAGTAAATTACATAATTTAACATTAATTAATTATTGTTTTAGCATTTGAGCTATAAACTACTAGCGTAACAGTAATGTGAATCGAAAAGTACAATAGCGATTAGTTAGTATCGTGGTATCGTGGTTTGCAGCATCCTATCACATATTTCATCATTTTGCATTAATACTAGCATAAACTCATACACACATCCGTACATTTATCCAGCTAACTTTGATGAGCATTACTTCTTAAGTATTCATAATTTATACTTATACATTGAAACATACAGTATGTATAGTACATTGATATTTGGCGTAATTGACAATGATTATTAATTGACTTAATTACTTATGTATTTGTTTGGATCGAATGAAATTGCATGGCTTGAACGATTTCTTTTGCAGGCAACTTTGAACGCAGATCATCGGATAAAAGCGACCAATTGACCAATTCGTCATTCAATTATGATAATACTAGACAAAAATGCATTCATTTAACAAACAATAACAATAATTCGGCAACAACACCAGGTCTGTGTAAATTCTCTCTACCAAAAACCATAAACAACTAAAACATTAATCAACATTATAAAAAAAAAATTAAATACAAAATACAAAAATTAATTAATTCTTTAATTACTCTGTATCTATCCACTTGATTTCTTTTGCAATATAAACTATTTAATTTCTTAAAGTACCCCCGCTCCATAACTCACCTTTCGCGCCTTCCGTTTAACACTCTTCTTTATGCTTCCTTTTTCGTTTGCTGATATAAAGATAAAGAGAATAAGACTTTTTTCTTTTTTTTTTTTTGATTACGTCTAAAAAATTGGTTTCCTATTTGTTATCTCATCCTCTGGGTTCTTAAATTTTGGTTTCTTTTGTTTTTATTTTTGTAAGTTTACACTCAACATAAGAAACACAGCCCTTTACACCTAATGAATATGCGTTCATCCCACCTATTTACTTTCGAAATTATTAATCCACACGAAATTAAATGAATGTTCGCCCTTTGTTAGAATCCTATCACTTTTATCTGTTGAATTCTGTTTCATTTGCTACGTACGAGTAATTTGGCGCGTAAATGCTGGTGATGGACTGCGAGCGACAAAATTTTCGGTGAAATGTGCCATAAGCCAAAATTAGTTAACGAGTTAGTGAGTTCGTGAAAAACATTTAGCGGAAATACGCTTTTCCAATAAGTTTCCCTAGAAAGGAAATCTGCGCGTGTGCAGAAAATACGAAACTTGGAATCAGGAGTCAGGAAGTGTCCTCCCTACGTTAAAATATACATATGTACAGATTTGGAGCTTCTAAAGGCTCATCGAAGGCTTGAGAAATTACAAAATCCATGGCTTATTGGCTCGTCATTTTCCAGTGAAGTTTTGAAAATTCAAATAATATTTTTTGTCGCTCTCCATTATCAGCAATGTAATTCTTGGTTAGATTTATTGTATTCATAATAAAAAATTGTATTATTCTACTTTATAAATTTATTATTTTCCTTGTGAGTAGAACTTAGTGCTTGCTGTCATGTTACTAACTCCTATATTTAAAAGTATATTCGTTTATTGTCGTACTTATTAACTGTTATTTATGAGTAAGTTTTACAGTCTTCCTTACATAATTATTTAATATGAGGATATATGTATGTAGATCAGGGATTAGATACGGGAAAAGTAACCCAACAAATACTTTTAAGTAATAAAGGGTCCTATTTTATGAGTTCTCATTTCCAATAGGAACTGCCAGCTGTGTATTTTTGTTACAAAATTGAAAAATATTATGTAATAGTAATTTGGCTCTTCAATAATTTTCTGTTATTCCATAATTGATTTTGTAATTCGAACTTTCTGTTCCATTACCAATACGATTTGAAGGGCTTCTTCAGCTATAACCACAATAAAAGGTATAATTTTCGGAGTTCGGATTATGAAGGAGGATTGTGGTAAAAAAAAATCAAACTAAATTCAGCAGTCGGCAAAGACCAGCTGCTGCCATTATTAATGGTAATTTTGGTACACGATTGCCTAGCGTCTAGTATCGCCCTAGTCGTCATTTATGAGAGAAAGTTTTATTAAGAAAAGAAATATTTTTGTAATTTCATTACAATGCCCAAAAATGGGCCAATATACTCCCGGTCTTGTCAAAAATCATATTTTATAGAGTCGAAGTTTCAGTACTTCCTTAAAATAAATTATTATTTTATAGTCTGGTTAGCATGTTATCGCCTAGAAGAATTTATGCTGCAAGTATTTCCTCTCACATTTCGTAATTTTGTCCGCAAAAACTGTAAAAAAGAAAGTTAATTTTAAGTTAGTTATATAAATATGTAACCCCTTTTTAAATATTAATCACACTAGAACTATTATGTAAGTGGGCACTACCCTTATTTGGATGCCTCGTTATATTTCAGAGGTTCGTGTTACATCCTTATTCTCTTAAATTCTTTTTTCCCTAGTCATTAATTGCAAAACAATGTAAACACAGTTCCTTGTATACTAAATACTATGTATGCCTTAATTTTGTTATTCTCAGATCGTCCGACCGACTACCGGAACGACAGCTCTGGCAATGAGGGCAACGCTTTCAATACCGATGGCCAGAACTCCGATCCACAGAACAGTCCGCCACGCAGCGACAAGGACTACATGCGTTTGCAGTTATTGCAACAACAACAACAACAGCAGTTGACTCCAGTGAGCGGTGGCGGTAACAGCGGCAGTGCTTTCACTTTCAGCGAGAAACGTTCGCGGCTGTTCCGGACATCGAGCAACACACCAAGTGGCGCTGGCAGCGGCAGTGGCGGCGGTGGTGCCGTTGGCATGGGCATGGGTAAGAAAAAGCAGACGCTTAGCTTAACAGCTGAGCCGCGTTCAGTATTAGAGACATGTCTGTCGCCGACAAATGTCGAACCGCGAAAACTGTTGCTCGATCAATTGAGCCGAATATTCGCCAGTGAGGACACAAATCTTCCCGATGTGGTCACAATAATCAGCCCCCCTGAGGCGCTAAGTGGCAGTGCACTAATACCCAAACTGACAACGCTGTTGGCAAACTCCTTCAAGCCAGCTTTTGTACCGCAAAATACGGCGGAAGTAAAGGCGGTGCTGCAGGCGCTAATGGGCAAGATACAAAAATAGTAAGTCGCAAGGTTGTGTGCTTTCGATTTAGGTTTTAATTTTGTCCGCTCTTGCTTTTAGCTGCAACTCGAATGCGAAGCCACCGAATACGGTGAAAATATTGCTGTTGGGTGGCGATTGGTTACAGGGCGCAGCCTTGCGGCATTACGTCGAGCTGATGGGTGTGCGTCCACCGGACTGGCTGAATCATTTGCGGTTCTACATTGTGCCGATCGGCAGCGGTAGCACAATAGCGCGTTATCTCAGCCAGGTGGATTTGACATATGGTGCCATGTTTGGTTCGGACAATTGGTATCAATTGTGCGAGCGCGTAGCGGCGACTGCGGCAGCGGTTAGTGCCGTAACGACGGTGAATGCCTCGGCGTTATCAACGACGCTCGGCGACTCGGTCACGGCGAATAAATCCGACATTGTGGAGATGGTGCAACGCATACAGCGTTATCTACACGCCGCCGGACCATGCACTCAGATTCCCATTGGTGAGGCTATGGTCAATTACAAGGACGAGGATTCACGTCAAATATTCGTGCCATTCGTTAGTGTGAGTATCAGCAAACTTATTTATATGCAATTATTATTAATTAACAAACTGTTATTATGTACAGGATGTGCGCATTGGTTACTTGGAGGGTCCACAAGTCTCACTCGATCTCGAAGAGAATGCCACGCAAGCTGGCGGCAATACTGGCGCGCAACAGTCGCTGCATATGTCCAGCGCCATACCCATTGGCAACAGTAATGCCACGAATTTAACTGGCGCCGGTGGCGGCGCTGGAGGCAACAACGCTCCATCTGGTTCGCCACCCCAGAGCGGCAGGATCTCACCTCCTCAGCAAACGCCACCCACGTCGGCGAACGCGCTCCGTGATCGTGGAGGCGATTCGATTAACACACCCACAGCGCAGTCGAACGCCGCTTCCGAGTCGGTGGAGCTGCAAGTGGATTATTGGCCCATTATCCGACCGGGAGATTACACGTCAAAGGAAAAGAGTATCACACGTGGCGGCGACCAGGGTGGCAAGAGTAGCATTAAGAGCACATTTAGAAATCTACAGGTTTGGCGGCTACCTCAGAACGCCCAATTAGGCGAAATGTCCCATGGAATGACAGTGAATTTCGCGACCAAAGAAAAGAAACAAAAACAAAGTAAGTGACCTGGTGATGCGCGCTCTTTTTCTGTTACTAATTTCGTTGTATTTCTAGTTATGCGTCTTGGCAAGAAAAAGGAAAAAGACCGTGATCTCGAAAAGGAGCAGTGTGTCGAAGGTGTGGCGCGTTTGATTTGCTCCCCCAAACCGTCGCACCCAGTACCGTTAAGAGGTGAGTAAGGACCTTAAATAGCTGTATTGAAAAATATTAAAATTTTTGAATTCGATTTTTATTTGTGATGCTTTGTTTTATTAACTTCTTATTTGCATGCATAAACTTTGCGTGTTTTCTTGTATAAATAGTCAAATGAGTGAATGCATAATTAATGTATAATTGATGTATTTGCAGTTTTCATCGACGGCACAGAATGGACTGGTGTGAAATTCTTCCAGTTGTCTTCGCAATGGCAAACACACGTAAAGAATTTTCCAATTGCTCTCATTGGTTGTACGCCAATGTCTTGTTCTGAGATATCCTAGTCATTTTAAAAACAATATTTAAACCGATAAAATCTAAAAAAAAAAATATTTAATAATCAATGTAACAATTCTACTTATATAATAGCAGATGAATATGCATATAAACATGTAATATCTCCGTTGGTTATCATATTGTATGTAGTACCACTGCTACTTAGTTCAATAACTTAAAAATATTATATTATATATGTTTGGAAATAGACTTACACACACACATCTAACACACATCCACATTCAAAAGGCCCTCGCAATTGCGTTCAAAGTCTCTATTGCTTTTGCGACAAAATATGATTTTTCGAAAAGACACTTATGAAATTCGAAGGCAAACCCGCCCGCATCTTTTGTTTAATTAAGTCCAATAACTTATACAATACCTTTAACGACAATTTGTGGCATCAATATGGTTGCTCCAACCCTTTTGTTTGTCCACACTGCTATATAAAGATACACATCCATATATATTTTTTATTTTTAATCCATGTAAACGCGTTAAGAAACATATACATATATACATTTATTTTTTATTTTGTTTAAATGCCAATTTGAGTTTTGAGCTGAATGTAAAAATAAACAGAAGAATATTTAATATTAAAAACGCTTACTTATATAACTCGTATGTACCGATGTACAATTTAAAGGAAACTAAGTGAATTGCGAAACTAAACCATGCTTGCTAACCGTAGAAGTAGTTCGACATAACATATACATACATACATACAAATATACAAATAGAACAATGGTAGCTACGCCGACAATGTGTTAAATGCAATATGAAACTTGAATATCGAGATACAAGTATGGCATACAATTTATAGCTTCCTACTACCACCAGCCATATTGTAATACTAAATAATACTAAATGTTAAACACAAATACAGTACATATACAATTTATCAGAATTATTGAAGTACAGTTTAAACTCATAAGTGAAACGTAAATTAACATTAAAATGCCACCGTGTTCAGTGCACTGCGGTGACTGAACTCCAACGAATTTCCATCAATAAAACACCTGTATCCGAATATTCCTTATTAAATATTAGATATTAAATAAACAAAATACAAATCGAACATGTTATGAAACGAGATAGCATAAAGTACATAACTGTTGAAAATTCTACATAGAAGGCCGAACTTTTTGAACTCATATAGTGTGTTATGCTAAAGAAAAATATGAAAGAACTCAAAAAACCGTTCAGAAGTTGTTTAAGCTCCAGTTGTGTTACTCATTTTATATAAATTAATTCTTTTTTCTTAAAATTGAATCATCCACAATTGAATCGAGCTGGCTTTCAAAAACAGCGTTTAGAAACTGGCACGAGTAATTATTCAATATTTAGAAACCTTAATAAAAATTAGTTTTCATACATTTTAATAGAGGGAGGTTTCCTTTCTCTTTGTTTGTAAAAATATCAACACACATCACAAACTAACATCCCACATCTGTTAACTGTGTCTAATATAAGCGTTCTTCCTTAAAAAATAGCCCAGACAGCTAATGTACATTTTTTTCTATTTTTTCGAATTTATTTTTATATATTTTTTTAACTGTTTAATATCGTCATATTTTATAAAGAGACTGCAGAAACTAAACTCACTCGTTAATTTAGTTTTTTAATCAATTTGAGTTTACGGTTTGCAAAAACAAAAATAAAAGTATCACACGCCACACTCGAAGTTTAAATCACTCGATTGACTGGCTGTAGATTAAGGAACAGCAGTAACGAATTGGCATGCATGAATGTGGATTCCTTAATTGAAAGAACTCTTATAAATTGTAAAGAAACTCTAATTGTTGTGATCTAAAGTAAAAAAAAAATGTAATATAAGAACGTCAATATTTGTAGAGATGTCTATGTAGTTATCTCAAGTGCGATATGTAATATAAGTATATTTAGTGAAATGTTTATCCATAGCATTATTTGTTCCAAATACTGAAAACAGTACTGCTGGTGCGCATCGTAATTTGTTTGTTGTGCTCCAAATTATGCGGTTGGACCTTGAACTTGTGGTTGGAAATTTATTAGGTATTTAATTAATCTGTCTTCATATACAAAATTTTTAAATTACTATATATACTCGTACATATGTACTCCATGCATGTACGTACGCCCATATGTATATGGCAGTTGCTCTCGTTCCATAAGTTCTGTGAATGTTTATTAGAGTGCATACATAAAACTTTGCATATATATTTAAAAATTATAATTATAAAATATATACATACTATACTATATATACCTAATATATACATATATATATATATATATACCTTAAACTGTAAAACATTAATATCACTTATTTAAAACATTAAACATTTAAATTAGAAGAGACGAAATCGTAAGCGTTTCGTCAGTGAGAAAGAAAGGTGCGAGCAAGAAATATGCAATATATGAGAAAGTGATGATTTACAGAGTGAAAAGAGAAATTCAAATAAAACAACATAAAATTTAGTGTATAAGCATTTTTAATATAGTAATGAAATAATGAATAAACAAAAGATAAGACTTGAAATAATACATACAAATATAATTTCAATGTGTTCAGCGCTTAATTTTGATTTCGCCTAAATACAATACATTTAATTTTGAATTTGTTTTTATTTGTTTGGGTTTGTATGAAATCGCGCATTCATTAAATTGTGCAACGCCAGCGCGTGGGGCAGGTGGTTTTGAATTGGCAAGTGATCAAGTATGTGTTGCAGCATCATTATTAGCATTGCATTGCCAGCGTGTCTTCGCTTGAATAGCTGCAATAGGCAGAAATAAAAATAAAAGCCTCAAGACGTCAACCATGACATTATAAGCGACATATGCTAAATTAATGTACGCATTCATGCCACAAATGGGAGTCCATTGTTAATTGAAAGAAAGGTTGTTTCACATCTGTATATGAAAGGGGTTACAGAGACATACATAGTATTAACGTCGGTTTAGCCTTTTATTTTGAGTGCTTAAATACTGGACTTCGGTTTCAATTCTGATCGCAGCGAATGTCAAATTGCTGATAGTTTTTCCAACCTGAAAATACTTCCTCTGAAATCGAGTAAAAAATTTTACAAGTCGCATTGGCTTCAACCTAAATCAGATTTAAGCGCCGATTCATTACAAATGTTTGCATATAAATATATAAATATTATTTGCTTCAGCTGTCTTGTCTATAGGTTTATTTCTCTTTTGAATAAACAAAAAATTACATATCGTCTCTGTGCAAACAAATAATATTATGAGTGTACTGTAACGGCGAAATGCGGACAAGGGTGTGTTGATAAAATAAATTTATTTCTAAATAATTTTGTATCGAAAATTGCAGTCTAACGAAATTCCGAATTATTAACCCTGAAAATTGTGCAATAATGATTTATCTTCACAAATAAGTATAATTAACTTTTCGCACTAAATAAATTATGTGCATGTACCAAGAAATGCTTAAAAAGTTCATTTTATTAAAAGTACGAATATATGTATATTTTAAGTGAAAGTTATAATATTGTGATTGACTGAATTTCGTGGGAATTAATTGTAGCAAAATAAACTACATATACATACATAATATAAGTACATACATATATTGCAATATTTAACTGAATGTTTTTATTCTTATACGTAGTGAAGTGCTGATAAGCCTTTTTGGAAATGCGTAAAGTTATAAAATGTAATAAAGTTGAAAAGCTGTAAAACTTTAATAGTTACTAAGTGTGTTTATTGACAAAAACAAGAAATAATAATAAAAATAAATAATTAAATAAATACATACATATATCAATATTTAAGAGTTCCAAATTAAATCCGTGTTTTAATGCTGCAATAAGTTTGCAATTTGTGTTTATATTCTTTTCAGATTGGTTACATTTTGTTTTTTTTTTTGTTTTTTGAAAATAACATGGCAGTTTGTAGAAATTTAATCTAAATATTCCAGAGTATAACCGGAGCAACGGCTAAGGTTTGGCACTCCTTCCTTTTCTCGAATAGATAAATAAATTTTCTTGCGGCAACATGTTTACAATAATGGCACGTTCTCTTAAACCTAAATCACCGCCAATACCACCAGGTGGCAGCAGAAAATCACAATCGGGATAACCTTTCGGCTGTTCGAACTCTATAAGGTTGGCGTTACTGTCGCTTAGAGCGCTCATGGACCACACCGCCAGATTTTTCGCTTTTCCGTGACGCGCCAAGACAAAGAACTGAAATTTTCAAAAATATATACAATTTAAATGAGGTCGCAAATATAGTATGTGCAGTAACAATTTAACAAACCTCATTTTTATCGTTTATCAAGTACCCGATGATGAGTGCCCAATGAGCTTTATGCCCGTATTTTAGGCAAGGCGAATGGTTGTAGTCAGGATCGTATCTATATATATATTTGTTAAAGCATGTGTTAAGGAAAACTTTATTTTGCTGATCTTTTGTCAATATAGAAATAATGAAATAAATATAATTGTAGTGATGACGGTTAAGCACATTTTACTTTATTTAATTATATGATTACATACTAAGTTTTAAACATTTGCTTTAGCCTACTCTCATGGGTGGTGATACCAATATTACGCCGTCTCCTCGCACAAAAAGCATTGGAATTGTTCGTTTTGTGGTTTTATATACTTCTTCATAAGTTTCTTCATCGATTTCTACAGTAGTTACTGTTTCTTCAGCGTCGCCTAACACCATGTTCAAATGTTGATCAAACGCCTGCAAAATACAAGATAGTTGTTATATTGAAATATAGTTTTCAATTGCAAAGCCGAACACTATGCTCATTTACATTTCCAGATCATCTGGCTTTTTACAATAATTGATTTAAACGAAGATGCTACATTTTATTTATAATTTAAATTGTTTAATTATAAATATTGCTTCTCTTGTGCATTTGGTGAATTTTGATGCTTGATTCCAAACTTCACGCAATCGGTTGCGGCACTTAGCTCATGTGCGCAATTTGGGAATATTTATATTGGTGACTACACTTTTTATTTCTACTTACATGAAGACGTCCTCGTAGTTCGCGTTCATTTCGCATCTTTACGTACACTTTTTCATCCAAGCTCAGTCTAATCAAGTCGAGCGGCTCCTTGACCGGCAACACCTGAATCTGATGGGCGAATCAAGAAGGTAAGTGGCATGTGAAGTGAAATAAACTTTAATGACTTACTTGCTCTTCTTCGGTTGCCATTTTATAAATGTTACTTTTTAAGAATTAAAGTATTATAGATTAAATTCGAACTAAATAAAATGTAAGCACACCAAATAAAGCAACTTAAGAAACGCGCAAACGTCAAATCAGGAATAAATTATATATAAATTTATCTATGCGTCAAATTTTCTTTTGGAATGTCAACGGAACTGTCAAAAGCTGTCACAAATCAGCTGTTTAATAAAAGCTGATCGCTCAAATGCCTCGGATAAATTTATTTAGCGAAAATATTCCGGTATCAACTAAGGATATTTCGCAGTTCTATTTTACCAAAACACATTTGAACGATCAATATGTTAAATATGTATATATATACATTTGTTTATTTTTTTGAAAGAGGTCAGTAATCCGTACGCGCACGACACATCGTTTATACTCGAACACGTTCCACATTGTGAATGTTTATATTTTAAGACTCTTACGTAAAGGATACGGTACAAAAATGCAAGCACCCGCCTGCAATGCTGATCTGACCTTGACACAGTCAAGTGGGCCTTGGTGTAATTCGCAATGCGCTACCGCCCTCGTTTGGTGTTCATTGGCCGATGTATTATTCGTCGTGGTTTTTGTTGTTGTTATCACTTCGGCTGTAGAATTATTTGCCGATTTTAGAGTATCACAAATAAGTTGAAATAAATTTTGTGCACTAAACATTTCGCCATTGTTTGTATAGTGAAGATTCCTAGCAATCTGTAAAAGTTCGCTAGGGTTTGGTGCGCCATTCAAAAGCATGCTCAACGCGGTTAGACCACAGGTGGGCCCTTCTTGTAGAATAGTGGTCACTTTGTGGAGCTGACAATGTTGCGGAGCACTGTCCTCACATACCCGTGCCAGAAAACACGCTTTTTGTAACTCGGGATATTCCAGTGCCCAGATACATGTTGGCAGTTGTTGTTGTTTGGACGGCGGCAGATATTTCTTGGCAATGTTTGGCGGATGTAGAGTTGGTGGCGGTGGCGTGGCAGGCAAGGTTTGCGACATTAGGCTTTTCTATTTTCTAGTGATTATATAATAGCGATGACCTTACACACAAACATAAACGCGCAGTTGTGTATTTATGCACCGTATTTTTAGCACTACCTCATATTTATTCGTTCACGCTCTAGCGGTTACTCACTTTTCCCACGGCCTACATTCGTGTCGGATCAATCAGAGAACGTCCATATCAACACGCAAGCAAAACGATTTTTGTTCAATTATTTCTGTGTGAGAATTTCGTAAATATTTACGAATTTAGGGTGAAAGAAATGTAAAAAATGCAGGGCGCCACCTGTGACGTGGAACAAATAACACAAAACGTAACGGAGCGAATTGTAACGCGAATGCAATTGAAAACGTTTCATCTAATTTAAATTTCAAAACATTTTATTTATGTTTATAAAAAAATACAAAACTTATAAACAATAAATTATTTGGTTACTAAATTTTAATTATAAAACTATTTAGCTATTCTGCAATTAAACTTATTACTAATTTCTTTTTCTTCTAGAGGAGGGCGATTTTCTCTTCGAGCTCCGCCATAAATTCATTATATGAGTCTTAAGTGTGGTGTTCTCGCTGGGCCGTGGTGTAGTGTTGGGAAGTAAAAGTTCGCTGGAGCGCGAGCTATGGGATTCCACAGAGAAAACCTCTAGTGAAGGCGTTTGGTCAGGAATCACGGGTAGGCTTTCGTTTTTTTGACTTTCCGCTGCTTTTGCTGATAAGAATTCGAGAATTTTTCGCGTGTGCCTTGGAAAGTATTCTTCATTTTGATTCACTGGCGATGTTTTGATGTAATTATCTTGGCTCGAAGGAATATTTTTTAAGACATTTTTGCACTCTCCTTTGCCTAGTATCTTCCAGGCTACAAAATGATAAAACCCGCAGTTAGATATTTGCATACTCATGTAAATCTGTTTAGAATGTATACGAAAATGTAGTACATAATGAATCGGTGAGCTTGAAGGTCAGTCTGTTAAGTGTAGTATCAAGTGAAAGCTCAGTCAATGAAATGACACATTTACACAAATAAAACAGTTAACATTTTTGGCTTCAGAACTCTCTGATTCAATTAACCTATTGACTCCATAAAATCGATATTGTTTTTTCAACACAGTACTCACTGTTTAAATTGTTTCGACAAATAGCGTGATCCAGATGGCATTGGTTGATTATGGTGTAATTAACACCATTCCGTGAGACACATATGGGATCATAGTCTGTAGTACAATTCAAGACACATCTTCGGCATTTGCCCTCGTTAACCACAACCCAAGCTGTTGAATGAATATAAAAAACAAACTCTTTAAATTAGTTTCGTTATTTTTGAGTTGATCTCGTACAATTTTAATTATACTTATTAAATATATTTTCCAGTTTCGCCCGGAATTGTCCCTTGTTACTTGTCAATACTCACATTCATTTAAAATGATATTTCTTAGCAAAAGCTCGCATATATTGTCAAACTTATGCAGCGAGTTCTGCGATGAACTCCCACAAACTGGACCAGCGCCAAATTTACAGACCGACACACGATCGTTCACCACTGGCAAGATGCGTATATTGTGTGGCGTTGCGTCCAAGGACGACTGTTCGCTATGCCGCGCCCCAAAAGGCTGGTTGTACTGCAACATGCTTCTCATTTGTCCTCCATGTGAGCTGAAAACATCCTCATTCATATAGTTGGTGTTTTCGATGTTTGGTGTCCATATGACATCACTGTTCAAATGCTGCTCGGGTGCGTTCAGTTGGAATGTCACAGTCGCACTGCCCACCGTGCTGCGCTTGCTAATCGCATTTTTGTGTGTTTCGGAACTCGCGTAGTCTTCTGCGCACACGCCCTCCGAGAAAATTTTCCAGTCTGTAAAAAGGATTAACGGATTTTAGTCTTCAGTAACTGAAGGTCGGCATACTTAGTATTTATTTTGTGTGTGTGTACGTGTGTGTCTTTCATACCTTTGTTAAATCTTACGTTCTCTGCATTTACAAGACATTCGTTGATAAATGTCGCCTTGACGCCAAAGAGTTCAGCGCAGACCGGGTTAAATACTTTGGGGCATGGTATGGACTTGCCCATGTTCCCTTCTCTAACATCTTGTCCGTGTTTTATTTTTTCCATTTTAGTAAAGGACTTTCCTTTAGATGCTTTAAACGGAGTAGCTTCGGTGGTTGGAGCTGGCAAAGCAGGGGTTGGACTTTGCAGCAGCTTGACACAAGCATCATCGGTGGTCAGTTGCCAATCTGAAATATGGAAAACATTTCGAAATTTTGACCAGAGATTCTCGAACTTGAACTTTTCAAGGGCTTGGTGCTCAACAAAAATGAATAAGCGGTACTAAGTACATAAGAGAAAGCATACTAGTCATACACGGACTTGCGTCCGTTATCCGTCCATGGATTTTGTAACCACTTGTATATAATATATATAGAGGTTGTACAGTTATGCTGCACAATTGCCAAGTTAAACTGTTAAAGACAAATAGGAGCTCACCATTGTCGTTGACGCATACATCGCGCGCCATGTCACAGAGTCCACTAAAGCGCCGAACTTCACCGCTGTTTACATTTCGGGCACAAATCGCCTGCTCGTTGCCTTCGCAAATTATAAGGCCACAATTCGGCCGGCAGAATCCCAACGCAATTTCCCTAAAAACTTTTCGCATAAAATATTAAAAATTAAAAGTACAACAAAAATTGAAATATTTAGACAGCACGAAAAAGGAGGGAAAAAAGAAAAAGTACAGAAGTGACAACAATGCAAGCAATTTCGGAAACTAGTACATTAATCGCGCGACACAGTGGCCCATAAAGTTCGTGGCGCACAGGTGGGTGGAACTCACCAGGCCTCGCATCCCCTGCATCCGCGTGATGGCTCTCTCGGTTGGCTTGCCTCAGCAAACATTCACTGCCAAAGAGCACATAGTCCACACCGTTCGCCGTGGCACAAACGGGCCGCCATCTAGGGTTGTCTTCGTCGCCGCAGTTTGTCAACGCTGTGTCCATCAACAGTGGCGGTGGAGGTGGCGCTTGAAGCGGCGGCTGCTCGCTGGATGTTGAGGCTCTGCTGCCGCTGCTGACCGTGGCCGCACTCATCAGTTGGGTGAGCAGTAGCCAAAAGTGAATTGCGGCGTAGGCGACGCGTGGGCCTGGGGGCACGTGCAGTAAGCCATGCGATGCCAGCATTGTCTCCTCTGGGTATTATGTTGGAGCGCTAAAGCAGTGCTGTAACTGTGTTATGTGCTGTAACAGTATCGAGCGTGTGGCGACAAATATAAAACCGCGTATGGCAGTGGTTAGAATTCACTGGTTTGGCGTTGCACGTCTGTGCTGCGATGGCTTTAGGTTTCGCCTTGACTAATCGTCAGATGCTGCGACCGTAATGGTTTTATATGCACTCCGCAGCCACAATGAGGTAGCCAGCTGTATCGCACGTTCCCAACTGTCGCTTGAACTTTTCATATCAAATTTTCACGTGCTGAGATTGTGCCGCGTCGCACCCCTCCAGCGACCCGAAAGTCACAAACCAGCTGCTATGGCGGGTGCGTGCAATTCTTTTCGGTCTCGCATTTCTGCAGAAGGTGCTCGCGCACAGCCAGCGGCCATTAATTTTCCAAAGTTGTGCTGCTCGCTCGCATGCAATTGCGTGGCCGTGTGCATGCATAGCGCCAACCGCATCGTAAATGCTACTTATGTATTTTGCTGGGTCAGGTGTTGTGGCGATAATTGTGTTGATTCCATATTTTCTTGTCTGCTGCGCACAAATGCGCCATTTCGCATTTCGGTTTGCTTTGGCGTTGTCGCGTTGGTGCTTTATCGCTGCGGTGCTTGGCGGCGATGTTGTCGGTGGCTACGTGATTTTTTTGACATTTTTGCGCCGCAAGATGTTGGCTGGCGCGGTTGACGGCGGGTGCCGTTTAGTGGCGTTATTTATCGCTGAAAATGCTCGCTTGATGTTCCCAATGCATCTTCAGCGAGTTATTCATTCATAAATGCTTATCTGCACCCGATTTGCTCCACTTGATAACTTTGCGGAGAAATTTGCACAAATCGTTTTAACTGCTGCGAACGAATTAGAGCTGCCAAAGTCACTGACATTTGTGTGGCCGAGCGGTTATCAGCTAGTTCCAGAAATGTGCTCCAATATTTATCTTTGCCAGAATAAAACAAAGTTATTTACGCTATTTAAAACTCGTAAACAACTAAAGCGATTTTAACAATCTCTGATTTGTTGAAATGCTTTTTATTATTTTCTTTCATCATAGAAAGATATATAATCCAACAAAGAGTTGAAATTATTAAAATTTACTACGTACGTAAAATTTACACTCAGTGGCTTGAACTTTTAGAGCGCTATCTCCAAGTTCTGGTCATCATAATCGGCCTGTCAGATCAGAAATTGAGCGTCTAGTGAAAAAATTTGAATCCACAGGAACAGTACAAAATGTTCCAGTGCCACTGAGACAAAGAAGTGCTCGTAGAGTCCAGAATATTACTGCTGTCAGCGCATCAATTGAGAAAGATCCCAATCAGACTTGCACACGTCGTTCCCAAGCGTTCGTCATCTCTCTGATGTAGTTGTAGGGAATTTTGTGAAAAGATCGTGGCCTACATCCTTACAAGATCAAATTCAGGCAAAAACTGAAACCGCTTGGTCACCAGAGTCGTCGTATGTTCGTGAATTGGTAATTGAACAACTTAAAATTAATGTTCTGGATTTTCACTGAAAAATCATTTTCAGTGATGAGGCTCATTTCTGGCTGAATGACTTTGTCAATAAGCAAAATATGCGTTGTTGGTCAGCAGCAAACCACACGTACTCCATGAGTCACCATTGCATCCCCAAAACATTACATTTGGTGTGGTCATTGGACCGTACTGCTTCCATCATGATCAATACCGGCACATTACTGTGAATGGGAATCGCTACCGCTCAATGATAACCGAATATTCTTGGCCCTAACAGGATATTTTGATTCTAACAGGACGGCGCCGCAAGTCACACAGCGAATGTCACAATCGATTTATTGAAAACCAAGTATGGTGAACGTGTTATCTCACGAAATGGCCCAGTCAATTGGTCGCCTCGGTCGTGTGATTTGACGCCATTAGACTATTTCCTGTGGGGCTACGGGTCTATGCCAACAAGCAAGCGACGCATTTCTTTCCATTTACTTTGAGCGCCAAGAGCTCTGGCTTCAGTGTTCACATGGTCCATATGAGAATTTGCATATTTATTCATTGATACGGCAACTGAGTCAGTTTCAAGATCGCTTTCAAGACCGCGACTGCGAGCAACCAACGCGCATTGACGGCGCATCTTAAAATTTTGTTTTGGAATCGCTGGATTTGTGCGGCAGTGCTAGGGCTTGAGCAGCCCCAAAAAGTTGTATCCCATAAGTCCAAACTGGTCTGAACACCCGCTTGTAGACAAGAATTTTGTTATATGTGGATATGGCAGAGTTTCAACCCAGTAGCCAATGTATGTTTCTGAATTTTATTTCTAATTCTTCTTTTTTCTTTCTAATATGTGCACACCATCTATTTAAGTCTTGTGTCCAGGGTCATGCCTAGGTCAGTATTAGACAGTTCTGTGATATGGAATTTGCACACTTACTGTTTATGTACAGAGACATAAATATATCTAGTAGTGCTGCATGTGAAATACTAATGTACTGGGTTTAGTTGCGTTTAACTTTATTTGCCTTAGGAAAGCTGTCCATTCAAATATTTTTGTTCTTAAAATGTTCTTGCAGATTCTTTCCAATTGATGTTCAGGTAATATCATTGACCTTCTTGCTGACAAGAACTCAATGACACGCGCAGTATCATAACTGTAGTTCGTTCGCGATACATTTTTGACAATTCTCTATGTCGAGACCATGTAATTTAGAGTGCGCATGTAAAAATATGTACTTTTATTACTTAATTTACCTAGAGCGACATCAATATTTTTTTAAAATGTTTGCAATCTTCCATTGCAGTTTAAGTTTTGCTGAAAAAAAATGCAGTAACTGTAGTGCTGAAATCCCCGGGGGCCCGTAAGATATTGTTACAAAAATATTTTTCCTTTTGGTATACTCCATTTTAATCAAACGGTAACGGCCTTAATTTAGGAGACCGCTATACAATTTTTTTCTTCAAAGGAATTTTCAATAACTCGAGTTATTCTATGCACTTAGTCAATGGTGGAGTGATTTTTTCGAAAGCCAAACTGATGTATCGGTATCTGCTTTGTCTCTTCAATTATGCTGTTACGACGCACAGCAAACAGTTTTTCCATGAGCTTTGAAACTTTTCTAGTTCAAAATGATAGAAATATTTCGTCTTCGTAAACGCGTAAAAATGCTAATTCGCAAACAAAATATTTTTTAATTTTTATAAATTTTATCTACAAAATAAAAAAAAATATTTTTTTTTTTAATTTTATTATAAACATTTCATATTTTGTAATCATTACTTGCAACGTGATATATGTATGTATGTTCATACATATAAATGTGTGAGACTGGATATTATCAAATGAAATCCATTCCAACGAAATCACGATATGCTTTTGTATCGCATTCCGCCTAAAGCAAACTCAAATCGGATAGTTCGAAAGGTTAAATGGGTTTTCAATTAAAACTTAATTAAGTAATTTCAGCTTAAGGGATATTTGATGAAGTCTGGGTGAAGGCGGTGCAACTACAATTTGGTTCATACGAGGGCTGCTATATATATTTCTGGCCCTAATAATGCAAATAGGGATATTTATCAACGAAAATGGTTTTATTGCTTTTCAAAATATGCTCCATCAAGATTTATACACTTTTTCATGCGCTCAAACCAATTTTCGAAGCACTTTTTCCACTCCGATTGAGACACCTCCAAAACATGGTTTTTGAATGCTTCAACAGCATCTTCTGGCGACGAAAATCGTTGACCACGCATTATTTTCTTGATGTGTGGGAATAAAAAGAAGTCATTGGGTGCCAAGTCAGGGCTGTACAGCGGATGACCCATCAATTCGACGTTTTGGCCGGTCAAAAAGGCGCTGGTTTGAGCCGATGTGTGAGAGCTCGCATTGTCATGGTGCACAATGATTCGTCTTCTCTTGTTCGTTTTTCGAATTTCTCCGAAGACTTCAGGCAAAAAAATGGTGATGTACCACTCAGAATTGACCGTCCTACGTTGCTCAATCGGAACAGTCGCCACATGACCAGTTTTGCCGAAGAAACAGGCGACCATTTGCTTCGAAGTGCTTCTTCCACGAACAACTTTCGTTGGATTTGGCTCGTCTTGGAAGACCTACACGGTCGATTACTGTTTTGTTTCGGGCTCATACGCATAGATCCATGATTCGTCACCTGAGACGATCTTATAAACGTCTTTTGAAGCACCGCGACCGTATTTTTTCAGCATTTCTTTACACCAATCCACACGAACCTTTTTTTGAGCGATTGTCAAATTGTGCGGGATCCAACGAGAACAAACCTTTTTTACGGCCAGGTGTTCATGCAATATCGAATTTATGCGGGTGGGAGAAATGCATAGGCATGCTTCTATCCGAAGGTATGTTACATGACGGTCTTGCATTATCCGTTCACGTACGGCATCGATGTTTTCTGGCACAACGGCTGTTTTTGGACGACCTTCACGGAATTCGTCTTTGAGCGAGCGTCGGCCACGATTGAATTCGTTGTAACAGTTTTTCACAGTGCTATAGGATGGTGCTTCATAGCTATACAAAGATTTTAGTTCATCGATACACTCTTGTCGTGAGAATCCACGTCGAAAGTTGTGAAAAATGATCGCACGAAAATGTTCACGAGTTAATTCCATTTTTTGGCCGAGATGAATTTTTTAATCCCTGTAAATAAAACAATTCACGATTAAATGACAAAACGTTCTGAGTGATGTTACGCTAAAAAATGTCAAACTTTCCAATGGAAATGTCAGATTGCACCTGCACACTGAGTGTTGCCTAGGCCAGAAATATATATAGCAGCCCTCGTATTATTTTTCATGTGTTAAGACGTAGTCTCGCCGATCATTGGTCACATAGATAAAGCAGCAAAGGCTCTTCATCGACCATTGAATAATTTTTGTCAACTCAATGGCTTCTGAGACAGAAAGGAAACTTAAAACTAAGTTAAACTTTTCAGCTAGAAATGACATAAGCACATACTACAACCTTCTCACGGGCAGAGCGGACTCAAAGAACGGACTAGCCGATGGTATCATAAATTGACTCAGACTACATTATTCCTAGATAATAAGCTATATATTTGATATTTGCTAAGTCTCACTAATCTCCAAGACGTAGAATTTCCGGTTGTTCCACAATATTTCTCACTTTAATCTAAAAGGGCTTAAGCTTGTTTATACCAAGCATTTTAAATCCAGGTATTCATTTCCAACCAACAGCAACTGCGCTTGTTTAGAATATTGCTACAAATCTTTCTGATTTCATGACTAACCGTTAAAAGTTGAGTAACTGTAGTTGCACGTCACTATCTACCAATGAATTATATAACTTTTCCTCTGAAAATATATGATTGTTTGTGTCGCATAACGGTTTATCGATTGAAACAATAAAAGTTTGAATAGTTTGCTTTACTTCTTTCTCCATGTGCCCACTTGCCAACTTTTGATCGATCTCCTCTAAGCGGATGGAGACCATGGAATCGCTCACGTTGACACTCAGCAACTTCGAACTTTCCCTTGTTTTAAACAATAATAATTTTGAAAAGATAAAATGAGCGATAAACATTGAAGAGATTATAAAAACAAAAATGAAAATATAAATAAATAAGCGACGGCGAATCACGTTCTCCGCCATTCACATTTTATTATGGATTTGTTGTGTGTGATTTGCAGTCATTGCTGCGAAAGTTTTGTGTTTTACTTGAACGCTGACGACATATTTATGACATATTTATTTTGTTTTAACTTGTTTCTTGTTTTTATTTCAGCTGAAAGTGCATGCCAATGCCAGCAATTGAAGCGGGTTTGGCTTTTCGTCTTTCTGGCAGTTAAAACTTATATAACCGGGGAGAGGACTGAGAGGAGTGACTCTGCGCGTAGTTAAGGTTTCATAATATTTAACACTAATATTCTCAGTACCATTCAAAGCTAGGTGTGCAGCCGGTAACAAAATCCTGTCCTCATCTTGCGGCTACAGTGCGTATACGCAACGTTTGGTTAGCGAAAAACATAGCGTCTTGAAGTAAAATTTGAACGCTATATTCTGACATCGAACGGCCAAGCCTTTGTCTGGGGTGCAATCTTTTGCATTTCAGTAAAAAAGAAAACTATGAACGCTTTCACCTAGAAGAAAATAGGCGTTTGTTTTGACAGCGGAGCTTTTTTCAACCAATCACCAGATTTTTATTTTCTCAGAATTTTTCTTCATGCAACAATTTAACAACAACAACAACAGTAGAGTGTAGACGCTCTCTTCGTAGGACAACTTTTGTAATTTGTATACAAGCACTCATATTTCATTATGCTGTTGCCTCTCGTTGTCTTCGCGTCTTCTCGCCTGCTCTGCCACTTCGTTGTGTTGTGAAAAATTGCATTAGGAAGCAAATGTGTCTAACTTTTGCATTTGCTGGCTGTTATTGCCGACGACATTGTTGTTGATGCGAATGTACCGAGCAACGCAATGACGCTGGTCATTTAATAATAATCATCGCAGCATTGTTGTTGCAGCCGTTGCGCCACGTCGCGCTGTTGTCGAGCCAAGAGCTGTTGCTCACTTTGCTGATGACATTCACTTAAGCGCAAAACAAAATGTTGAATGCAGCAAACTATTTCCGTCGTCGCATCACTGCTCTTTTGCAGCTGCAAACTTTCCGCTGTCACATTGCCCGAACATTCGCGTTTGTCTCGCCACCTCCCCGCCTCCCCATCTTCGTTCGCGCACTTATTCCATTCGAAGAAGCTTGAACCCGGCACGAAAGTCCTGCGTAGCCAGGGCGCGGCGCTGGAAAAGTTGGACACTGGCGTTTTCATTTTATTCTATAATCATTTCGCTTCGCTCGAAGACGACTCATAAATTCTGCCAAACTATAAGTGACATCGCCTGGGTCCTCCCGCGCGGCATCGCCGTTGGCGTGGGCGGACGGGTGGCTACTGCAGCTGCCGTGGAATGCAATGTTGGCGGAAGTGCGCGCATGTGGCTCAGCTGCTGCAACAACAACAACTGGCAGTTAGCTTCTGGAAGGACAACAACAACGCGTTGGCTCGCTTATGCCGCAAAAGTGCAGCGAGTGGCGAATGGCGAGTGACGGGCGGCGTGCAGCGAGTAGGTGACGTGGGGTTAAATAAACTAATTAAGACAAGTTTGCCGTTATGCGCCATTACTGTTGCACCAGGATGTGTGTGTTCAACACCGTTGTTGGGAGTGTTCGCGGGCGACTGTGCATATTAATCTGCGTGGTGTTGGGGGTGTCCTCGCTGTAATGTACCTTGTAAAAATCAAAATTCCTCTTTTTTCGAAGCGGAAGACGGACAGTTTCGCAGTGTTTCAGTGGATGGCCACTTCGCTCGAATTTCATTGAACACTTTTTACCGTTATGCCATGAAAATCTATTAAAACACTATTACTTTGCTTTCATTGAATTACAATATGCCATTTTTTACTGAAGAGTTTATACTGACATTTGCTTTTAATGGACCGTACAACCGAGTCACTCACCGCAGCATCAAAAACTTTACCCATTTTGACGAGGTTGACAGTTAAAAAGTGGCACGACATAAAATTGTAGCGAAGCTAATGTGAGGGATTGTTCGAATTCGACAAAATTTAAAGTATCAGAAATTTAATTTAGATATAGGGGAAGCCATATATCCAAATGTTCCGTTACAGATGGCTGCGATATGGCTCAATGCATAAATTGGAGAATGGGAACACTTTCAAGAAAAGCTTCAAGCCATGAAAGTTATTCGATCGTAACATATTCCTCTCTTGCCATGGCTTGAAAGCCAGGCATAATGCATAAAAAATAGTGGCAATTATTCACATTTGGTCCAGACCTTTTCCTAGTTCTCTTTTCAGTTTTGTGATCCATTTCTATCTTCCGAACTTTTTTAAAGAAAAACACAGAAACTTTAAATTTAATTCTGAATGTTTATTATCATTTGAAAGATCATTCTTAGATATTTATGTTTTGAAGATTATCTTTTTGAAATGTTGTCCGTGGCTACGCCTCAAATGGTCCATCCGTTAAGTTCAATTTTCAATGTCTTCTTTCGCTAGTTTCGTCTGGTCACTGGCGAATATTGGGCCGTGATGTTTTGCCCCGAGGCTTGAATCGAAGCGGGATTGTCAGCATAGACATAAGGCTGTACATATCTTCACAGGAAAAAATCGAAGCGTTGTGATATCACAAGATGCGTTGGGGGAGTCGCCTGACCAATGTCGAGTACGAAGCGCAAAATGATAATTCGAATTGATGATTGCTCACGATAAAATGTCTCTCAATAAATCCATTGATTAATGCGGGCATCAAATGGTCGGTAATCATCGCGCGATAACGGTCGTCATTGCGGTTATGTTCTCATCGGCATCATTTTTGAAAAATGATGGATTTCATTAAACGGATCTTCTGAAACTTTTCAAGAGCCCATAGAACAAAGCGATGTCGCTTGAGAAGTCTAGCGCCTTTAGTTCTTGCGCAAGTTGTATTTTGAAGCTTTAAATTTAAGAAAGTAAAAATACCTCTGCTTTGATACCCGTTATTACGGCTTGTCATAACAAAATCGATTGGGTCATTACAAGAATTGCTGCTCTAATAATGATTTGTTTTAATTAAAAAAAAAAGCATGAAAAGGGCCTTAAAGCACTCTTCAATAATTACTGAAGAACTGCGGTTGTGGTAAACGTTTTGACGCCTTAAAGCTAATTGGAAATTCCAATTTTTGTGGCCGACTAATGAGCTGCATTATTTGAAGTAGCAGCCTGGCAATAACGGCAGCTGTCTCGCGTGCAACGCAAAATTGCCTCGCATTATGCAACATATTAATGTGCTTTAATTAAGTTGTACATCAACAAAGGCACTCGAGCGCACGTAGAAACGTCCATGTGTGTGTAGCTGTTTATAAATAGGTGTGTGTGTGCGTGTGTGTAGAGAACACGGCGACAATACATCGCTGATTGCTAGTAAAAACAAAAAAGCCGCTACATTTTATTACCACGGTGTTGCATGCAACGGTAGCTAATAAATGCACGCAGGCATGAGCACACATGCACACATACACACATAGAGTGTAGGTATAGGGGCCTATCCTGAAGGGCGGAATTAACCAACGCAAAGGCTTACTGTTGCTATCACTGCAATATCATTCCAAAAACACATGGAAAATAAAACCAGAACGGGTAAAACCATAACGGGTTCCGAAAATTTGCTGAAAATTCGCTTTAAAAAAGGTAAAAAAATAGTGTTTAGGAAACAGTGGACACTTTCGGAAAAACGTCAAGGATTGATAAAGATGTGAAAAGCGGCAGTATTGAATTGAGCTGGTTGAGTTTGGTGCAGTGAGTTTTCCTGCGGGGTACGCAACTTACAATTGCAACATCATATGAGCAGAGTAGTTCAGGTTTACCTGATGTTTCGGTGAATGTTGGATGGTGGTGAAAAATGGCGCTTTCGCACGCTGCGCCGGAATTTTGCTTGAATTTCAGCAAATTCCGCATTACTCCTTGCGGTTGATTTGATTAGTATCCATTTGTCAGCATTTGATGCACGTGTACACATTCCCAAGAGTATCTATGGTACGCGAGCACACGTGAGCGCCGCGTAAAGACTCATTGGATGTCCTAGTCATAGTGACCATCAGCAGGAGGATGACGGGAATTTGTTTATGATAATATATGGATTTGGGTCGCAGTTATCAGGTAACCAAAAGTCAATGATTTTCTTGTGTAGTCAAGGCTGGTGTTGTTGCAAGTATGAATTGTGATGAAATACTTTGCACCTGAAGAGCTCATAGCTCGTATTATAAACGAAAAACTTAAAGTTTATAATATCTATAAAATGTGCATTAGCATCAAGGAACTATCCATACATACATATATACGTGGAGAAATTCATAGTGCGCCCTTTTTATGCATCCTTGGTCAGATGATCTACACCTGCTTTATTTGGATTTTTGGGGTTTTGCTTTGGAGGTTAATGATCAAAAACATATCCATATTAGGTGCTCAATTTAGCTGGAGTTAAAAATAAGGTTTCATCTGAATGCTAAACTGATTGGCTTACTTGGCTTCAGACCTGGAAAATCAACAATGACCGAGACTATTCACCGAATACGCTCAAATCTTGGAAAAGACTCGTGAAAGCAGAATGGACACACACCACCTCTTCGTCGATTTCAAAGTGCTTTTCACAGCACGAAAAGAATCCCCCAAAACTGTGTAAACTGCCGTTAGGCAATATCAAAAGCTCAGTCAGGATCGGGAAACACCTCTCCGAGCCGTTTGATATCAAACGAGGTTTCAGACAAGGCGATTCCCTATCGTGCGACTTCTTCAATCTACTCCTAGAGAAAATAGTTCGAGCTACAGAGCTGAATAGAGGTGGTTAATCTTCTACAAAAGTGTACAATTGCTGGCGTATGCCGATAGCATCGATATCATTGGCTTTAACAACCGCGCCGTTAGTACTGCTTTTTCCAGACTGGATACAGAAGTGAAGAAAATGGGTCTGGTAGTGAACGAGAGCAAGACCTATCATCAAACAAACAGTCGTCACGACTTGGCTCTTGGGGAAGACAGTCATAACTTCGATTTTTCGTCTATCTCGATAATTTCGTCTATCTTGGAACCAGTATTAACACAACAATGTCAGCCACGAAATCCAACGCAGAATAACTCTTGCCAACAGGTGCTACTTCGGACTGAGTAGCCATTGAGAAGTAAAGTCCTTTTCCGACAAACCGAATTTTACAAGTCAGTCATCATCCTCGTCCTGCTATAAAGTGCAAAGGCATGGACGGTGACAACATCTGATGAGTCGATGTTACGAGTTTTCGAAAGATTTATGGTCCTTTGAGCGTTGGCAATGGCGAATACCGCAGTCGATGGAACGATGAACTGTATGAGATATACGACGACATTGACATAGTTCAGCGAATTAAGAGACAACGGCTACTTTGGATAGATTATGTAGTCCGAATGAATGAAAACACTCCAACTCTGAAAAAAATCGACGCAGTATCCGCCGGGAGCAGCAGGGTAAGAAAAAGACCTCCACTTCGTTGGAAAGACCAGGTGAAGAAGGACCTGGCTACTTGGTATCTCGAATTGGCGTCAAACAGTGAAAAGGACGACTGGCGCGTTGTTGTAAACTCAGCTATAACGCGTAAACGGGGTCTACGCCAATAAAGAAAGAATAAGAAGAATAGAAGGCGATACAATGAACTTCGGTTGCCTACATTCATTTGGGGTTTAACTGAATCACAGGCTCTTCTAGGTGCCACTTTTGTACGAAAACTAAAGAAGACAAGTAGAAAATACCACACATCATTTTAATTCCCCTCCATTTTCTATGACTTTCTATCCATCTTGGCGCCAAGAGACCGGTGAGTTTAAAGGGCGATAACAAAAGAATTGTAACATTAACAGCAGCTTCAGGGAGCTTTTGTTGCACGTCGTCGATGCCATTAAGGTTTTGTTGATGAGCAGGAAAATGAAAATGGTTATTGAAAAATTTTCACAATGCACTCAACCTGCGTTTAATTGAAATTTGCTCTCCTTTGACTGCAATCTCACCGTGTGTGTGTGTGTACATGTGTGTGCGTATACTTGACTTGCCTATAGCTCTGCGCTAGCTCTTGCTGTTTCTTTTAGACTTTCCATTTAATACTTCTTGCACTTACTTCTCCCTCCACCGCCCACCGCACTCACCGATATTTATGCTTTATTGCATATTTGCCAACAATAACGAACAATGGCTGCATTGGGCGACGGGGAAGCGGTTATGTGTGTGTGTGAAAAATGTAGACAATTTCATCCTTTCGTCCTGTGTTCTTAAACCGCATTGCCTGCGGCGTCAGAGAATGTGCTGGCAAAGGATTCACCGGGGGCAGCGAATCAACAGTATCAGTTCGACCGTAAAACATGAAAATTTTCTTATTTATAACCTCTCAAGCGTTCTGCTGTAGCGAAATAACAACAAAAAGAAGCAGCCGAGCGAGAGATATCGAAACTCGCAGAAACACTACAAAATACACACGACACACATACTTATATATATATTTGTATATATGTATGTTGTACACATGTACATAAGAAATGAGTGATTAAGGCGAGGCAAAAATGGTGTAAAAGATGAATTGGATTAAGTTTGTGGGGAAACCGCCCACACATGTGCATTTGTATGCTTTTGTGAATGTGTTATAAATCCAGGTGATGTTAATAATGGCTCAGAGAGTGGAAGTATTACCAATAATAGATCAAGGGGTCTCCTCAGGGACAAGCGCTGTATGCGTTGCTTTATGCAATTACCACAAGGAGCACTTTGATTGCTGGCAGCGGACGAATGAAGTGGACGAAGAAAAAGTGAGCAGAGATTGCAAACTACTCGAGGCGGCAGTAAGTACGACGAAAGATCTGAGCCATTGAAATTTCTTTAACTTTTTTAAATGCTTTTGTTAATAACTTTATTCTTTAAACTTTATTACTACTTTATTTGCGATTCGGAGAGCTGACTTTTGTGTATCCACTGACAAGAGTTTGTTCTCCTAGATCCTATGGGGTCTAACGCAATCCAATTAATGAATATGTGCGGGCGATAAAAGCACTTTGCTAATACCCGACTGAATTAATCGCTTGCTATATACACATTTACATACATGCAACATATGCACATGTGTGTCTCTAATCCGAGTGCAATCAGGAACCAATGAAAGGGATTTCTTTCATCTTTCAGCAGCCAGCATGAGTAGAAATAACTGATTTCCATCAGTAATACAAACCACTAAGCAATCAACAGCCCACCCGCCTGCCAATTACCATTAAGTGTTGCTGTGGCTTGCGTATGTGTCGGTGTCTGGGATGCCACTGTGGTAAAACTTCTGCTACAAAAAATACTTAGTAAAAACTGTGTAGACGAATTGGAGGCTTATTCTACTCAATAGATATTTAAAGTTTAGACCCTTAAGAACATATCCCTCCAAAGGATTTTTAAAAATTAAAATTATTTTAAGAGCTACAGTTACTTTAGTGACGCAGTACCTAGCCCGGTTCGGCCGTATCGAATTTTTTAAACGCGTTTTTCTCGAAACTACTTTTTTCCACACGGTACCGGCATTATCTCAAGTTCTATACAACCGATTTACTGAACCGAATCTTCTTTATATAATCCTTTGTCGTTCCTACCAGCATCGTGTCAAAATTTTTGTTTTTAATATTTTAAAAAATTCAGGAATTTCAAAAAAAAGCGTAAAAAATGATTTTTATTTTCAGGCAGTCGCCATTTTTCAAAAAAATTTACTGATTAAGAATTTCTTTTGATTTTTTTTTCAGACCACTAGGAGAGTCAGGATCAATGTCAACAGGATGCGCCATTTTTTTTACACCTGTCTCTCCCCCCTCTAATTCATATTAATATTTTTTTTGTAAAATTTTTTTTCTGTATTCTTAAGATATCAATAAAAACACCATAAAAAATGGATAGTAAAAATATTTTTGTTTTTTGTTTTTAAATAAAATTCAAAAAACTGCCCAAAATTTTATTTCTAGACTAGAATACCCCCTTAAGCTTAACTCAAATCGTACGCTGATAGTGGCACGCTAAACTTATCGAAGATCCGAAGAACTGAAATTTTTTATTGAAAGTTTCTCCACTGTGGCAACACCGGTTGCTGATCTAATTCCGTTAACTGCAATTGATTTAGTCGATGTGTACTTTAATTCTCTCCAATTTCTGTTGGTTGCCTCGGCTGGCAGCACAGCTGCTTAAACACTTTTCATTCGAAATTTTGGTAATCATACACTTAATTTCCAAAGCACTAGGCAAATGTTTGGGGAGTTTGTGCACTGAAGCTCGTTTTGAAAGCTAAACATTTGGAATTATACTGCAACCTTTTTATTGCTTTAAAACCGCTTTAAATTTTTTGAATCTTCATGTTTAAGATTTGTAAAAAACTACTAAAGCAAACGTTCTTCTGCCCGATTTGTGGCATTTAAAATATTCGCAGATGTTAATTCGATCCTTTAAATTTTTCACAGACAATTCATGTGGTACCCAAAGATCGAGCTTCCTTTTGTAACCTGGCTTTCTTAAATGGTTCAAAACCGTTTGATGATGATGAATATTTATTTTTTGTGGTCGTAACGATAAAAATCTTTCCATGTCTTTAAAAACACTCTTCAAAGCCTCTTCCTTATTTTACAGCTCTTTGTTAAGAGTTGAAAGATGGTCTCTGCCTCAGAGTTATTCAGACTCAAATTAAGATATAAGATTAATATGTAATATAATTATTAACTGTATAGAAGAGAGCGAGTTCTCTCACTTGAAAAAGAGTTGCGACTGAAAGTTAAATTTTTTCCCGAAAAATATTTATTCACAACTAGAGTGAAAAAATTGTGTATGTTTGCATGTATATGGCGTAAATGTCAAAGATGATTATAAAAACAGCAACAACAAAGCACACTCGTGCATGATGCTCGCACAACGCCTCGATGACAGCAGGAAATCACTGTTGTCCAACCACTCGTTTGCCGCGCAATAAAAATACATGGGAATTTGTGAATGCCCATAAATGTGTGTATGTGTGTGTGTGATATCTGAGGGCAAGCACACACTCTCCAAATGTTATTGAAGCGTGCTTCTTTGCTCAACTTTTTATCTGCGTCCATTTATGTGCGAGCCGCCGCTGCTGCGTAGCCTCCCACTCTCGCAGCGCCTCGGCCGCCCACAGATCCCACGTATGAACTCGTAAGCGGCTGATAGGCGCCTGGGGATTTGGCAAATCGTCCACCATGGAATTAGTGTGCTGCTGTTGCTTATGTGGTTGGGAGTGTTGCAGCGAATTAAAGCCAAATTAACTAAACTTCAATATACTGAGCTATCTGCGCGCTACCAGGCACCACTTAGGCCGCAATTACCATCGCCACGCACAAACACATGAAACACAAGATATATAATATACATATGTACATATATTTAGGTCTCTTACTTATAGTAATCCAGTCGCAGCCTCAAAAGAAGCTGGAAATATGACTGAAATTGTTCCGACTGAGATGAAATACGAGGTCAGTACGTCGTTTTAAGGAAATACACGTACTTTGTGAGAGTGAGATTTCCTGGATTGCATATTGAAAACGTCATCGAATTATAGTATAAAATTAAAATATGTTTCTTGTATTTCAAAGTTTTCGAAATATCTCGAATTCAGTGCGTCAAAAGGAGCTCCCTTTTACAGAAATAGAATACAAAACAAATTTGTCCTTAGTCTGGAAATCTTTACCTAATATTCGCCACTATGGTTTTTCTTATCAAATATCAAATCGGCTTGCAGCTGGAGTGTGCTTGCATTAATAGAGAGTGGACTCTTGCTTCTGCTGCATCCATCTAAAGTGTCACTGAATTCCTGCAGGGATTGCCGTGTCATTGTTGCCAACTCAGCACATTGCATTCCGAATCGTCTCAATGTTGCATTGTCCTGCGGGATAAATTGCTCCATATTTGCACATGCTTATGCAGGACGCCGCTTGGGGTACTTGGAAGTACTTCCTTATTGTGCTTCTTCTCAGGGCTTGCCGGGCACGTTGGCCAATTTTGATCGTAACTGGATGTTTTGACCCAATTTATTTACACACTTGTTTATTACCTTCCGTTCAACGCACATTCCCTCCTGCACCACACCAGAGCTATTTGCAACACAACAAAAAAGCAACGATTTGAATCTTTGATTTGCTTTGATTAATTTTCTGTTTACATATTCTAGTCCAATGGGCTTTTCCATTTGTTGTCCAAGTTAGGGCGCGTGCAACCCTCCACACACCCACACACACACTCGTATGCTCTTCGAAACGAGATGAGAAACCCTTTCCTCTCAACTTATATGTGTGCGCTTCCATGTGTGCATGAGTATGTGTGCGGCGTCGGTGGCATTAACTGGGAATATTTCAGTGGCCACTTTCCTATAACTGAAATTCTATTTACTCAAGCAAAACTTTTGCGAAAAGTTATTTCGTAAATGATTTGTGAGCGTTTGTGCGTGTGAGTGTGCATGTGTGTGTGGTGCGTCCTTTTGCCGTGGGCAGCGCTCTTGTGTGCTGAGGACGGAGGGGTTGTGCGATCTGATAAACATTTGTTGATGAAAGCCAAAATTGAAAGCTTATTTGTATTTCATGTTCACATATTTCTGCCTCTATTTAATGGGTAGTCTAATGGAGTGCCTGCATCGAATTCACAAAGCACACGGCCCACTTTGATGGATTCGCACTTGATTTCGAGTCGGCTCGGTGTGCGCGTGCGGTCTTGTTGAATGCGTAGCGAACCGAAATTAATGGCGGCGTTTAGCAAATGTGTAGGCAACTCGAATCAATTGTTACATTTCTCCTGAGTGTTTGCGTAACTCAATGAATTCAAATAATTTAATGGAAATTTCAAACCAATCCATGCCCGTTTAAGAAAAATCAGTTCAATATTTCACACATGGCGGGTCGTCCGCCAGTCACGACACATACTTTGTTCAACTATCAACTCATTTCGGAGAAGCTGTCGATTAATGGCTATTTCCATGAAGGATTTTATATTCATAGTTAAATTAAAAATTAAAAGTTTTGACTATTTAATTTGTATTGCACATCATGTAATTTTCTGGGAATAATCGTTATTTAAATAGGACTAAATCTCTAACGACTCACAGTGCATAGTTCTATTCGAAAGCCGTCATGTTGATTCATTTTTCAATATATATATTTAGTCTTGCCATAAATCCTATGACAAAGTTAACAATGCATGCAGCGAGAAAAAATTACCGTTATATGGTATACTATTGATCGTTTTTGCCAGCATCTATAGGTGTTCGAGAACGTATTCGTAGAAATCTCCTTCGAAAACAGAAAATTATGCCAAAGGAAATTGACATATCAATCAATATCAAGACTTACCACATTCGAGATGATCTCCACGTGAAAGCCTACCGTCGGTCAACTGGTCATTTTCTAGCGCGCCTGAAACAGTGGATTGAACAGAGCGATTTCTTTAGTCTGACGTAGTCAACGACCATGAAGTTATTTTAGGTACAGATGAAAATTTTCACTGTTTAAAAGGTTTTTAATAATCAAAACAACAAAACCTATACAAAAGCTTCAAGCTGATCTCTACTTCCGTAATGGTTTGGTGGGAGTCTCCCAAAAGCATTAAACCTCTTGATTTCTATGATGGAAAGCATTGGAGCTTCCAGCAAAACTCTGCGTCAGCATACAAGACAAAAACCACTCACAAGTAACTTAAAAGCAATATTCACGGATGCCCAGTTTTGAACCCATTGGACTACAGTTTGTGATCAGATTTGGAGAACATCGAATACCACACGGAAATTTGGAGAGTCTCGAAAAAGCAGTTGAAGCAGCGTCGTCAATGCCAATAGATCATCGCTCAGGTTCCGTTCGGTTTATATGTCAGCTGTATGTTAAAGTGATTCGTTGTGAGCAATTTCTAGAGATTCCATTATAGCCTTCGAAATAATTCGAGCTGCTGAGCTTAATCGAGCTGGTACAATCTTTCTATAAAAGTGTACAGCTGCTGGCGTACGCCGATGATATTTATATCATTAGTCTCAACATCTGCGCAGTTAGTTTTACTCTTTTCCTGACTGGATAAGGAAGCGAAGCAAATGGGTCTGGTAGTGAACGAGGGCAAGGCGAAATATCTCCTGGCATCAAACAAACAGTCGTCACACTCGCGATTAGGTCATAACTTCGAAGTCGCAAATAAATTTGTCTATCTTGGAACCAGTTTCAACAGCAATAACAATGTCAGACTCGAATTCCAACGCAGAGTAATTCTTGCCCACAGATGCTACTTCGGACTAAGTGGGCAATTGAGAAGTAAAATTCTATCTCGACGAACAAAAACAAAGCTCTATAAGTAACCCACTATTCCCGTCCTGCTATATGGTGCAGAGGAAAGGACGATAACAACATCTGATTAGTCGATGTTACGAGCTTTCGAGACAAAGCTTCGGCGGAAGATTTATGGTCATTTGCGCATTGACAACGGATTTGATGTAACGATGAGCTGTACGAGTTATAAGACGACATTGACATAGTTAGCGAATTAAGAGACAGCGGCTACGCTGGCTAGATCATGTCGTCGGAATGGACCGCCGGGGGAGAAAGGGGAAAACCGATGTTCCGTTGGAAAGACCAGGTGGAGAAGAACCTGGCTTCGCTTGGAATCTCCAATTGGCGCCAACAGCGGGAAGGAAGAACGATTGGGGCGCTGTTCTAAATTCGGCAATAACCACGTAAACGGTGTCTACGCTAATTAAGAAGAAGACGAAGAAAATTGAATTTTTGCCTTAGATTATAAGACATGTCGAATTTCGTAAAGGTATCTCGTCAAATGAAAAAGCTTTCAAAACGAGGACTTTAGTTTATTCGATCAGTTCGTATGGCACCTATATGTTATAGGGAGGGACTAGGGACTATACATTGACAAATAAACGGAAATAGTTAGCTAAATCGACTCAGCACGTCACGCTGATCTTATATATAGTACATATGTACATTTTGACAATTTCTTTTGGATTTTACAAACCCTGTTCACAGTTTAACAGATGCTCAGGTTGGTAGCGGTGAGAATCTTTCCGGCGTTGAGGAAATAGAAAAGTAAATACAATTCCGAGTATCGAAACATTTGTCATATGCGGATTTAGCTTTACACAAGTAACGGGATAGGTTAATTTTAAAAGAACTTCTCAAAGGCTATTGCATTTTCCTTACACGAGTATGTCAGATAAAACTGTTTAATTGAACAGGAATTTAAGAACAGTAAATGCGAAATTTATTTCAACCGAAAAACTGGCAGCGTGTTTATGCTTTATGTGTAGGCTAGAGGGTGGCTAAATTTCGCCCCACCTCCACTACTGTGGTTCGGTTTTTGTTTGCTAATCCCCGCAGTGTTCGTGGTTAGTGGTGCTGCTGGCGATTACGGAAATGTATTATTTCTTTTCGCGTTTAATCTGATCAAAGCTGCGGAACAAGCGTGAATTTCGCTTTTAGTCATCCGAAACCGAATAAAAACACACACGAAACATTAACGAATAACCGGAAATAAATTTCCAGAAAAAATACCTTGAATATATGACACAGAAAAGTGAACATGCACAAATTCATATTTGCAAATATTAAACACACCAGACCCCGGCAAAAACTGGATATGATTGTTGATTATGGCCATATGCTGATTTTAATAACATTTCAGGTACATAAATGTGCTGTGTGTGTGTGCGTACGCAAATAACGTGTGTTGTATTTAATGTGCGCAGGCAACATATGTGTGCCATGAGTTGGTGCAAGAGTGCGAGCGAACACTGTGCAACAAAGTAGGGAAATTTAGACGTTTAGGGACTGAGAAGGTTTTCTAAAGCTGACAGAAGTGGACTAAGCATGGACCAGATCAGAGGAAGGGACGAAGATTTGATATGATAGATATGAAAAGCCATCGGTGGCTTGCGGTCGGAGGAAATTTATGTCTCGGGACTAACATAAAGCCCAGTCACTGTCAAACAATTATCTAATTACTTATATTTTTCCTGCTTATTACGTTCATTCCTAATTCTTTAAAGGCAGTGTAACTTAGCGATTGACCGTTATTATGCATGCGTTCCTTTTTTTTAACCTAGCAACGGGGTTATTAGTTTTGGTTACTTTGTTTGACGGGTGTATATGAGTAGCTGTCCTCATAGACTTTCTGTCCAATCTCAGTGATTTTAATATATAGAGTTCGAGAAGGCAAGTGTCTAAGCTGGTGAGCGTAAAGATTCTGTTGGAAGATGAACTTTAGTGGTAAACATACTCGTATGCTGTTGCATGGTGTCATTTGAGTGAAAGAAATGCTGGTACCAAACGACAACACATTAGTAAATACGAAATTGCGTGTGTGGATGTGCGAGAAAAAAGCTGACCGGGCAATATTTTCGCGCCATTTAATTTTGGCATTACGATTGCCGTTCATTTCATTTCTTTTCATTTATTTGCGGGTTTGTAGGCCGGCGGGTTGCCACGTAAGGGTGGGTAGTGGTACGTAGGGGTCGCTAGGCCGTTACTTCTCCTGCAGGTTATGGTTATTGTAGCTTTTAATGTGATTTTTCACATCACTCACACACCCCCCCGCGCCAGCGCATAGCTGGGCCATGTTAAATGAAGTGATTTGTGTATATGGAAAAATGTGTATGAGCGAGGCTTTTTTTTTTAGATTCGTACGTAAGTTTCACAGCTGCTTCGGCCGGCTTTAATGGGTCAGCATTTGTTTCTACGCAGTGGCCATTTTTCCTCGAAATGTACGAAATTCACTTCGACGGTCGTGTGGTGAAAAATGATTTGCTTTTTGGTCGTTAAACTTACAAAGTTGCCAATGGCTGGTAATTATCAACAACCCGAGCAAGCCACCGGAAAACTAATACTCCGCCCGTTGCGACACCCCTTACACATGTTTTGGAACGTTCGAAATCGTTCACCAGTGACCGGCCCGCACCAACTACACTACATAATTTCCGCCACAAATTTCCACTGCCACAGTTACTCATACGCCGTGTGGCAGCGTATCGTTGTTGGTGTTGTTGCTGTTGCTGTTGATTTATTTTCACTCTCACTCTAAGGCTTGGACAGCGCCCCTCATCGCCTGGCGCTCCACGGCTTGAATATGCGTAATTTTTCATCGTTGCAATTCACCACAGTGGTGTGCACAGTTGTGGCTTCGCGTGGCGCCGAAAAATTTACAATATTAAAATGAATAAAATAAATAAAATTCCGCAACCGCTGAGTTGCTGCTCTGGTCGACGTAATGCCGCAAAATACACGAATACACCGGTGTCAAAGCCATAAAATTGCTGGCTTCCGCAGGTAAAGGGACCTCCGCCCGGCGCGCCGATGTCGCTCCAACGCAATGCCGTTATTGGCAGCGGGCCAAACTGGTTGGAGTAGCGGCTCCCACCTACGTGCTGGTGCTGGCATGTGCGCGCAGTTGTTGTTGTCTCTCTGTCACTTTGTTGTTGCTGCCTTTATATTTATAGCGCACATTTTAGTTTTTTTTTTGCATGTTTTGTAAACCGTTATAAGTTGTGTGCCACTGGTTGGAGCGCTCATGCAACATCATATAAACAGTTTTTGTAATTGCAATGCAACATTATCGAAAATCCCTTAAATGACGCACAGATGTACAGTTAACGAAATCCCATAATTAGTTAGCTTTGCTAAGCACACCGCAGGCAGGTTGCACACAACACACACACATAATGCATCCGTTCACAGGGGACACATTAATTATGTGTGAACAGGTGTATATATGTGTGTATGTGTGTACTTCGAGGAACACAAGTAAAAGTAAGTTTCTTGCGGAAATTCCAGAAGCCAAGAAATTTAAAATTCAACTTTTTGCAAGCATTTATTTCTGTACAGTTATGTTTGTATGTAGAGTTTTGTAAGTAAAGTTAGTTTTGACAGTTTGGTCATAATTGTTTGTGTTACTCGCATTTCCCAATAAAATTGAAAATAAGTTTTGGCGTGTTTTAAGAGAAAGGAAATATTTCTCTTACCTTATAGTCTTGTTGGCCTTGCTCCTCGCCGAATATATTCTACGATTGTGCAGCGTTTATGACTTCCATTTACATTTTCAACAGTTTGTAGTGCATCCGAGCGCTTCAAAACTTGTGTTCTCATTGCCACCGAATTATGGAATTATGCTCTCACTGGAGTTATGAGATATTATACCTTTTTCTTATAACGGTAATCAAACTTTTTCGTTAGTTTTCTTCCTGATGTATGCGTTTTACTGGAGCCAGGTGGGGTTGTTGTTCTAGACTAGGATACCTAGTCCCCGTTAGAATGGCAAGGATTAGCTAACTCGTCGGCGACGTCATCTAACGGAAGGCACAAGAAACGTGCTGTTTCGACGGGTTCGGACCAAAGCGAGATGGGTGTCAGATCAATGGTGTTGTTGGGGCATGCAAAGAGGTAGCCGGTGTCATGCAGAGACTCATTGCACGCAGAGCATATGTTGGTTATGTCGGGGTCTATTCTGGATTGGTAGGAGTTTAACCTGCTGCAATATCCATAACGAAGCAAGGATCTCTTCTCGCGGCAACTCGAGCTCTTCGTCTGCAATGAGCGGCGGTTTGACTCCGAGTACGTCATTCACAGGAAATGAGTCGGTGAAGGTGTTGATGGCTCCACTGTGAATGGCGGTCAAAGTTTGTTACGTCCGAAGTCTGGTCGACGAGTTGTCTAATATCGTCGACGTAATTGAGAAATGACCTCTTGATGTTCCTAGGAGACGTCAAGCCAGGTAGGATCTAGAAAGCCGGCAGCTTTGCTTTATTGGTAATACCCAAAAGAGTCCTTCAAATGAACTTAAAGCTATCGAATAACATTTTTTTTTTATTCTGAAGTATTTCCGTTATTAAAGGCCACTTTACAATTTTCGACAGCGCCAAGTGCACCTAACCCATTATACTTAGCAATCAGTGTGCACTCATGCTGGACCAGGTGTTTGCGGCACCGATTTTATGAGCGAAATTGTGTCACTGAGCCACGGCTAAAATAGAAATATTAAATAAATTTTATTTAGCAACATAATGCAAGTAAACAAGCAACGGAAAATCACTGAAATCTGGGCACTGCGCGAGCCTACAACGAACCTAACTGTTCGAGATAGCACCGATGCATGCACAAATGTTCGAGGACCTGAAGCGAGTCGGCTTTGTTGGATTAATAAATAGAAATTATTGCACTCTAAGGATACATAAAACAATTGCCAGAAGCGCTGCGTTGAACTATGTGCTGCCGTTTTGCCACTTTCCAGCACATTATTGTGCTGCCAGCGGGTTGCTCTGTTGTGGTAAGGCTGTGGTGTGGCGCTCAATTCGCCACATTTCACTAAACTACTAGGTGCTTACTTTGGAGTGAAATAAATTTTAATTTGCAGCGTTTTTGGCAAGACACCGCAGTGCCACCGCGCGGCATGCCACACACCGCCCTGCCACATTTTTAAAAAGTAATGAGCCACTCTGCTCATTGATTAATATTTATGCACAGGGGTAAAACTTTTCACGCTAATTCTCCACGAACATATGGTTGCACTACTTTCGGCTTGCTGGATTTATGCGCTGCACATACATACATAACATATATAACTCCAAACATCCATATATATATCTGCTGTATGTTACTGGCGTCGCATGTGTGTGTGTGCGTCTGGTGGCATGCGTGAGTGTTTCTTTATTCCTCAGTTGTTGAATTCTATTGAATGTCGCAAGTTCCCTTTGTCTTGCTCTCAATACCCTTGTTGCTTTGTTGCACTGCCATTTATCGTCGCGGCACTCAAGCAGATTCACTCGGTTTGACTTGCCTCTCTGTCGCTCTGTCGCTCGCTAAGTAATTCGACTAAAAGTTTGCTATAAAATAAATTTATAAACACTTTGGGAATTGCATTCAGTGCGATAAAAATGGAATGCTTCTTCTTGTCTTCTTTTATCACTTCTGCACCAAAACTTTGCCCTTTGACAATATAAATTTTCGTTTTAAGCTTGCATTGGCACACATTGAAGCTTGTCTGCTCCACTACACAAGCGGCTTTTATTGAAAATTATGGTGGCACTATGTTTCTTAGTGTTATAGGACCGTTGGCCGTTAATTCTAGATACGTTTAGCACTTAGGAGATAATAATGCATATCAAGGCGGATCATAAATCCATTTGGAAAAGTCCGAGATCAAATTATCATTGCTTGTGCAAACTTCAAAGGCAATTTGGCCAAACAACTCTGAGATATTTGTGTGATCTGAGAGCATTTCCTGTGTTTGTTATAAAAAATGGTTTTATGGAGTCAAACGGAGTCAAAAGAGGTATGGCGTGTGCTCCCATAGTTGTTAAATTCGAAATTGATCGACTTCATGAAAATTTTCTAGATTGTTCGCAAGCAGACGCCCTTGCATATTCTAGGACTTCGCAATACCTTGAAGTTCTCGGTTTTCAGGGCAGTGATTGAATCACTATTAAACCTTGCTCCTTTAATTGATGAAAACCTCACTCTTTACCATTAAAAATATGGTTAATAGACGCCAGACTATGAATTTCCCTAAACCCAATAGTTTTTTTTACTAATTATAATATTGATGGAATAAAATTGCATGCTTCAAATGTTAAAATCCACGCGATTCCATCCTTTTGATCAGATATGTTCACAACTCGTTCCCTAACTGCATTCGGCTAATTACAGAGCGAGCTACTTACATGGGAAGGGGGTCGGGGTTAGCGGCAACCACCTGCTGGGCTTCGCCAGAGATAAACCGAACTCTAATTATAATTTATCCAACATTTCGTTATGTAAATTAACAAGTCCACGTGTTAAAGTGTGTGCTTGTGGTGGCTGAAGACGATATGACTGGATTTGCAAGTGTGTGTACGTGTGTGTGTGAGTAATCGGTGTTTGTGTTTGTGCACATGCGGTTGTTTGTAATTACTTTAAATTGATATAAACACTTATGAAATGAGAAGAAGCTCCGGATGCACGGGATGACCCGAAGCAGCAAGATACGAGAGACGAGTGAGGCGGCAATTTGGACGAGAAAATCAAAATCTGAAGCTAATAACTCAGCTCAGCTACATTGTTTGTGTAATGGCTGTGAAGTTGTCAGTTCATCCATGCAACTAGGTTGACTGCTGCAGCTCCAGCCATCGATGCATACGTATGCTTGTGTTTGTGTGTGAGTGCGCAGCAGTTGTTGTTTGGTTTAAAATTTACTTTCAACTGATTTCTTGGCCTAGCCAACTGCCTGAAGGATAAGGCCTGCGTTTGTGTGTCTATTCCTGCATTTGCACTTCAGAAGTAAGGCGAATTGTTGTTGTTGGCGCATAGTCTATCCTTAAGTCAGTCCGTCTTTATCAAGTTATTCAAAGCATCGCTTGATACTCTTGTCTACACTCCTAGTGCGGTGGCGCTGTTGTTGTTGCTGCTTGTGTTGTTGCTTGTGTTGATGTTGTTTGTTTGTTTTTTGTTGTTTTGCGTGTATTTGTCTGAGTTATATGAAATTATGTTGCTGGTTTTAGGAATTTAATCAAACTAATTAAGTTTTACATATTTCCAAGTTCTGGCGGCGATGCCACCGCCCATAGATAGCCACACACACACAGGCATGCACAAGTGCTTGCTAAAATCTCTATCCGAATTAAATATCATAACCGCATTTTAGACGCTCCCAAGCGCTGCAGTCATGCAAAACGGTTTATCTTTCTGCTCTAGTAATTTACAGTCTCTCTCCTTGAAGCCGCTTACACACAAACGTGTGCGTATGTGCGTGTCTGTAAGTATTTATGTATTTACTTAAGCATGTCTTTCGAATTCCAGTTAACGTTATCGTTGTGGGAAAAGCACGAGTACAAGCTTTTAATTAATGCCTTTCAGTCAAGGCAACCGGCTCACGTTAAAGGTGAACGGGCGTCTTACCGATATCCTTGAAGAACAGTTATTGACGAAGTGTAAATCGTCAAGGAAACTTTCATGCAAATGTTAACGAGCGCCTCCTCAAGACCACCTAAGGGGCTGGCTCATTGGCGCTCAAGAGCAGAACTTCGAAATATTGCGGTCGCTGAGTTGCGGAGGTGCTGCTACACATATGCATGTATGTATGTGTGTGTGTGTTGGCAGTGAGAGCGTAATTATACTCATTAATATTCGATACTGTCAATTAGTTTAATGTGACACAATGTGATAAGACGACTTCTGAGCATGAAAATTTACGCATTTTACTAATTAGTGCGCCTTAAATCGCTTAAAAACTCATGAACTGAGAGTTAACAGTTACTTAGAAGGAGCACTATTGCATTAGCTCACACCAGATTCATACATATAAGGCTGGGGAGTGGAACGTGGAGATATTGACTGGTACACTTTTCATGTCCAAGAAAGTTCCAAATAAAACTAAAAATTCTCATCAGAAGGACTAGTCGCTAATGAACTAGTACGAAGCGCACCGAACTGGAAGTTTGCTTCGCAGCTTGTGATGCCTCGCAAAGCTCTCTCGGTGTGGAGATACATTTGCAGTTTTCTATTTAAGTTGCGTCGGAGGCTGTGGCAGCAATCATGCAACAACTTGAGCATAGTTCCAAGTTGTTTCTACAGAAAATCGGATTACACCCATTTTCGCGCTGTTCAATTATTTAAAACCAATTAAATGTTGGATTGCAGCGGCAGCAAAAGCAGCGTCAACCATCGTCTACTTTCGCTCTGTTCGCCGTCTCCTTATTTTTAGCAGCGCTTATGCAATTCTTGCAATTGCTTATAGCGCAATACAAACAAATAACTTTACTGTTGCGTAACATTTCCATCTTTTATTGAGAATACAACTTACTGCTTGTCTGCTTTTGAAGAGCCATCCATACGCCCCACCTTCCAAATTCTCATCGAATAAACCTGGAATGAGATGAACATGAATATACAGAGCAGTAAGTTCTCTCATGGGTCAACAAAGCATTGGCGAATCTGCGAAAGAGCTATCTAATTACTTTTACCGCCAAGAGTGGCATCCCTGTTGGTACAATTGATGTTGCGATAAATGTGACTGATGTTGTAAAATTGAATTTAAAGGCTGGCTGGCGCTAAAACATTTTTCCATGTGGGTGAAATGAAACATCAAGTAATTGAGTGACTCACCAGTGCTGTCAATACGATTATCAAAGAGATATCACTCACATCTGTCCGCACATTCAATTTTATCTTAAAATATGGTAGACTCAGTGGTTCTTTGAGTTGGTTTTCCAAGCCATAAGTGAAGGAAATATACGCATGTGGGAAAGTGGTGTGGAGAGTACAAACTTGTATTGTTAGGGAAGGGTGAAGTTATTAAAAGTACCTTTTAAGTAATAAATGGCAAGATGTTGCAGATGTGGGTTCGTCCATACTCGTGTCTAAGACAATACATAATCAGAAGTATATTAAACTAAACTTATGAGCGGTTGCTTGAGCATCTAGGGCAACACACTTCGGAGGCCTTCAACTAACGAAGCTATAAGGAGCTGTTCTGGCTTCAGAGGCAATGCCCACCTTGCCCAACCACAACAATTGAAGTCATGCTGGAGCTCACACCGCTTCATATAGTGCATCAAACAGGCAGCGAAACATAACAATTATTGCGGCAAAGGGATATAATGCCGTCTCAATAAATGAAGGGTTCCTCTAAAGGGAGGACACCATTGGCCCTTCGTCCAAGGTACGGCGTTACGAAGAGCGATAACTTTACAGAGAAGGTCAGAATTACTCTCGGCAGTAAGGTGGAATCAAATGACTCGCGCTCGATCTGCTACTGAGGGGCAGTACTATTCAATGATACTCTAAAGGCTCGAAAATACCAGAAGGCACTGGAGCAGGCATTGCAGGGTCGCATAACAAACTATCGAAGAGTCTTTGCTATAAGTCAGTGCGCAGAAATTATATAATATAAAAGCCTTGTGGTATTTTTATTGAATTTTTTTTTATTGAAATTGAAATGGATTTTTGATGACTCATGCCCAGCTCTTGACCGATGCTACGGCTGCTACTATGCCGGTCTCTTTCGACCAATTCAGCGACTTTATCCCAATTTTCGACGACAGGTTTTCCGGAGCGTGGCGCATCTTCGACCACCTCTACACCAGAACGAAAACGTTGTGCGGTGGAAATGGAAACTGTATCGGGTCCATAAACTGCACAAATTTTATTGGCGGCTTGAGATGCATTTTTGCCTTTATCGTAGTAATACTGTAAAATATGTCTTATTTTCTCTTTATTTTGCTCCATGTTTGCGACGCTATAACTCGCGAACGACTTAAAAGAAACGACAATCAATCAAACACGTGTTAGCGTATGAAATGAGCTTACCAAAAAGGTATAGCATGACCCGATGCGACTAATAAAACTAGAACTACGCGCTTTCAGCGCCAACTAGCGAAAATACCGCAAGACTTTTTTGACAACCTAATATATTTAAAGATAGTCAAACGGCTCTAAAGACGATCTCAGCGATTGAGGTTACACCTAACACCACTCCGCGACAGCGTCTAGGATGCTGGGGCCAGAACCATGCATTGCAGTGGGGTTCCACACTTTTAAAAAACAACTCCGTATGGAGGAGAGAGTGGAGAGAGAACAGCATTGGCAGCAGGCCACAGGAATGCGCCTTGCCAAGCTAATTCTGGGAGGATACAACCTTGCGAGGTTTAAGAAAATGATCAACCTCCTCCGAGATAAATTCTGTCACCTTATCACGTTCTATACAGGGCACTTGAAGGTCAGGAAGCCCTTGTCCAACATGTGCATAGTTTCTTGTGCAAAGTGCCAGTTTTCAGACATGGAACGGGGAACTTCAGAAAACCTGATTGCGAATTGCCCGGAAATTTGCAGAAGAAGGCTCAGGTTCCATCTACGTGTATAGATATCACATCACCTCACTCGCGCCCAGCAGGCTCCTGTAATAGTTCAGGATGCTGGCCCCTTTGTGACCATATGTGATATAAGCGAGGGCACAATATACCATAGGTCGCAGTGCGAAGCTTCAATTTTGCTGTCTATAGAAAACTTGACAGTGTTCTGGACTCTATTACATGTGGCACATCTCTTCATACAAACTCTTGAGGTAAGGAGCTTGGGAGATGGGACGAAAGGGCTGTTAAAGTTTTCGAGTTTGAAGTGAAGTCTTAAGTTTGCAACTGCAGTCGCATTAAAATAAGGAACCGCCAAACATTTTTATTTTGATTTTGTTAGCAAAAAGGCGGAAAAACACTGGCAACCGTTTCGTACTTTTCCAAGTACAACAACAACGACAAGATAAGGAGGCGCACATGTGCGTGTCACGCAAGTAATTTTCAATTTATCAAACTGCAACATTTCTGCACTTAAACTCGAATGAATGCATAAATAAATGATTCTTCTGCCGCTGTTTTTGTCGGTGTTGTTGCTGTTGTAATAAACAGTGAAAAACATGTGCAGCGGGAGATTTAAAGGAGCGATAGGGCGCTGTGACTGCGCTGCCCGAGTGGAAATGCAAATTTACAAGTGCTTTGTTGCACGAAGTTTTGCTTTTGCAATTTTGTTTGCTGCCGCACTTGTTGTTGTTGTTCATAAGTTGTTTACGTCTGTTTGTGCGCTGCCATTGCTATTTCCCTGCTTAATGTTGCTGTTATTATTTGTTAAGTATCGCATGCATGTGCATGTGCATGTATGTGTGTATGTGTGTGCGTGTGATGCACATCTGCTTGTGATGGTATTAGTGTGACATCACTTGAAAAATAACAACAATTGTAATGGTGGAAACTTTACTCTTTTGGGGTTGTTGCTGTTGCTGTTGCTGCTGTTTTGTGACGGCACTCCTCGTACTTGTTTCGATTGTTAGTGTTGCGTTGCTGTTGCTGTCGTTGTATGCTGCAGAAACTTTCACTGCTCGCACAGCTCTAAATGCAAATTCGCTTGCAACAAATGGGGGCGCGCTCGGTGAGGCGCAACGCTGCAGAAGTTCCACATTTTAAGGAGGTTAGCGGCGTGCTCATGCAATCATATCCGCAGCGGTGAATGTATTGTTGTGTGTGTGTGAGTGTGGGGCTCTGACATGTTGTGTAAACAGTGTTGCTAGTCACAAGTTACCACATTTAAATGAAAGTGTCAACAAAACATTGCATGAGAAGCAATTTTTTGGCAATAAACACATCATAGATGTTTGTGTGTGTGTGCGTGCATGTTTGTTTATAAATTGCAAGTTGAGTTTGGACTTTTTGCTGCAATAAAGCGGATAAAGTTGCGCTAAGTTTCAACAAGCGACCAATTACAGGCACATCACTTTTTGAGATTAAATTTTTTTTCGATTTTAAGGCTTAGGTTCTGTTCACAACTTTATGCCAACCTTTGAGCTATTTTTTGGTTGAAATAAAACGTTTTTTGAGATATTTTCGAATTTTTCTGATGACCGTTGCAGTCTCTCTCCCGTTCTCTCGAACTTCGGAAAAATGTTTTGCCACCAGTTTCTGGAAGAAAAAATTCTTATAGGACTATGTCTAGATTTGTTGTTAGTTCTGCTTTCTCCAGACTGGATAAGGAAGCGAAGCAAATGAGACTGGTAGTGAACGAGGATAAGACGAAATATCTCCTGTCATCAAACAAACAGTCGTTGCATTAGTGACTTGGGCCTCACGTCACTGTAGACAGTCATAACTTCGAAGTCGTAGATAATTTTGTCTATCTTGGACCAGCATAACAACAACAATAACGTCAGCCTCCAAATTCTTCACAGAATAACTCTTACCAACAGGTGCTATATCGAACTGAGTGGAAAATTGAGAAGTAAAATCGCAACAGAGAAGTAAACTAAACAAGTCACTTATCATCCTCGCCCTTCTATAAGGTATAGCGGCATGAACAATGACAACGGCTGATGAACCGGGTTTACAAGTTTTTGAGAGAAGGGATCTGCTAAAGTTTTATGGTCCTTAAGCATTGGCAACGGCGAACACCGCAGTCGAAGAAACGATGAGCTTTTTGACATTGACATAGTTCAGCGAATTAGGAGACAGCGGTTCAGCTGGCTAGGTTATGTCGTCCGAATGGATGAAAGCACTCCAGCTCTGAAAGCATTTAACTCAGTACCTGGAGAGCGCAACAGAGGAAGAAGAAGACCTCCACTCCGCCGGTAAAACCAGGTGGATAAGGACCTGGCTACTTTTGGAATCTCCAATTGGCGCCAAACTGCGATAAGAAAGATCGATTGGCGCGCATTTGTAAACTCGGCTATAACTCTATAAAAAGATGTTAAGATTTGTTAGCTTGAATTTGAGAACATGTTCATTTTACTTGCCTTCTATAGAAAAGTATTGGCGACTTCAAAGAAAATTAAAAATTCACTATTTTTTGGAATTATGGTCCACGAGTCTGTGTTTTGACCCAGCCAAAAAATCATCATTGCAAATCATATGCCATACCCCAGCAGCGACAAGTTCCTCGTTTGCCACTCCGTCGCTGCTGGTTTGTGATTTTGTTTTATTTTTAATTTCCGCAGTGCAGCCGAAACTCCCGCACACTTTGCTGCCTTTGCAATTCTTGCACTTGCTTTACGCTCCCCACTTCGTTGCGGAAAGCTGACGCCAGTGAAATTTGCAAATAAAGCTTCCACATGCACCCCTCCCTCGTTTTCGGTTGATTTTTTGCACAGCTCTTTATTGGCGCTGGCCTTATTCGACGCCTCTTCCCAGGACCCGGCGAAAATTCCTGCACATTCCTGTGTATGTGTGTAGTAATTAATTTGTGTGAGTGTGTGCGACGGTGTGTTAGTCTGGTTTTACTTGTATGACAACTGGTTTTGTGTGTCAGACTAGGGATATGTGCAACATGTATCATGCAGCCACGCCGCGCCGGTAACAGCACCCTAAGTGGCACTCATACAAGTTTTGTTTTTGTACACACACAAGCTACCTCAAACCACACATACTATGCATACTCATAAAGACACATAGTCAAACATTCACTTGCCGCATAAGCGCAAAGTTTGAAGGATCTACAGAAAGGGCCGGAAGGGCTGTGCGGCAGTGGCAGCGCATACGTGCGACTAAGTAACGCCACACACTTCCATAATAATATTCAAAATTCACTAATGAGCGACGAATAGGATGCTCAGAGCCCTAGCCGCCGGGTCTGCAAAGGTGCATGCAACGCTACCATGCAGTCTCGCCTCGGCCGCCGTTGTTGCCGCTCCACACTGGCGCTTGCAGCTCCACACCTCTGCCGCAACCGCTGCAGGTGTGTGTGGCACTCATGCGGCGCAGGGAAACACGCCACATACCTACACACACGCCGACATGCATATATTTGCCGGTAGATCTGTGGCAGCAACAAACTAATTGTGCAATTATTTTTGCATAAAGTGGTATAAACACGGCAGAAGAGCCACTACGCGCTCACTCACATGACAGAGAGTAGCTTGACTTATGCCAGTGCAGAGCATACACTCATACATACACACACACATGGACATAGTCACACAAAGAGCACGCATGTACATCAATATTTGCTGCCACTTGCGCTTCCGCTGCCACCGTGTGGATGGCTGAGTGAGAGGGTGAGGGCAACAGTTTGCACTGTGACTAATTTTCCTATGGTGAACGTTGAGTGCTTTATGCCGCTTGATGGACGGATGCAAGCGAACCGAAATACACTCTTCGTACCTTGCCACAATCCATATTTGCATTTATTCATTTATTCCTTGTGACTGAAATCACTCATTTCGTGTTTGAATTGCAGTGCGGGACTCTTCTAAAAAGAGAATTAGAACCTATGACAATATCCGGGCACTCCAGAGATCGCTGAGTTATCTATATAAGTAAAAAATAGGGGTCCATACGCGATTCCTGCGAATCTGCCGTTCAAAGTCTTGTGAAAGTCCCTGAAACAGATCTTATTTAGCTGAATTCAGATGATATCGCGAAAAGCTTCTTTTGCTATTCTTTCAATTTGAGTTTCAAGTATTTCGTGCCGTGCGTCTTTGACCTAAGGAATATTATATCATCCGTCTTTCAGTGTTCTTAACTGCAGCTTTAATTTCTCGCTCCTACGGTTCGCTAATGGGAAGACCATTCCTCTTGTGGGACGGCCAACCCAAGCTGGTGGTTCCTTAACACAGTTTACTTTGTTAAATAATTTAATCTTTCGGCAAATATTTTCGCATTGTCAGTTTGAGATCTTCTGAAAATGTGTCAGCTTGTCAAAGCAGAAATCCCTTGCAACTTGATTCCCCTCTAAAAGTTGCCTCACGCCATTAGAACGAGGGGAGAATTCCCCACATTTCGAGCATTTCATCTTTGGCCCGTCCAACGCCCTATTAGAGCATTGCAGCTGCAACGCACTTGCATAACGACACTTGGGAACATACATACACACTTCACAAGCGGCCAAAATAGCTACGATTAGGGTGTCGAGTGGAAGGACATACCTACGCAGCGACATATCTGGTCGGTTTGTAGCCTGTGCTGCAGTTTTTTGACTCCTGAATTATTCGACAATTAAAATATTGAAACTAAGTATGTGCGGTTGTGACGTTTTGTTTTTGCCGAGCTTTAAGCTATTTGTGTGCAGTTGAGCGCTTGAGTATTTAAGATGTTTTGACTAGAGTTTTTGTGGGTCACAACCCTTCAGAGCGCTTAGTTGGAATAATCGAAAGAATGCTCGAGGGCTCAACTTTAATCTGAAAATATATCTGACACCTTCTCAGTTATAGATATACACATGTGATTACATAAATGGATATTAGTGGGCTATTATTGCTGACCGGTGAACACTTGTCTACCATATATCGTCACCTAAAATGCAAAAGGCCGTAACTAACATTTTTAGTATTTTACAGGAGAAGCAAAAAACGTTATAGACTAAAGATTACTTAAAGCTAAATATCCAAATTGTAGATTTAAGCTTAGAAAACAAAGGCGGATTTGTTTCTGAAGACCAAATTAATCGGAAAAAAGCAGTTTTCAAGAAATGTTAGTTACGGCCTTTTGCACTCTATTTTTCTGAAACCAAAAAGCCGTAACTACTTGAAAAAAATTGGGTATAAAATGAAAACAATGGTTAAAATAAGAAAATGTGCTTTTAGGCTGCAACTAAAAAAGTTTTTAACAAGTTATGTCTTTTTTTTATCTATTTATTGTAAGTATTTTAACACAAAAGGAATTATTTAATTAATACATTTAATTCGAGAAAATAAAATTAAATTAAACTGGTTAAGAAAAACAAAATAATTCATTTGAAAACAACCAAACCTGCAATACAAATAGCAAATTAGAATAGGTTTAAGATAAAAAGGGTATATTATCATAAAAGCTGTGGCAGTCAGCCGGAAGTAAAAATTTAAGTTCCTGCAGGTGTTCCCATTTTTTTTGGATATTGATATTCTTTCGGTATGTAACTGTGAAGGTTCGATGTCCCTAAATTTTTGTTGTGTACGTGTTGGCAAAACGTTGTAATCGTCGTTGATATTTGTTTTATAATAAATTATTCCAGATGGATCATATGCCAATGCACGGATCATACAGTTGGCTCTCCGGATTTTTTGCCTGTATTGAAGATACTGAGTTTTTATACATAATTTATACGTGTGTGTTAAATTTTACCTGGTCGAATAGATACGTAGCGCTTAGGAATACTTTCGTAGTCAAGGAAATACTTGTAATCAACATGGTGCACTTTTAGAGGAAATGGGTTCTTTCGAGACTCTCTAATCAAGCCAGATAGCTCAGATGGTAAATTTATTTGTCTCTTGTTGATTTTTCTTTGAATGAGGGAGTGGGTCGAATCACACTCCATTTGTGTATGTCCCACTATTAAATATTTATGTTCTACCGTTATGTTTTCTTGAACACATAAAGATAATACTGCATTAGAAAGAATTACATTTCGGTTCTGGTAGAAACAAACATCGGAATATATAATTATGTGATGAATATTTGGTGATTTTTTAATGGAATTTTTCATGTATTTTATTATACATGTAGCAAAGGTAGAAGCAACAAGGCTACCATCTGTTTCGTCCCAGACAAAATTGTCAGATTCATGTGAAATAACGTTATAAATTGTGAAATTGTGCACTTGTAATTTCATTTTATAGTACGTGGCATTTGGATTTGTCTGTGGAATCAACTTCACTGCTTGCATGTCAATGCATAACAACAAGTGTAATCCTGATTTGGCGTTTTCTATGTCAATTAACTTTTCATTTCTCATGTCTTGTATATTCTTTCTATGAATGTCGTACTGATCTTGGGTTAAGTTCTTCGATTCGTATGATGTGCAGGTGTCGCACATATCATTTTTTGGCTTAAATATACAACAATTTGGTTTTTTAATACTGCCATAAATGTTGGAAAAGATACATGAACTACTTCACTAATCTCGCAGTCTTTAGAATAAACTTCACAGACATGTTTGTAGCTTTTAAAATCGGACTGCAAGTACAGTTTCTCTTATTAATTTTGTTTTATTCCGGGAATAAAGGCAGTAACACAATTTGATAAAGAATGAAAAATATTGAAAACAACTGTGATTGCGGATAACACAATGTGTCACATTGAAATTTAATCAAAGAGATTGAAAAAAGGGTAGTTACGGCTTTTTGATTTATGAAATTGTTGAAGTTGTAGTTGCGGCCTTCTGATTCTCGCCTATAAAGTCGTTATTTTTGGACGTATGCATGTAAAATTTGATGTGTACATGTGTTTCGGTTAAGTACTTCATAATCAATCAAAAAGTCAATTTTGAATTTTTTGTTACTTACGGCCTTTTGCATTTTAGGTGACGATATATATGTGCACTTATAGTATCTAGTACGAGTATGTAAGTCTCGAGTAATTTGGTTAATCTGTTTTTGTTTCAGCTGCTCAACGCAGATAATTGAAGATTTCACAAGACTAAAAGGAAGTTCTGAATATGATAATTGGTATTAAAATTAGTGGCAATACAACATGGTACAAATCCTAAATCCCGAAAATAGTATTAGGAACTGTTTAATCAAACTTCGTAATTTTTAAGCTGGTGTGTCTGGTTTTTGGTACTTCTGGCTGAGTAGGCAATTGGGAAGTAAAGTCCTCTCTCGACGAAACCAAGGTCTACATGTCACTTATCATCCCCGTCCTGCTATATGGTGCAGAAGCATGGACGATGACAACATCTGAGGAGTCGGCGCTACGAGTTTGCCAGTGAAAGGTTCTGCGAAAGATTTATGGTCCTTTGCGCATTGGCAACGACGAATACTGCAGTCGATGGAACGATGAGCTGAACAAGTTATACTATGTTGGCTAGATCAAGTCGTCCAAATGGATGAAAACACTCCAGATCTGAGAGTATTCGATGCAGTCGGGGGAAGCAGAGGAAGAGAAAAACCTTCAATCGGTTGAAAAGACCAAGTGAAGGAGGAGCTGGCTACACTTGGCACCAAACAGCAAAAAGGAAGAACGACTGTCGCACTGTTGTAAACTCGGTTATAACTCTGAAAGCGGTGGTTAGAATAGAATAGAATAGAATGCCGATGAGGAATGCACTGCGACCTTTGGTCTATTGCGCCCTCTCCTTACTCACATTGACTCGCCTAGACCCAGCCCATTGATAAAGTCCAGTAGACTTCCAGGCGGTAGCGAGGCAATGCGATCCCTATCCGGAGACAGTACTCCAAGGGTCTTGGACCTGCGTCTACAGACTGCTGTGCAGTCAAACAGCAGATGCTCCGGGGTTTCAGGCTCCATGCCGCAGAAACGGCAGCTGGCGCAAGCTGATAGGCCCATGATATGCAGAAAGCGGTGGTTACGCCAATATAGAAGAAGGGTGGGAGCGACTTCAGAGTAAGGAGTTCTGTAGATTGTGTTGTGTCAAATCAGATTAATATCTTGAAAATAATTTAATTGAAAACAATTTTCTTCATCGTTTGTTGCTGCCGAGAATTTTGCAGTTACATAAACGTTGGTTCGGTTTTCAATAAATTTCGACCTTTTTAGGAGTAACAATACATAAGACGCCCAAACTCTTCCAGAAATTATGTACTTCATACATGGAATTTTTAAGTGGAAATCATGTTTGTGGTTTGAGATATGATAAAGTCAATTCCATGATACCCATAGATCCACAATATATTCCATGATACTCTAAAAATATTTTACAAATATTTGAAAAATGTTTTGAGATATTCTTTTGAGGAATTCGAACTATTTTTAAAGCTTGCTGGTCATAAGCACTGCGAATGTGAAGACAAATGACTATGAAACAAAAAGCAGAAATTCTTCATATCATTTCCCCATAAGCAAACACACTTAAATGTGGAAATGTCTATGGATATGCCATGCCACCATCAAGGTAACATAAAACCTCAAATATGCAAAAACTGCCGGTAATGTCTTTCATAGCAAACTGCAACTATGCCACACTTGAAAATCCTTTGAAGTGCGGCAACAGTTCAAACGGGCACTTGTGGTACGACTACACCTGAATTATGTGTGTTTATGCGCTCGGTATGCGTGTGTGAGTGGTGGGGGATCAAACATGTCCCAGCATAGCATGCATTCCCTTCCTTCCCCTTTGTGCAGATAAGCGCCCGTATGCAACGCTTCGGTTTTTATGCGGTCACTAGCAAATTAACACAAAGCCAAAGTAAACATTTTAGTTTCGTCCAATGCTGCCAATGCGCTCTGAGTGTTGGCCCGTAGGTGAATGAATAGTGGAATATACCATTGCAGAGACCTTTGACTGCTGAAGACATGATATGAACATTGCTTTACGGTGATAAACAAATTCAGAGAATAGGAGAGCTCATGGTCGTTGTCATGTGTAATAGCAAAACTCTTTGGTAAAATACACAGTTTTTCATTTCGTGTTGTTAAATTAGTTATTGTTAATAATATAAAAAAAAAAGTAATATTAATTCTATTTACTCTTTCCATCCTTGGTTGCTTTGGCCTTGGTAACCAAGATAATAATTTATTTTTCGTGGAGCCACACTGGTTTAGTTGACAACTGTACATGCATACTCTTGAAGTCCGAAGTATGATAGTTAATCATTGACGCAAGATTCTTCGCAGATCGTAGTTGAAGAACAATTTAACTTTTTGTATATATATGTATATTATAAGTTTCTGTCATTTTCTTTACAGCAACCAAGTAAATAAACCAAGTAAACAACAACCTACTCCCGGCTCCCGTTTTAGAGAAATCTTCCTGAATAATTTACTCTTCCAATATTTAGGATTAGTATGTGTACATATGTACATATGGCTCAAGCAGCTCACGACTTCCGGTTTTAGACCAAGTATTTTCTGGGTAGCCAAAAGACATCCGTTTGAAGGCCAGCTAAAGTGAGAAGGCGAAACATCTCCTCTCCAGGGTTGTGTGCTGAGTTTGAGACCCCACTTAAAAAATCATACCAATGAAAACAGCCTCGGATGAGAGACTCACCTTTTGATGACGCTCACAGCAAAGGTATTAAGGATTACGATTTAAGGTGCCGCTGCCCAGCTGGTTGATGTCCTCGTCAGAGTAGAGGCTGTTTAAGAAATGCGATGGACGGGACAATGACTGGCAGCGATCCTTGTGGCATTTACTACAGTTTAAACTCGGCTATAACCGCGTAATTGGTGTCTATGCCAGGAAAGAAGAAGAAGATATTCGGAGAGATTCGGACCATGATTATTGATTCAGAACCAATAGTTCACTTAAAGATTTCAGAGATATTTGCACTGATTTTACCTTATCGATAAAAAATGAACGATAAAATGAATTTAATTATTATTTTTTTACAATAAAAAAAAGTACGTAATTCAGTGGCTTTTTAAAATCGATGTTAAACATTATCTGACAGCAAATAGATTAAAGTTTTATAACTCATTATTAGACTCCTCTTTTGTATTTAATACTTTGACAAGCCTTGAAAGTAGTTTTCAAAAATACAAAAAGTTTACAAAATCAACATATAAAAAGCAAAAATGGAGTTGCATACTAAATAAATAAACTTGTGCACATCCATTTCAGCCCTTGCAACTGCTGATTCCACACACCGAGACACCGAGACATATGCGAGAGGTTTGTGGACGACTGGCGCACCTCCACGTTTGCGGCATGTAAGCTGGTAAGTAGGCCTCAGGTAAATGTGGGCTTTTGTTCGCAAAAGCTGCTTTGATTGCCATTTACTGGGTCGTTTGTGCTGCATTACATCAAAGTTATTGTTGCAACATGTTTGCCGTTGGAGCACCACACACACGCATCAGCACCAGCATTCTTCTCTAATGTACTGGCAACCGAGCATATGTGGGTGGGGGCGGTGCATGGCAAAAAAGCAGCCAACTTACCAGTATTTCTCCTTAATAGCTCAATAACCAATGAAGCAAAAAAGTGCCAGCGCTGACGGCATTTGCAACACCTATGCGGCAACCTCAAACAGCACAGGCCGCCCCAGTTGTTGGTCGGACGCGGTATGAGGGAGAATAGCAAACACGCTCTGAAAGCGTATAACGGTAGCCACAAACAAACAAACAATATTAATGGCCCGTGCAAAGGTGAATGCAATTGCAGTTGCAGTTACAAGCCAACGCCTGCTAAGTTGTCTGTGCCGGCACTGCGCCATTGTAATGTCCACCGGCGTGCTCTCCCCGCGCGCGCATCGCTATGCTGGCATGAGTGACTGAGAGCCCGATGGCCCGAGGCTGGCTTGACCAGCAGTATGCCACCTTTGCCCTCTCGGCCGTCACCATTGTTAGCGTCATGACGGCGGCATGTTGCGGTTCATTGTACACCGAGGTGTGGAAGAAAAATTCCGTGTCCTTTGGGAGTTGCAAAGACAGCGCCGCCGAAGACATTACCCGCATGCATGCCCACATGCGAGCACAAAGGCCGGTAACCACTTGAACTAGCGAACTAGCGGCTCCGCATTCATATCTGTACGCATGCTTCTCAATGGCCCGTTAGTTTTTGCACATGTGGCCATGTCGGCGTCGTTGAACGTGTTGAGCGGAAATTCATGCGATTGTTAGCTGCTTCCGTTCTCTGTATAATGACCGGAAGATGTTTTTGCCTCGGCAATAACAAGTCGAACATTTCAGAACGGGGTTAGCTTTTTGCTTGTGTATTATGGAGTGTTTAGTTTTGGTGTTTATCTGTGTCCTTCTATTTCATTTCTTGCCGTTGTCCTTTTATTTACGCCTTTTGCTCGTCACGCGGGCGCCTTGGTGTGTCGGTGTGTTGTTGTGCGTTGTTCTAATGAAATTTACGAGTGTTTTGTAGAGCTAATGTGACTGTTGCGGCACATCATTAGACCGCTCGCTTGCGACACCGTCTTAATGCATTCACTCAGTTTTAAGGAAAACTTAGGCAAAACATTTGTTTAAAGCCGCATTGTGTTTCGTGAGGAATCTAGAGACATTTACCCTGATTACGATATTATACCATATGTTCCCTAAAATTGAAAGACATCTGGTTAGATTATAAGCTTCTTCAATGAAATTGATTTATTGAAAATATATATGTATATGGGGAATGAATTCAATGACGTTTCTCTTTCAGATGTCTTTCGAAGTTCGAGCACTATTTGCTTAGACTCCAATGTTGTTTTTGATTCTAAAATTCCATCTGATTAAAATATAATACAAGAATAAAAAAGGAATTTAAATTTCTGAAGACCGAAACATCGCAAAAATCATTTTTATTTGGACTTCAACGTCCACCTAGAAAATATCGGTGTATTCAATCATATTATATTCCGCATCAATATTTTTATATCTTGTACAGGGTATATTATGTTCTATGGAGTCCTTATGTGGAGGAGGGCTTTAGAGAAGACCACACTTGCAAAGAAACTCGATAGCCTTCAACGGGCTGTGCTCATCAGCATGTGTGGTGCACTGTCGGGAGCTCTCTGTCAACTCCAGCTTCAGACTTCCTAACATTGCAGTGTCTTGCTGGCTGAGATTGCAGCCATCAAAGTAGCAGTAGATTTGCTGCCCCAGAGTGCGGCCTCCATTAGGGAAGTGACCATTCACTCAGTTAGAAGAGTGGCGTTCAAGGTTGGTCGTTATCAACAGCATCAAGTGGGTTGCTGGTCCAACCGGTCAAACTGAAAACTGGGAAAGGAACCCTAGAACCATTATCAGGTCGATGCTCTCGCATCCACTTATGTTCTTTTACTAAATAGATGGGCTTTGCGGAAGCTTGGACAACGCTGGGTCACCATCGGCACTTGCGCAGCCTTTAGGGCTTTTGTCCTAAGATTGATCGCAGGAGATCTATTGATCTTTTTGTCGTCAGTAAGGCAAGCCTCTGTTAGATTGGGAACTCTACCTGAGGCCGTTTGCAAAAGCTGTTTGGAAAAAGATGCGATGGAAACAACTCAACATTTCCTTCTTGACTGTCTCACGTTAGCGAGGTCAGGACTTAGACACTTGGAAACGCATACATTCAGACATCCCACTGAACTTTCGGGTGTTGAAATTAAGCGCCTTTGAAATTTGTATCGGCTACTAACCATTTTGTCAATCTGTAAGTCCGAACACAGGAGTTATTTTTTCTATGGCTTCACAAAGGTATATATACCAGCCTACGTACGATCATTGAGCAGCCATCTAACCTAACCTGACAGGGTATATTAAGTTTGCTATGAAGTTTGTAACATGCGGAAGGAAACGTCGGAGACTGTAAAAAATATATAGATACTTGATCTACATGAAGGGTTGAGTCCATTTAGTAATCTCCGTCTGTCTGTATAAAAGCGAACTCATCTTTGTGTTTTTGAGATATCGTTCTGAAATTTTGCGCACAGCGTTTTCTCTCTAAGAAATTGCTCACGTTTTACAACCGCGGATATCCGAATACTATAGCAAACAGCTGCCATACAAAATGAACGATCGGAATCAAGTGCTTGTTAGGAACCTTTCGTATTTGCGAAGGGTATTATAGTTCAGATTAAAAAGAAGTTAATACTTTTTCTTGCTTTCACAATGTTCCCTTAACTGAACTTGTCACTCGAAAATCGTTTTATATAATGCACTCAAAAATCCATTGGTTTTTAAAAAGTGTTCTAAGGGAAGCCACTATTAATTTATTTTTAAAATGTCTTCACGTTTTCCATTTATTTATGCCTTTAGGAATGTCCAGTTGACTACAGAATGTTAAAATATTCAACTCGGCTTCAAGGTCTGAATCAATTTTTGACAGCCAATGCGAAGTTGACCATTTTTTGTTAAATATTTAGCAGCATGCTTCTATAAGAAATTCATGAGCTGCTAATTGAAAATGTTTGTCGTTCGCTCGGCCATATTTGCTGAGCATGTATTTCACAAGTAGTTCTAAAGATCGCCTCAAAGTACCCGCATGTGTCTGTATGAGCGAAGCCGTAGCCATATGAAAGTAAAATAATATAAAACTACACTGTACAGCTCCAGAACCAAGTGATGAATATCCAATCGGTGGTTGTCTGAATGGGTGTGCAGGGCATCTGCTGCGTGAGTGAGTGATTGGGGGTTCCTACGACAAACCTGCATACGGCGGAAGTTCGGAGCAGTCAACATAGTTTAGCACTTTATCGGTGTATTGGTGAACCTTTTTACTTGGAATTTTTTCTCTAAAAGCCGGATTTTTGTTCGGTGGCAATGTTTGCAATGGCCACAAGTTGAGTGCTAAATGTTGAGTATACGCACAGGTGGGCGACCCACCGAGTGATTCATGGCAGCCGAGCCGCTTTCTATGGCTGTTTGTTGGCTCGAAACGAGGCGACAGGAAGTTGATTAACACAAATACACGTGTGCTCCCATAAATGTGTGCATATGTAAGTGTGTGTGCGTGCGAGCACACGCATACTTGGACTCCCTCAATCACTTCCGTTGAACGCTAAAGTGGCCCTTTGCACTCTATTATTTTCACTGTAATTGGAACGTGTGAGAAATACGAATGCCCCGATGTGTGTATGTGCAATTATTACTAGCGCTATTAGTGTGTGAGTGTGTGGAATTGGCATAAAGTGCTTGTAAGTAAAGTAGCGATGTTGCATTCAAAAACGCTCAGTGAAGCATAAGTGAGTGGTGTGCGCAATCGCCTGAGTGTGGGTTCATAGAAAAGTGCGAAATAAAAATAAAAAATGAAATAATTGGAATGAGTGTGTAGCAGAGAGTGCAATGAGTGTCTGCTTCAAGCGCATGTGTTGGAGAAAAAGACCAGTACTAAGAGCGCAAATTGAAGCGCAAATCAGTGATATTTGTATCAGAACCAAAAACAAGGTCGAAGAGCAGTAGATTCGCGTAAACAACGTGTTTGAAAAAATTTAAGCAATAACAGCATGTATCGGTTATCTAACTTGTCAAAGAAATGGCATTTACAAGCACTTCGATGGATAATGAGGGAGTTTAATGAAGCAGCCAGGAATGTTAAAGTTAAGAATGAAATCGTAAAGATGAGAGCTCCTTTGGCTCAGTGGGATAAGTGGATCGTGGTAGTGGCAGGCGATAAAACCGCGTGAATAAAAAAAAAATAATCTTTAAATTTTTGGTAGATACTAGTCGTTGTGAAATATTGGCCTGATATTGGATTCAAAAAAGAATATCCTGAAACTGTCATATATACATAAACTTATGTTTTCAAAAAACGGTACGAAATCCATTGTTTATCAGAATCGAGTTTAAGTTGCTGAGAGTTCACTTACTCGCATTAAATATTGCACGTAAGTGAATCATTAATAATCGGTATTAAATGGGCCAATATGCACGAGAGATATGAATTCGACAACGAAGCTTCTTTCGAAGAAAAGAGAAGCTGCGGTGGGCAACCCTTTTATTAGCTGGTAGTGTGCAGGCGTGGTGTTGTGGTGTGTTAAATTGAGGTGTGTCATTAGTTTCCGGTGATTTAGCTACTCAGACGTCTAAAGTGGACAGAAATTTAATAAAAATTCAAATATATTCATATTTCTTTTCAATATAATTTTCTGTTAAAGTTCGGTATTGGAGTTTTACAATGCTCGGACAAGGGTAATTTAATATTTAAACTTGGATTCCACAACTTTTGAACCTAAAAATATCTCAAATGTTTTCGTGGAATTAAAAAAAAAATTAATTTTCGTTCTTTAAAGATCGAAATCTGCTAAAATATAATTTGATAATCGATAATTATGGTCCTAACATTACCTGGAGAAGTAAGCCTTTTACAACCGGCTTTTGCTCACCTCTTTGCATTTTCTAAGTTTGTTGTTATGCTGTTATTTCAATATGAACAAATTGAATCATTGGGAGTATTCTCCAATTACTTTAAAATGTCCACCGATAGAAGGTAATGGTGTGTGTGGGTGTGTGTGTTGTACAAGAGGCGAGTATAGTTGCAGCATCCAAGAAATTGCAACAAACCGCTATTTCGTAGCCAGCTAAGGTAAACAAAAGCGCCTGAAACTGTCTTGTCTCCAACAATATTTGCCAGTGACCGGTCTAACGATGGAGCAACGGTACATTGTCCACTTCACTGCTTTGCAGTATCAGCCGTTGTTCATTGTTTGGCGACAACTTAGGCTTTTGGCCAACTTTTGCCGGCAACTTGAGGGAGTCGCATTGATTGTTGCCATGACAATTGCACTTACGACTGGCCTTGTTGTTGTTGCAGATGTTGCCGCATCGCCGTTGCTATTGCCATTTTGTTGCATAACACTCGGCGCGTGCGCAACGCCACTCACGTTGCACCATCACTCGCTTGCTTACTTCAGCCGAATGCACCTTTTCTGGCTGTTGTTGCTGCGATTATGTTGTATTGTTGTTGTTCGTCGCTGCTGCTGCTAGAGGCTCATTGTTCCAAGCTGCTGGCTGCTATACGCCGCATTGGCATTGTCGCTTGCTGCTCTAACAGTGTCCTGCTTTCGCATGGTCCTGCAATCCCCGCTTGACTCTTCGCTTCGATCCGCCGAGCAGGATAATAATCCCACGGTGGAAAAGTGTAAACAACATTAGCCGACAAAGTTGGGAGCTGCTAAGCTGAACGTGTCGCATAGGATATTTTGTCGTGCCAACAACAATAACTACACACACACATACACACGAGCACTCGTTACGTCACGCTACTTGTTTTACAGTTAGCAGCCACCCTCTAACAGCCTCTGTCTCGTATTTCTTTCAGATTTGTTGCGCGCTGCTCTTGTGTGCTTGTAGGTGGCGGATTTGCTGCATTCACTCGCCTTTGTTCCGCCTGAATTGCGCGGCGTCAAGCGTGTTGCTGTCCTTTAGTGTCCTTCTAACGATTATACTGGCACTTTGGCGCTGCTTCTTCTTCCCCACCATTCCGTTCTTTTCTATTTGGAGAGCAACTTCTGCTTTAGCGGCAGCTTGAAGTTTTACAATACTCTTTTAGTCACTTTTAGCATTGTTTTTTCCTCGCCATTGTTTGTTGACTTCCACTTCTCGTGACCAGCTTTGTTTGCTTGTTTGCCTCTTGGTTGATGTGCTAAGGTGTTTACTTGTTTCTTCTGAAGTTGTACGGTTAATGGTGCTCAAGTACTTTTTAGAAATGATGGTTGTTCAAATGGTTGCTGGTGTGTAAATATGCCTCAAATTCTCTTTCGTGTGCTTCTTATTGGATTTAATGACAACCTGCCTCACGAGCCGAAGCCTACAGAGCAGAATAGTGCGCGCTTTAAAGAGTACGGTAGAGTATCAATGAGCTCAATATGCCATGGTTTCCATTCTCTTTCAAGCTTTAGACGATGCATGTGATCGCTTGAAATATTGAAGCCCGGTCACCGGTCTCTAGTCTTGTCCTTTTCTTTATTGAACTTAACTTCCTAATATACCATAAGATGATGTCTTAAGTCTTGTATTAGGATCTGACTTGTGCACATTTTGGATTATGATTTTACTTATTTAATCTTCTTCCAGTATGATCGAAAATATATCTAGATTAAGGTTATGCTATATTTACTCAGCTCAGGCTATAGTTTACTATAAACCCGATGCTCAAATACATAATATATATTTTGGAAATCTGAATTCGTATGTGTAGATATATTATATTATTATTTAAAAGCAGGGAATCTTGCTCCAACGATATTTGCTTGCTACATACTTTCAAGCGAAGTTTCAGTGGTTTTGCAGCTCTTTTGAATCTTGTGGCGGATAATGATTAGTCGCTGGAACACAAGCAAAAATATTGGGTAGTCGAAAAAGTCTTTTCGTATTTTTAATCAAACTTTAACTTATTTTTTTTATATTAATAATGAACTTTAATAAACCAAATATGCACTACTTTGGTCGACCGCTTTTCGCCATTTTTCCGCTGGAGACATTATTCCATCAGTGTAAAAGTTTTTTGATTCCTCGGTCAACTTTAATCCATTAAGGGAATTCTGGATTGACCGAAACAAAAGGTAGTCCGATGGTGCAAGGTCAAGGCTATATGGTGGATGCATCAAAACTTTCCAGCCAAGCTCTTCCAGTTTTCGACGAGTCATCAAAGATGGGAATGGTTTGGCATTGTCCTGATGGAAAACGAAGCCCATTCTGTTGATCAGTTCTGGCCGTTTTTTTGATTGCTTGCTTCAATCTCATCAGTTATTGTCAGTAGAACGTAGAATTAATCGTTCAACCAGGCTGGAGTAGCTGATAGTGGATGATTTTTTTCCAATCCCACCAAACACTCAGCATAACCTTTCGAGGCGTCAATCTTGGCTTTGCGACAATTTGTTGAGCTTCACCACGCTTTTACCATCTTTTTCGCACATTATTGTCATGTTTGATCCACTTTTCGTGTTATCATTCGCTTCAGAAATGGTTTGATTTCATTTCGTTTCAGCAAAGAATTGCAGATTTTAATTCAATCCATTAAATTTTTCACAGACAATTCATCTGGTACCCAAACATCGAGCTTCGTTTTGTAACCAGCCTCTTTTAATTGGTTCAAAACCGTTCCTTAGCAATGTCATGGCTGCTTATGTCATAGGTCCTGGTCAATCTTTTCCATAATTTCATCGACTTTTTCAACGATAGGTCGACCAAAGGTGCTTCTCTATGTTTTAAGAAAATTTGTACTATCATTTTCAATTTTAGTAACTCAAAATTAAGAATAAACATGCTCTAACATCACAGTACTAAAATGACTGTGAACTAGTGTAATTGGCCGGAAAAAGCAATGCCGTCACCGGATCATTAATACAGGAAAATAGCAATTTTATCTTCCACGATTTAACATTTAATTTATTTAATTTAAATCGATTGTATAATGACTGTGTCGGTCCGCACCACTCCCAGGTATGTGTCAGCTGTGTACGAGCACTCAAACATATTTATCTCGTGCATATATATGTATATACACCTGTATATGTATTACATATGATATGGAAGTACTATACGTGCATCACCGGGGAAAATTAAAGGCTGTCGTTTACGTGGCTCAAAGGTGTTCCGGTGTTTAATTTGTTTATGCGTATGTATGATACTTATGTGACGCCGGGCCATGCATAAAGGGTGTTTTTTGAATGTAGAGGTTTGTTTCACATAGCACCTTGTGTCAAATGACTTTACTTGTAAATTTTGTAGGTTTCGATGTTGGTTGGTCGTCGCTGACATGCTCCAAAAGAAGTTGCTCAATGGAGTCAACCACTTGATGGATGCGATTGATTGGCAGCTCGATTTCTTTATAGTGTCCGATTACATGTAGAAGGGATTGATCCCCTCTTCTAAAACTCTTTGGTCTTGCAATATCAAAAGTGCCTGGGACACCAAAAAAGTGGGGAACAATTAGATCTTAACAGCTCTTCATTGACGGCTAAGTTCTGTCCTCAGTTTGAGAAGAGGATCGAAGAATAATGGTTGTCAGCATCTTAACTGCACCGGTTTCCTCGCTGCTGGATTACGCTTCACACACGACATTGGCGCAACTGTTCGCCGACGAAGATTTACTGATAACTGTAACTATACTGAACATAATTGTTCCAGCTACTATATGGATTTTCTTTGAGAGCTATCCTATTTACCTATCCCTCTAGACCTCTAAAAGGGCACCCTTTATTTGTGTATGTTTGAATGTGTGTGTTCATGCAATCGCCACGCCACTTGTAATTGCTGTTCAAATGATGCCGGAGTGAAGTGTCGTTGCGCCGTTGCGCTGTAATTCGCAGTCTTCCTCGATGCAATTAAAAACCAAAATTATACCAACAATCATGATTGCGTATTTATGTCGGAGTCGGGAATACTTTTACTCTCTTTGTTTTTATTTTTTTATAAGTGACGTTTAAATCGGTTAAAATGTATCAAAACACTTCGATTGCTCTCCGCTCGCTGGCTACAAATGTACGATTCCATGTAAATGCTGTTTTTGTTATTGTTGTGCTTCTGTGCTGGATGCAATTGGAGAGCTTAACCACTCAAAGGACAATTACTGCAGCGAGGCAATAATTTGTATTTCGATCCATGTTGTGACATAATTGGGTGACAGTGCGGTAACCCGGATGGGAGAACGAAGGTGAGGCAATGTGGAAATCACAGTGTGTTCTCTGGTAACTATGGGCAGAACGCAGTATGTGTGTATGAGAAAGACTAAAATGAGTGGTTGGCAATACTATTGGACTATTAATAATACCTTTCGGTGTAATGTATCCTCTGGGAGTTATTTTCGGGGTCTTTGTAATCAAAGTACACCAGGGTTAATTACAAATGAATACTCAAATATAACAGATATATTTTGAACTATTTTATACTGCTTTTGGATTTTATTTAAGTACTTCAGAATTTCCACTTGACAGAATTATTATACAAGTATAATTTTTGAACCGTATTGTATCATTTGTAGCCGATTATACTGCTTTACAGACAATTAGCTTCTAACGATTCTTGCTAATTTTGGAGAGAATTATGGAGAGACTACTTCTCCAACCTCCTGAATGGCAGTGAAAGCATAACGTCAGAAGAAGGCGAACCCGATTCCAAAATCGATGACGATGGAGCAGATGTTCCATTGCTTGACCATGAAGAAGTTCGAATAGCAATTACCCGTCTGAAGAATAACAAACCGGCGGGGGCCGACGGATTGCCGTCCGAGCTATTCAAATACGGGAGCAAAGAACTGATAAGGAACATGCATCAGCTTCTTTGTAGAATATTTGGTACGTGAATGTGCTATGCTGAATCCACAAAAAGGTAGACCCCATAATCTGCGCCAACTATCGTGGGATAACTCTCCTCAACATCGCATATAAAGTTGTATCGAGCGTATTGTGTGAAAGATTAAAGCCCACCGTCAACAAACTGATTGGACCTTATCAGTGTGGCTTTAGACCTGGCAAATCAACAACCGACCAGATATTCACTATGCTCCAAATCTTGGAAAAGACCCGTGAAAGGAGAATCGACACGCACCACCTATTCGTCGATTTCAAAGCTGCTTTCGACAGCACGAAAAGGAGCTGCCTCTATCTGAATTTGGTATCCCCGCAAACTAATACGGCTGTGTAAACTGACGTTGAGCAGCATCAAAAGCTCCGTCAGGATCGGGAAGGACCTCTCCGAGCCGTTCGATACCAAACGTTGTTTCAGACGAAGAGACTCCCTACAGGGAGACTCAATCTACTCCAGCGGAAAATAATTCGAGCTGCAGAACTGAATAGAGGAGGTACAATCCTATTTAAGAGTGTACAGCTGCTGTCGTACATCGATGATAGTGATAAGGACTGGAAAAGGAAGCGAAGCAAATGGGTTAATGGGTAAGAAATATCTCCTGTCATCAAACAAACAGTCGTCGCACACGCTACTTGGCTCTCACGTCACTGTTGACAGTCATAACTTTAAAGCCGTAGATAATTTCGTCGATTTTGGAAGCAGTATAAACACCAACGACAACGTCTGCCTGGAAATTCAACGCAGAATGTCTCTTGTCAGCAGGTGCTACTTCGAACTGAGTAGGCATTTGAGAAGTAAAGTCCTCTATTGGCGAACAAAGACCAAACTCTATAAGTCACTCATAATTCCCGATGACAACATCTCATGAGTCGATGTTACCGGTTTTCGAAAGAAAGGTTCAGCGGAAGATTTATGGTCCCTTGCGCATTGGCCACGGTGAATATCGCAGTCGATGGAACGATGAGCTGTATGAGATATACGACGTCATTGACAGAGTTGAACGAATTAAAAGACTGCGGTTACGCTGGCTAGGTCATATCGTCCGAATGGATGAAAACACGCCAGCTTTGAAAGTTTTCGGCGCAGTACCTCTCGAGGGAAGGGAAGCAGAGGAAGAGGAAGACCTCCACTCCATTGCAAGGACCATGTGGAGAAGGACCTGTTTTCACTTGGAATCTCCAGTCGGCGCCACCTTGTAAAACGAAGAAACGACTGGCGCGCTGTTGTTAACCCGACTATAACGGCGTAAGCGGTGTCTGTGCCAGTAAATAAGAAGAAGAATGAGTTGGAGACCCTATAAAAATATATATATTTGATATGATGCGACTACTTCCGATTATATTGTTCTGATCAGACCACTTTCAAATGTAACTGTCATTCAAAATTGTCTTGATAAAATATATTTTTAATAAGTAAATTTAATTCGACTTGAAGTTGTTTAGTCGTACTATTATAGCAGATGTAGTATATGTAGGTATAAGAAATGTAACTGAGAAGATATGATAGCTTCAGTATAGCCGAACTTAACGTTTTTTTTCATGTTTCTTGACGCAAATTACTTTGTCAAAAAGTTATTAATTTTTCTTTCTCTTTTGGCGTTTCGGAGAATCAAATAAAATACATTTCTGGCAAACAATTGAAACCAGTCCTCAAAAGTATTTGCGCTGCGGCGGGTGCATGTATATTTAATTAGAGCTAGTGAGCTTCTGGCATCTCCAACTAATTCGAAATGAAGTTTGCAGGGACGGACAAGGAAAGCTCAGACGCAATATCAGCAGCGGAATGTGGCAAATGTTGAGTAAAACTATGTGGTTTACACAATTTTTACCGTACAAACATTCTTGAACACACACAGATGCGTTTCCGTGTGAGTGAATTTTTGCTTAAAAGTTGACCGCATATGCTGTTGTTGTGGCAATCTCTTCGGTTGACCTGCGCATGCTAGACTACAGCGCAAATCCGCTTACAGCATTCTAAATACTTTCCGCTCTTCCCACAAACAAACCATGCATGTGTGTGTGTGCGTGCGGGGAATGCGTTTGTATTGCATGGCGATGAATCTGGGGCAGGGGGTGGGCTGGCAGGTGCTGAGAGCGTTTGACGCGGCTAACGTCAGCGGTTGCTTAAAATGCCTTAGCTGAATGCCAGACGTTTGGGTTTCTGCAAAAACCATTTGTCGGGAAGCTTGCGGCTTTATTGTTGTGTTTGTAGCATTAACCGTTAGTTGCATACCACTTGTGCACCCTAAATATATGCACGCACAGATCCATAAACATGGATACTTATGGAGCATGCGGAGCAGTGCAGCGCGCCGCAAAGTATGCAAACATTGCTTATCTTCATGCACACACCAACAAAAGCAACAACATCCAATTTGAGAAGAATGTTGCAACTAGCCAACAAATTCATGTGCGTTGCTTGGTAACGGCGCGAGTTGCCACTGAAGATCGCGTGATTTACGTATTCGCCGCTGCATAATGCTCCCGTTAGCCGTGCATTCGTTTTGACAACAACAAAAACGTGCATATTTTGTGGCAATGTGGCGACACAGGTATTTGAAGTTTTATATTACCGTTATTATTATAACATTTATTGCACTCGCATCCAGCTATTGTATTTCAATTTCACCTCTCGAATTTGTGTTCCGCGAATGCGTGGGGCGAAACAATTCTCGCTCGTGCATGCAGAGATACATACACACCGACACAGCGACACAGCGACATGCATGGCTTGGGGCTTAATGCAAATAAACGCGCATTTTTGAAATATTTTGATGGCGAGTTATGGAAATGCATCCTGATGTACCACAAATCTACTTTGTGGCAAGAATAGTGTGAGAGAAACAGAAAAAATAAAGAATTTTAGGTTAAATTCCAAATGAAAAATTGCGCATATGAGTTTTTCAGTATTTATAGTATACAATAAGAGCCCATTTCATAATACTCTCATACAGGGTATGTCCGGAAAGTAATAGGAATATCTTTTTTCCGTCGTGACTATTCTTCCTAGCTAACGAACGAGCAGCCGAGCACCTGAAGAGTGAGGACAAGCATTTTCGCGCGACGTTTTTTTGTGAGTGGAGAAAGCCGAAAACGCAGCGTTCGTTAGAGCAGAGGTACGCGATTAAATTCTGTGTGAAACTCGGAAATCTGCGACAAAAACGTTTGATATGATCAAGCAGACTTACCCAGATGTTGCTTTAGCAAGAAGTGGTGTGTTTCGGTGTCACTAGGCCTTTATGGAGGGCGGGGAAGTGGGCGCTGATGAATAATCAAACCCAAAGTGAAGCGATGCTTATTGTTTTTTTTTGAGATCAAAGGCATCGTCCACCATGAATTTGTTTCTCCTGGACAAACCGTCAACGGCAAGTTTTACATGGAAGTCCTCAAGAGACTCAAACGAAGGGTCAATCGGGTTGCAACACGACAAGGCCCGGGCTCACACCGCCTTTCTTCTGATTAGCTACCTAACCAAGGCCGGCATGCCAACGCTTGCGCAGCCGCCCTACAGCCCAGATGTGGCCCCCGGACTTTTTTGTTTCCTTGCCTATGAAAGACAAGCATTTTGAGACTACAGAGCGGATCCAGGCAGCATGTACATCGGCTCTCAAGGCTATTCCAGAGAATGACTTTCGTGACGCCTTTAATGCTTGGAAATCCCACTGGCAGCGCTGCATCGACCTTCTCGGTTCTGGGAGCCTAGGTTCAATACAGTTTTTTAAATCGACTCAGTACTACTTTCCGGATAAACCCTGTATGTTGTTCAGGACTCACATCTATTTCAAATTTCGTAATGTGCTACGAAGGTATATTCACTTAATTTGCTAATAGAAAAGCCGAAGTTTTCGAGCCTTATTTTGTTCTACACCACTTATAGGTCCACGCTTTATGGAGCCAATTCTGGGGTCTTTAGATTGCTGGGAATTGGTGGAAAATATGTCGTTATTAAATTCTTATGATTGCTAGCCACATTATTTCCAAAATGAGTGTAATTTTTTAATTTTTGTTCCTTTTATATTTTATGAGCCAATAAATTTCTGTTTGCTCCAAACGGGAGTGTGGGGGTGCTGAGAATTTCATTGCTGCAAATGGACTATTGTTCGACCAACTTTAAAGGAATTAAATAAATGTTCGCCTCGCAAGTTCTGCCATATTTCGGTCGCATAACAAAAGTCCGTCCAAGTGGATGAGAGGGTGTGTGTGTGAGCTGCTTGGCTCGAGTTCACCAGCGGCGTAATGTATGGAGCTCGGCGTCGCCGATTCGGAATCTTAGAATAATTCTTTTGTGTACTCTTGCATTCAACGCAATTTCCTTCCGTTTCGTTTGGCGAATGCAATTTTTATTGTGTTTTTAAAATATCACTTTATGCCGTTGTTCGCTTGTGTGCTTTTATTTGAGGTGAAATGCGAGGCAGCCGTTGGGTGGCGACGCCGAAGGCGCGGCATAAATTCGGCCGGCATTCGGTGGCATTGTGACAGAGAAGTACAGTTGCATGGCACCTCGAATTTGAATAAAATTTTGAATTCTTAGAATGGCCTCTTTAAGGTTCTCTGACGCGTCTGAATGGCATGTCCTTTGGTGTAACTGTATATCAAAGTGCACCTACAACTTGAGTTATTGTTGATTTGCAGAATACGAATGGTAAGTGATATTTGCTGGACATGCATTGCGGCTATACTCGACTAATAGGCACTTGACGAAAATGATTTTGCACTTTTCACGGCTGAAGAATTCATGCAGCACTTGTGCATTATGCGCCTCCAGTGGTGAAATTACTGCAATTACTTAGCTTGCAACAATATGCAATTCACTCACAAAGCGCAAAACTCGGTTGTAAATAAATATTGCTCCGGTATTCTTGTATACGGGATTGCGGGCAACTCAGCCCCAGCAGGAATATTTACGGGTTCTTAATTCTAAATTTAATCTCAGAAGTGAGTGGAATTGGTATTTCTATTAACTTCATCTATTTGATTGTAAGTTTGTGACTATTTTTTCAGTGGCACTGAAACTGTATTTCATTCATGAATGGCACTGTGACAAAATGTTCAGCTAACAGTTTGATAGACACTGCAAAAAACAAAATGAATGACCCTAAAACTGGGCAGCTAATAGCAATGTAAAACAACAGTCGCTTGTGGTTTTTGAAATTATAAGCGAAACATATTGATTCTCAAAAACTGAGTGTATCGTAACGGATTTCAGTATGGCCCTTTAAAAGTAAAAAAAATGGTTTAAATAATAAATATAGGAGAGTATAGAAGCCAAGCTTTGCAAATCAGATTAGTGTGCCTATCGTTCAACTCAAAATTCATCCAAAATATTCACATTTTATTTAGGATTCAAGGACCAGCCGTAAGTAAAGTAAACATACGCTTAATTCAAACCTCTTGAGTTTGTTCAAGTATAATTTATTCTAATATTTCTTGTTGTTTCCTTTCATTGGGGGTGTTTTTTTACATGGCGGGTCCCAAACCCAGCGCACAACCCTAAGTAGGGAATATTTCCCCTTCCCACTTTAGCTCGCCTTCAAACGGATGTTCTTGGCTACCCAGAGGATACTTGGTCAAAGACCGGAAGTCGTGGCTGCTTGAGTCATATGTAAAAGAATCGTTTCTGGCCACTCCCAAGTGAATAGCGATCAGAGAACTTTCCTCACTTGCGTGAACTTCTACAGATGACTCCATCCTCCTCTATAATCGCGTAAGCGGTGCCTACGCCAGTAAAGAATATTTCTTAACAAATCATATTTCGAATTCATAGAGTCCATTTCGCGCCGGTCACTGTGCCGAATCTCACCTGAACTCCCCCGAATCGTGCAAACGCTGCACTCGGCTGTTTGCGGTAGCGCTAATGCAATTGTGGCGTGTGAAAGTATGTGTGTGTGGCAACACGCCGCCCCCGAAAGGTATGCAGCAAATTAACTTCCGTTTTGGTCGCCAAGATATCCTTTGCTTGCTTTCTGGGCGTTTCCTTCCGTTCTTGCAGCGCTTTTGTTTTTTCCTCATTTCTTTTTGATTTTGCGTTTTGTATCTTTCCTTCCTGCGAGTGCTTTTTCGATTCAATTCGCCTGCTGCTTCAATTCGCAATTTCTATGATTTCTGGCGTCCTTATTATTGTGGCGCTTTGTTCACAGCCGGGCATTATGCAATTTCTTACACGTTTCCATTCAATTTGCTGAATTGAAGTGGGAATTGCGTTCAACCGATGATCACAGCGGATATTCCGCTGTTGCATCCCCGTGGCTAAATTTTTCCAGAGTGCTGTGCTCCAGCCACGTCAGCCTGGCGCTCTTGTGACCTACCGTTTCAGCTGTTTTGTTGATGGTGACTTTTCCGGCTGCTTGACCAGAAAAGTGGATTTGCTGGTTCATGAATTAATTGTGCGCATGTGGACCGGAAAGCAGAAGATGCGCGCAGACCGCGTCGGCAAAGGAACCGAGTGGAGGTCAATTGGTGCGGAGCAAGTTGGGCAAGGAAGCATATTTTGATGGCCAAATTGAGAAGATTAACTAATACTTGAGTGCTTACAGCGCAGCTATCACTACAGTGGCCTAATTTTCGCTTCAACAGTGCGCACTTGCCGCACGTGATGTTGCAGCCAGCTAAGCGAGCAAACAGCAGCGACTGGCGAATGGCGAGTGACGAGCAGAGCAGCGCTGCAATAAGCACTCTTCAGGCAATAAGCAGATAAGCAGCAAACATGGAGAGGCACGAAATGGCAAATGCAACAACCACTTCACTTCACTTTCAGTCGGAAGAAAGACAGAGGCAGTGACGGCAATAAAAACGAAAATATTCAAACATTCAGCTGGCAACAGGCGTGAAGGATGTTGATCCATACAAAATCTATGTTCGCTTTAAGTCATTCTTAGCTTTGCTTGCTTTCGTCGTCGTCCAAAGCAGCTGAATTATATTGAATAAATTTATTTTTAGCTCCTTCTCATTCATAAGACTGCCGGCAAACAGCTTAAGAAATATTAAAAGGAGAATAAAAATGCTGTGGATGAATGTGTGTGTGTGTTAAGCAGCCTTATTTTATAAAGGATAAATTGGAAGTTATTCTGTGCTTCTGCTTTGCTTTTGTTTTTATCATTTGCCCTCATGCAAGCTAAATGGCGCATATGAAGGATAGGTGTGTGGGTGGGTGGTTATGCAGGTATGTATCTATGGAGAGGCACTTTCAATTGCTGCTTGCCTTGGATGGGCTTAAGTGCTTAAGCGCCGCTTGTTTGTGCATTATTTGTGCCACTTGTATCGGCACTCAGCCATGTTCTCCGGTATTCCGCTTCATACGAGCGTTCCGCTTGACTACTTGCCCCACGAATGATTGTTTTTATCCTTTAAGCACTTATGTACCGTATTCATCTTCTGTGTGGATATGCATTTCACTTTCGAAAATGCGCAAATCAAATATAATACAAACTGAGCGCTTCTCTTTCTCGCTCTATCGGCAAGTTGAGAACGTTAGTGGCACATGTTAATGTTAATATTAATTTTTAAACTTTGCTTTTAGTAAGATTGGAATAATGTCCTTTACGGAATATGTCATTAATTGACTGATTTATTGGAAATCATTTCCATGATGAGTTCGTTCTACCTCATGCAGGACTAAAATCTTTCATTAACGGGACTTTTCTATACCCCGAGAACTCTATAGAGGGTCGAATTTTATGGGAGAGCTTAAGTTTTTTCGTTAGAATAATGACTGTTTCGAGCAATAAGTCAGATATTAAAGCTAATGCAGCAAAACTAGTTTAGATATGATACTCTTCAAGCAGCGCGTCGAACGTATCTCCTCATGCAAACCAACTATTTGCTTCTACTTATTGTGTGGCATGTTGTTCACATGTATATACGTATGTATGCGATCGATGCTTGAAGGTTTGCAGGATAATATCATATATCAATGACAATATATTGTTCTAATTGATATTCAATTGGTGCACTGTCGCCCTTTGGAGTTTACGCCGAAACTGGAGCAAACGCAACGACGTATTTGCTGTTGCTACTGAAGGCGGTGGAATGTGGAAGGAAATGTAACTAAGTAAGTAAGCAAGTAAGTGCATCGTAATCTAATTGATCAGCTGCCAATGCACAGGGTCACCACGGGCAGCCACTGACGAATTTGCATGCTTGTGTGTTTACATCACACCCCGATGGCTCCTTAGGACGCGCGCTTGGGGTTTCTCGAACCGCCCCCATCAACATGCGCACCACTTCAATGGCCTAATTAATTAGCCACTTTGCTGTTGGTAAACTGCTACAACATGCCACATGCTGGTGCAGAACGTCATAAATATACACACGAAGACACATATTTGGAGATTTATACAGATGGAATCGCCTATATGAAACCACTCGAACTGTAGTAAATCTCTCGGCCTTTGGTCAGCTGAGTTCGCAAGTTGTGTATTGGTTCGTGAAGACAACTTTCTAATCAAAATAGGAATGGCAAACGCACAAACAGGCGTTCGAGTGGTGGGTCGGTACAGTCGCGCAAGCTTCCTGTCAGGGAAAGCAATAGTTTACTTTGTAACTGAGTAGGTGAAACCTACGTATTCGAGCATGAGAGTTCTAAAATCTGAGTTTAAGCGATTTAAGAAGAGATTGGGTCACTATTTCGCGGAGAGACTTGACTTCGAGACGTACCTCGGTAGTCATGTAATTGACGCTGAATTTCTAGATTGTCGTATTTGAGTTGACTTTCTTTCAGATGTTCATTATGGACACCAGCTATGGTCAATGCTTTGAGGCTTTTGCTGAATGCAATGAAGTTCATGTGCTATTCTACGTCGGAAGCTTATAAAGGTTAGCATCGTCGGAGCTCCGACTTCTTAACCTTAACGAAAGTGGATTGATCTCCGATTTTCAATTGAGCAGTGACCCTTTCCAAGACTCGCTTGTGTCACTGCGAAATAACTACTGCATATAAGAAGCAACTGAAAAGCCCTCAAGTCTAGATGCCGTTCCTGCTGCTTGAGAAGAGGAGTGATTTGCAGTTTCGCGAGCCCAAATTTCTATCGGGTAAGCGTGGGGCGTAGGCATAGTTCGTGTATTAAGTGAGCAGTTAATTAAGGCAGTGTGAGCAGTTACAATTGCACTTGTGTGTGTGCGTGTGTGCAGATTGAATATCTCAACCTCATTTACTGACCGGCCATCTTTAGCCATCTTCAGCCATGGCCATGCTATCTGAGGGGCATTCGTGAAGCGTTGAGCGCATAAATTGCAATTTCAATAACATTGTTTGGCTTAGTCATTTAGCGAATTAGACGTGAGGGGCATGATGGGGCAGCGCCATAGCGGAGCTCATAACTGTCATGGGCAAGATATGCGTGTAAGCCGGCTACAATGTTAATGTGTCAGGGAAATGTCTGCCGCCGATGCTCCACTACTCATTTGTAACTACATCCAGTGTCGGGGGCTTACACACATAGGACTAACGGTGTGCTGGAGTGTAGTAGTAGTGTTGTTGCTCGTATTCGCGTTGCAATTGAGTAAATTAGTTTGGTTGGTATTATTGCCGGTGAAGAGCGAAAAGAATTTCACTTTAAGGAAACTGGACATATAACTGTAATTGATTTTTTTACGAACAATTATTGAAAGAGAAATTTTAAGTCTGTTCCAGCGTAAACATACTTACATTGAAGAGATTCTGTTGGGATTTTGACTTCTGCCGGAAAGGTTCGGCATTCCCATTGCGTTTCATAGTTAATCTTGAGCCCCGAACACTTGTCATTTCGCTTGCCGTCTACCCCACAATCAACACCACCATTTCCTCTTCAAATGTGGGCACAAAATTGTAGAAGTGTTTAAGCGCCCGTTGGGGTTTGACAGCAGTTTACAATGGTTGGAGCAGCGAAGTCATATTACCTTCCACCCTGCATAGCCTGCCTAGTCCTGGCTACTAATACTTTGTGCACCTCGCCCTCCCATCTTGACAACAATGGTGTGTGGTGGCGGTGATTGTCTATTTGCTGCTGGTAAATGACTGACAGCCGCCCAGTTTGACGGTCATTCCCCAAGCAATATTCATTTTCTCCGAACTTAACCAATTGTCCAGTTGCTCGTAAGCCAGCGCCTCCCATGCACACACACAACCAGCTTCAGCTGCCAGCGCAACTTCAATAGATTGCTGTTATTGCTGTTGGTGTGATGGCTGTTTTTGTTGATTTTGACACTTCTGCTGCAGTTGTTGATGTCCATGCTAGCATTCTGATGCTTCTATTAACAAAAAGCTCCACCGTCGGTGTCCCCCTTCCACGCACCATCGACAAAAGTACTATTTGCTCTCTCTTTGTTTTGGTATCATTTGTTGTTGTGTTACACGCATTTCACTCTCAACGTTTCCCTTAACACTGGAGCGGCGTTTGGGGAATCGTGGTAGCCTGCCTGCTAACTATGACGCCTTCCCTGCTCCTTGTGCTTTCTCCGCTCTGTGGCTCATTTCAATTTCGTAAGAAGGATTTGCTGGGATGAAAACATCCAAAGACTCCAGCATAAAAATGTGTTCGTTTTCAGCCACAAATACTACACAAAGCTCATAGCACGCGGCGAGGAGCTTCAGCTGGCTGGTGGTTGGGTGTGAGTGCGATTGCTATTCGATGTTGAGAAAAGGGCGCTTCCCACAGCTAATTCTAGCACTTACTTAGGAATGCTCTGCATTCACGGAAGATCGCATCATTTAATTAACTTTGCAAAATTACACCAATGTCATGATATTTTACCGTTGATACACACGTACTCCACACATATACAATTGGCTGAATAGTCGACTCTGTTCGCTCTGTCATTTGACCTGTCATTGCACGCGTTGTGTGTGGCTGCTTGCCAAGAGTGACTGCAGAGCCAAGTGTGTAGGGAGTGTGCTGCCGCTGCTGCTGTGTGTGTGTGCTCGGAAAACATGATATTTAATTGTGCATGTGTAAGTCGACAAATTGCTTATTGTCACCACGAAGAGCAGCACATACGCTCGTAGATCTACTCGTGATTTGCAGGCGAAGGCCGAATTTCTGTGCCGAAAGCAATTAGCAACTCAACAGATTTATGAAGGTGAATGCTTACTCCCCTAATGAGATTTACAACTACCATTTTTAACAAATTCTCCGCAAAAATCCGAAAATTGTTGTAATTTTTGTGCCGAATTTATGAAAATCTGCCTCCGAGGGAAAGCGTTCAGTGCGCCATAATGAAAGATTTCAGAGAAAGATTTAGAGTTTCAGTTGGGTGTTAAAGTATTGTTCGAAATTGTTGTCGTGTCATTTTAACGTTAAAATTTTAGTTCAAAAATAAATTGAAATATTTCGTACAATAATAATATGCAAGAACTGGTTTAAAAGCTAATAATTTTTCTTTTTCCATGCATTTTTAAAATCCGTGTTTTGGAGTCAATTTAAGCTCCGCTAATGAAAAAAGTTTCGGCCATTAAATCCTAGATCGGAATGTAATTTAAAATCAATTTAATTTTAACTTCTTGAAACTTCTTGAAAAACTTTTCAATACCAAAGCAGCGACCGTTTAAAAACTTTGAGAACAGGTTTCGTGTTTGCGCTTAACGTTCCATTGTTGTGTTGTTGTGTTCTGCGAAAATCCGCTTAATCGTTTATTTCGAAAAAAGCGGGCGGACCACATAAAACCTGGCACATACATAAGCGGGATAATTTGGATATTCAGAATACCCTGTGAGAAATGTTACTGCATAATTTTGAGTTTTCTCTGTTATCTTGTTTGTCGGATCTAATGGCAATACTGATGCCGAAAATTATAGGATCTCAGTTGGGAACAGCTCGAACTTATCAGCTCGTTTGACATAATTAAAAGTACTTGTACCTCATGGAATTAGATACGACAGTCTTTTCTTTTGTAAATAACAACGGAAATATTAAAATTAATCCACGTCTAAGCCTACCGCCCACTGATTATAAGCATGCTTTAGGGATACAGAAATGCGCTGCCCCAACAAAACCACATTACGGAAATATTATGTTCCTCCTGAAATCAATTTTAGGGTGGAAAGTAATAAACTCCGTGGTGATATGCTAGTTTTCGGTTTCGATCTTTCTATTGTTCAACTATTTGTCGGCACAGTTCTTTCATTCTTCTGTCGAAACAAAACTCAGACAGTGGCGAGCGTACACCCAGTTTACTGAGTAAAGGTTCTCTTTGGACTCGACCCAGATTTCTCAAGATCACAGTTTAAGTTTTCGCCACGGACATGCCATTTTGTGAATACATCTCCATACATACTCGTCTGTAGACTCAAAGGTTGCACCGATGGAGGACCATAAATACGCTACGGTAACAAAGTCGAAGTTTGTTTTTGTTTCTCTTTAATTTTCGCTTAACTCTTTCTGGCTGTGCAGATTGAAAGCCATCGTGTTGCTGCGCTCGATTTCGGTGACTGCAGTCGCCTGGACAGCGAACTCTTTTCAAAGGTGAACACTTAAACTGCGCTATAGTGTTGTTGTTATTTTTACTTGCCGTTAAATTATTGCAACACGCTGCATCGCAACATCGCTCTATGCTGTTGGAAAAGTTACTTTGGCAGTTATGTATGAAATTGCTATTTTCAAAATAAAAAGCGTAGCGGCCGCCAACACAGGTAGCATAAAGCAGAGCAGCGGAGGTAAAGGAAAGAGCAAAACAAAACCGGCAAACGGTGCAATAAAGGGCACATAAAACAATTGTAGTAGCTTCAAAAGCCCACGACGTAGCTGCAACACGGATCGGACGTTGATGCGGCCTCTTCCCGCATTCGGAGTCGGGAGCGTTGCGTGCGCGCTTTTCATCGCATAAATAAGATGTTCAGCGAAGTCTTTGTTTATTCTACTTGTTTGCTGTAAAGTGTCACCAGAAAGCAAGGCGGCACAACAAATACAAATCGGAAGCATAGCAAAAGGTGTTGCAAAGAAAAGAAACACGAAGCACGAAACATAAAGTTTCCGGCCATGCTCGAGAAGAATTAAAATTGAATTTCTCCTGCAGTGATAGTAAATATTCTAAGGAAGAGATAAGAAGCATTGAATAGGCGAAACTTTCGAAACGATGCACTCAGGTGAAAAGCAGAAGAAGGGGTAAGCGCATAATACCATATTAAATTTTAACGGTATTTCTTTATTATTTCAATACTTCTATGTGTGGAGTTTAAGATTCTATTGGGTCCATTACATTGTCATTATACACTCTGGACTTATATTTTAGAATCAATAAGAACGCTTCGGGGTCGTGTCGTCGTTCTAACTGTCTTGTTCAGTCTATGCATTTCCAGTTATGCCATTATCGTTGTCTGATCTGAAGAGCGCAGGCAACCAAATCAATTACTTGCAAACAAAGAACTGATTTGTTTCAAATTTAGCTGTTCGCCAAAATTATTTTTCTCGAATTTAATCACTTAAATAATTCCCAACTTGGCATGTGTCTTCCGGATACACAGCAGTACCTGTGACTTTGTGGTTTAATGTAAATATGATTTCCTGGAATTAATGTCACCTGGATTCGTCACATAACGTCGCCGCCTTCTGCTTGTGATTTCTTGGTGATGATTCAGTGCGGCAACATGAGTAATGGCAAAATGCATGAAAATGGAAAGCAATAAAGGCAAGACGAAAGCAATCACATCGAAAATCATCTCTTAGCATAATCACTTCCGGTGATGTGGTTGGCTGGCTGTGAAACCAAGTCATTTGGCAAATTCCAGTGGCAGTCATCTATGGTAATGGCTATGGTAATACTTTGGCAGCAATCGGAAGCACATTCCGACGACATTGTTTGTCAGGCTAAGAATTCCATACTAATTACTCTAAGTGCTGGCATCAATGACTGCCTGGTACTTTCCACTGAGTCGAAGACATCTCGAACAGATATGCGCCATCGGAAAAGGTGAGTGAAAGGATCACGAGCGAATGTGTGTGTGCTGTACAGGTGTACAACGCGGTGTGCATGGTTAGATGTGTGCCACAAAAGACATGCCTTTGCAGTTTGCGCGGAAAATTACACTGAGCTTCGTGTAAGACAGACACCCTGCCATCGCTTTTGAATTAGAGAATTTGAGTGGAGGAGTGACGCGCGCGAATGGATGGGTAATTAGTGCAGTGCAATCGCGTGCGCACAATGAACAGCGAAAGAAAAAGTGGCAGAGGCATTGGCAGCGGCAGCGGTGATGAAATTGAGCGCGGTTCGTACGCGCCTCAGCAGGTGAGAATAATGTGAAAATAAAGCGAAATTAAATGACAAGGAATGATGGAATAATTGGCAAGTGTTTCCGTTATTGCTACAGCGGCTGCTGGCGTCACCGCTGCCAAAACTGCTGCTGAATGCCGTTAATGGATTGTCGGTAATGAAAATCACCTTTTCTCTGGCATTTTGATGCGAAGATAATTTTTGTGGGCGCACTGTGTAAGGAGAGTGATTGCCAGAAGTTATGTAATTGAATTAATTGGGGATTTGTCACAACAGCAACACACTTTAGATGGCATCAGGGAATTGCTCAATTGCCTGTGGCTCAATCAGCGATCTGCAATTAATGATACTACAAGCACGTTCCTAGTTGTTTGCATACTTTTAGGCTACTTTCAATGACAAGTCGCAATCGAATGCCAACACTGGTATATGTATAGTATGTAAATAAATAAATTCATACATTCGAATGAATAGTAATCTAGAAAGCGTTAGTTTCTTATAGGTTATAATAAACAACTAAAGCAAAACTTATTTTACAATTTTCATTTTTAGGGCAAATAGAAGCCAAGTAGCTTGGAATCGAGATATTATTATTTTCTCCTAAAAATCTGTTCCCAAAGCATTAAACTTAGTGGCACTAAACGTGATGAGAATTTCTAATGAAACAGCAGCGCAATTCCAAAAACTTCTTTTGAGAATATTGAAGAGAATATCGAAGCAGTTTGGTAAGAGTTGGACAAAAATATCGTCTCGAAGAGTATAAAAAATTGTCGTTAGCTATAGGATAGTCCTTCAAGAGTTAAGCGATTTTGCACATTTTATTATCAAAAATCAAAATCAGAAAAAAATATCTGATAAGGGTTAAATTGATGAATTATTAAGTCTTCAGGATTTTGAGAGACTTTATAAAAGTCCGACTGTGCGTAATCCTAGATCCATGTAATCATATCTCACTTCTTTAGTTCATGCAAATTTTCATAAAAATTGGGATACAGCTGCTCACAAATACAAATTTTGCAATTCAAAGACACTTGCGTCAATGGGTGAGCCTGGGTAGGCTATACCTATGTAATTGAACGCGAATATGTGGATATAATCAGTCAAATGCGTTAATTATGGAATTAGCTTTGTTTTCATCGGGTGATGTAATTATGATATGCTCGAAACAAAATCAGCAATCACCCATGGTTCAGATTTCTGACCTAATGGCTATTTCTTCAAAGGTGTCAACTTTGCGCTGCCAAAGTCGGGCGTTTCAAGCGAGTTGCGAAAAAACCTGATTGTGAGTAAATGCTCGGCATTTCTTCTATTCATTCATTGTTGTACCAGCGCGTGTCTGCGCGCATACAACAACATATAAATGCACGTGAAGGCCGTTAAACTCTGGTGACGTCACACTCTCGACTTGTTGCCAGCGGCCGAACTGAAGCCAAAATCCGTGCCAATTGGTTGACAACTGTGTCCATTTAATTATGACTCTCATTTTGTTATTTATTCTACATATTCGTTCTCATATTGCTCTTTTTGTATATACATATGTCAACTATGATTTGATTGATTTGCCAACACATTGAATTGAGATTTGGATTCTAGACGAGGCGGAACCAGAAACAGCACAGCTTACTTAGGAGGTTGTAGTTACGACAGGTGAAAATATTGCTGTCAATGAAAATGAAATGTGGTTCAGTGTTGAAAATGAAAATTGTTGAAATTTTATTAAATAAATATGCATGAATTTCAAGTAAAATACGTTTACCTAAGTGATTTCACTGAGATGGCGCTTAGTTTAAATTCAATTTAATTTACCCGAAATACTAACACTTCCAACATTCGTGTAGCAATTCGGTTTGAGAAGACGCCCGTTTTACTTACCGCCGCCAGTCCAAAACAAAGTGGTTTCACCTGTCTTAGCCACGTCGATTTGACGCATTTGTTTCATTTGGTTAAAAAGTATTTTGCCGAATTCTTCAAAACCCATTCAAAGCCAAACAATGGAAGGATATTGAAGTGCATTTACGAAGTTGTGCATCGTAAGAGTGTCTGTGTGTGCTGCTGCTATTTGTTTGTTTTTGTGGCCCACATATTCCACTCGAGCCAACAGAGGCATCTTGAATACTATCGAACCATACAAGCATTTTCCCGCAAGTATGTATGCAGATTGAAATATAATTCAAAACAAAAGTTGCTGCCCACAGGCTTCCTTAGATTATGCGTGTGCATATGTCTCCGCATTAGGGTACTCAGTACTTGTTCAGCGAGAACAAAAAACTCACTAATTATTAAAGAAACTCCAAAGTGTTTTTTATTTAATGTAAAGTACTGCTCAAATAGACTCCACTACTTCTTTTGCAGCAAGGAATTCGGTGAACCAAATTTTCGAGTACTTTTTCAACTAAATTAAGTCGCACTATATCGTGAATAGCTCGTTTTACGAGTATGTTAACTTCTAAAGGTTGAAGAAAGTCTGGTTTATTGCTAAAGGCCAGTGACTTTAAAAAACCCCACAAGAAATAGTCTAATGGTGTTAAATCACAACTTCTTGGAGACCTTTCAATGTCACAATTTCTTGCACTAAATCTTTCTTTCTAAAAACCACAGTTTTGTTTATTTATCGCACCACTCTAATGGCAGTGAGCCTTTGGGGAGCAGATGATTTTATTAAAAAAATCATTATCGTTTTCAAGTTGATCCAAGGCAAAATCTGAAAATTCACGACGTTTACGGTGGTGCCATGGCTTCAGTTCTTGCTTGAGAACAAAATTATACGGATAAAAGCCCAAATCCTTTCTCAAAAATCGCCAAGTTGTGGTTTGAGCTAGTTCCAACTCTTGAGAACGATTTGGAATCGACAAATTGTGGTATTCAACAAGACTTGCCTGAATGGCTGCAACATTTTCATTACTTCTTGCGTTAACCTTTCCATGATGAAATTCTAAATATTACTGAATATAGTGAAAGAAAATTATTATGACATATTAAACCGAAACGACACTTGAAAATCATATCATCCCTATTGGATAATCCGGTACTTATGTTTTTGATCTGAACTTTAGGCCATTATTTGGGTTTTTTGCATCTGTCGAAATTTCCCTTCCAGCAAGAAATGGACCACCTGCGAATATGTTATACATTGTGGCAAAAATGCACTCGGAAATTGTAACTAAATTTCCTGGGTAAATGATATTTCAAAAAGATGTACTTTGCTAAGTTGGTAGGACTGTCCCTAATTACAATGGCACATATGTATGTATGAGCGCGATCGGTCAACCAGTTTGCTTACCGCAGCTGCTTAAGTCGGTATCGTTGCGAATATTGGAAAAGGCTTACAAATGCTTCAAAGACGGTCAAGTGATCGTTGAAGACATGTCTCGTTCTGAACGACCTTCGATCTCTTCAACTTATGAAAATATTTTAAAAGTGTAGGAAATGGAGTTGAAAATCATCAGGCAAGTGTTAGAGAGATGGCAAGAGAGCTCGACATCTCTCGCGAGTCCGTTTGAATGATTTTGGTGGATATTTTGGGTATGAAACGCGTACTTGCTCAACTCGTCCAGATAAATCTGAAGTTTTTTGAAAAAGAGTATCGTAAACAGTTCTCTTTGCACATGCTTGATGGTGCGAATTCTGATCCCACATTCATGGAGAGCATTATAGTTGCTGATGAGATATGGGTCTATAAGTTGGACATGTAAATAAGACAAAAATTATCGGATAGAACCCGTTTTCAGTCTAACGAAGAGTAAAACAAAATTCGTGGAAGGAGCTGAAGGCCATCTGAAAAAGTGGTATTGAAAAAATTTTCCAGGAGTGGAAAAAACGTTGGAATAAAACACTTAGGTATATAAATTTGGAAGGAGATTACTTTGAGGACGACAAAATAAATATTGATGAACAATAATTCATTTTCTGTTTTATTTATTTATTTATGGGTACTTTTTTGTCACAATGTATGTAGGCAGCTGTGTGTGTGCGAACCCGTATTGTGCATATTTGGCTCCATAAGTTGCTGAAGATCTATTCATGTCAACATTGTTTGGTAAACAATTTTCATTTTACTTGAAAAACAAAGCAAATATAAACACAAGCGGAGATTCCATCGAAGTTGCTCATCGAAACGCACACACTGAAAACGATATGTGTATGCATGTATTAGCATGCAGATGCCCTGATAAATGGACATTGTGAGTTGAAACAAAGTTTCCACTTGTAGATTTTTGCTTGATGTTTTCAAGATATTTTGTCTGGAATAGTTCCATCTCCGTCAAATTCTTCACACACTCACCGAGGTAAAAATGAATTTGGTTTTAAATTTGCATATATTGTATATGTTTGCATTCCATATTTCTGAGTATTTATGTGAGCCTGCGGAGTGGCATACTTTTGTAAGCAAAATGTGCAGACTGAAGTCTTTCATATTCTGCCAGAAAATTACTAAGTGCTAAAGGAGTATTTTATTCATTCGTGACATACATACATACTATATGCAACTATTTCCATATGTATTTTCTAAACTTTGTCATTTTTTAGTTCAATAAATATGCGACAGAAATTCATGTGGAGCTGATTGCTAAAACTTTGGGTTTAGTTGGTGTCTGGCTGTACTAATTTTCATACAACAAACCACAGATCTTTCAGAAGAAAATAAGCCATATGGATATCTGTAAAAAGTGTGAATAAACATCCTGAATCTAAGATAATTCGTAATGAGTGAAATGTTGAACGAAAAGTTCTGCTGCCGTGGTCCTGAGTTAATTTCCAGACTCGACTGTTCAAGTTATCAAGGGTTGGAGATAGAAGTCGAAAAACTTAATTTCAATGTAAGATTACACTCTTAGGGATGTTTGTAACCAGTTGTTATATGACAATAATAAAAAAGTACGAGCAAAGATTTACATTAACTCCTGGCTTCGATTTGATGTACCATTTTTACCACACGCAAACAGCCCCCGGTAGAGAGCCAGTAGCATTTTAAGCGAAAACAAGATTTTCAAGCATTAGGTTGAGTGGGCGTGTAACAACTATGCAAATTTAATGTAATCCCAAACACAACAAAGTGTAGCTTACAACGCCCTCACCGCTCTTCTGGTAAATACCCAAAAAGAAGAGAGAAAAGCACACAACAAGTAAAAATTAGCAAACAGAGATGTACAACAACAGCAATAAGTGGCTGTAAAAGACCCGCACACAGTAGCTGCCAAAAAGTTAATCCGCTATGAATTCATAATCGATCAAAATGCTATAAACAACAACAACAACAGCTGGCCATTTCAACTTGACCAAGTTTGCGTGCTTGAAAAATGAAACAATGCGAACAAAACAAAGAAAGACTGTAAAATGAAACAAGAAAAAATCGAAAATCGACAATATTTTTCGGGGTTTGGCCACAATTCAATGCAAATCAATTTTTGCGAATTACGAATTTCGGCGCTCAAAGCCACCATACAATGTTCAAAGCCGCCCGCCGACCCCAACAGTTAACTGAACAGTAAATCATTTGCTTGTTTGTTTGTTTTTACTTTTAATTGCTGCTCCGCTTTATTCCATTTTTATTTCTGCTTTTAGTGATTTTAAGGTCCTTATATTGATTGGCGTCTTTGTTGTTGTTGTAGCGCGGTGCTTGTAATCGAATAAACGTTGGCATTCAAGTAGACACAGACACGCAACAAAAGCCGCAAATTTTCCTTACTCAACGGGCAATAAGTGAGGCCTGCGGCGGTGAAAAGAAAGGAAGAGATCGGCAACTGACTGCTGGCAAGGTGGGTCGGTAGGTGGCAGCAGCGGAAGTGCAGTTTGCCGTTCTTATTATGCCATTACACACACATGTAATATATATTTGTACATGTGGGCATCCATAAGGCCGCCAAAATATTCGAACATATAACGCGCTCCTTGAATGGCGGTAAAAAAACACTTCAAATGAATAATTTTAGAACGCGAGCCGGTCACCAACCCTCGTTAACTATTACACATACTGATTATTGGCCCAGATTTGGACAAATGTTGAAGCTAAGTAAGTTGACTGAAAATTGAGCTAATCCAAATGAGTGAAAGGTTCGCCCTGCTCAAAAGAGGTCAGCGGGTCATCGGTCAATGAAATTAACTCTTCAAATGCATTGCCTTGAAGGGACAAACAGAAGGCGGAAGAGTTGGAGTGAGGGCGAAAGGAAGGCTTCCCCCTAACCCCGCATACGCTCGTGCATACAAATCTAAGCGGAACAATATTTACGTCGAAATGTGTATAGCACAGTCATGCAACGGCAATTGAGTCAGCCAACTTTTCTATCTGTTTTCCTCTACTGTTTATTGTTACTTTTTCGCAAATCAACTCCAAACTCGCAACAATAACAATAACAAAAATTCACTTTTCGTGCAACCCGCCACGACCAGCAACAACAACAATCATAGTCGCAGACAATAGGAAGTCGCTTATTTTGAAGAATTTATTTACTGTTTTTTCCGTCTGTCTGCCCGTTGGCTTATGCTTGGTTGCTAACGCACTTTTTTGCACGTTCCAGCCGTGCAACTCCAACGACCACAGGCCTTGGAGTGCGCTAAACTTGTGTTGTTGTTATTGTTGCCACTTGCCTTGTTTGCCGAAAGAGGTTAAAGAGTCATTAATGGCAGTTGAAATCAAAATTTAGCCCACTTGAATAACATAGCACTCACATTGCGAGCCGCCAGTGGCATAGACAGTGTCCGCAGCGCGACTTGCCACGGAAATTCTTCAGCGTGTTTCACCCAGTTTTATTGTGGGGTATAGTCGTGGTAACGTTTATTCAAAAGATTTTTTGAAAAGTTAAGTTATTTTCATTCCGGTAGTTTGTAACAGACAAACGTTTCCACGACAGGCGGCTCTAGGTGACCGGAACGAACCCGGATTCCTCGAAATAATTTAATAATTTGGATAATGTTGTTTTGCCGTCTCAAAAATAACAACATGCTATATTTTGAAGCCGTAAAAATTCCATCACAATCATCAAAAAATCCAAAAATAAAAAAGCGAAGTCAGATCTTGACTAAAAATAACTTTTCGTCTAAAGCTTTTTTAACGAAATGAGTTTTCTATAAGAATTTCCTTCATTTGTGGTGGTCATATTTATTTTTTCCGTAAAATGGAGGGCTCTACACAATTTTGAAAAATAAAAGGATTTTATTAGAAATTTTTCATGTCTGAAGTACTCTGGAGAATGGCTATTGTCCGCAACCTCTCTTCGAAAGAGCTATGAACCGGACTATGAGTCTATCCAACAATAAAATTAAAATAAAAAAGTTGTTTTGCAGTAAAAATAGTTCCAATAAAGATACTACATACATATATGCATAACTATTTCCTTTCAGTCCCTCTTCCAAAGTCCGACAGTAAAAGTTGTTTGCACTGTGACTGTAAAGAGTTCTAGAAGAGAAAGTGGCCGCCAAACTAAAAAGGCATAACCGATTTTTGTTGTCAATTTCGAGTGCTGTGACTAATTAGAAGCGCATAAATGGTGGACTGCCAAATTTCTTTTCACCAACACGGCAGCATGTTCCTCCATGGACTGGTGTGGATTCAGTGACAAATATTTTTTAATTAGTCAACGATAAATAAATAGTGTCTATTATGGTGCCGAAACTGGTTGAGCTCGTAAACACACTGACTTTTGTACATATGCACTTGCTTGTAACAGTACTTGTGTGTATGTATGGTATGTGCACGTCAATTGTCGCACGTATGCATGCGAGTGTGTGTGCGGAGGGCCATGCATGCACAGCCGCGAAACAAAGAACTTAATTAATTTTTTTCCAATCAGACTACAATTGAATTCTCGTCACAAATACACGAATTGCGGTCGATCGGTCAGTTGGCTGATTACTTGGCTGTTGGTCGTCGGTTGGGTTGGGTATGGCGATGTGACTTAACGGCAGCACCACGACCCATGTGACTTTGTACTTCGAGCAGCGCATTGTGCAACGCTGCCAGTGCGCCACGTCCGCTCGTTCGGTTCATTTCGTGTGCACCGCAGTTCGATTCGTGCAATCTTCTGCCACTTTGTGGTCAACGGCAGTCACAACAGCAGCGACAACAAACTGCGATACTAATTGGGAAATGGCCATCAAGCCATCAAGCCTCATCGCCGCACACACACACACATTCGCAAACACAAATTCATACTGTATATACCATATATATACATATGTCTGCATTCGTTTGCCTGTAGGTGCATGCGTAGGTTTGAGGGGCAAACATTGTTGACTAAATCAACGTCGCGCCACTGCTATATTCCCTCACACACACATACACATGCATACATAGATGCTCGTGCCATCCGTTCTAACGGAGTACGGCAGCGGCAATTCAACATTGGCAGTGTTGCCACATCGTAACCGCAACAACAACTGCTTGCAACCGCTTGGCATGTAAGCGAAGAAATGAGGAAAATTAACAAACAAATCAGTGAATTGGTGGTCTCAGTCAGTTGGCAGTGCGTAGCCGAGTGGCTGACGGTGCGCGCCCGCCGAGAGCTCGCATTTGCAGCGGTGACGGTTTTGTAATTATGCACACGCCTGCAGGCCGCCAATATCCGTGGCGACAACGTCTATCATAGAAGGGTATGGCGGACCAATATATTGAATGTATGCAAAGGCTATGCCATATGTGTATGTATGTGGTTGCATATGTGCAAAAAGCTAAAGAAGGAAATATAATTCTTTAACCGCAATTCACACAAATGTTCTACAGTCTCATCTTCATTTTAAGTGTCATAGCAGTTATGCATTTTTAAAAGCTTTTGTCATATTTCAGGAATAAATTGTTATAATTCTTTGCTGGTCTTTAAGTGGCGAAAGCATGAAAATGTCGAAAAATTGCATTCCAATAATCTCAATCAAAAACTATTCTCATATATACCTTCTTGAGGACACCATCATAGTTCCATTGTATTGCTCTCACCACTTCATTTTCCATTTTACTAGTGTTATGTCTTTTAAGTTCTCGAAAATGAAATAATATTGAATAAAACAGTTGTGTGTTAGGTGAGACTGGTTACTTGCCGATACCTTCTGTGACGTTGAATGTAGATTGGACTACAAGCACTTTCGGTGGTTTTGCAGATGCAGCTTTAATAATTTGAGAGTTAACTATTTTAAGTCCGTTCAAATGTTATGAACACGCCCACTTTAGAAAAATACGTTCAAAATTTCTTTTCTAAGTTTATAGCATCGGAGAGCTGTGCCAATCTGGCTTGCTTTCTCCCGTTTGGAATAGATAACTTCCCAGTTTACCAAGCCCTATATATATCGCAAGTATTTTATAAAATCAACGCTTCGATTGTTACCTTGCATTGAAATCATTTACGAATACACGAACTAATATTTTTACTTGCCTCCAAAGCGCTGTAGACTACCTCTCCGCATCTAAATTCCGCAAATAGAAATATTGAATGCGAAATATGTACTTCTCGAAATAAAGTTGTATTTGTAATTTATTGCAAATTCTATTAAAATCAATACATATAGTGACTAGTCAACTGCTCGCAGAGTCGGCAATAAAAAGGTTATTGCTCATGCTCATTGATACTCAGCTGCTGCAACAACAACTCCGTTTTTCTATATTGCTTGCCATCTACGGCAATAAAACTGCAATGTAAATGTGAAAAGTTTATTGAAAAGTTAAGTGCTTATGAATTCATACACACATTCGCAGATATATGTATTTGCGTTGAAACACACCCCACACACCATAAATGCGAACACAAGGACTCGTATATAAATTTATTTTTCGTATTTATGATTTTGAATTAACTTCTGTTCACATACAGCGCTAGTTGCAGGCTTCCATTGAATTGCATACACGCCCACCGATGCGTGCTACAAATAAATGTGGATGTGAGTATTAAATCTTGGCATTTGCAGCTACTCGTAAAAGGTTACTCATACGCAGTGTGGACTAGACCAAAATGATTGCACTGAAACATGGAGATCGGCTTTATGAACTGCGAAGCTCCATTTACATAGTCAAACTCTTATTATTTTCGATTTTTATGCCATCGACTTATTACAGTTATGTTAATAGAAATGCTGACACTCCCCACGCATGAACTGACGCAAATGCAAATTAAATATTATCGCAAGATTTTCGAGGAGTTTACTGCGTAGGCCTTAATTGCATATGTATGTGTGCAGGTGGGAAATAAATGGAAGAATGTAAATGTGGAATTGCAGAAGAGGCAGGGTGATCTTTAACGGTTTAGGACAACTCTTGAGCGATGCTCATGGAACTGTCATGTCATGTCTTCAGTAGTGTACGGCAACCCCTTGGACTTCTAAAAAAGTTTTCTTCTATAATTTCGCCCTTCTACTAAAGGTGTCTAATATTGATACCTTTTTACTTATATTTTACGTATTTCCTCTGCTGGGGGAAATATATCCACTAAGGCTGCTGTCATAAAACATAAAATCTGATAGGTTTTGGAGACCAAAGTAATCAGGGTACCAGAGATTAAACCTGGTCCCGGGGAGCGTAATTGAGTAAAATCAATTCTCATGAGTTTGGCCCGTAATTCTGGCTGCTGGGTTAAATCCAAATGGGAAATCGACTGCAGTCAAATGGGATGCATTGCAACTGCCACAAATACAGATTTAATGGACTTGGCCACAAGGTGGTTAGGGAGGCACATTGACGGAATTTTTTAAGGGGCTGACCGCTTATAAGTTTTTTGACACCTGGAAACTTCATAGATAGTCAAAAACTCATATGTGTTTTTAGTATTTCCATATACAGTTCGAAATTTAAAAATTTCTATAATAATTCGCCAATAATTAAAAAGTTTTTGGATTCCACTAGCTTACGACTCATAACTCCTTGAACTTATTTTAATAAAAATTCAAAGGGTAATTTTTTAGTTGAAATTTCGTGGCTTGATCAAATGTAGGGAGCATCAAGCATGAATCGGGGAATCAATTTTCACACTTTTGACTCACACCATTGTCTCTAGACATCAAAAGATCTGTAGTAATAAATTGTATCTTAATATGTCTAGAGTTCTAGGAAAACGCTAAAAGGAGCTTGAGATCTGATTACTGATAATAGACGTTGGACACAAAAGCTGAAACAAAACTCAGTTCAAAAGAATAGCAAATGTGATCTGATTATATATTAGTTGATGGTCCTTTTAGTTCCCAGAAATGTGGGCGTATTTGGAAACGAATTCGTATCAGTGACTAGGATGAAATCTAGCGATCTTTTAGGGACACAACGATGTGCGTTGCTGGCAAACTTCCCAGAAAGACTATCATACATCTTCGCTTTGAGAATCAAGTCTCCTAATTCATTCTTCTCACATATGTATTTGGCAGGTCAACAAGGGCATTTACAGCTTAGCTCTGATATTCCAACACTGAGATCTCTCCACTTCGACTCCATATCATTTTTATCACCCCACACAGTTATGTTGCCACAACAACACCGAATAACATAGCAAACCATTCACACTCAACTCTCCGAATAGTTCAAATCTCACAAAAGTGTTCTGACACCAAATTAATATTAGATAAGTAAAGCGGCATTTTCTGTGACATTTGAAATTTCTCATCGGAATGAAGTGGTGTAACTGTCGCTTTAGCGTTTTTCATGTTTGGAATATCAAATTTTCTTAATGCGTTAATGCCGGCAATCAAGTGCTACGAAAAACACCGAATAATAACCGTTAACAGTTACAACGAAACAACATACAACAAAGTTCTCATGGGTCGATTTGTTTTTATTGTTGGTTGGCTGCATGCTGTCGCGCTCACACTCCAGCCGCTACGTGACGGTTTTTACTAATTCCGTTGCGGTTCTCTGCGTTTATTCCCATCGACCATTCAAGGTGGCTTCTCCGATGGCTTCTGTTCGATTGCTCTATTTTTGTGCACACAGGCGCGTGTTTAAAGCAAACAGATTTGTGCTTTTTAGTTGTGTCTGCGCTGAGCTTCTTTCATTTTTCGTTTTTATGGGCGCTTTTCTGGCAACTCTTCACTCCGAATTGTGGCCAGGGCTGTGGGGAACTAGATCAAAATCGATTTTAGCATATAAATGTAGCGTCTTCAAATCAATAACGGCACTTTTATGCTTCTTCAATAGTCATTTACAGTTGTGCTCTTGCCGGCCAAAATTTATTGCCACATTTGGTGCTTCGTTGTTGTTGTTCTTTTTGATTTTAAAACTAACTAATTGATGACTTGCCAACTGACAAATTGGACTTAATTGTTGCGACATTTGTCGAGTGTGGCGTTGCCGTTCGCATGCGAGCTGGCATTTCAATTCCGAATTTGTCATTCGCATTACGAGCCTAATCGACCAGAGCATTGAACTTTTGCCAAGCTTCTCGCTGGCAGCGACTTTGCTGCAATTGCTTAGTAAGTGTAATTATGTATTGTAGTTGAATATATCAGTACTCGTAAGTAGTGGTGTTAATATAGTGAGTGCAATTTTTCAGGTTAATTTCATTTCATTAAGGGATTCACTATTACTCTGAGAAGACGACTAGAGGAGGATAGGGAGACCATAAAAGGAATTTTCAAGAAAGTACAATTAAACGTGGACAACTAAGGACAACTCCTCGTATAAGACTAAATCACCACAGGTTGAGGAGTGGGTAGGAAAACTCAACAGTCTATCAGCATGCCTCGGATCCATCATCACCAGTTTATTGAAGCTTTTCTTAAGCGGAGGAGGTCATCGAATAACCTGTTTCTGAGTGCGTAGCGTTCACCGGAAAAGTGAGTAAAATTGACGGATTCAAAGATTCGAGTGGACTTTTTTAAAATTACAAGGACTGGGTGAGATAGCATGAAAGTGTTGTTAATAATAACAAATGGACTTATCCGGCAGTGTTTGTACCCACCACAACAGTTATCGACGCGATTGTGGATACTTGATGCTCTGGTTAGCCAAAAGTTATTTGCCGTTTACCAGCGATATCGCTAATTGTTCACACGAAGCCTGGCAAGCCCACATAGGCGTTGGTGCAATCGGAGACTTTGCCTCTTAGAAAACACCTTAATTTATTTCCGTGGAGTTTTAAGCAAATCGGGACCCATTTGAATATTTTCAATATTTTTACAAATCGCTGGTGCTGTTTAATCTACCGTTAAAAATGCGAGGACTAAGCGCCCAAAACGCACAGTTTTCGGGAATAAAATGAAAATGTGTCGCTTCAAAATTGAGCGCGGATTATATTACTCGTGGGGGATTATGCTCAGTGCTGCGCTGAACGCGGTTGGTGCTCAGGCGTAAATACAGTTAAACGCTGGTAAATATTCGCTTGCAGCATTGAATTTTTCATGGACTTAGAACCATAGAAGCAAGCATCAATGTATCCATTCGCGCGCTGCACGAACTGCCCATCATCGAAAGGCTGCCATTCGGCCAAATCAACTATTTTCGATTTGCATGACATATGTAACTGTACTATATATGTATAACTGTATGTTTGCTAATATAAGTGTCTTCTATTTGTTTTCATTTCTGATTTTAAATTTGGATATATTTCGCACACGAACGGCTCGGTTGAATTGAGTATGAACAGCGCGCTGCTAGCGGTTCGCGGTAAGCGGTGAGTGGTAGAGAACGCCGAAAATCCCAATAGTTAAAGTGCTTAAATGCATTTCCAATGTGCTTTTTTGAATTGTAGAATCTAATATTAAGCCCACTTTCTCCCTTTTACAAATGCGAATGAGCACTAAATGTTTGTGTTTTCGTATGGTTGTTTGGAAACGAGTTTTTTTAAGTGTTAATGTCCCGTTATCTATGTTATGTGATATTAGCATCGATTAAGTCCGCGTATCACATAAAATTGGTTATAAATATATAATATGGATTCGCCGTGAAAGCGTCGGATGAAGAGGCTTAAATGCAGAAATAAATTTTGTATGCGTTTTTTGTTTTTGGCGGTGTGTGTTCCGATTACTTGCTTGCTGAACATCGCCGCCCCGCGTGCTCGTTGAGTTGGTTTGTTTGCTTGTCAGGTTGATGTGAAGGTGTGGTTTGTGACGATTTACTTGTCACAACGTGTCAGAAAAAAAATGTTAATGTGTATCTAAAACTCAACATATTGGACTCTTTTGTAAATATTGAAAGTTTATTGAAAGCAGAAAAAAACGTTAACTTCTGCTTTACCGAAGCCATAATACCCTTCACAGGAGCATTAAAGGTTAAAAAGATCTTAATTTTGATGGATCAGCTATTTGCTGTGGTAAGCCGATCTTCGATAGAACGATGAGCTGTACGAGATATACGACGACATTGACATAGTTCAGCGAATTAAAAGACAGCGGTTACGCTGGCTAGGTCATGTTCCGGATGGATGAAAACACTCCAGCTCTGAAAGTATTCGACGCAGTACCCGCCCCCGGGAAGCAGAGGAAGAGGAAGACCTCCACTCCGTTGGAAGGACCAAGTGGAAACTTGGGATATCCAATTGGCGCCACGTAGCGAAAAGAAGAACCGACTGGCGCGCTGTTGTTGACTCGGCTATAATCGCGTAAGCGGTGCCAACGCCAATTAGGAAAAAGAAGAAGCCGATCATGACATTTTTTTCAGATTGTAGCGCTGCCTAGGAAAATAAGTAAACAAATCTGTTTTTACAGGGAATCGAGTGTGATCGATCTGTTGTAGGGCAAACTTTTTCTCAATTGGGTTTAATATCGGCAAAAAATGAGCAACTTCTTTGGAAAAAAGGGCGTGTGGAAAACTTCAGATTGATATCTCAAAACATAGTTCCCTCAATTTCGCGTGTATCTATACCGACAGAAAGAGGGACATGTCGAGTCAGCTTATCACGCTAATTTATGTATGTATGTATACTTATAGGATCTCCTATGTTTCCTTCTGGCTGTTAAGTAGACTTCGCGGTCGATTCATTGCAAACAACATTAAAAATGTAATCTCAAAAAGTTTGATATTCCGTTGACTATCTGAAAGGATTTTTTTGGCAAACTTCAGTTTTATCAATCAACATATGAATGATGGATCCGCTATAGCTTTATAGCAACATTTTACTTTTTCTGGTTGCTACAAATTGGCTCCTGTCTCGGCAATTATCCATTTCGCTTTCATACAATTTTTTCTTGGGTCGTTTTGTTGGATCTTTATGAGTTTCTATTTTACAACAACCGTTTCAGACCGCGTTGAAGTTCCTCCATTATATATGGTTCTTCAAATTTCTTACCGCTTAGAGACTTATAAGGTAGTCTAAATCTACAGTCTTGAAGTTACTGTTTTATTTATCACATTGTGTGAGTTTTTATCGACTGTTTTTAACCTAGTTGACCGTCGATTTAAGGCTGTGAACTGAAAGAAAAGCGCAACCAACTTCCTTAAATTTGTCTAGATTTCCAAACTCGTGAGAAAAATGCAAAGTAATTCATCATTCAGTATGCACCTTGTGGTCTTCTAAGTGAGCTGTTCTCTATTGTCTTTCTTGAATTTTCGGCTATGTCTGCGGTTGGCACTGCACTCAGTGAGTTGCTACTTTTTTTGCAGCGGCACATTTGCTCAAACATAGTTAGGCACCAACAAAGGCGAAGAACAGCAAGAAAAATGCAAAAATGTGCGGCACTAAATTGGTCAGTGGCAGCAAAACAAGTCGTTGACGTGGAATGAAGCAGCCATGACGAAAGAAAGAAGAATGCAATGGCAGAAATAAAAAGCAAAACAAATATTTAGGATGAGAAAACCCTTTGCTCAAAAAACTTTGATCCAGCGCTGTTTGAGAATATATGGTTCTTGTCAAGCAGATTCAATTATGGCTAGCAAGAGGTCCTCCTATATCTTAAGTTATAATGCTTTTGACATCCTTTTAGAAATAAATGTACCTGTTTTTAAAAACTTACTCGGTTCTTAATTGTAATGGCGCGCTCAAAGGTCGAAAATAAGGAGAGTGATATTGGTGCAGAGCCTTCTTCCCGGGTTCACAGGCCTGCCTTGATTATATAATCAATGTTCCGATATCTGGACCCTAAATCTTCTGTTCAAACCGATATCTAAGTTGCATGGATAGTCTCCTGCATTCCTCAAGCTGCCTAAGAGCACAAAAGAAAAGAAGAATAGACATAGTTGTCGCTGCAGCTGTAGCCGCAGGCCAGCAGTTGAGGAGCAGAAATCACCAAGTGAATTTTAAATGACTTTCGAGTGATGTCGCCCTATTTGCTGCTGCAAGTCACAAATGAATATAACGCATGCGAAGATTGAATGTGCTTGTTTGCAAATATTTGTCAGTTCGTGTGTGCAGTGTGTGCTTGCATGCGAAGTTTTTCAGCCTTCACTCTGGAATTTTTTCTTATTGGTGGAAGGGAATGTTGTGCATAAAGTCCAAAAAACGCAAATGGCGAAGGAAAAATTGGAAATTAGAAAATCTCTGCTGTAACTGGCAGCTAAAGCGATGACAGACTCGGTTAACGGGAGTGCAGCCATTTTCATTGCATCGACGGCGAAACAAACGGTCGTGAGTTGTTGATGAGTGACCAAAAAGCGCTAACAATGTCAACAGCAAACGCGCGCGACAAACGCAAAAAACAAGCGAATTTTCTATAAGAGTGACGTCCGTCGTGATCGCGGCCACAAGCAAGGGGTCATTGGCCGGGATGGGGTGCAGAGCACGTATCTGTTTATGTTTGTTAGCGGTCCTGTTATTCGCTGCGTTAACAACTGCTTGCTTTGTTGTTTGCAAACAACTTGACGAGTTGTACAAAAAGGAACACTACTAAAAGAGAAGAAAAGCAGAAAAACAGCGGAAACTTAATAAACTGGTCTTCATTTCCGGCGCGTAGTAGGCATTTATGCAATTCATGATGAGCGAGTGAGTGCGGTGAGTTTGCCCAAAACCTTTGGGATCACTATTTGCTCGGCATTTTGTTTTTGTTAACCAACTGCCTGCCCATGCAAGCGAAATGCACTGAATGTTAACCCGATTTCAGGCGCCCTGCCCGCTCCCAGCCGCGCTTCGCATTGTGCTATTCTAGTTTTGCATTTTTCCTTCCAAAACCATTTGTTTGTTTCCAGTTTTTGTTAGAAAGTGCAATTCGAGTGCCGTTTCCCCTGTCCCATACTCCGGTATGGCCAACCTGTCGGCTACGGCTGGGCGGATTATTTAGAAAGCTGTAACCAAATTCGAAGGCATTCTTACTTTTCCACAAGTGTTTTTTCCAACTTTCACGTTTTTGCAAAAGAAACAAAAAACGAGAAATTCTCCGGTGTTTTTTAGCGCTCTCACATTGCAGTCGCCTGCTCACGACCTATACTATCACCGCTTTTGGGTTTGTTTGCTTGTGGTTGTGAACATGAGAGTCCTCGCGTTATCCACTGGTATTTTGGGTCCAGCCGCTTTATGCTTTTGCGGCATGCACAACGTGCAACAACGGCTCACACAGTCGGCCGCTGCGCTGATGACTTTACTGTGACGAGGTCAGCGCAAGGTACGGTCAACGGGCAGCAGCAAGGCGACCCCTTTCGACTTGGTCTGTTGGCCCTGGCATATTTCAACTCCGCAAGCGTGCGGCACTAAGCTTCGTTGCACACACATGTGCGAACGCTCCTGTAAGTCCTTGTATATGTGGGCATGTAGGTACGTTGTTGCTACACTTGCCTTCGGGGCACATAACATGGCCATTACAGTTGCATATCCCCACAATTTTTTCCGTAGTTCCGCTGATGTCCTTTGAGATAAGCCCGAAACGGTGCAGCATGCTAACCGGCTACAAGCGCCACCATTTACAGCATTTCGCATTTGTTTAACAATTTTTTGCACTTTTCTATGTGCACTTCATGTGTTCTGTCTAACTCCCATCTAGCCCTTTGTTACTTTTATATTGTTTTGGCAACGGCTCGCCGAAAACGAAATGGGTGCAAACTTCAGTCGCACACCGATGCACACAAGTCCACAAGTCCGCATACATAAATAACTAAATTTTGGGCCCTCAAAGCCACAGCGCACTCACAGCAATTGCTGCACTTTCGAGGCACGTGCTCGCTAGTTGGGCACTGCGGCCGTTAGCGTGCAACTTTGATCTCCGGGGAGGCAATTTATGGCACAAAAGCGAAGTTGGAAATTAAACGCCGCGCATATAGTTATTTGGAGGCTTTGTCAGTGCTAAAAATTTAAATTAAAAAATGTTTATTTTCAATCAAAAATTGTGAAAATCTTTCCGATATTGTTCTCATTAATTCAAAGTAGCTTCCAAGAATTACCACTTAAGTCGATACACCTCAGCAGAGCGTTGCGATTTTTACAATGCAGAAAAATATCCAAAAAATAATTTGTGTCAAGTTTTGTAAAATTTATAACAAAATTTTTCGGGAAATAAAAAAAAGAGTGGTACAAAACCTTCAAAGGTGGTCGAGAGGTCGTTGAAGACATGACTCGTTCTGGACGACCCCGAGCTACTTCAACTGACGATAATATTAAAAAGGGAATGATATAGGGCTTAAAAGTCGTCAGGGAAGTGTTAGAGAGATGAAAAGAAAGCTCGACATTCCGTTCGAATGAGTTCGGTGAAACGAGTTCTTGCTCGACTCGTCCCGATAAAACTGATTTTTTTTTTTTAAAGAACCGTAAAGAGGTCGTTTTGGAAATGCTTAATTGTACAAATTCCGATCTTCATGAATATCATTATAAATGCCGACGAGACATGGACTTATGAGTTTGACATTAAACAAGTCAGCAATCATCGGAAAGGAGGAAAAAACGAGCCGAAATCAAAAATCTACGCCAAAACCGCTCAAAAATTAAGGTTATGCTCTTTTTTTTCGGGACATGCGGTCAATAAAGAATTTTATTTGGCCGTATTGAAGCGTTTGCGTAATAATATCCGTCGAAAACGGTTGGAATTGTGGAAGAATAATTAATGGATTTTACATGATGACCGAATTTAAGGCCAAAAATGCAATGAATACCATCGATCAATCGCCGTATTCACCAGATTTGGTGCCGTGTTATTTTATTTTTCTTCCTCAAACTGAAATTGCCGCCCCATGGAACCCTTTTTCAGTCGGTCGAAGAGATTAAGGAAAATACATTGACGGAGCTGAAGGCCATTCCAAAAAGTTCTTATGAAAATGTTTCAAGGACTGGAAAAATTGTTGGCATAAGGTGGGGATTACGCTAACTCCTAACTCCTAAACTCCTCATCCAACTTGTCATGTGATAAAAATACATTACCTGCAGAGGAGCTCCCAGTGATGCCTTGAATTTGTAGTTAAATAAAGAGGAGGTGGCTATATTCCGCCTCCTGATATTTTCGTTAATACTTTGGTTAATGATAATCTGTATTTTTGTTACCTGCATCAAGTATGAATTTTGAAGTAAATCTTGAAAAGAAAACTCATTTCGTTATAACTCTATGATTCAAAACCACAATTCGAGTTAATGAAATCGTCACTAAATATATTATATTATCCGTTCCGAAGCAGCCCAAAGTCAAGTTCACATAACACACTAAACTTACGAATCCGTAAGAGTTTTTTTTCCCAAAGGAATTTAAAAAGTAGCATCTTATCAGATAATAGTAATAGAGCACATAGCATGTTATAAGAAACCGACCGTTTCGGTTGAATTTAAGAACTGCTGCCTGCTACCGCCGAGGTTTCGCGCATGTGTTCCATAAACAGTAAATCTGCAAACAAATTTACTCAAATTTTTTTTGCATATTTGTATCCACGCCTACTTTTCGTCGAATACTCAAGGCATCAATTAGAACCAAAATAAAAAGTGAATTGCTTGAGTTTTTCAAATATTTTTTACTCTCGCGGGATTATTGCCTAGAAACGGCCTTCCTAACAGTAATCGTACCAGTTTATAGCACGAATACTATATTTGTCCATATATATATTCGTACTTTGTGCAAAATTCGCCCACTTTTCCCCGAAATGCTTTTTAGTTTTTGCGCTGCGTTGCCTTTGTGTAGTCCAGGTGGTTTCGTTATAGATTTGTAGTACAATGTTGATTGTTTTTCGAATGTCATACTATACGTACAACTGTAAAAACTATTACAAAGGCATACAAATTGTAAAAAATAAAAAATATATAAAAAACTTATATGAAAAATAGTAAAAATTTGAACGTTTTCGCGGATATCCTGTTGCTCGCCGCTATACCTATTCCTGCTGCCTTGTTGCACGGTGCCTAATGGTCATTGTTATGTTGGTTATTGCTCTTGTCGACATTGTTATTTTTCCATTGCCTTTTTCGAGTGCCTCAAATTGAATTTTTAATGTTTTGCTCTCATTCGGCCATTTGTAGTGCGCTACCGCTGCACAGCCGCGCGCCCATGCTCTCACTTGCGCACCCTTTTTACTTGTATTTCTGTTGCAAATATTTTAGCAGATTTTTAGTCCACTTTCTCATCGCCGAGGCGGCGGTTTTTCTCTTTTCAGTCCGCTGTATTTACAATTCACTTTCTAGTGCATTTGCATTTTTAGTTTTAATTCGATTTCACTTGTTCCGTTTTGCACATAACTCGATTTTTCCATACTCGTAATGTGCTTAACAATTTTAACATTTTTACTCCATTGAAATTTTCGAAAAATTTTCCCATTTATACAATTTTAAAATCGCTTACACACACTTGTTACACAAATTAAGTAAAATTGTATACAAATTAATTAAAGTGCACGTGATCAAAATGTTCAACAAACACCTCCCAACAAACACCTTTAACTTCTGGGTTGATGTAAAAATAATCCTTTTTAAATTGTTGTTGATATTTGTGTATTTTTTCGTCCTGGTATTTGTGACGCCAACACCGTAGACTCAAAGATTTCACAAAATCAGTGCTTCCTAAAAAGATTGTAAGTCAAAATTTGAAGTTTCGAAATAACGAGGCAAAATGCGTTCTCCTTTATGATTTATTGCTAAACATGTGGCTTCTTTCTTGTATTCGTCTTTCTGCCTAATTTTTTCGTCCGATATCCTATAAAGTATATATGTACATATATTGGGTAGTCGAAAAAGTCTTTTTGTACTTTGTCAATTATGTCTTTGCTGTCGTATATCTTCAATGCATCAGTTCGTAGAGCACAACAATGGTTTCTTGCTTCCGTTCTGCTGATTTCGATGTAAAAGATGGACCTCGCTCTGGTCGACCTATCGTTCGAAAAGTCGATGAAATTAAAGGAAAGATTGACCAGGACCGTCACATAAGCAGCCATGACATCGCTTAATAACCTAACATTCATCACCAAACGGTTTTGAACCATTTAAAAAAGACTGGCTACAAAAAGAAGTTTGATGTTTGGGTACCACATGAATTGTCTGTGAAAAATTTGATGGACCGAATTAAGAACTGCGATTCTTTGCTGAAACGAAATGAAATCGAACCATTTCAGAAGCGAATGGTAATAGGAGACAATAATGAGTGAAAAAGATCATGGTCCAAACGTGGTGAAGCTCAACAAATGGTCGCAAAGCCAGGATTGACGCATCGAAAGGTTATACTGGGTGTTTGGTGGGATTGGAAAGGAATCATCCACTATGAGTGCTCCAGCCTGGTTGAAGGATTGATTCTACATTTTACTGTCAACAACTGATGAGATTGAAGCAAGCAATCGAAAAAATGGCCAGAACTCGGGAAAAACTGGGAGAGTTGGCTAGGAAGTTTTGATGTTCTCACCATATGTTTCGGTCAATGCAGAACTCTCTTAATCTAGTAAAGTTGGTTTCAAGGGAAGCCTGTAAAAACTACTTGTCGCAGTTTTTTGGCCAGAAATCAGAAAAGTTTTACACTGGTGGAATAATGTCTCTAGGGGAAAAATAGCAAAAAGTGGTCGACCAAAATGTTCTATATTTAGTTCATTAAAGTTCGTTATAAATATTTTTGTATATAAAATAAGTTGAAGTTGACGCACTTAGCCTAGCTAGCCTCGAGCGCACAAGTTCTTAAGGCTGGATCTCCAAAAATATTACTTGGATCAACAGAAGAGTTTAGGAGAATATTCTAAAGCTATCACATACTCCCAATGTAATAATACCATAAAAATCGATTTTTTAAAACCCGTAAACCCATGTAACCCTTTAAAGTGTTTGAACGCGGCTGAGCAGAATGCGGTGGTATTGACGTTTAGCTTCTCTATTTCGGTCCACCTGGTGAGCATTTAGTAGCTGAGAGTGGACTGCCAATAAAAATGACATGCAAGTGCATCAAATATCCTTGCCTATATTTCAAATGAAATGTGTCTCAGAGCAGAAAAATCGATTAATTCGACACTTTTTGTGGCAGTTGGTTTTTGCTTTAAGCATTCATTAGTTTCAATAGTGTGAAAATATTTTCAATACAAATAAATTGCACATTTGGCACGCGGGTTCCGGCAGCACAGGATATTTAATTTTTGACATTTCAGCGAAAAACATGCAGCGCGAACACCACTCACACACCGAAAGCGCTCGAATAACGGACAATGTAAAAAGCAAATGAAATTATTGTACAAATATGGCAATGCCACCGATAAAAAGTTCCAAGTACTAACGAGGTTTTTTCTTCATAGTTACTTGCATGTGTGCATGTGTGTGGGTGTTTTGTGGGCAAAAAGTGTGTTTTCATAAAACCGTTATGAGGGTAAATAGAGTGTATTATGTGCGTTGCAAAAACGTGTAATCGACGCGGTCGAAATTATGCTGACTGCCCGACAAGCGGTGGGTCATGTCGGAGGCGTGGCCGGGCGTTAGAAAAGCGAGTGCGAGCCATCATTCACGCACACACCGACACAAGCGCTTTCGATCGGGCGGCTGGGCTGATGAGTCAGGTGGCAACACGTCCAGTCAATGAACTCAAATGCACTTATGCGACGGCGTGAAGAGGCCTTTAGCCGCTGTAAGCCCGAATTATGCAATCATTGCGATTGCGAAAGTCCGAAATTGTTAAATTTGCCTGCTTTGCTTTAATAAAACACGGCGATTTTGTTTCATTCATTTTCGGCGTATTTGGCAACGCACTGCACGTAAGCGCGTCGAACACATGTTTCGCTCTGCGCTGTTGACAAAATAAAAATTCCCAAATTCGCGTGAAAAAGATGCCTCCGAATTGTAATCCGTCAGTGAATGGACGCGTTTGGTTTTGAGTTTTGAATTTTGCGTTTTGCGTCTTCCATGTTTTTGTTGTTGGCGTGGTTTTTGCGTGATTTTTTACATTTCGCGTTCGCATGTGTTTGAGTTTGCTTTAGCATGCAAATTACTCAAATTACCGTTGTTTGCATTGTAGCGAAGCGGAAGTGTTATACTTGCATCAATCCATCTAGCTGCCCAGGTGTGGCTGTTATTGTTGTTGTTTATTTCGCTATAAAACCGAATGCTAACGAATTTTTAATAAGGGATATAACTAATCCAAGCTTTTTATAGAATTATTTTTGTTTTTTTGTCGCTGTTAAATTTGCCATATTTTAGCAATTAAATAGCTATCTGATGCAACGATGAAAATAAAGAAGCGGCATAAAACTTCATTTGAAGTCATCGCATGTCTGGTGAGATTGAATGCAAATTAGGTAGTCAAAAAAGTCTTTTCGTATTTCTAATCAAACTGTTTTTATGTTTATATTGAGCTTTAATGAACCAAATATGTACCATTTTGGTCGAACACTTTTTTCCATTTTATGCTGGAGACATTATTCCATCAGCTTAAAACTTTTCTGGTTTCTCGGCGAAAAACTGCGACAAGTAATTTTCACAGGCATCTCTTGGAGCCGACTTTACACCATTAAGGGAATTCTGCATTGGCCGAAAAAATGGTAGCTCCATGGTACACGGTCAGGGCTATATGGTGGATGCATCAAAGCTTCCCAGCCAAGCTTTCCCAGTTTTTGACAAGTCATCAAAGAGGTGTGTTAGGCCACACGTTGTCCTAATGTTTCTGTTGATTAGGTCTGACCTTTTTTTCGATTGCTTGCCTTAATCTCATCAGTTGTTTCCAATAAGTTGTAGAAGCAATCGGTCAACCAGGCTGGAGCAGTTCATAGTGGATGATTCGTTTCTAATCCCATCAAAAACTCAGTATAACCTTTCGAGGCCTCAATCCTGGTTTTGGACCATTTGTTTGGTTTCACCACGTTTGGACCATAATCTTTTTCACACATTATTGTCGTATTTAATCCACTTTTCGTCTCCTTTTACCATTTGCTTCATAAATGGTTCGATTTCATTTCGTTTCAGCGAAGAATCGCAGTTGTTAATTCAGTCCATTAAAATTTTCACTGACAATTTATGTGATACCGAAACATCGAGCTTCTTTTTGTAGTCAGCCTTTTTTAAATGGTTCAAAATTGTTTGATGCTAAATGTTAAGTTCCTTGGCGATGTCATGGCTGTTTATATGACGGTCCTGGCCAATCTTTTTCATAATTTCATCGACTTTTTCAACGATAGGAGCGAGGTTCATATTTCTTATGGAAATTTCCAGAACGAGAGCGAGCGAACCATTGTTGTGCCACATGAACTAGTACAGCATCGTCTTTGTAAACTTCACAAATTTCATTGGTGTCTTGCGTGCCATTCTTGCGTTTTTATTAAAAAATTTCAAAATATAGCGAATTTCTACATTATTTTCCCTCACTTTTGAGCGGCTGTAACTTTTTTCCAACTTCCTCGAATTTAATTTTTAGGTTAAATTATTTTAAGTTGCTCTCCTCCAACACTATTTTGTGTGACACAATGTGATTGGTAGCACTGGAGATATACCAATGCAACGACATCTATTGACAAAATACGAAAAGACTACCCAAATTATAATTAAATATAATTGGTTTAATTTACACAAATTGTATAACGGAAAAAAGAAAACCGAAAAAAAGAAGACAATTTTCTAGTTTTGATTAACAGAGAAGAGAATGTTTTTCCTTTACCGAAAAACTGAATTTTTTGCAAAAGTTTGAGTCTTCAACTATTTGGTTCTATGTCCATATACTCCTCTAATAACTCGGGAAAACCCTCGTATTGAAGTTTTGAGAATAAGCTCAGCAAAATCGCTTGCCAAGTGCAGCGCGAATTAAATAACTTACTGCTTCAAGTTGCTTTCTTCTTTCGAAGATACCAAAATTGTTATTTGAATACAAAATCAAGCGACAATCAACGTCGCGCAGAACTTGGCGTTTAGTTAAGCCGGCGGTTCCGCAAGTCATTGTGGCCCAGATACACAGAGAATGCAGCCAGCGACGGAAGCGGCCTCAGCGCCGAAGGTGCATGGCATAAATCAGGTTTTATATACCCTACATGCATATGTATGTAGCGCTGTGTGCGCACACATTCGCTGACATGCATTTGGCCGTGTGCGGCATTAACGGTTATGCAAACTAAATTTTGCATAATTAATTTTTATTGCACCGCAGCGAGTTAAAAATCAAGTAATTAAATAAAAATATTCAATTTCAATTTTATTCGGAATTTATTTATTTTGGCGACTCCTTTATTTGCACACAAAAGCAGCATTTAGCGGCACTGACTAAGTAAATTATGAGCGCAAATACATCTGCACACATACGCAGATATTATATAATTAATAATTTGGCGGCGCGCGGTGTTATTTACTGCAGCGCCGATTGGAGCAGCGAAATGATAACGAAGCGCTGCACATTGCATTAAAGCGCGCAATTATTTACGCGTGCGTGTGTGTGTGGGGTGTGTTGAGTGCGCTTGTAGTGGTGTGGAAAATTGTAATAGCCTAATTCCCAAATGTCAACGATCAATCAATTTATTTGCTGTAACAAATGGTCGCGCGCGTTTCCGTTTATTAAATTGATAATTTGTGGTTAATTTTTAGTGAAAAGCTCTAAATGCTGGGCGAGACCGCACGGCAGCCACAAGCTGTAATTACATGCGATTTATTACGAGTTAATGCATTTTTGCTCCACACACACACGCACGCACACGCGCGCACGTGCGGTGCCAATATATTAATGTGTATTAAATTACCAAAGAACGCATAACCAATTATGCTGCGTGGCATTGTTATTGTCCTGGCCGAACGGAAATGAATGCGCGCCGCACTCACACGCCCGCACCCATCCACATATGTGTGCTCTGACAATGGACGGCGCGGCGCGTTGTTGTTTGGGGTTTTTAATTATTATATTGCAAATTTGTATTTAATGTAATTAATCCATTGTTATTCGCGGAGCACGAGCGCACACCTCCACGCGCACGGACGCATAGCAAACACAAGAGCAAAACCGCACGGCCGATTGCACTTATTGTGCTCGTGCCGTTCGCAAGTATTCACGCAAATACCTTTGTACAGTGCCAGCGAAAAGTGCGACACTCTATTTCGCGTTATTGGGCCGCCAAGGAAGAAATAAGCATTTCTGCTGAAATTGCTTAAGAATGCTTTTTCATTCAAAGGTTAATTAGTTTAAGAGCACTGATCATTCAGTTTGTTCAGCATAATGCTTTACGCTTCAAGCGCCTGAAGTAACACTTCTCATTTTCATGGAATTTTTTGTTTTAGAACAATTCGTTCTTAAGAGTGTAAATTAGTTTGCTTGCGGATGGGGAAGCTCGATGTTTGGGTACCACATGAATTGTCTGTGAAAAATTTGATGGACCGAATTAACATCTGCGATTCTTTGCTGAAACGAAATGAAATCGAACCATCTCTGAAACGACTGGTAACAGGAGACGAAAAGTGGATCCAATACGACAATAATGTGTGAAAAGTTCATGGTCCAAGCGTGGTGAAGCTTATCAAATGGTCGCAAATCCAGGATTGACACCACGAAAGGTTATGTTGAGTGTTTGGTGGGATTGGAAAGATATGATCCACTATGAGCTGCTACAGCCTGGCTCAACGATTGATTCTACAATTTTACTGTCAACGATAGATAAGATTGAAGCAAGCAATCGAAAAAAACGGCCAGAACTGATCAATAGAATGGGCTTCGTGTTCCATCAGTACAGCGCTAGACCACACACATCTTTATGACTCGGCAAAAACTGGGAGAGCTGGCTGGGAAGTTTTGATGCGTCCACCATAAAGCCCTGACCTTGCACCAACGGAATACCATTTGTTTCGGTCAATGCAGAACTCTCTTAATCTAGTAAAGTTGGTTTCAAGAGAAGCCTGCGAAAATTACTTGTCGTTATTTTTCGCCGAGAAAACAAAAAAGTTTTACACTGGCAGAATAATGTTTCTAGCAGAAAAATGGCAAAAAGTGGTCGACTAAAATGGTACATATTTGGTTCATTAAAGTTCATTATAAATTAAAAAAAAATTATGTTGAAGTGTGATTATAAATACGGAAAGATTTTTTAACTACCCAATATTTAAAAAACCTTATACTTCTTTACCTACATTTCTTTGCTTCATTTGTATTTTTGAAAATAGGTGACGTTATTTTGAGCGCCAGTGTAGGCAAGACTCTTACATATTTACTTTCATACAGTTATGTGTGGCATTGTTGCATGCGGAGAATTTTATTAAATGCTTTATGCACATACTTAAGCGGTAAATGGTATATTGGACCCGCACTTCACATGAAACACAAGTATATGTACACAAGCAACCACAAGTAATATGTATATATGTATGTGCAGGTGTATGCAGTGCGTGTGAATGTGCATATATTAACTTGTGTCGTTACACCGCGATGAGTTTGCACAATTGGTTATTCAAAAATCAAATTAAATTCTCAAGTGGCTTATGAACTCATATTTCCATCATGAGTGCTGGCAAGAGTTTCAAGTGACTAATGCCCTTTAATCCTCTAATGTGCTGCCAATTATTCGCCGTAAATGCCAATAACCGTAAACACAAAAATGTTGATTTAAATTCAATTGTTTGTAGATTTTTGTAATTATTTTAAACACAAATGAATTAGAGTATGGTTCGGCCATATTATCCGACTCTAAGGAATAGAGGAACACAGAGCAGAGTGTTGGTCATTTTTATCATACAATCAGAGAAAATAACGATTTGGAAAATTTTCGAGTATTCAATATTAAAACTGTCATTATTTATTCAAAATACACTATTTGTCTTGAAAAAATTGTAAACGAATTTTAATCCTTTAAATCGAAAAATGGGAAGTGGGTGTCCGGAAAAAGTAAAATCTCGTCATCTCGTAACGTCATGAATTTATTTGTTAATAGTGTATGTTTGTAGCAACAAAAAATTCGAATAAGATATTTAATTTTTTATGAGAGAAAAAATTAATAAAAAAAAATCTGTTTTTTACCCGAGGAAACCTTGTATGTCTACTCTAAAATTTTGAAAAATTCGATTTTTTATTCATATATTTAAAGTTTGGACTTTCAAAAATATGACCTAGGAAGGATTTTTTAAAATTCGACTTATTTTCGCAGATACAGCCGATTTTGTGAGGTGGCGTCCGTGTTCACTAGAATTGTTCCTAACCTTTAAAAGCGTTTTCCTCGAAACTACTTTTTTCCACACGGCACCGGCATTACTCAAGTTCTATACAACCGATTTACTTGAAATTTTGTGTGAACCTTCTTTATGAAATCCTTTATCGTTCCTACCGGAATCGTGTCAAAATTTTTGATTTTAATATTTAAAAAAAAATTCAGGAATTTCAAAAAAAAAGCGTAAAAAATAATTTATATTTTCAGGCAGTCGCCATTTTTCAAAAACAACGTTTTTCCTGTTCCCGGACTATAACAGCATCCTTACTGATTAAGAATTTCTTTTGATTTTGTTTTCAGACCACCAGAAGAGTCAGGATCAATGTCATCAGGATGCGCCATTTTTTTTTACACTTGTCTCTCCCCCCTCTAATTATTTTAATTTTTCATATTTTTTTGTAACATTTTTTTCCTGTATTCTTAAGATATCAATAAAAAACCATGTAAAATGGATAGTAAAAACATTTTTTTTTTTTTTTTAATAAAATTCAAAAGACTGCCCAAAATTTGATTTCTAGAGTAGAATACCACCTTAAAAAATGGAAACGATTATTGAAACTATGCGGAATTAAGAATTTAATAAAAAAATTTTTTAAATCCATGGCTAAACGTATATCTGAGGTCATTAGGAGGAGGGGTTGTTCTACGAAGTACTAAGAATAATTTTATTTTGCTTTCTTATGTAAACTATAAGTTTATAATGGATCCGGCCGCGCTTTGCTGTGGTATAGATTTATTCGTGTAATGAACTATTCAATACAGTGAAAATTTTATTATATCTACGAATAAAGGCGAAAACGTTTTTCTCGGTATAATCCAAGGGATCGTACTTTAAGTTTAATTTTGAATATGTTCATACAAATAAATCTCATTGGAAAAATAACGAATTTAAGTCTGCTTTCTCAATATCTGGTTACAAGCCTTTTGTCGAGTTAATAGATATGTCCGCTTGATAGAGCGCCCCTTTAACAGAGCTTTCACTGTATATTTTATGGGTTTTACTATCCTATCTTCTAATATGGTTCGAACTGGACACTGTGTGCTAAATTTTGCTGAAATCGGTTCAGTAGTTTAGGTGTCCATCGAGGACAAACAACATGCATAAAATAAAATTGGTTGACTCTCAAAAGAAATGTCTAAGTTAAGATAACATGAACTTTGTTTTGAGTATATATAGCCACTCTGTAAAGTGCGTGGGTATTTTACGCTGAGTGTATAAGAATCTCCGGTAGAGCCGTGTGCAATAAAGAAGTTTCTGTGTTCATTTGTCGCTTTACGCATCACTTTTTCATTCATTTATTTACAGTTTACGTAAAAACCTTTCGAAATAATCTTTTTCAAGTACTCTTTTGAGTTACTTTAGGTAAATAACTGGTATGAAGGTTTACAAAAGGGACTATCCGGCTGAAAGCTATAGCTTCTAAAGAATCTCAATAATCACCATTCTCCGCAGTATTTCCATCCAGTTTCTGTAAACATTTGACCCTTGTCCAAATACTTGTAATAAAGAATAGAAAACAATTTCGAACATTAAACAAGATCGTTTAAATGAGAGAATATTCTTAACGAACAGCATATTTACAGCGACCAATAAAATTATATAATGGCTCAAAGCCAGTGACGAAGACTCGCGTAGAGGCAATGAAAGCGATAGTTGTAGCGTTGGCGTCTGGAAGGGGCGCAGAGCCAGCAAGAAGCGTAAAACCAGTTTGGCGGAATGCTAATAGGTGTACATATAAATAAAACAAAGCCCAGAGTATCACAGGCACAACGACGAAACCACAGCAAGTCAGTACAAATGCCATGCCACCAGCTCGGATGGCTGATTGACTGCATAGCGGTAGTTGGCAGATAAGTTGGTGACGGTGGCGTCAGCAGCCACTCGCCTGGTCGCTGTATGTATGCCCGTTTGGCGCATATTACAGGCACACAAAGCCATCGTCAATATGTATGCGCATAGTATGAACTTTCGAGAAACCTGCACCCAGTCGCAGCGCAGCCTGTTTGACTCGACTGCGTCGACGAATGCGCGACCAACTTCTTAAGCGGCCGAGGCTGAGCCCGAGTAGACCGAGTGGGAAAGACACTTAGTCGGCGTTCGAGCGCTTGGTAGTTTTGTCTTCTATAAGTAATTTAAATTCAAGTCACACACCTACAAATTGTGAAAAAATCTTGCATACTGGTTTAGTACGTTGTGTCAGCTACGACACTAAACACCCATAAATTCATCGTACGCTCGCTTGCTCACCAGCGATCCGTTAAGATAGTGTAAAAGTTGGAGGAAAAATAATCGATAATAAGTAATAATGAATACCCAGCTGATCTTGTTGCTGGCCTGTGTGGCATTGGTGAGTGTGGAAGACGCGTGAGGCATAAAAGCTTACGCGCATTAACAAATTAGCACAACGTCTACAACAGAAATGAGAAAAAACGAAAATCGGCCATAACAAAGGCTGAAGCAGTAGTTCGTCATTTTGTGCAATCGTTTTTTCAAAACCCTTCATTTATCATTTTGTCTTACACGCTTTTTATTACTTAGTGTTTGTGTTTACTTACGTGGACTTGGTTTCTCGTCAACAGGTTGCAGGCAAATTCCAGATTCGTACAGCTCAAGATGCGCTTGACGCACACGAGGCGTGCCATGAGGAGTATCGCGTCCCGGAAGACATTTATCAGAAGTTCCTGAACTACGAATTTCCAGCACATAAGCGTACCAACTGTTATGTGAAGTGCTTTGTGGAGCGAATGGGACTCTTCACCGAGGAGAAGGGCTTCGATGAGAAAGCGATTATAGCGCAATTCACTGCGAAGAGCTCAAAGAATTTGGCCAAGGTATCACACGGACTGGAGAAGTGTCTTGATCACAACGAACACGATTCGGACACTTGCACTTGGGCTAATCGCGTATTCTCCTGCTGGATATCCGTGAACCGACCGATTGTGCGCCGGACCTACATTGAAAACTAGGGACTCGATGCGACCTTGCGATTGCGATTGCAAAACCTTAGTTTTAAGTTGATAAATCTTTTCGGAAATTCGGTTTTTATACACGATTCATTAAGAAAGAGAGAAAGAAAATAAATAAATGTAAGAATTACCGTTTATTTTCTTGAGCTGCACTATTTGTATGCTATAGAAGATGAAGTTAAATTAAAAAATAAAATGGAACTCGCTGAAAAAGCGCTGGTTGTACATATAAAATGAATGTTTGTTGTTTGAATACAGTTATGCGCATTCTCTTAATTTAATCCACTAAATTAGGAGGCTTTTGTTTTGTCTTCGGCTGACGCTGTCGTTTTACGGGTGATAACGGCACTCAGTGTCGTGCTTTCCAATGGATAAGAGCCGTCTGTGTTGTAGTTCAAGCGTTCCAAGCAGTTGTACTCCTCGTACATCCATTCGCATTTGTCGCGCGTCTTAATTTGCTCGGCGCTCACTTTGCAGACATTTGAAGCCGTGCGATCCTGGCGCATCGGTCCAAACGCCTGGACCCAGTTATCGAAATTCCACTCGTAAGTTGGCGTGTAGAAATTCATCTTCTCTGCCAAACACTGAAAGAGGCAGGGCACAACTTCCTTGGTTGGAAAAGCGGCGTACTTTTGTAGTTCCTTCATGGTGACATTTAGCTCGCTGGCGCAACTCACAATGTTCTTGTAGGTTTCCAGAGTATAGAGCTCCGCCTGTGTATAGAGTACATTATTAATAAAGTAATTGCTATAGATCGGTCTATATCTATACAGTACATAAATGTATCTATTACTGCGGACTTATTAGACATGAAGTAGATTGAATAATTCCAATGTAGCTTTTATGTAAGGCAAACGAGGCTTATTTTGCTTTTGCTTTGAATATCAAAGTATGATGTAATTTAACTTAAGGAATTCGCAATTATGGTGACAGAAGATTTCTAAATGATGAGGGAAACAATCAATATGCACTCCAACTCAGCAAAGCGGACCAGAACTAGAATTTAGAAATAAAACTACCCCCGATGAAAGTCGTTCGGCTGAGTGCTGTTCTTCAGAAACCTGTCTGTCGAACGTAATTCAGATTTCAGACAGTGGGTCACAACTAATCCATCAAATCCACTATTCTTATTATGAAAATGTTGCTTATAAATTACTCGGTACCTGTTTCAAGCAGCGCAGGCCAGTGTATGCGAACTCGCAACTATCTTCGTTGTAGCGATCGAGCTCATAGCGGCAGTAGTTGTACATATCTGCGCCCAGGTCATCGGCGATTTGCTGCTTATTCCACTTGCTTTCGTCCGCATCGAACCAGTGCTTCATGGAAGCGAGACAACGTGTAAAACAGGGCACCTCCTCCGACGTCCATTTCGAGTAGCGTGCAACTTTCTGTAGCTCACCGACCAAATCTTTGCTGCCGACTTCGCGTAAACATTTTCGTAATATCTCTGTATCGGAGTCGACGTCTTGTTCCGCCGCCTTTGTTGTCGCTGCGCTGCTAACCTACAAAACTTTTATTTATTTCAAATCTTTCTCTATCTTTTTTGATCATTAGGTCATTTGCATATTTCAATTAACTATTGATCTCATATGTGGTTTGGTCACATCGAGCTTTTTGAATTTGAAATTATAATTTACCATTTGTATACAGTACGCGACTGCGATTAATAAAAGCACTTGTGACGCTTCGCGAAAATTCATTTTCGATGAATTTCGTTTCGCTGATGGAGTTCTGTTGATTTGTGGTTCTTTAGAGCCTTAGCCGTTTATTGAGACTGACTTGGATGGGAAGTAATCGCTGCGCTACGACGCTGTAACGACTTGTAGGCTGTGTTCTTGTTGTATTGACTGACAGTGCTGTATTCCTTATCTCTGTTTTGAATTCCTCTACTTGGTGCTTGTTGGCGGTGAGCTGATAACGCTATACTTGTATAAATATACGCTTATTTCGTCTTTTTAGCGTCATACGCGACGGCGATGGCAGCTTCAGGGTTATCGCTGGGTGCGCCAAAGTGTCATTGCTACATGTAAGTCGGACTTAGGGTTGTAAAACAAGCGCCGTTTACGTGAATAATGCTCGCGATGAGGCTATCTACGTCACTGCGGCTGGTTGTGAATTTTTCCTCGGTCTCGATCTGGCGGTTTGCGCTCTCGCATAATCGAAAAAGCGGAACATTTCATTTACTTAAGAAAATAGAAAGACGAAGAATTATATTCTTTCTTCCCACGCACATGCCTTTAGAAATAGCTAAAAATGTTTTCGGAGCGATGAGAATGTTTCATCACAGCAGCTCCGAAGTTTTCCACGCATTGGTTACAAATTAAACGGGTTCAAAAGCATGAGAATCGGAAAGAATTTTCATTAATTGAGGTCCGCACTGATATATTTCTGATACCTTTAGGAGGCGAATTCGTTGGAGAGAATTTAATTTGGAATTACAACTGTTTTTCATTTAACAACAATGTGAAGCTCGCTAATTAATGCACGGAATTTATAACGAAACCAGTCAATGACATATACGAGATAGGAGAGCGTGAGTGAGTATGGTTCACTTTGCTGGAACTCATATTGTATTCTCACATCTCTCTATATTTTTTAAAGATAATTGCATCATTTTATAAAACCCTTAAGAGAGTATATGCAAGAGGCGGCCGACACCATTCGCAGCCCCAAAATTTCGCATTTAGAGAAGGAAAGAAAATGCATCAAAATTGAATATGCGATAATATTCTAGAACTATTTAAATGTACGTAAAGTGGTGCTTCGGAATATCTTCGAAACGCTGCTGGGTTCGCTATCTGTGTGCTTGTCTGCTGCGCCAGCTTTCTCGTTGCCGTTACCGAATGGGTTGCCTTGAAAATGCTAATGGATTGGAACTCAACTGATAGGCAATTGAGACTTGCCATATTCTCCTCTTTCAAAACATTGATTCAATTGCACATACACCAAGTAATACATATTTCGTGAACAAAAAAACATTTACGATTTTGAGGCTAACAAAATACATTGACTCGGTTGAGGCGCGTTCATTCACAGCTTTATTCGCTTGAAGACTGATTAGAGTTTCTAAGTTATATAAAAATCGAACTGATTAGAACATAAATGCTGTGTTACTTTTCACGAATATTTTACAAAGAGCTTCTAGCACGTGGCTTATATAAAATCGGTTTTTAATCTTGAGCCAATGCAAAACAAGTGAACTCCTGATACATCCACATACAGGCATTGCGGTTGCGCCTCAGCTTCAGACAGTGTTGTATATTTGCTCCGGCGGCAGGCACCCCCAATTTGGCCGTCAGCGCCGGTATGTTCCACTGGCGAGTTTGCTGACTATAAAGTTGCAAGCGGTCGATGAAGCATTTGGTGAAGCAGGGTATGGGTTCACGCACCGGATTTTTGGAGTAGTCCTTGACGCGCTCCCACTCGTACTGGTCAAAGCGATGCAGACAGTCCTTCATGGCGGTTTTTGCCTCGGTGCTGACGTTTTTCATGCTCTCGATTATCACGAAAGGGTCATCCTCCAACTGCAATGTGGGATAAAAATGACTATAAGTTAGGGTATATGTACGTATATTCGCTTGAATATTCACAACTCACATTGACGAGGCAATGGAATCCATTATAGGCCTGCTGACAAGTGTCTGCCGCAGGTTTCATGCGATGTTTGCATGCCTTGTGGAGCGGCTGGCCGAACTGTTTGATGACCTGCTCATCGTTGAATCCCATAGACTCGTCGAACATATTAAACATATTCTTGATGTAGCACTTTGTAAAGCATGGTATCTCTTCATACGTTTCCGACCAATCCTTAAAACGCACCAAACGCTTCGAGTTCTCCTCCGTTATACCGCCATAACTTTGAAGACAATCGGAAAGTATACGAATTTCCTCGGCATTGGGTTGGATAACTGCCACCGCAGTAGACTGGGAAATAATCAAAATAAATCAAATTAAATGAGGACTCAATGAAGTGCTCGTCGTTTAGACGTCTCACTATGATTGCCGCTGCGAATAGGAAAATTAAAATCAATTCCATCGTTTCGTGTGCGCTCTGTGTTCGCGCTAAATTCGTATGGAGCTAAAGTGGGTCTCTTGTGCGATTAGATTGCGCGCAGGTCTTGGACTGTCGATTGGTTGGCAATTCACTGTAGCGAATTTCTTTTGGCACACCGATTTGGCGATTATCAGCTTGCTCTATACATGATGAACATCAAGAATCAAGAATTGCTCAATAGTTGCTGATAACCTAAATTATTTGGTACCGTTCATTTAAAAAAATGAAATGAACTTCTAAGTTGAATTTAGAAGGCCAATGGTGTACTTAAGCGCCGCAGATCAGATGTGCACAGATATGTTTGCTGTTGTTTTTCTACCCAATCGCAAAATATTACGAATATGATATTATAGGTTTTGTACGAAGACTACCAAAAGAACAAAGTAATTGTCTTCTTTAATCTTTTTAGATATATTTCTAAACAAACATGAAATACAATTGCATTTCGATAGCCTTCCTTATGAATTTCTTCCTACACAATTTAAGTGCTCTCGGAATATATGTAAGAGAGCATCTTATTAAAAATTGCTCTGCAAATATGAATGATTTTTCCTACGCATTTCAATTCATACCTGTAGTTTGATATGTATTGAAGCATTTTTATCACAGTTATGGCACTTTTGATGAATATCATATTTTAAATATCATTGTTACTGGTAACGAGATGTGAGTGGCTAAAAAAATTAAAAATGAAATGAAAGCATCAAATGTGATTAGAAGGTATAAGAAATCAACCTGTGCTATAATACCCTTAGCTTCGGTGCAGCCTTGATTTTTCTACTTTTCTATTAAAATGAATCAAAAAAGTAGTAAGAAAGACTAAGTTCGGGTGCAACCGAACAGTTTATACTCTTACAACTTCAAGAATCAAAGCTAGAGGAAATACCTTACGATGTAAAACGTCAACGAGAGGATCGGAACCCGATACAATTTTATATAATATACCACTGTGATCAAGTTGAAAGGTGATTTTTTAATTTATACTCCGCGTGTTTTTCGAATCGGTTTTTTTTCTAAGTTGACAGTACTGTTAGTGTACCTATGCTAAATTTCACGTCAAAATATTCATTAGTATTTGAGAAACGCGTCGTTTTGTGAGGCTCTAAAACTGAATTCTTCGATTTTTACTATGTGGGATTTTATTGAACAAAGAGGTGCGATAATGCACCACCTCATGCTACATTGATTATTCGTGATCATTTCGCCACATTTTCAACTAATATCGTGCCGAAACCACCACATTCGCCTGGTATATAGGGCTCAGGGAAGTATTGACCCTATTCAATCTATTTTCGATACACAGTGTTACTATTTTTAGGAAAGGATGCTCACTGGATGTCAATTGTATAACCCAAACTGTGACCGATATTTTTGGTTAAAAGTCATCTATGGCTATCGGGGTCCAAATATTCAGAACCGTTATATGGCAAGTGAGGCGGGTTACCTTCCGATTTCATCAATTTTCACACTGTCGGTAGGAGTTTTAATAATATTTGTGGTAGGTGAATTTGGTTGTTGTAGCTTTAGTATTTAAGCGATATACTCGTCTCGTTATTCTGATTATTTATCTATGTATAACCTTACATATATCCATCTCGATTAGTTTTAGGCGATACATGCAACCGTTCGGTAAACAAAACTGTAATATTCTGTGGCAACTGGGTGTAAGAGTATAAAAAATCATGTAGATTTAAAAGGGTTGGCAAGAAGGAAAGATACTCTCGGCATATAAAAACTCTTTAATAAATTATATAGTATATGGTTTCGACACTTTTCCTTGAAAACTGTTCCGTCAATTAATACGAAATAAGAAAAATATTGCCAGATCTTCGGGATCCTCCTCTCCTAAAAATGTTTTTCCTTTCTTGCTTGCTTTATTAACACTAATTTTCGATTTCAATTCGTCAGCATAAACCATTTCTTTTAAAATCTACTGAATCAGTTGTTTTCACAAAACATTATATAATCGCATAACGGAGTTTTTGAATATTTTATTCAATTTTGTTTGATTTACTTGCAATTTCATTGATAAACACAACATCAGTTGCCAATGAGGCCAAACAGTCAATTCGCCTCACATTCATACTACGAACGAGTTCGTGCCAGTATATGTATATGTGTCTGTGCAGCTGTATATGTATGTATGTATGCTGGTAATAATATTGCACTCCAGTTTACATACTTAAAGATAATAAACATAAAGTAGCACGTACTTTTTTCTGTGTGTTTTTAATAGCTTTGCACATAAACATGTTTGATGTAATCCCTTTTGGCGAATATTTTCGGTGTTAAAAAGCGCTGATAAATTAGCTATGCGAACATGTTTTCGCAAATGACAAAAATCGTTAAAACCCTGTTATCTTAGAGTTGTGGAAATATTAATTTACTTGACCTATTATTTATTGTGTGAGTCTTAATAACCATTGGTCTGCGAAAATTTGCACTTGACAACAAAAAGCAGCTGGATTGAAGACCCCAAAGGGGTTAAAGAATTATAATTCACGGTTAACTGAATTTTTTTGCAAATAATATTAGCTTCATTTCATCCAAAGACTACCGAAATGCTTTGACTTCAATGAATTCGTTAAGATAAAAATTTCGATTTCGTCAAAAACCAAGAAGCAGGAAGCCAATCGAACCCATTCGGGTGTTGTTAGCATTCGCGATTCGCTTGTGCTTAAGACACCTGTCTTATCTAGCGTCCACCGTCGCCGTCAAAGTGAAGAAATACGGCACTCAAATTAATGGCTTCTGTCCATTTTTCCGCCGACGTAGAGATAGAGTGAATGATTGAAGATGGTTATCAACGCTTTCAAATCACCGCTTTGCCATCTAATTTATGTGTGTTTATATTTCTAAACGCCACTTTCGTTTATGGCACGCAATGCGAAACCTGCTACAAAGAAAGAGACGAAAACGTATTTGGTAAATATGACCTTGAATATGCCGAAACGAAAGAAATAAAACCGAATTAACACTCGAGCTGATAAGTTGTTAATAAATAGGCCAAGAAACTGGCTTCGATTTCAGAGAATGACAACAACAAAAGTGATGTTGAGAAAATTGAATGATTAGCATTATTTAAGTAACGCAACACCTTTATTTACCATATACTCTGTGAATAACAAAAACATCTCTGCCTGTGTGTGTGCGAGGGAAGAAATAAAGGTCCGTTGGAGGAGAGAGAAACAGCTGTGAAAGAGTGGAGGCTAATTATAATATTTAATGATCACAAAGTGTTGGGATGAATTGGGACGATTTTGTAACAAAGCGTTGGCAGTGTGGGCATCTCGCAGCGGCAAGACAAACCGGTGTTGACATTGCCAAACTAAAAATTACACCAATCAGCTACCGATATTTGGAGGATTAGGTAATGCGAGTGAACAGCTAAACACATACTCGAATATGGCATACCTCAATGAATATGAAAAATATAATTTGTGCGGTATATACTTTTGGGAAAGAGGGTCTTGAACGAGGTGAGTTGTTGTTTTCCATTGAAGGAAGCAAACAAGTAGTTGACTGGTACAATGAAAAGAGGCTAACAGTATGATCAGCTTGTAGTTATAGAATTGTCTGAATACTGATATATACCAAACATAGGATAGATTAGGTTATATGGCTGACCAAAGATCGCACTTAAGCTCTTTTGTGAGACCATAGAAAATAAGAACTTTTGTGTTCGAACTATAACCACCCAAACGCGGAGTAGTCAAGAAGGAAGTGTTGAGTTGTTTTCACCTCATCTTCTTCATTCCACCTTCTGCAGATAACGTTTGGAAGGATTCCCAGCCTTACTGCGCCAATAGGGCAATGGCGTTAAAAGCCCCAAAACTAGGGAGAGATTAGCCTTACTGAGCGCGAAGAGATCACTAAATCTGTTGTCATCGATCATGGTTCAAAAGGCTTTTGCGACAGCGCATGGGCCAATGATGGAACAGTGCTGGCCAAGCTTCTGTCAAAAATACATATTGTAAATTTTACACCAGTCGAATTCCCTCGAGCGTAGAACCGATCGCCTACTTGGGCAATTAAGACGCGGTGTTATCTCAACATCACAAAACAACTTCTTTACCAAATCTGCTTTTCAACAGCTGAGTGGCGCTGAAAATGCAACTATTCACCCAAAGCATCAATGCAATCGACAACAACAATGATTAGTAAAAGCAATATTGATCGAAATAATGGAATTGCTGCAGGAAAATCGGTTGTTGTGAAAATGTAAATTTGCAAGAGAAATAAATCTTTGTCCAGTGTGTGAGCGCATTGCAGCAAAGAAGACGCCTCTTTCCCCATGTCTTTCGCAATAACCGAATTGGTGAGAAACGCTAGAGAAAAGTGAATACAATGTTTGGTAACTGGAGACGCATAGCGCTGGTATAAGCTTCTACAACAGACCATGAAGAGTCAAAAAACGTGTTGCTGCAACGCGATTGTTTATGAAAGCGTGTGTGCGCACATTAACAAAGCCGCACCAGCTGCTGGAGATCCCACTGCTGCCAAGTTATGAAGGAAACGCAACAATGCGATTAATGTTGTCTTAAAATGCCTTTACGAAAACCAGCTGGATTATGCGCACGCGCGTTGGGGGCTTTGTTTGGCTTGCAAATCGTGCTTTGTCGGCCGAGGCGTCTGTCTGCAGCACAGCGCGGCTGATTGATAGCACCGTCAACGTGATCGCCAAAATCATGGCCGCCGCTGGCTTTTGGGCGTTTGAGCCACGCCGCCCGCCATGGCATCTTCAGCAGCGCGCGAAGAAAGCAAGCCAAGGTCAATGCAAAATGACTATGGGAATGCCGTTGCGTGTCTCCACCGCTTTTTGTTGGGGTTTTCTTTCGGCTGGCATGAGTGCGCTCTGTGTGTGTGTTCACACAATATTCCATTGTTGCACATTGCACTGCAAGCCTGATTGCAGAAGCGCGTAAAGTAGCCAATAACTCATTTTCCTGCCGGTTTTGTGGGCATAAATTTGCATTTGCACGCTCGGCTGACAAGCAATGCACTCCAGTTTTCGCGGCGCCGACTCGAGGCGCATCACGCCTTGTACGTCGGCAATTAATATAGAGAGTAATGTACTCGCTGGGCGTCGGCGCCGACTGCAGAAGCGTGAAATTATTATTTAAAGCAAAATGTAATAGACGTGAGATAATTCATCAATGATTTATTGAATTACGTAAAAAACATAAATTTTCCTCTCAAAGCAATTGGAAACGAGATGGTGTTTGATGATGTCCATTTTCGAGCTTAAAAATTTGTATTAAAGAGGAGGGTTTTGAAAGACGGAAAAAATTACATCAACTGACACATCGCATGTCTAATACTGCAATTTAATTATTTTCACTTTTTATAATTTCAAAAGTTAAGTGATCGTAAACTCAAAGTATTTTGATATGCTCTTATAAACCTTGACAAACAAATACACAGAAATTAATGTTTTTATAGATCCATGTAAATATTGGTAGGTACGGCGCTTGTAGTCGTGCGCATGCGTCATGACACAATTTGGTAGTGTCTGACATTGACGCACCCAGCAACCAGACCGAATTGCGAACGCCTCCAGTCGCCGTCAGTCACCACTCTGCTTAGCCGATGATGGTGGCTTCGATGATATTGGACATTTTTTGCACGATCACCATAGTGACTAATAAGCAACAAATCATTGTGGACCGAGCGCTATTTCAATTAAGAATGTTAGTACTCGAAGTAGAAATAAAATTGTGCAAAATCGCTTAATTTCAATTTTGCGCTAATAACGGTAAACGAATCAAAAGCAACAAGCGCGCAAAATCCATTAATAAGCGTTAAATTAAGCTATATATTCGCTTATGTAAAATGGATACTTAAACAACCAAAAAAACAAAAAAAAAAATCATTTTTACCATTCATTGATGTTTTCTGAGTCAACTTGTCTGGTAGTACACCTCATCTTGAGGGGTGTCTCCTATGATAATGGAAATTTTGAAACAAAGGCGGTGGAATTTTGAAGACTTTTTATGTGGTTTGTGAAGGGTGACCCATTTCGAGGTTCTCTACTGTTTAAATAAATTTAAATTTTAACTGAGAATGTTTAATATCATTCGAAAGAACATTCTTTGGCATTTATTTTTCGAAGATTATTCCTTTTAAATGTTGGCCTCGGCTAGGTTTCCGATGGTCCAACCGTTGAGGTCGATTTCCAATGACTCGTTCGAACATTTCGACTGGCGAATGACTCCTTATGTTTCCTTAAACTGATTGTCTGCATAGACTTTAGGCTTTACATATCCCTACTAGAAAAAGTCTAACGGTGTGAAATCACACGATCTTAGTGACCAATCGATGGCCCAAAACGTGAAATTATCTGCTCACGAAGTGTTCTCGCAATAAATCCGCTTGATTGATGCGATGTGTAGGAAGTGCGCCGTCTTGTTGAAACCATATGTAGCCGAGTCACGAGCTTTAATTTCAGGCATCAAATAGTCGGTTATGAGGGCACGATAACGGTCGCCATGGACAATTGCTTTTTCACCGGCATCATTTTTGAAGAAATGTGGACCGATGATTCCACTGTCCCACAAACCACACGAAACTGTAGATTTTTCTGTATAAAATGACAGCTCGTGAAACTCTTCAGGTTTGTCTTCGTCTCAAATGAGGCAATTTTGCTTGTTTACATACCCTTTGAAAACACATCGCTGACCAAAATTTGGCTCGAAAACGTCGAATGCTTTTGAAACCATAAAGCGAAGCGATGTCGTTTGGGAAGGTCGAGCGGCTTCAGTTCTTGCACAAGACGTAAAATGTGCCAAGTCGTTTCATACTTCAGTCCGAATTGCTGCGAACGGCGCCGAATCGACTCTCCACTTCATTTCGTGTAAACTCTCAGTTACGGCTGCTATATTTTCTTCACTGCGTGCTGACTTGGCTATTCGGTCGAATATTGTCCAATAATGAATACCGGGTCTCAAGATGGGCGCTGATGTAGCGAATAGTACGCTCAATAGGCCGATTATGTGAAGCGTAAGTTGAGCGAAGCGCGCGAAACACATTCCTTACAGAACGTGAATTTTCATAATAAAGTTGAACTATTTGGAGACGTTGTTCAAACGAAAGTCGTTTCATGATGAAATACCAAACAATACTGAACAAAAATAACATGACAGCTTCACACGACTCACGTGTGATCTGTCAAAAAAGGCGATTGAAAAAAGTATTGGATCATCAGTTAGATGTAATGGCTCAGGGATATTTCATTATGAATGAGTTTTGTACTCTTTAAGTGGTATCTTCGTAAAATATGACTGCTTTCTTTTGAAAAGAGCAGTATTTGACAGATCCGAATTCCATTCTATTACTTTTGTTGAATATTACTTTAAGGTAATTTATGTGCTTTAATCGGTGCTTTAATAAAATGTTCTTGGGGAGGCTTTTGCGCACTTCGAAGCGGTGCAAAATATTTCGGCATATTTCTGAGCAATTAAAACACATAAAAACCCATATGGTAACCTCAAATAGGAAAGCAACATGTACATAAGTATATGACAAGAATATTCATATCATTAATTTGAAAAGCATCATAGGGCTTTATTGCATTTGGATAAGAAAACGAAGGCAATAAGTAATCATAAATGAGTTTTACACCGATACTAAAGATCTAATGTGCTCTAGGTATGCGTTAGTATTTTTGAAGTACATTTTGCTTTTAGAATTTTTCGAATGGGAAAAGGCTTGTGATCAAAAAATGTTCTGCCAGCTGCAAATATGCGAGACTTCAAATAGTTAAAAAGTCGTCTGCCCACTATCAATATAAATGTCAGCAAAAGTATTAAGAGAAATAATTTACTCAGACAAAATTTTTAAAATAAGACCGTTTCAAGACATAAGAAATACACACACACATATGCATATTCGGCATTATTGTGGGATTAGCGCCAACTAAGCCAAAGCACAAGGCAATCGCTTTGGAAATAACAAACCAGCAAAATTTTACAATGCAAAGGCGAAATACCAATCAGCTGACGCGAGCGCTAACCACAATGCAACAGAAGCAGCAGCCTCAGGGGGAGCGGTGGGTAGAGTGATTAGCAGCAACTATACGCACGCATCTCCGGCATGCAATGTGACGCAAATGCTGCTAAGCCTTCGAGTTGCCGCTAGCGCGCTCCAAGGCAGCAGATAAAGCCTCCCGGTACCAAGTTGGCGGCTGTTGGCGCGCGGCCGGAACTTTTTGGGTGCCGCGAGCAAGCGCGCAAAGAGTGCCAAGAAAGATCATAAAAATACCGAAGGCAAACCTTAAGCAACAGTTTCTGAGGTTGTTGACTTGTTGCTGCCGCTTAAGCTGACGCTGATCTGCATGCCAGCACATACATTTACAAACACAGCTCGCAAGCGCATGCGCAAACATATGTGTGCATAAAGACGCAAGTGTGCGCGTGAGTGTAAGGATGTATGTGCTCATACCTACCAAATGACATAAGCCGTGTTTTGATGAGCGTAATAGCTAGGCAAATAGTCAACAACAACTGTAAAGCCGCTAAAAGTCAACTAACTGATCAAACCGCCTGCGCGCCGAGCAGTGCATCCAAAGCTGGTAACCCCGCCACGCGCTTATTTGTATGCGCAGTTACATGTGCTCGCACACAAGCCCGAACGCGAACACACCCGTAGACGCCACTCGAAACTGGGGCATTGAAAAGCGAAATGATTTTCAGATTATGATGACTTGCGATCGCCGAGCGCTGTCTACGCGCCAGCACATAACAAGCATGTAAATTACAAATAAATGCCTCGAGCATTGATTATCTGCTCATTTTGTGCATATTACGAACGGTTTTTGCTGAGTACACGAAATAAACTTAGGGAAAACAAAGAGTGCTCGAGACGCTTTTTTATAAGACGGGAACGATTTCTGGAGATATTGGGGAATTTTTTAGTTCATTCAGTCTACATTATGTTGTCAGTCAAATGAGTGTGAAGGGAATTTAAAACAGCAAATTCATACATAATGAGGTTTTCAATACGAACGCTACAAAAGTAGACCGATAGGTACAGCAAACGTGACGAATTTAACCAAAAGATCTTGGCCTAAATACATCCTTACAAGATCAAATTGACACAAGAACTGAGGCCGCTTGACCATTAGAATCGTAATTTTCATTGAAAAATCATCTTTAGCGATGAGGCTCATTTCTGGCTGAATTGCTTCGTTAATAACACAACATACACTCTTGATCAGGTAGCAATCCACACGTGCTCCATGTAGTCACCATTGATGCCGAAAAAACTACAGTTTGATGGGGTTTATGTGCCGGCGGTGCCATTGGGCCGTACTTCTTCCGTGCTGATCAAGACCGGAATGTTTCTGTGAATTCGAATCGCAACTGCTCAATGATAACCGAATATTTTTAGCCCTGATAGGATGATCTAGTCTTGGACAATATGTGGTACCAACGGCACGGTGCCACAAGCCACACAGCGAGTGTCACAATCGATTTATTGAAAGCTATGCTTGGTGAACGTGTTATCTCACGAAAGGGGGGTGATGCAAAAGAAGTCGATTTTCATACATAATGGCATCGAATGTACTTTTACAGGAATAATGAATTTCATTGATATCCCAAATCATTTTTAATTTATTTAAGAAACCTTTTGTAGTGATCTTATTGAAAAATATATAACATATTTTTCCCCAAAATTTCGTCAGTTCAGAACAGATGGATTAGATTTGATGTCAAAATTAAATATTACTTATGGAAAATAAGAGATTTTGGAGTGGATCAGCTGCAATTTCTTTAATAGTTATATTTTACAAGGGCTTATGTCAAACCTCTCCATTCTGTTACCAAAACTGTTGAGCTGAGTGAAAGTGCCCCGAGTTTGACAAGGCAATGCCATACAGCTATCATTTCTTGGAGCAGAATTTGAATAGTTTTCAATTGATATGTCGCTGTGACGTATTTTCCACATATGTAAAAAAGTGGCTGCAATTTTTGTTTAAATACATTTCTGCTGGATCTAATTCATCATTTTTCATTAACCTCTGGTTATGAAGACAAGGAAACCATTGTAATTTTCAATGAGTATTTTCCAGACTCTGAGTTCGTGCAAGAAATATCACCGCCACACAATACTACTCATTTGACATCATTTTTCGAGTGGTTTGACTCCTTTGAGTTGACTTAATCTCGTGCCTGCCGATAGCTGAGTTTGAAGAAAAGGTGGACATTTCTGCAACAAAACATACAACTAAACACAATGAAATAAGAAAATACAGTGTAATTGAAAATTTGCAGAGAAATTGTTTCCAGTGCATACACTTGCTGCAAGGGGCAACGCTGCGATAATCATTATTCCGCTGATATTCCACTAGTTATGAGATGACACGCAAGACTGCTGATTTAATGTATTTAGTGCAAATGCTCTAAGCCGTGTGAGGTGTCGAAATTGATTTCACCGTTTTTACAAGCGCTTGCTCCGCTTAAGCTTTTTCATTGTTTAACGGCGGCGCTAATTTCATTTTAATGATGTTTACAGTAGCAAATGCCAAGAGATATTCATGTTCATGCGTCTCTGCCAAACAAATTATGTGTCCATGAGTGACGCAACTGCCCAAAATTACAACACGAAAACACGACATTTTGTGGTAATTGTTCAAAAAGAAAGCAAAAAGCCTCAAAATCGGCGGATTGTCGGGCAGCGCAATGAGCGGCGCTGGAGTTGCAAAAAGAGATGCGGAACTCAACTTGAAATTAAGGGCTCAAACATTTGCATACACACACTTGCCTGGGCGAGTACGTGGATGGCGACAGAATGCAATTTATTCGGACGGCCTGTGGCAAACATTTGTTGCGTCAGCAAATAGCGGAATTGCCAATTCATTATTGCATTTTTTGCGCCGCGACCGCGAACGGTTCTAAAAAATACTGTTTTAATGCTAGACTTGGCGCATGTGTGTGTGCTGACGCGCATTCGCAATTGTTGGCGGCAAATAGCGGTAAATGCGGCAATTAAAATGCAGCGCATCGCTTGCGACAGCACACAACAACACGTCACAACAATGCCGCGCTGCCGTCGTCGTCGCCGATGCTTAATTGAATGAAAAAGAAGAAAATAAACAAATAAAAGGCGGAATGTGAAGAGCAGACAGCGAGCAACGGTAGGTGCCGCCGTCACACCCGCCGCCACGCGGTCGCTGCCCACTACTACTGCCGTTCAAAAAAGCTGCGCTTTGCAAACGCACAACGGTACTTCATGCATCATTTGTTTGTGCATTAATCAATTCTAGTTTCGTGTCTTCTTCGATTTTTCGTGTCGCTTCAGTCATTTAGTCATCGCACATCGCCGCCTCGGCCTTTCGCTAAGCCCATGCATGTGTGCAGTTGTTTTTGTACGCACCGTGTTGTATAAATTACCAGCGATTAAGTGTAGGCAGGTTTTAATATTTATAAGCGCAGTGCATGTTTTTGGGTTTTTAGAAGTGTGCGATCAAATATCCATTAGCCGGAGCTAAAAACGAGAAAAAGGTTAATGTTATGCGAACTTGTGTGAACGTGCAACAATTGAATGCATATCAAGCACCAATTTGTTGTTGTTGCTTTGTGGTATGCATAGCAATGTGCATGGTTGCTCGCAATTAGAAAAATATGCTCCATCAGCCATTTATTTTGGCGTCCTTCTAAAAGTATTTGAATTTCCTCGTTCTCCCGCACAATTATCCTTCGAATTTGGAGCCATTTTCGAAATCAGAAGGTTTGACAACAGAATCTTTCTGGAATGCAAACACCTCACGAAACATTCGCTTAATTTAACGGAAGTGAGAAGAACTCAAACTTACGTAATTCAATATGCCAAAACGGATTAAATTCAAGGTTTGCGGTAGTTAATCAGATTTTTGTCTACTTAAATTCTATTTTTTTGGCATAAAAGTATGAATAATCATCGTGTGTTAGATTTATTAGTTTTATGCCAGTTTTGGCTGCGCGTTTTAGTGGAGCGGGAGAGTGTGCGAATGAAACTATTGTGACAGCAGTTTACCTTTGAAAACCTTATAAAAAATTCAAAAAATAGTGCCAAACATAAAATTTGTCATATTGATCACTGAGTGGATATTAATAAAGCATTACTGACACATAAAATTGTTAGTTGCATTTTTCAGTCTTTCTGAAAATTTGTAGACTCCGTTCCAAAACAATGGTCCCCGCTTGGCGGCCTTTATTCTTGGCCAATTTTTAATATCCTTTTCCGAGATGAAACGTACTCCAGTGAGAGCTTGCTGTTTCAACCTGAAAACAGTAGTAAGAAGGGGCAAAGTCTGGATTACAACTTCCCAGCCGTTCCAAATAGATTTTAACAGATTTTGCAACATTAGGTCGAGTATTGTCATTATGGCCAATTATTAACATTGGTGGTATTATTTGGTTTTAAATGCTCACAATACAGCGCACTCTTCTAATCGCAAAAAATACAGAGAAATACCTTGGGTTCATGGATATTCGATTTTGACATTGATTTGGCTGGTTGGTCAGCTTCAGATACGATTTTTTGCATTTATAGTTGTTGTAATGGATTCATAATTCACGACCTGTCACAACTTTATGTAAAACGAATTATTTTAGTAGCGTTCAAACAGCTGTTTTGACTTTCAAAATCATCCTTTCTGCTTCAACTCTTATGTTATTAAATTTTCATGCTTATGAATGTATCTGGCTATTTTTAAACATTTTAAAAAGGCTGCTAGAGGACTGCCTAAGATTCTACGAGCTTCTCTTATGTTTAGCAACAATTTTCAACGAGTAATGCTTCCAGTTCCTCATTTTCGAACTTTTTGATGTGGTGAACGTCCTACTTTTTGAATGTTCACTCAGAGCTGGGGACTCAACATAAACTTCCAACAAAACTCGGTGAATTTCGGTAGAAATTTTCTTCAAATTAAATCAATGGAGAAGAACTCACCTCAAAGACATTTTTTAGGCACAAGATCCAAATATTTAAATGAAAAATTGCTGTTTAGGCTTGAAGTGAATGGCATATATTGAGAAAGATGCTCATGGTTAGAAGATTTCCAGTGCAAGTACGAAATATTAAAACAATGTCAATCAAGTTACGCCACCTCCTGACGCGCCTCACGAATATAATTAAAATAATTTTGCTTTATAAGTTTTAATACGAAATTCTATTGTGAAGTATCCGGAAATTGTAAATAAAATGAAAATATTTAATTATTCATCAATATTTATTTTGTCGCCTTCAAAGTAATCTCCAACAAATGTAATACACTTATACAAACGATTATTCGCCAGATGTTCTCACACAAACGCCTCAATACCGTCATGTCGCATCGGCAGTTATAATGCTCTACATGAATGTGAGATCGGAATTCCTGTTTATGGTATTCTTTTTGAAAAAAAAATCAGTTTTATCGGGACGAGTTGGGCAAGAACGCGATTCATACCCAAAATATCCACCAAAATTATTCAAACAGACTCGCGAGAGAAGTCGGGCTCTTTTGCCGTGTTTCTAATACTTGCCTGATGACTTTCAATGATTCCATGTCATTTACTTTTTTAATATTTTCATCAGTTGAAGAGATCGATGGTCATCCAGAATGAGGCATGTTTTCAACGATCTCTCGACTGCCTTTGTACCACATGTAGGTTTGTATTTTTGATGAAATTTAATCACCGTAAGCCTCTTCCAACTTCCGCAACGATTCCGCACACAAAATTTGGTTAGAAATACAAAATTTGAGACAAATTATTTACTCGATTGTTCCTACTTAAGCAGCTGTTATAAATAAACTGGTTGGCAGATCGGGTTCATATTAGACATAGTAGTTGAGGACAGTCCTATATAAAAAAAATACTTTGTGTTTTAAATATCATTTACCCGGGGTGCGCTGTTCGCACTTTTCTTGGTGTTGAGCCCTAAATATTAGGTTGTCAAATATCTCCCTTCCGCCTTTTTGTCTTTTGAATTTCGCGGCTTTGTATAAAGCGTTACAGAGCTCGTATCTGGCAATACTATATACATTTGAAAGGTCTTGACATAACCTATAAAACGACGCTAGGCATGATTAGTTTGGATAATGCGTTCAACAGTTATAGACGTGTAAACATGGAGTTCACTAACGCCAAAATACGCGCTACTTTACAGTTTTTCTTCGTTAAAGGCAAATCCGCTTGAGAAACGTTCCGTCAGATTAATGGTGTTTTGGGGGATGGTACTTGAACTTCGAATATCTTCGGAAGACCTGTGACGACGAATACCGATAAAATCATGGAAAAAGCACCGAGTTAGACCGGCATGTGGCATCTCGTGACATCGCCCAGAAGATGGAATTTTTGAAGCGGATGGTGACTGGTGACGAAAAATGGATCACATACGATAATATCAAGTGAAAACGGTCGTGGGCGAAGGCCGGTGAATCGTCCCAAACAGTGACCAAGCCGGGATTGATGGCCAGGAAGGTTTTGCTGTGTGTTTGGTGGGATTGGAAGATAATCATCCACTATGAGCTGCTCCCATATGATCAGACGCTTAATTCTGCCATCTACTGCGAATAACTGGACCGCTTTAAGCAGACGATAGACCGGAAGCGTCAAGAATTGGCCAACAGGAAGGGTGTAGTGTTCCACCCGGACAACACCAAACCACACACTTTGTTGATAACTCGTCAGAAGCTATAAGAGCTCGGATGGAAGGCTTTATCGTATCCACCATATAGCCCGGATATAGCGGGTGATTACCACCTATTCCTGTCCAAGGTGAATGCTCTTGTTGGTGTAAAGTTGAACTCAAAAGATTCTTGTGAAAAGTGGCTGTCCAAGTTCTTCGCAAATAAGGAGTGGAGCTTCTATGAGGTGGGTATTATAAAGTTGCCGTCTAGATGGAAACAGATTATCGAACGAAACGGCGCATAGTTGAACTAAATTTGATCACTATATAACACTTTTATAAAGCATTAAATAAAGAGTAAAAAAGCGGAAGGGAGATATTAAACAGAAGCAGCAATGAAATATCTGATACCAATTTTATTTGTCTTCGGTAATGGCAATTTGCTCGGCGGGACTTAAGTCTTGTTTCGATAACTGACCACATGCTGCCGCTGCCACCGCTTTCTTCAGCTCCGCTATTATCTTTCGTTAAAGTCTTTTGTGTGGACGTCGTTTTATGTGTTTGCGGCGCCGCACCCTCGCTGATGCAAGTTTTGCATTATTTAAAAAATTTGTTCAGCTGGAGAAAAAATGCGGTTTCTTTCGTATGTGTGTGTGTGTTGCAATGAATAAATGTTGATCAGTGAGTAGTATTTTGATTTAATAATTTATTATATAAATCAACAAATCAGTGTGTGTGCATGTATGTTAGTTGGTGAATCGAGAATGTTGTTCACTTTGAGGCGATCGCGGACACAATGGCCACAGACCTTATGCAGTTACAGCCGAGCGTAAGTATTGAATGCCGGCTTCGTAGATTGGTCTGTATGTATGTTTGTGTGTGAATGTTACTATATTTATTTTGAGTGTGAACAAGTGTTTCGACAAGAATTATGAGCATTTTTCAACTCCCCTAAAGCACTGTACTGGATTACCTCATGCTGAGTAATTATAGAAAAATTCATATTTGTTACATTTGTCAGTAATTGAATTATATTAAAATGAAGAAAAGGTAAGAATGTAAGAAATTATAAAACTCAAGGAATGTGAACTTTTGCAAAGTGACTATTTTAATAGAGTTGAGCGGACCTAAAGGTAAGCATACTGAATTTTCGAATTGAATGACTGTTAAAGACGAAATTTTTTTGCGAATTTCTGTCTACAATCGAGCTTTAAAGTACCAATAGGCTTCAAGCGTTTGGAAACTTCTCACATTTATTATTCGAGCGGAAGTGGGCTCTAGTGGGTTAACAATTATGAAACCAAACGCATTTCGCTGTGACAATTGTTAGTTTCAAAACAAGATTATTAACCGCAAAATTACCAATTTTCGTTTGTTTGTGGGAATAAGTCACCTACGAACCTTCACGCGATGCGCGCCGAGCGAAACATAAATCATATCTCCAATCTTATTACAGTTAGGTGAATTAATGATACTTTTCACACAACGTGAACGCCCTTAACAGCTTACGTAATCATTTCGCTTTCATTTACTTTTGCTTTGAGTTTTGGTAAAAGCTTTGCACTTCACTCCGTTGCTGGTCTTTTTGGCTTTAGTGCATCAAAGGGTTGGTAAACGGGTGTAATTAGTACGAAATGGAAGCGATTATGTTAGTTCATTGGCTCACATGCAACTTACGGTAAAAAACGAGCACGAGTTCGAGCTACTAGTTTTGGCTACACCCAAAGCACATAACTCTTCCCCAAATTTAAGCGGAAAGGAGAAAAACATGAAATACCGTTGTATTGCAAGCCAAACACAAGCGAAAGTACAAAAGAGAAAACAACAAAAAAAAAACAACAAATATTAGTTTTGAAAATACTGGATCATAACACTTTTGCATGAAAGTAAAACTATTTACTAAAAGGGTTTCTCGAGGAGTTTGTCATTCGAATTGCTCGCGTTTGAATTGAAGTTTAAATAAAAACTTGTGTCAAAGTTGTTGTTTTGGTGAAGTAGAAATCAAGTGGCAGCAATTGAGGAAGTTCTCCAACGATTATGAAGCCCCAGCTGACTTGATAACGAACGGTAGAGGCGCGCTTTCCAGCCACAAAGAACTTAGACAATCTGTTTTACTTTGAAGATCGCACCTTGTCCACAAAAAACATGATTTGAATCACGAAAAGTGAAGAATGAGACCTCATTAGGTCAGTCTCCATAAATCAACCGTTATTTCACACTTCATCAACACAAAAATAAACAAAACGGAAGTCTAAGCCTGATCGGTGGCATTTCGGTGAAATAAGAAAAGCGCTGCTAAGCAGACAGCGAACGGGTTCGCTTCAAGTAAGGCATAAACGAGTGGATACATGTCTCACAATGCTATTGCAACAATCTGTTGATGGTCAGCCACTATTCAGCGCGCTTTGCGAACAGGCAAGTACAGCTACTAAGCTGCAATCAAACTCATTAATAAATCTACTTTTCATTTTGCTCAAACAAGCTCGCATTAAAATGCATAAAAGCATATAATTATTGTGGATGCAACTCGGGCGACCCGCATACCCGCATGCTCGCATGCAACCTCCACAAGCCGCGCTTGGCTCGCTTGACCGACTGCCCCGACTACATAGCTGACTAATCATGCCCAAGTATACACACCCGATCCACATACAGACCAAATCGGAGCGCAGGTGCGTGTGTGTGTGCTGCGCGTTGCCTTGCAACCAGCGCTGAGAGGCTGTGGCTGCGTCGTGTTGGGCCGATTAATGAATGCGAAATGCAATGAAATCAAAAGTGACCTACACACCGCGCTGGCCAGGGCATTTGTAGCGGTTCTACTGCAAGTCATTTTTCTTTCTTAACAATTTCAATATTGCCCCGCTCTTTCCCCGCGGCAGTTGCCTATTGTTGTTGCGGTCGGAGTTAAGCAAACTGCACTGGGGAGACATATTACTCCAGGCACGAACTAACGAACCACCGAATAGAGCCACAGCCAATCGCCGGACCATAAAGTGAACTGTAGTGAACCATAATGTGATTCAAGGCTTTGGAATTCAGGAAGAGTATTGAATTACCATTTCAACGCAAAGCAACACCCATGTCAGCGGCTGCGTCGGCTATGAAAATATTTGTGCAGCAAATGGCAACAAGCAAGAGGCGAGAAACAGCAAAACTGAAAAACAGAAAAACTCGTGTGTTGGTCGCAGTCAAGGCAGTTAAGTTTTTCCCGACAACATAGCCACCGCACACACACGCAGCCGTTTATACAAGCAAAACATGCACGTTTGTCGCCATTTACCTATTTCCACACACAAACACACACACATACAAACAATACAGTGCATATGCATGTAAACAATGTCTGCAGTGGAATTGCAACACAAAGCAAATAGCTCACGAACGCTGAGTAGCAAGCTGAAAGATAATCGATCGAGAAGTTGGCTTGCTGCCACCAAGAGTGGTGAAGTAAGATATTGCCGTGTTGTTGCTATTTGTGATTGGTAACTGTGTATGCACTCGTGCTTGTCTTTATGGAGATATTCACCTATCGGAGACTTTGCTCCTTTCCCTTTTCCCTTCACGTTTTTAGTACCCTTTCTATGCGATCGATTATCGGCGACAGTTGCTAGCTGTACTGGTTTCGCGCTTGCTGCTGTAACCGTTATGTGTGTATTGGCATTTGCTCGCGTTTACATAAAGCCTGTTTGGCCATAAAGATTATGTGATTATTCATACCGAGGCAAATATGGGATAAAATCAACAATTTAGTGAGACGAAATTGCTTGGCTTTCATTAGATCAGGCGTTTGCGATCCGCGGATTTGTGGGAGAGGAAATTATTTTGTTAAACTATTAAGTGACCTTTGAGTTAAATGATTGTTGCTTGCATTAGGTTTTTGGATTCTACCGAACTGGTGGTCCGATTTCAAAACTTTGATAATAGATTTTTTTTGTAAGTTTATTTATGGTCTTTTAAAGTGTCTTCTAATTCTGATAATTTTTTGCCTTTAAGTAAGGCTATCACTACTAAAATAAATTCATTATTACTTGCAAACATTTGTTAGGTGAGAAAATGTGACCGAAAGTAAAAAGGGAGTCGCTTAGTTTTGTTGTTCGATCAGAGAGGGCGTTCTTCTAGCCAAATTTTTTTTTTGTTTTGTTCTCTTCATATGAACGCATGTGAAGTTTTATTTCAATCTGTCAATTCATTCTTTGTTTACAAGCCATTTAGTGTCGCCTTGTCACATTATTTTTTTATAAAGGAAAAAATTTAACATCAGTGAAAAATCTTATTTTTGAAAGGTGTAGCACCAAAAGAAATTCACGAGCGAATGTTAAAAGTGTTTTATGATTGTTCACCTACAGGTAGAACAGCAGGAAGATGGGTTGCGGAGCTTAAACGTGGTCGTACAAGCCTTGAAGACGATCCACGTGATCCACGTGAAGGACGTGCAAAAAGCCCATCAACACCAGAAATCATAGTCAAAATACAAGATATGGTTTTGGAAGATCGTCGATTGACTGAGAGAGATATAGTAGAGGCTCTACATATCTCATTAGGCAGCGTGAGCCATATTTTAACTGAAATTTTGGGGTTTTCCTTCACAATGCTTCTGAATCAAAACAAGAGGCTTAAGAGTCATGTGAACCTGGTTTTTCAGGTTCGAAACAAGTTCGTGTCCGGAAATGGGCCAAGAAGGTTATGGCAAAAGTGCTTTGGGATGCGAGAGAAATTTTGTTTGTGAATTACTTGCAAACTGGTAAAACAATTAATAATGAATATTATTGCACCCATTTGGACCAATTGAAGGGGAAAAATCGAGAAAGAAGATCCGGTTTGCGGAAGAAAAAAATCGTTTTTCATTTGGACAATGCACGGTGTCACAAGAGCATCAGAAATACTCCAGCGCCCCATTAAGGCTAAGACTGGCATGTGACAAAATAAGATCAATATTTCGTGTAAAAGTTTCAGTAAAAACCTTCTAGCGCTGATTTGCATTTTGAACTACAAAACTTTGCTATTTAACTTATGATGTTGGTAGTCATTGACGAGCAACAAATCATAGTGATCCAAGCTCGCAGCTACCAGGCTGCGCTCACAAGCAAAAGCGCCTAAATCGGGTTAAGACTCTACTGAGTTAAGAGATTTTTTGCTCGGCACGCGGGTTATAGGCAAAGGCACCTTCGAGAAAACCAAGTAATTCAAATATCAAAAGATGAAAGCATCTTTGTTTGAGGACCCAGAGGCAAGGGCTACCAATCGAGGGGCACAGTACGGATTTGTTTCAAATGGAGTTGGGATATTTTGCTATGTCACCTCGTCTACTTTTGTTCCTGTATGTGTGTGCGTATTTTTAGATATTGACACATATGAATTTATGTAAATATGTAAAGCAAACAAGTTTCGATTTTATTGACTTCTACTTGTTGTTATTACCCGCATTATTGTGCTTGGCGCGGCGCGGCGTTGCAAAATTCGCAAACTAGTTTGTTCGAAATTCGCGCTTTATTCGCTATTGTTATACTCGCGTTTGTTTGTTTACTATGGAGCTATGGAGGGAAATATCAAGTAAAATCCAGTTGGCCATTTGGACGGCATGCCGCGAGAGCGATAAAGGCCGTTCAGCAGTGCATTGTAAAGCGCTGGCACAGAAGACTTAAGGAACGAACGTGCTCTTGCAGGCACACACACACTTGCACATTGCATGTAAATTACTTTGCATCAGGCTTTTGTGTGTGTGTGAATGCCACAAGTAAACAAGTATTTAGCTTATTTTGTTTAATCTTCGTGCCCAGATGCCTTTGTTGAATGCTGTTGGCATTTCTAAAGGCATTTTATAAATAACTTACTTGCTTTTTGATTAGAAATGCATTCCTCCATCTCATGAATATGAATGTGTTCCATTGGAAGTGGGACTTGCTAATTTTTTTCAATAATTCCTCTTATTTAAATTTGCAACGGAAAAATTAAAGAAATGTGGCTCAAAGTGACTCACAGAAAGGAACATTTTTGGTCACTAAATTGAAAATTTACAACTCAAATCAACAAAGTCTTTAGCAGTCGAAGTAAATGATCTAGATAGTTGAAGCTTAAAAATTTTATGCTTTCATGAATTAAGACGATTGGCGCCTAAGGTGTCTACTAATAAGGTGCAGAAGCTATTCAAAAGTCTAAGATTTAAGGTCTGAGAATCATTAAATGGTTAGAGTAAGCAATCAATTCTGTGTATTTTAATAAACATAACTTCTGGCAAGTCTTTATCTGATAAGTGAAGACAACAGCAAAATCGATATAGATACGATATGATTAGAGAAAGGTTGCTGAAGACCGATTCATGCGCTGTGCCCAATGCAATTTGATAAAAAGAAAAGAAAATCATAATTCATAGAAATTCAAAACTAAAAACGGCAGTTATTACAGTGATTGAAGAATATTGCGGTCAAGCGTTCGCCGCGTAGAAAGCAACCCACGACTTACATAGCTGCAATAAAAGGCATTCTAGGCAGAAAGTTGTCGCCCGGACTTTTATGTCAGCCAGGGCGAGTTCTACGCGGCATTGCGTGCGGAATACAAATCGAATATTGTAGTTTAATGGCTAGTAGAATGAGCAACGTTGCTTGCCATTAATATGTATGAGTGTTTGGAAAAAGAACGGTTGTGCGAAGTAAAGAGAAATAAAGAACGCGCAAAGAATGCATTCCAATGAACGTCAAACGTGTAGTCACCACCCGCGCTAATGAAGTCGCATACGCGCTGCATGCAAGTGTTGGTGCGCGCTACTCGCGCCGGCAGTTCAACGACAACGCTGCGCATGCGTCACTTGCATAGCGCGAATAGCGCAAAGTGTAGGTAAGGCGCGCGCAAATGTTACGCTATGCTTGTGGCTCCAGTGTCTATTGGCTGTGCGAAAGTGGTAACAAAAGCGAACGGCAAACAACTGTAGCTAAGCAAATGCGAAATGCAGAGCGCTGACTGCCGAAGAAACTGTGGAATAACAAAAGTCACAATGGAAATATGAAACGGCAAAACTACAAATTCAACAGTTAAAACGGCACTAGCTCTTGGCGACTTAAAGCCAGCGCCGCTAGCAAGCTAGGCGCAGCAGCAGCGGCAGCAACGCCGGCAGAGGCATTTCTTGCGCTCATCAACGTCAGCAAATTGTGTTCGTAATGTGCGCTCAGCTTACATTTGCTTCTATGGTATTTGCTGTAGCGGTTTTCGGTTTTGTGCTTTATCTTTCGCGCTGGCTTTCGCGTGCTATTTACAAGACAACACAATTTAGCATTTCGTTTTGTTCGCCTCTTTATGGCTTTTTGGCATCAGCTGCGGTGCTGGCGCGCGCTCACATTGGCGAGAGCGCAAGCGCAAGCGCCGATTGACAATTATTGTTGGCTATATTGGCGCGCTCTGCAACGGCAGTGTCGGCAGCGGACGGCAGCTGTAGACGCGCGCAGCGACAGCGACAATTTCTTACATTGAGCCGCGCGCTGTCTGCGGCGGAGGCAAGTGAGCGGCGTGGCTTGTCGCACAGGTGGTTGGCGGCGCGCGGGCGCAGACGCGGCGGACGCTGGTGCGCAGCCGTACGCGTGCGCACGCTACACATGGCCGGTATAAAAAGCGAATGTACGTCAACGTACCACACATAGTCGGTCCCAGTGGTTCCCTGTCAGACGTTGTGCATATCAACGGCATCTTTTGGAAAAGCAAACGAAGCAATCAGAGAAAAAGCGAAAAGGAAATTCCATTTTCTAACCAAACGGAATATACCTACGAGTATTTAAGAGCATTAACGCCTACGCAGTCACTTTTTAGCGCGTTAAATTTTGTTAAAAACTAAATCTATTAAAATGAATAAGTTTTTGTTCGTGTTTGTTGCACTTTTTGGAGCCGGTATGTACAAAATCCACCACATATTTTTCTAGAATAAAGTGAAATGGAAAATTAAGAATTATAAAAAAGAGTCAAATTATCATAAGACTTGAAGGAAAAGCGGAACATTTGCTGCTTGTTCGAAAAACTGTATAAAACGAGTATGTAAATATTCGTATTTGTTCGTGCATAGTGTGTTCAGTGCCACGCAAGGATAATGGCGATTGTGAAAACGCTTTAAGAAGTTTATTTTGAAAACGCGCAAAAATTAAAAATTTCCAATATTGTTTTGTGAAAGTTTTCGAAACAATTTGAGATGTGTTCTCATGAGCGCAAAAAGTCATCAGTTTTCCAAAATAATTTTTCATTCGAATAAGAAGTGATTTTTAAATATTTAGAAAATAACTCGTTTGTTATTCACTGAAATCAAGTGTTTCGACATCTTCTTGATCGTTAATCGCTAAATCATAAAGTTTTGTCAAATATTTGAATACACTTCTTATTGAATAGAATGCCAATTATCATACATCTCAATTTTAAAGCTTTATAGAATAAGGAATAGATTTCAATTTTCAAAATCAAGCGCATTTTTTAAACTTTTTGACCATTTAAGTTCCATGTATTTTATGAGCGAGTCTTGAAAAGGCAGAACTAACCCAAATTAAATAATATTGAGATCTGCTTCTTGTACTTGGACTTGCTTACAGTTATTTTTTATTTTTATTTTAATTTTTTTCTTTTGTCATGGATTAGCATAAGCTAAAGGTCCTTGATTAAAATAATTGTATTTTCCAATATTTTTTTAAAATTTCTCGTTGAACAACTGATCTAGTGAGTCTAAATAGAGTACAAGGTTATTTTGGATAATATATAAAAGTATTTAAAAATCCAAAAAATTATTTGCTTCCACCAAATATTCCTCGATCAATTCGAGTTGGCTTCCTTTCCAATCTGGTTAGCAATATTCACACACATTAGAGCTGGAATCTGGCATCCTTTTGTGCGCTTGCATTCAAAGTGCTAAACTTGATTTCCACAACTGTAGCTCTTTCCCAAGAATATGGATTTTCGCCATTTGCATAATGTGTGTAAAATATGTAAATATTAAATTTTAATGTTTGATTGTGCATGTGAGTGCTGAAGTGCATAAGCGCTCCTGTGCTTCTCCAGCGCTGTACGTGCATTGCCAAACGCTCTCCGTCGCTGTGCACTCGAAGCTGTTTATCGCAATTGAATTTTACATAATCGCGCAAATCGCTTGCATTTGGGAAATTGAATAAAATGTTAAGTAATATTGAGTCGAAATGGAGGAATAAGCAAGTTCGCTGCCACTTAGCCTTTGAAGAAGAAAGAAGAAGAAGAAAAATGTTGTAAATTTCGAGTCTAAAGACATAAGGCACTCACACATAGCAGAACATAGTAAGTTACTGTAAACACAAACAACTAAAAAAATAACAGTCACCACTCTGCAACTCTTCGCCTCACTTATGATACCTTTCGATATCTTTCGTTATCTACAGACGGCAATGCAATTTGATTTAAATATTTTCTTGATCTCCAATGCACGTTTAAATCAATCCCACTAAGCTCAACCTGTTTATTTACTAATATTATACAATTTACTACAAGCGTGAGTTGTTTTCGCTATTAAGTCTGGTGCCACTTGCCACGCCTAGGCTTCATCCGGCTCGGCGCAATGGGCGTCGAAGATTTCGTGAGTGGCAATGCAGCCGAGTTTTCAAGTTGGGAGCTTACTATTTTTGTTGTTTTTCAAAAACAAAACCAAAAACCATTTCATTTAACGAATCACGAGCTGCTCGCCGAACCACTGTTAATCAGCTTTTGAGGCATTGAACTTTTACCGCCAACATTTGACAACTGAAGCTTTGGTTTTCAGCGAAAAATAATTGAAAAAAATTTAGAGCCCAACATTTCCACTTAATCCTATTGAAGCAGCCAATTAAATAATTGCCAATAATAAGCTTAACTGGCACACTTAGGCTGCCGAAAGATGCCAGCAACGGCGCTAATAAGCGAACAAATTTCGGTAATCAAAGTAAAGAGCTATAAAGAAATGGCCAACTATTGCTGTTCGAATCGATGAAAAAATGTTATTATGTGAAAACAGGCTCAACTTCAACACTCACACTTACATAAGCCGCCGAAGTGGTCCAATAATCAGTCCTGCTGTGACGCATTACCAGCCAATCTCAGTGAATAGCGCCACTAATGCAGGTGTCCGACTTGGCTTGCGGCGCGCAGCGGCCGCTTTCAATAGGTCCAGCGATTGGGCAATCGTCATCATGAAATATGAGTGCTTCGATTGTAACAGCTCAGCGTTTTGACATTTGATTAACGCACAAAGAGCACTTGTCAAGGCGATCGCGCCGAGGGCCGATTTGGCCGCTGGCGAGACACAATGGGCAGCGATTACTCAATATGTGCCGCCGGCGCCGCGCACGTCGACCGCAGCTGGCTGATCAGTGCGAAATGCAAAGGTCAAGTGTGCGCGCACACGTCGCGTCTCCGCTGCGAAGGCGAATGCCACGAGCAAATGAAGAGAAATAATTAATTTCATAAAAAGGGTAAAGAAAATTTTGATGTGATCGGACAGATAGCCAAAGCGCGACTGGTGAAAGGAAAAGTGTGGCAGGTACGGCGGGTGACTGGCATTAATTCCTCAATGAACAGTAAGCTGTTTGCTGGTGGTTTATTTCGATCAAAAAATCGAAAATATGTATTTTTGTGCAATGATTTAGCATACAAAATCGCCCGTGTAAAATTCGCTCGAGTTTCCTTTGGTAATTAGCCGCCATGCAGTGTTACACAATTTTTTAATGACTTTGTTTTGTTTGGCGAGCGCTTTGGACTTTCACTTTCACATTCGATGAATTAGGAAGGGTAATTTTCACGTGAGTTGCCAGCTGCCACCTGAAAATGTTGGGACTCTGTAATTAGAAATATTCACTTTGAAGCTAAAACTCTTTTACAATTGAAGGCACAGGTATTTGCTAAATTGGCGATCATTATCTCAGTCATGCTAATATTTCTTATTGTTTCTATTTGCGGTTGCTTAGAAATTGTTTTCGTGCTTTAATGACTCGCTTAAGCGACAAAAGATCTCATTAAAACGAAGTATTCAAAGCTGACACCAAAACCACTCAGAACAATAGCAAATCTTAATGCCAGTCACAACAATAACATCTATTAAAATCTTGAAAGTGTGGTGCGAAGAACCATTTCCCACTTGTGGAGGCTAGATGGTGGCTAAGCGCTTAAGTGAGTGAGTAAGTACTTGCATATGCACGTTCGATTGTAATGCAGCGGCAGCAATAACAACAGCAACCAAACCAGTTGGCATTGAAGCCAAGCTTGTTGGACTGCAGCCGAGCGGTGGACGGCTTACGGCTAACGGCGTCTGGTAACTGTGCGCCAACAACAACGGCAAGCGCAAGAATGTTGCTGCGAAGATTGGTTGCTACAAAAACACTTAATTGCCGTGTTTTTTAATCAAAAAGTGCGGTAGATGGAATTCTTGTGATTTTTGCGGTTTTTCAGTGGAAATTAAATGATTCAATATTTTATATTCTTCGCACCAGCGAACAATAGAGCTCTGTCCGAAACAAGAGCACTTCATTAGCATGCAAATTTGGATTGCTTCTCACGCACGAAGGTGAATGCGGAATTGTTTTGCATATTTTGCATATTTTTCGAGTTTCAGTTTGAGAAGATCTGCTAGTAACAAGATCAGGCTTCACCACGTGCTTCAGATACTCAAACATGCTATATTTGACTCGTCAGCATTGACTTGGTGGCTTAGACCGGTTCTGCGTTTGCTTGCGCGATTTTTCCAGAAAATGAAAGGCATAACTTGCTGACCTGTAGACCTAAATCAGGTTCGGCTGAGTCATAAAAGTGGCACGCACTTACAAAAATACCGAAACGACCGGTCGTGGCAGTAAATAATCGATGGCTTTTAGCGAAGCCTCTTCGTTCTTCATTTACATATGTAGCTCATAAACAGCGACAAGATTTGCAAACTCATTAATTACAAATTGTATGCGCCGCAAGTGCGTATCCGGTTCTTTGGCGACGGCTCGAGCCAGCTTTGTGGCTAAATTTAGCAAATCGCCTGTGTGGTTGAGCGCTTGCCTGCCTTCTGTAATCTTTTGCTGACAAAGTGGACATAACTGAAGAGCGTGATGAAACGAGTTTAATGGATTCTGAGTCGCTCGCTCGTAACTCGTACGATTGCTTAATGAGCCAGCTGAATGCGTGTTGAAAGCAAAAAACAGGTTCACTTTTGTGTAAAGGAAAGATTTATTTTCTGCAGACAAAACAGCTTCTTACGGCACTTGTAAATAATTTTCAAAAACTGAGCTAATATAAAGGAAATCTCACTTATAGTTCTTTGAATATTGTTTCGGAACAACTTTGTGGCAAGTCAGTACTAATTATGCGGCAGTAAAGGCGCTTCGTCTGTGAAAGATGGCGCTTCAGCGCAAATACTTTCGACCCTTGCCTTATTGAGAATCGACGTTGAATAATTAAGTAATTTGAGGTAGTGCACATTTCGAAGCAACTACCGGCGGCGAGTGGGCGGACATTCGGCCAAATTGCACTTGCAACATTAGTTATGCATGTACGTGTGAGGCCGCAACATGCACGTCTCCGCCTCTTTTTCGGTGTGGCGCTGTTTTATGACTTTGCGTGCGCCTTGCAGCTGGCCGCTGCTCGTCTCCAGCCATAATTCGAGTGCCTTAAATTTACTGCAATATTCACTTCCGTCTGCTGTCTGCTCGTGTAATTGCATACCGCTGCTCTTCGATACGTGCGCATGGGTGTGTGCGCTTAGCGTTTCTCAATGCCAGCAGCTAGAGCTGCCATGCACCACTGCGCCGCGTCCCAATATCTATTATGCATCGAGGGTATTGAGCCGAGACATTCGCGAATCGACGCGCTGCGCATTGCCTGCCGTTTGGCGCTCGAAAGTGTTAATAACAGCCGGAGCAACAACAAAAATAGCTCACTTTTCCAATTTTTTCGAAGTGTATCGGTTGCAAGTTGCATATAGTATATATATTTCTTTTCGCGCACTCCGTTATTTTATATTTTCCTTATAAAGTCTGCGCGCTTGCAGTGGCGGCGATGGCGGCGCTGGGGACGCTGGTGGTGGCACAGCGGCGCGGCAGTGTTGCACAAGTTGGCGTGAAATAAAATCAATTTCCGCGTACTTTGCAACATGCTCCTATTTGCTTTCGTTGTTTGGCGCTTGCGAGCGCTCTTCGTCTGCTCGCTTTCTTTCGGCTTTTCGTAATGTTTCGCTGATTTCGCTTATTGGCTAAACCACAAAATGGTTATGCAAAATAAGCGGTGCCATGCAGCAGAGAGCAAAACGGTGCAACAGACGACTGTTGCAGCTGCTCTAAAGCAGCAACGGTTTGTGTGAAAATAAAAGCGAAATTTAGCGGAAAATCGAAACAATGTGGCAAACTCCGATTTCACAATAGTGACGTGATGCAAAAATTACCACAACAATGCCATAAAATGCCGTAAAATGCAACTGACTGTTGCAGCGCAAAAGCTTTAGCTAATGTTAATGGCTTGAAATTCCTTCATCGCCTTTTTTGTATTGGCATAAAACTGAATTTTTGGCCCAAATAAACAACAATTATAAAATACAAGGGTGAGAACATTTCTCTAACGCATCTCGGCACTTGCCACTGCTTTGAGAAGCCAATGCATACAGGAACAACAGCACTGTACATTGTTTTTGCATTGAAGTTCCCAAAAGTCTTTAAATTATGGTCGTAGAAGAATTTTTCGCTTCTATAGAAGGTTCAGCAACAACACGTTAGAAACTAGAGAACGAATGCAGGCAGTAAATTTAGGAGCAAAGAAAAGGAAATTTTATGTGGCATTTAAAGGATCGATATATATATACATTAGTGGATATTCATTACATTGAAAATCTTATTTACGAATCAAGACGAACAGTTTTTGTCGGTCTAAGAATCCAAGTTATTATATTTGAGGTTTAAATATGTTCATACAAATAAATTTCATTGAAAAAAAAAAAACAAATTTAAGGTTGCTTTCTCAATGTTTGGTTACCAGCCTTTCTGTCCAGTTAATGGAGTTGTCCACTTAATAGAGCTTCCAATTTTTATTTATGAATTGTTTCTGCTATCCTATCTTCTAAGTTGGTTCAAACTGGACACGTGTGCTAAATTTTGCTGAAATCGGTTCAGTAGTTTAGGAGTCCATCGCGGACAAACAACGTGACACGTAATTTTTTATATAAAGATATATTCATAGTGTGTTAATAATAGTTTGATACCAAAGCTATAGCTGCCTCATTTCTCGGTTTATGCTAATCGAAGTGTGACATAAGCCTCTTCTCGCTTTTCACTATCAACCGCTCGCGCCACACGAACCACAGGTGTCATAGAATATATACTATATATCGATACATATAGATATGATATGGCAAAAATGACGCGTGCTTGCCCTGTAGGAGCCTTACTAATACCCGATCGTACAATATACTATTGAATTACGCGGAATGGCTGGACTTCATCTGAATTCGTCTTTCATGTTATGAAATTATTATTTGTTTTTTTGTAGACCACACAAGTTGCTGTATTTAATATTTGTTATTTGTTGTTTGGTATTTATTAGAACCGTGGCTACCGGGTGCCTACAGTTCCGTGTTTGTTGTCATTCATTGGCTTGTCTGCTTTGCTTTTGTTGTTGGCGTCTGCGCTGATGCGTTAAATTTGAAAAATATTGCATTGAATGCCGCTACTGAAGTGTGAATTTTGCGCTTCGATTATGCGATATGAAATCGAAAAGTTTATGCGCTGTGAGCGTAACTACTGACTACTAGAAGATACCTGCATTGAGTTGCTACTTTTCCACAATATTGCTTACAGAGAACTTTAATGGAAGCGTAAATGTACAGTTATTTCGACATGAACAAGCTTTAACTGAGTTTTGTAAATTGAAAATTGAAAATAAATAAAAATTCTCGAACTGCAGTAGAGCTGTGCAAGTTTGTTTGCGGAATATAATCGCATACTAAATAAAATGCTTTGGCTTAGATATTTTTCTACTGCCTAAAATCATAAGAATTGTTTACGAATCCTACGAATAAATATCAGGAGATCCTAAATGCTTTCCTCACCTTAATTGCAATTTTTTCAAGTCAACGCCTCGCCTCTAAAGGTGTTGCCATGCCTGATTAGACAAAGCAAAGGAATGAAAATAATGCAATAAAAACAGAAAATGCAAATTGCAGTAGCAGCAGGAGTTTCGCCCACACATCCTGTATACATTCAGCCATCGCCTTAGTATTAACACACCGCTACAAATATAAACATGAATATATATGTACATATGTATACGGCATTTATTTTTCTCTCTAAAGTTTATTTATTTAAAAACCATTAAAGCTGGCTGCATGCAAACAGTGGCAACAAATCTGTGCTGCGCAGGCATTTCACAACCTCGGCTGCCAGACCGCGCCCGCACAATGTGGCATGTCGTTGGACGGCTAGACGCGTTGTACATAGTTATAATGTTTACCTCTGTGTCTGCAAACGGTGGTCTTGAGGCAGATGAGCGCGAAAGAGTGCAGCGTCGGTCGCAAGAAACTAGAAAAGCGAAAAATGCAACATTTCTGTTGAAGACAAATCCGAAATGCAGTCAACTTGTCTGAGATCATTGCGATGGCAGCGCTTGCACACACCTGTATGCCTTTCGCAGCGCGCTGTGCCGTCCACAAATGGCAATCACAAGTAATTGCGCAGGCATTATTCTCCATCTACATTCATTTATATAAACATATATTAACATTATACACTTGTGTGCGCTGGTTGGCTCGAGAATTTGCGCGCCACTGCAGAGATCGCCGCGGCGGAGGCAAAACGGCAGAGCCCGCAGACCCAGCAGAAGGTGGCTGGCGTTTAAGACAGCTTAGCTGCTGGAATGCGCCGAGCTTTAAGACTCGAAGAGTGCATACAACTAAGGTTCTATGTGTGAGTGTATGTGGTTTGGATATATTTATTTGTTTTGTGTGTCACAACAAGTTCTGCAGGAATGCAGTTATGCAGAGGCGACGTGTTGCTACTCGCTCTAGCACAGCCGCGAGTCTCCGAGCAACGCGACATATGTGCATACGTGTCTACATGCTGTTAAGAGCTATTTAGACACATCACCATATTTTACGCCACTCTCGGTTCTTTCACTTAGCGAGGGTCATATCAAATTTTTAAGTTTTTAATCAAGAAATTCAGCACAACGCGATGCCGTGTGCGCTTGCAGACACTCACAATAAAAATAAATATATATATATATATTATATATATTACATAATATATACTCCATATGCATATGGCACACTGAAATGAGGATAAATTTTTCTGTGACATTTTCCGCGCATGAAATGCCAAAAGTTGCCACACGTTGCCAGTGATTGTAGTTTATTGTTGTAATTTATCATGAACAAGCGAACAACAAAGCGTGTCAGCGCTGTGCGCCTGCTGCCAGTGTGTTGGTGTGCACGTAAGCAACACATGCTTGTCACACCTAAATTTGCAGCATGACTGGCATTCTTCTGACAAAAAGCCAACAGCTGCTGGCCCAGTGCGCTTGCAATGCCATTGTGTTGCAAGTAGGCGTCGGAGTATGCCAAGCCTCGTTACTTTAATTGTTCAGCTGATGAGGTTGTAAAGCCATATTCAAACGAACTACTCTGCATGTCTATTTCCGGCTTTTGTAGAGTTTGCGCTTGGAGAAGATAACGAAACACCCACACACGCTCGTAAAAAGCGCGTAAAATTCAGGAATTATTTTTTCTTTGATTTCGAAATTTTTAAATATTTTCTGCTGATTTGGTTTGCTTTTCTTCTTCTTGATTGGCGTAAACATCGTGGTTATAGCCGAGTTTACAATAACCGAAGGCGGGGTTTTTTCCATCACTAGGGATGTTTTTTACTTGGCGGGTCCCAAACCCAAGCCCTAGTGAGGGATTGCACTGTTTGTTTAAATTATAAAATAATAATTGCTGGCGAGTAAAAAACAAAATTAGCACCAAGCAAATTGACGCCAAACCTTTTTTGTTTTTGTCCACTTTCCATGTTTATTTTAAATGCTTTTAATATTTTTTATGCCTCGTCTTTATGTTTCAGTTAGGGAGAGCATAAATTAATAAATTTTGGTGGCTCAATGAATAAACAAACACTTGGCGGTGCGATTTCCCGGTAATTGACAGTTTTTTGACCTAATGCTAAGCGTGTTCAACCGCACTTTGACATTCGATACTGTCAATTTACGGTTATGTAAATGAATTTTCCCATTTGCATGCTTGTTGTTGCAGCGTGCGCATTTTTTGTCACCACTGAGCGCGCTAGTCCATATTTTATTTAATATTTCATTTGCCAAATATCCGACTTATTTGTGTTTAAGTTTCAATATTTGCCCCGCAGACATGCGCGCAAATGCAATTGAGCGAATTAATTATGCTAATTAACTACTAAAATATTAATATATATTAAATTTGCTGCAAACGCGCTTGATGGCGCTGCAAAATTAATGCAAAACTTCGGTAATTGGCATTTAAGCTCTGCGTTTTTCCTCAATTCCACTTTTTCCACAGCGCGAGCGCGTGCGCTTGGCTGGCGAGCAGTGAGCACTGTGTTTACATTAAGTATGCAGCTCGGTTGTGTGCTGGCGATTGCGCTAATTCAATTATGCTGCAACTTGTTGTCACTTGCATGTGCATTTGAGCGTGTGGAAAGCGCAACAACGAACAAACAATCCAAATGGCGGCTGCTTAGCCAGATCGTGGTGAGCACGTGTACTTTCAAAACGGCAATAACGGCAATAAATAGCCGAAGGTTTGACTGAACGTGCGCAGCTGCTCAGTGGCAGTTAAATGATCAATTACCGTTGCTACAGATAGCGGCAGCGAGCATAAACTCATGTAAATATTGGCAGTATTGCGTCAGCTGCCAATGTTACTCATACGCCACGTGTTCGCTGTCGTTTAAGGATATTTTATGAAGCGAAAATTAATAAAAATTAAATAAATTAAAAAAACAACTTTTTCATTTATTTGTTTTTATTTTTTCTTGACTATTTCATGTCCTAGATTCATAAATAAAGGCTAATAATGTTTACTTTGCTTAATAAATTCATATAATCGCTGCTCAGTAATAATGGTTAGTCAAGAAAATATTTTCGTACGTCTAATCAAACTTGCACTTACTTTTTTTTATATTTATACAAATAAATAAATAAATTTCGGATTCTATTGAATTCCCCAAGCCTTTGACACTGTTTTTTTTTATTCATACTAGAAATTCCACAGCTCAATTTCGTCTTAGTAACAGTCTACCAGTTTAACTGGACTCGCTGAAATTATGTCGTACTGTTAGCGGTTATTTTCAGAATATTCTGCACATTCAGTCAAGTAGAGCCACTGTATCGAATATTTAATAAAATTATAATATACAAAGTAAAGATAAAGAATAATAATTTTAATTTTGATTTTGTATGCATAAACATATTTCGCTTTCAAAAGCGCCTCTTCGTCATGAAGCTTCCTCCACAGATGTCGTCACCTGATTTTCAACCAAATTTTTTTTTATCTTTAAAACAACAAATCAGGCAGTTGTCAGCTGTAGTACACAGCTTCATCAAGTCAAATGGCTGCAGAACGAGTTCAAAAGTGAATGGCTTGAGTTGCAGATTTACAACTTCAAATGTCAAAGGTCAAATGCTTGTAATTCTACATATTAATTTTAGATTTAGTGATCATGACCAGAACAAGCTAGATTTAATTTTAAGTTGTGGTGTTAAAATAGACGTGACAACTTTGGCGGAAATACACGAAATTCGCAAAAATAAGCGTCAGACATTATAATTAACAATTAACAGTTAGCGATGCAATTTATTAAGAAGACACACAACATGAATTCCTCGAAATTCACAACTTCTTTTTTGTCAAATTAAAATTGTTAGATCTTGTTTTTTTGTTGAAATAAAATTTTAAGTGATTGTTTTCAAGCTTGACAGTTATATTTGTAAGCAGTTTCGGACTTAATAATTGATTTATCATCTTCTAAAGCTGCTGAAATTTGCAAACAAAAAACCTTAGCGAGTTCCGCTTATGGCCAAAAGCGATTTAGGCGCGTCGCTACTCGCAAGAATGTCGCTTGTTTACCACAAAACTGCTTTAAGCAAAAACTTAAAAACAAAAACAAAGCAAAAGCACAAATGCGGAACATACATAAACTCACAACAACCACGAAAGCTATAAAGCTGCTGATATTCTTAAGAAAAACCAGCGAAAATGCAAAGCCATCGCAAAAATATTTGCACATCAAAAGCGTAGCCAACAACAAAGCTTGCTAAGCAGTCTATGAAAACGGCAACAACGAAAACGAGAACCGAAACACGCTTGACGTTGAACAACAGACCGGTTCTGCTGGCGCGGCGAAGCGAAAAACGTAAATGAAGTGTCTTACATACACAGCCCCACAGAGAAGTCAACCAAAAATGGTTAACAAAACAAAGATTGTGAAGCGCAAAAGAAAAAAGCCAACAATCAGCAGATAAAAGTAGCACACAAGCGCCGAAAATTACATAACACAGCCGCTGGTGGGGCGCCGCGCGCAGGTTGCGATGTAAAAGCGCCGTAAGAAGTCGAATTTATTTGTGTGGCGTGTGTAGCGCGGCGCTTGGCGGCGAAGAAGCTGCGCAGCAGTGTGGCTGAGCGCCTGTCTGTTGTTGTTGTTGTCATAGTTTTATCTGCTTATTGTTGGCCCCCATTGAAAAGAAAAGTTGAATTAATTGTGACAACAAGCAGTAAACCGCTAGCCGAAAGCAAATGCGCAGCGCGTGAGCAAGGTACTGAGCTAGGTTGTAAGAAAGGGAAATTAGACCGATCAGTGCGTTAGCACGACGATTCAGTAACCTAGAAAAACGCACAGTGCAGGAACACACGCACACACCAACACGTAGAGAGAGAGTGGCGCGCGTTGCATGCACTTCGGCGCAAATTTGCTTTCATTGGCCGACTTTGCTTGGCCAGCGATTGATACGCGCTCATGTAACACAGTCAGGGGTACAGTTATAGAGGCAGTTTGGTGTGCAGCAGCACTTGCGCTCATATAATGGCGCTGCTTAGGCGGAATTTCGACCACGCTTGATATGTGGCACGCCCAGTTTATTATTTATGCAACACTTTGGCTTGCGCACTTGTTTACTTGCCATTTAGTGGTTGTTGTAATCGTTGTTGTTGTTGCTGCTGTCAGTGACATAATGACGGCAACAACATTAAGGCAGATCAATATTGCATTTCGCAGGCACACACGCACACACACACACAAACGCGCAAATGAAGTCAATATGTTCGATATATACATGTGTGTGCGTGTGTGTGTGTGGCCGTGTGTTTGCTAATTGAAAAGCGAGAGTAAAAGCAAACAGCATTAAGCGAGCGTGTGCCGGAGACGTAATCGATTACGCGAAAGGGTAAATAAATAATTGAGCAACACCGACAGTTCGTTCAAGCGGTTAACTGTACATCAGGTTTGCGGCAAAACCAGAAACACCAACAAAAAAGGCATTGAATAAACAGTATTGCAGGTGAAACACCAAGTGGGAAAATTAAGTTCAGCGCTTTGCAAATATTAGACGCTGATGGACCCAGCACACATACATATACATAGATAGGCGCAGACATTCAAACATTTTTATAAATTCCTCGACTTCAAGCAAAACTTTAACCCTTTCTTAATGAACATATTCAACTCAATTGGAAAATGAACTGTCAGTAAAGCGAGGCCTTCAAGTCGACTCTTGTTCGATGCTTTTTCAAAAGTTACCGTTATATATTGGCATCGCGAAGCACAGTTGAATTTTCGTTTGTAAAACACAGCAAAGTTTTCTGTGTTTACATGGCAACGCTGGCGCTCAACAAATACAAGTAGAACTAACAACAATTGCATCTGCAACAATTATTCAAGTTGTCATTGCTGCAGCATATCCGCAGGTAGCGCCGCACTCTAATTTGCCTTTGCCGCCGCCTGCCGTCTGCGATTGTAAGCGAGCATAAATAAGTACTTACACGTGCAGCAGTGTCTCACCAGTCTCACCGATGGCTGCTGTTGCTTTTCATGTCAGCTTTCATTGTTGTTATTTGTTGCAACTTCCATTGACTCCACGTCTAACAACATAATGCTCCATATGTGTTGTGTTGCGCTAAACCGTTATGTTATCTCCATTTGTTTCGCACGCTCGAACCACCACTGCACCGCCACCCCCCTGCACACTGCCACATATGTCGCTGCGTACGCGCGCCGTGCCACAAAAGGAAGCATATGGACGCTAGCAACGATTGCGCTGCTCGTACGTTCTGCACTCGTCGCGCGCTGTTGCTGTGCTTATGTTGCGCTTGGCACTTAGCGTTGAATGTCGGTTGGTGTCGTTACACATATTTTCCCTATTTCATGCAACATTAGTGTAGCGCGCTGCAACAGCACACGAGCTAGACCACTTTAGCGCGCAGTGTTGCTGTTGTTGCACGCCACACACAAGCCAAGCGCCATTGTGTAGGGCTGGCGGGCAGCAATATTTATGCTGTTGTTTTTAAACGCATTAGGATCGTCTAACAAGCAACCAACCGACCACCCAACCGACCAACCGACTACCTTCGGCCACTTTAAAGTGGAAGCAACAGCCACGGCGACCTGATATTTGCCGGCAGCGCACGAGTAATTGAGTAGAGTGTCTGCTGCTTCTGTGCTGCTGCAACATTTGTTGAACAAACACGTGTACAAATTGAAAGCTCACATGTACACTCCACACGCACACATACATACACACGAGCACACATACGCTCTGATACAAGAAAACTGGTGGGTGGGGCGGGCGGACGTGCTGTGCGGATAAATACTCACACCCTCCGCATGTTCCAATAAACAGCTCGGCAGCATGCTGCACATTGTGGCGACCACTGCAACATTTTGCTGCCATTTGGCCTTTCGCTGGTGGCTGTGTGTGTGTGCTGTTGTTGGTATTTTTAATACTTATTTATTTATGTGTGTTGTTATTGTGTTGCAGCATGTTGTTTTCATTTAATTTACAGCACTCATTGCACGACTTCTGCTGTGCATTCACCTACTTGCAACATTGCCGCAAATACTTGAGGTCTGCACCGTTCACATTGTCTGGACGTCTGCGCAGCGCGGTTTAAGCAAATAAGCTTACACATACATATATTTTGTTTCTGTTTAAAAGTTGTATGCTTCTAAATTCCTGAACTCACTAAAGAAAAGATAAATAGTTCGAGCTTAAAGCTCTCATAGAGGGTGTATAGAGTACAAAAGTTTCAAAATTTTCATAAAATAGTTTTTTAAATGAAACGTCCTGTCATATGGACTACTCACTTTGTGGACCTCCTTGCAGCCAGCGTTTAATTCGAATATTGAAAACAATTTGCAACAAATTGGCGCACGTTTGCACTTCCAGACGGGCGCACATGCGACGCTTAGCGGCCGATCATTTTATCAAATGGCGTGTAATTATTTAACACACACACACACATGTGAAAGCCTGAAAAAGCTGGCGAACAACAACATTCATGCGCGAAGCAATTTTGCATTCGCTGGCGGCAACTGCGTGATTGCCATGGCAATTGGTGCGCGACGGCAGCACCGACGACGGCGATGACGATGACGATGGCGACAATGACCGCTGCGTCCGCTGTAATCACCACACTTAACCACTTGTTGTTGCTGTGACTCACCTATTTCGAAGTGTTATTTTCTCTTACGCATGTTTTGAGGCCAAGCAATACAGCACCGTGTTGCAATCACAACGGTAATTGTTGCTGTTATTGAGCACTTATGTAAAGTTGTTAATAACTGCCTTGAATGCTATTCCAAATCGCTTAATGCCTATAGTTTGCTTTATTTTTGAATACGTCAAACGGATTTCTGGCGGCGTTGCCACACGGCTTCACATTCTTAAAGATTTTCGGGATTCTTGGGTGAAGTAAGATTTTCCTTTTCTGCTGAGACTTTGTTATCAGTTAATAAGGGAAGCTTTTGAGAAAAATTCTAACATTGCAGGCTTAACAGCGGCTTCGGTGTGAGCTTTCTACCGAAGATAGTCCCACATTTCACTGAGGCGACTGCCTAGTCAACCTTCTCAAGTTTTTAAAATGGGTGCATATCAGTATTCACAGCCATAAGTATTCACAGTAAACAACAACCAGTAATTTGAGCGGAAATGCCCGCGATAAATGAGAGTGAAATGACACCAGCAAACCACTCAGCAGTTGTAGCCTGCCAACGCCGGTGGAGAAGCAAGCAATTTGCGTGGTTCCACTTTCAGCTGCTCTTGTTTCCATCAATAATTTTCGTGGTTGTTGCGGTTTTGCTTTTAGAGAAAGTAAAAGTTTTCATAAATCAGTAATGAAAGAAAATGTGAAGCAAAATAATAATGAAAGATTTGGGTTCAAGAGACTCTTCTTTTCATACGAGAGAAAAATGCAAAAAAAAAAATGTTTCAATGAAGCTAAAAAAATCATCTTTCCAACACTTTCTGGTACGAAACAATGTGATTAGTAGCATTGGAGATATACGACTGCAACGACATCTATTGACAAAATACGAAAAGACTTTTTCGACTACCATATATAAGTGTTTCAAAACACTCATAAATGCAACAGTTGTAAATGGTAATAAATAAAATCTAAATAAAAAGGTATTAGTGTTAGGCACTGTTACAAGAAGGGCGAAATGATGGCAGAACCTCTTTTTTAGAAGTCCAAGGGGTCGCCATACAATGCGGAAGACGTGACGTGGCCGTTCCATGAGCATCGCTCAAGAGTTGTCCTAAGCCGTTAAAGATCACCGTAATATATTATCTCAACATTCTCGGCAAATTTAATTTAGTTGTGATTTAATTAGGGCTCTCGCAAAATAAATGCCTGGCGATATTAAAAAAAATCATTGTTGGGTGATATAAAAAATTATATAAAAAATTTTGTATTTTTGATATATAGTAAATAGCATGTCTATACTAAATAAATAGAGACGTCACCTGATCCATACATGCACAGGTGTATATGTGTGTGTAAAAGTCGTGAGGCGTGGCAATTGTTTTGCGTGTTTGTTGTTCAAATTGTTGAGAAATTGCAACAACAACGACCTAGCGTAAAAAATTGCTAAAACCATCAAGCAATTATTATTGCTAATGAATGCAAACTTGTTAAATGTTGGCTAGTGAAAATTTAACAACAACAATTTGCAACATGTAATTTTATAATTAGAGCAGCCGCTAAGTAAACGCTGGGAAAGCTGCATGCAACGTACGCGTAGAGTAAGGTCCGCGTGCGTGTGCGTGCATGTGGCGGCCACTTCACGCCAAGGTGAACGGCTCAACGTGTTCAATTGCGGTTTTGTTGCGTGTGGCAAGTCTGACCTTTCAAATTGGCGTTTCTTTGCAGCGCACTCCTTTGTGCTCTGACCTACACATGACTTTGTTTCTAGGCTAGTTTGTCAACCAAAGTACTTTAAAGAGATATGCGAAGCTGAAACCCGTTTTCGCCTTAGTCCCTTGCAGAATTTTCCAATTAATTACATTTTATGTACGCAATAATTACATAACAGTTTGCATGTCGCATCCACTGCACGCTTATCGACAACGCATACACGGCTTACATGCACACACACACAAACACTTTTTTCCTGTTTTCTGCTTTGGTGCACTGCTGTTAATTAGTTGCCCGCGCCGTTGTCGCTCGATCACGCCTCCGGAGATGCACTGCCGGCGATAAGTGCTGCAATTTTAATGCACATTTTTTACCGTTGTTCCAGTTGTTTCAGCAAAGCGTGCCGCGGAAATGTTGTTAGCATGTGTGTGTGTAGGTAGCAGCTTAATATGCATGTAACTATGTACAGTTAGCGCAAGAGTCCGCATTTTCGCATGTTTTCGTTTTTTGCGCATTTTTGTGTTTCTCGTGCTTTACGCTGCCATAAAATTAGCGTGCAACAGGTAAAGAGGCGAAAAAAATGTGTTAAAAATCTTGAGCCATCCTCTCGGCGAGCAACGCGCCACAAGTGTAATTTTGGCAGATGACTTTGAAGTGCAGCAGCTGCAATTACAAGCAATAAGCTGCCACAAGGTTGCGACATCAACAAGCCGTAAACGGGCATGTTCGCACACAAAGTAAAAGGCAGCTGGCGGTCGGCAGCCTGCCACAGCAACAAGTCGGCAAAAAGCGGCTTCTGCCGTGAAGACACACTCGTGCAGCACAAAAAAAAATAAGAAAAAAATTGTAAAAACCTTAAAAGGAAGGGGCAACCAATTGCCTGGCAAACTTGTTGTCTGCTCTTCTGCCAGTGCCGCACCACCACTCCTCCCGCTGTCTTTGCCCACTTGTCACTTTGCGGCGAAGTGCCTGGCTGTGGCATGACCTCTTTTCGTACCTTCCTTTCGGCATGCATTTGCTCATTGCAACATCGACAGCCGCCGACCACACATGCACACACACAGTCGTCAACACAACACTGAAAGACACCTTCGCCTTTCCTTTCCCTTCCTTTCGCTTCGCATTACACAACTCACATCCACACGCACGCACACTCATGCAGGCACTTGTAGGTGTATCTTATCTGTCGCCGGCAATCGCCACGAAGGACGTGCAGTTTTTTCGATATTTATTATTAAAGTTTTTGCTGTTGCTTTTGCATTGCGTAACAAGTGGAGTACCTTGAATGGGGCTTAATGTGTCATTATGCAATACTTGCGAACGGTTAAATTGCATGCACACACCGGCGCACAAAGTGCCTTTTTTTTCAATTGTAGTCTAAACCCGTTCGCTCCGTTCACTTCGTGGCGGTGAGGCTGGTCACGCAGGTCAATTTTTTCTCGTCACTTTTGCCTTCTGTTGGCACTGTTTTTATGTGCTCGCACTCTCTTACGCTACTAATTAACGGTAATTAAACAATGATCATTAGGCAATAACTGGTTTGAGGTGCTCTGCCTACGTCCATTACTCTGACGATTCGTTTGAGAAGATTGCTGGCGCTATTATTAAATATCAAATGAAGCACTAGAAGATATGTCTCGTGAATGAGAACATTAGTATCTACATGACTTATGTAACACTCAGATACAAGGAGTTAATTTTGCTTTCGAGTATAGCCCTTTGAAAAAGCTGAAGACTAATCTAAAGCAAGAATTCCGTGCCGTCGACTTTGATTAAAGCTTTCAGTTCAGGAAGGCAGGTAAATGGAGCCCATTTTGAGTCTGAAATATTTGGTAAATTTCGCTTTTTGAAATTTCGCTATTTCAGCACAAAATTATTTTTTCTAAACACACATTTGCAATTGCGCTTTTTGCTTCGCCAAATCAATTAAATGCAAATAGATTTAGTGGCGAACCGCATTTTAGAATAATCGAGGGCATTAATGGAAATTGAATTCGCACAAAAAGTTATGCAATAGAAAGCAGCAAAAAAGCGACCGACATTAAGGTTGTTCACACATATAAACATGCACTGGTAGATGTGTTTGTGTGGTCATACTAAAAGTGTATATTTTTACTAGAAATTTCAAGTTTTTCACTCGATTAAATTAAGCGCAGGCAATCAGCAATGTGGCGCACTGTAACGGGATTGTTCAAACAAACAGCGTAAACGCCGTTATATCGTGTTGCATCAACACACACATGTACACAAGAGCACAGGCTCTTCAATAGATATTTGCTCGTGTGACTAGAAGCGTGTTTTTCGCCGCAGGGCTGCCTTTCGCCCGCATTCGGCTGCCTGATGAGCGATAACCTAATTGCGAAACCGCAAAAGTGTGGCAACGCTCATCATGCACACTTTAAACGCGTGCGCCAGCAATTCGTATGTACCGTTGCGCTGAAGTTGGCAAATGCTGTTGGCTAGCGGTAAAACAACTAAACGCTACTCAATCCAACCAACATTTGACTGATTGCCAACAAAACAAACAGCCAACAAATGAAACATAAACATGAAGGCAACAACAAAAACGACAACAACCAGCACTTGCTTGCCACGCCAACGGGGCGAGGGGTGGAAGGGAGAGTAGCAGTCGGTGGCTGTTTGCGGGCAGTTCCCACTTCCATGTGCCCACTTCTATGTGTGTGTGTGTGTGTGGGTGTGAAAGTGTGCGCGTTGAAAAAACAACACAACCAATTGCTGCAACAGCAAATAAACTCGGGAAAAATAGAAATAATTGTGTTTGCTTGCACATTTGATCAAAAGTTAAAGGCTTAGTTAGCGACCGCAGAAACGAACGGCCAAACCAGCAGCAAATAGAGGCGTAAATAATCGCAGCAGGCGTCAAGATGGACGGACGAAGCTGAAATAGTTATGTCTGAAATTCCAGCAGACCAAAAAACTGTAAACTAAATTGACTTCCGTCGAAATTGACAAACCGTTTTTTTTTGTGTGCATTGACGAAGAAATTACCGTTAACCCGCCAGCTTATGCTCCCTTAATATTTCTCAATAATTAAACTGCCTTCTTGTACTTTCGGCGGTCTGCGCCGGTGAAGGCGGAAGTTTTTACGCAAAATTGAAGCGCGTCAAGGTTTCCATTGTCGTCCTTGGTTAAATACCTGCCAAAATGAGTTTACTTTACAACAAGTGCAACAGCAACAACCATGTGGCAAGTTGGCAAGCTGTTTGCAGCACTCGCTGGCGCGGCCATCAAACCGTTAGACCGTCAATTGAACAAACCGACCACCAGCGGTTGCAGTGGTATTTTCTGATTTACAGTTACTATTTGTTTACACTCCCACTGTACGGTATTTTTTCGGTTTGTTGTTTTAATTTTTGTTATTGTTGGTTTGCGGTTTTTGTTTATGTTGGCTAACTGACAAGCGGCCACAAAAGACTGCCACTAAAACACACACCAGCCGCGCAGCGCACACTGCGGCAGGGGCGCGTTGCATGCAACGGACAGGCGGCGCTATTAAATTGCAAAAGTGACTGTATTGCAAACAGTTGTTGTTGTTATTGCTACCCTCCCTGGCTATTAATATTGAACACACTTTGATGCTGCCATTATAATTTATTTATTTATTTTGTTTTTTTCTCCATTTTGTATTTATTTGCGTCGTGTTTGCTCTTGCTTTTGGCGGAATTTTAATTAAATATTTTCAGTGAAAGCAATTTAATTGTAACGAAAATCAGCGTGATAGTGCCGCCGCACAGCCATGCATGCTGATATATGGGAAATATGGGAAATAAAGGCGCCACTTGCCACGCGCCACGCTTGCCACATGCAATATGACACATACTAGCGTAGGCGATGATAAATATTTGCGTTGTTCGAGTTTCAGCGGCGCTGCGGGGCTGGCGGAAATTCGGGTTGTTAAATTTTGTGTTTTAGGATTCGCGAATGCTTTAAAAACACGGAGGATATTTTAGAAAATGACGGCGAGCATTTAATTTTTTTTTTTCGAATAATTTCTTGAAATTCTGGTGATTATCGAAAAATTGTCTCTGCATAAGCATTTTCGAGACCTAAATGAAACTGATTTGTGTGGGAAACAAATTTGAAAACAAAAAAAAATTGCATCAAAATATAGTTTTCCCGAATTTTAACGCGAAAATTTGCATTTTGATCGCAGCGCGTTGCACAGTTGTCGTGGCACACAGCTACAGTGCAGCGCTTATGCTGCGCTGGGCTGCCAATGGCAAACAATTCAATCACCTGGCGGAAATTTTCGCATTTGCAGAGTTCAGTTGCTGCTGGCGGCAGATGCGCGTTGCATGCAATTCCATTTTAGTTGCTTATCTTAAAACAACGCCATTAAAATTGCATTACACATTGATTACTACCGAAGTATTTGTGTGTGAGTGTGTGTGGGTGTGCGGGTAGTGGAAAAGCGCTATCAGCCATGCCCTGCCAACACAAACAAACATAAATATGCCAGTCGTCTATGGAAACGACAGCCCAACTGATGGGTTTATATGTGCCACAAATTACAATGTTGCCTCATTCGCCACACATACAATCCACACACATACACATAATGCATTACCAGCAATTGGCAAAATGGTTGCATCAACAAGCACTCACTTTGCCACCAACTTTGATAAATATATTCATTTTTGCAACACGGAGCTGTAGAGAGAGAGAGCAAGAGAGAGAGAGAGAGTTTTGCCAACTTCATGGCTTTGTTCCGCTTTTCCTCTTTGAAAACAACGTTTTATGCGTTTTTGTTATTGTTGTTACATAGTTAGTTATTAGTTTACTATTAGTTTTTTATAATTGTGCCAATGGTTGCTAATTATTTGTTTCATTTTACTTTCTTTTTTGCAGCCGTTGCTCAAGATAACTTCAAGTGCCCCGATGACTTCGGTTTCTACCCACATGACGTTTCTTGCGACAAATACTGGAAATGCGACAATAATGTTGCGGAGTTGAAGACCTGCGGCAATGGTCTCGCCTTCGATGCCTCAGACCCGAAATTCCTGACGGAGAACTGCGACTACTTGCACAATGTGGATTGTGGCGATCGCTCCCAATTGGGTGAGTCGACGTTTCATACCTTCAGAAATCTTTGAATACTGCGGTCTTGTTTCGGAACCTAACTCATTAATATTAATATTCTATCTGCCGTAGAACCACCAATTTCGACCCCACACTGCTCCCGCTTGTACGGTATCTTCCCCGATGAGAACAAATGCGATGTCTTCTGGAACTGTTGGAACGGCGAACCATCCAGATACCAGTGCTCTCCCGGTCTTGCCTACGATCGCGATGCCCGTGTGTGCATGTGGGCCGATCAAGTGCCAGAATGCAAAAACGAAGGTAAACTACTCTAAACTGAGCTTCAGTTCTCTCTTCTTATGGCACTAAAAATTTCTTTTTTGTTGCTGTAGAAGTCGCCAACGGTTTCAGCTGCCCCGCCGCCGGCGAACTTGCCAACGCTGGTTCCTTCTCGAGACACGCTCACCCCGAAGATTGCCGCAAGTACTACATCTGCTTGGAGGGTGTTGCTCGTGAATACGGTTGCCCCATTGGTACAGTTTTCAAAATTGGCGATTCTGATGGCAGTGGCAACTGCGAAGACCCAGAGGATGTTCCCGGATGGTGAGTAGTAAAGCTAATGCTATATTTCGGCTTTGTTTGGTTTGCATGTATTGAGGCTAATAAGTTTCAGTAGTTTGGCATTTACTAACAGCATTAACGGTATCTATTTAAATTGATATACTAACTTTCACACTATATCCCCTGGCTTTTTATATCAGCCTAACTTAGTTTAAAGAGGCTTTGAGTGGTCTCCTACCTAAGTGTTCTCTTAAACTGCACTCATTTAATTTGTTTCCTTGCATTCCTCTACTCATAAGACTTTGCACGACTCAGCTTCCCTACATACAACATATTTTTTAAGTTTTCGTTTCGCGAGATATCCTCTAACCCGTTTTACCTTTTCTACCATCTCCACATTATACATTTACAGCGAAGACTACTACGGCGATTTGGACTTGAAGAGCATCCGCAAAAGTGAACTCTTAGCTGGATTGAATAGCGAAGGTCGCACAAAGAACGCACCAAAAACCAAAGCAGCCGCTGCTTCCTCCTAAAAAACTCTAAAAAATCTCTCCCACGCAATTTTCGTGAAACTCTGACTTTGCCCCCACTTTCTCACACATACACACACAAAAGAGATGTATATTCACCTTGTACTTCATAAATACTTCCACACAGCGATGCGCCGAAGCATTCGACTGTGCTTTTCCTCCCACAAAATTTGTTTCGCTATCTCACCTACGGGCAGCTACATTTCTCTTTGAGAGGGATGCTGCCCCTTTAGAGGCGATTTTCACCCCGAAATCATGAACAAGCTTTGAAACATTCACTTTATTTATATACAAACTCCATTTTTGTTTGGAAAATCCCAAAATATTATTCATGATTTGAAAAAAAAAAATTCAAAAGAGCGAATGAGTAGTTAAAAATCGGGAAGCGTCTCACTCTTTCTGAGGGAAAAATGCTAAGCTTTTAAAGATATCACTTCTTTTTGGAGGAATAATGACTTGGCCGGTGAAATTAAATCGTTGAAGGTGAAATAACAAAAGTTACATGAATAAGAAGAAGTTGAGTGTAATCTGAAATTGTCGCGTTAATTTTAGAGATTTTGTACGTTTAAGTGATTATTGATTGTAAGTTTATAATTTTATTATATAAAGAGAAAAAGAAAAAGAATGAAAAACCCAAAATAAAAAAAAAAAATAAATAAAATAAATACAAACTTCTGTTTTCATCTCAAATGGTAATTGAACAAAGGTAATGGAACATTTAGCTGCGAAGGCTCCCAATCGCCAAAGCTTGTTTAAAATTTCTCTTTCAGTCTGTAAATAAAGTAAAAATAGCATGACTGTATATATGCCTAAAGCAACCCGTGTAAAGATGCGTCTACTCCTCATAAATAGCTGTCGTCTTTAATAACTTCTCAGCTCCGGCAACTATTAATGAATCATCTCTACTCTCCAAAGATTTTGTACATAAATGCGACACTCGAACACTTTATCTCTCTTCCAAAAAAAAAAACAAAAAAAAAAAAAACAAAAAAAAAAAAAAACAAAAAAAAAAAAAAAAAGTACATAACTTCACCCTTCTCAGATAAACACCCGTCTACATACTTCAAAGTCTTCACATCAGTTACTCCATCCCACTTGTAGTTACTGTCTAACATTTGGTCAGTTCAAACGAAATCCTATGATAATTTTTGTCAATATTCTCTAACTCTATGTGTATTTATGTTTAAAACGTATGCTCTTTAAATTAATGTATCTAACCCGTCCGTTTGTCTAAAAATATAACTAATTTTGTGTATATTTGTATATTTGTGACTACGTGTGTGTTCTCATCTCTATGTAACCACTTTTAACAATATATGAACATTTTTTCTCTTTGGTGAAGTATATAGTAACGCAAGTATGGACTTTACTTATATACTATTGTGAATCAAAAATAGTAAGACTTTGTTCATAATTTTAAAATTCTTAATTTATTCTTCAAAATCTGTGTTATCTTCTTCAAAGTAATTCCCCTTGGCTCCAAAACACTTCTGCCAATGTTTTTTCCTCGAAACAGTTGTTAAAGTCAATTTTCCGAATAGGCTTCAATGTGCTTCGCGATTCACGTTTAACGGCTTCAATTGAATCAAACGGTTTCCACGCTACTTTCGTTTCAGTGTGATCACGGTGTTTGAGGCACGATATTGGTTGAAAATTTGGCGAAAAACTCACGTTGGTGCATTATCGTGGTGCAAAAGCTAAGAGTTGTTGGCCCATAATTCCGTCCGATTTTACGCTCGAAAGGAACTCGGAGTGTACCACACGTCGATAATCGAAGAAAAGTGTCAAAATAACCTTGATTTTTGACCTGCTTTTTACGTAGTTATTTTGGCTTCATTCTTCGTAAAAATCGAAGAAATCGACGAATGCACTTTATGTACTTCAGAAAGACAAGCTGGGCTCTAATGATTATTTTTATTTGACACTAGCTGACCTCGCAGCCGTTTTTCTGCGTGAAGTAAGGTGTTTTGAAATGAGAAGAAAGTTAAATTTATATTGTGTTGAAAATCGTTTATTTGCGATTTTTATAATTTTTTTTTAATGTAGCGCAGCTTGATAAACTAAATTTTTTTGGTTTCTTTTCTGGTGCGTAATTGTACAGAGAAGATAGGTTTCGAACTCGTGAACACGCCACGTATATATGGCCGTGTGAAAAACGCATTTCCAGATTTAGGCCACACTCTTCTAGCGACTATCCTGTTGATTATCCTTTCAAATGCAATTTCCCTGGAAGCTGAATAAGTTTGAACTGGAATGGCAAATCGGTGGAACACAAAAGAATTCGTAGAATCAAGCTTTCTTCCCCCTTGTATTCGATAGCTCGGGTTCTATTGCACAGTTTCGGCGCATGAAGATTGCGAAACATAATAATGACAGATCCAACTTTGAGACACAAATGATGCTGTGGCATACCAAGCCTCTCCAAAAAATTTAAAAATTCCACTGGATAATTCACGACTTCGTCTCATTGTCAAGACGATCGCATTTCCAATTCTTAGCGAATACGATGTCTTCGGCAATGTAATTTTTTTCGTATCCCGTAATTGACGCGAATTTGAAGGCTGATATGTCGAAATGATCTTCGCGAAGTAGCTATCGCATTGTCCATCGTTTGTTTCCAGTGATGATCAAGTTCCAGCAATTGCAATCGTTGGCATGCTTCTCAAAAAGTTACACACACTGTGCCATTCACAATATGCAATGACATAAATGAAGTTGAACCGGGAGACGCACAACAGTCGGAAAACTTCCATGAATTGCTAAAGTAAATATTCTACAAAGCGCTTTATTGCGACCCATTTGATACTTGCTGATCTCATCTCGTTCAAGGCCAGTAATCGCCATGTTGCTTTCTTTGGTGGCGTATTTGCAAACGTATTTGATTGCTTTCACCAACCTGCAACATTCAACATTGACATGAGTTTTGAATGTGAATTAGACAACCATATTCGCTATCTCAAACTTGAATGATAAATGTTCTATTATTTTCGGCTGGTGAGCTACGACGATAGAGTGGATATCCAACATTTCCAGTTTGCATTTCCGAAGGAAAAGCACGTGTGTTGTCAGACAAACAAAACGAAGTGGAATTGTGGTGTCCTCAAGGTCCATGAACCATATTAGTTTTCATTACTTCGTATAATCATAAATTTGATCTGGTGCAAACCACCATCCAAAGAAGAATGTATGCGTGCGGCAAACCTCTTGTTTGCAACTCAAGTACCATATATACATACATACGTTACTTCAAGATAAAGTCCAAAAAAACATCGTAGCTGTTGTTTGAAAAGTCGTGCTGTGACATCGTGACTATCGCTTGCTGATTGACCGCCATCCATAGTTCCACACGTATGTCATCGCATCCTGGGAGTACTCGTTCATGTGCCTTGGTGCACCATGCGTTGATGGAAAAAAGAACGCTGACCGATATTAGCGCGACCTCTTGTTGGCTTCGTAACAAATTTCAATCTGTTATTGATCACTTCGTCTGAAACACACCTAAAGTTTTCACTAAATAATTTTCAACAATTTTTCTTTTAAATAGCCGGAATAAAAAAGCAAGCGACCGAAATTGAACGACTTAAATAATTTACAAATCAAAATATTGGAAAACAAAAGAAAAAAATTTTAAAAAAAATGACTTTTGAAAATCCAATTTTGACTTTTCTAATGGAAAGTAAAATGGTTTTTTATTCTAAACTTTCCAGATCCACATCGAACAACTCTGAAAATGTCATGAAGATTGGTTCAGCCGTCTCGAGCCTTAGCGTTACTAACAAATAAACATTCGTTTGTAAATTTACAAGTAAACGTTTGGATGGGAAAGGGTTGTGTTTAGGGGTTTTCCGGCAACTTTCGTAATTTTTTCTTACATAAGAACCTTCTCCCAATAATAACAAATACAACAAAAAAATAATTAGTGAAATCGGTCCAGCCATTCACGCGTGATGCCGTGACAACGGAAAACGGGTTTCATTTATATATACATATATGTACATAGATTATATATTTCGACGAATGGATTCAAAAAAAAAATTTTCAATTAAAAATTTTCCAATTTTTTGCCCTTTGTAACATTATTATTCTTACAAACTGAATAAGGACTCAAGATGTGCAGATCTTGTTGATTCTCCCTAATTTTTTTGTTTTTTGAAACCGCCCACGAATAGGAAATTTTCTATCTTTCTCTTGGAAATCTGCTATAAAAACCATTTACTATATTAAAACATTCTCTTCATTCAACATTTCAACATTTTTAATTATACTGATATTAAGATAGACAATATATTATCTAAAAAGCAGAAATATCCCCTTATTCTTAAGATTAATCTAGAAGTTTAGAGTTTCCCTAATAACTAAGAGAAATGTATGGGAATGATGTAGTTTTAATCAATTCACTTTCCTCTGAACAACATTGATCAACAGCTAAACGGGTTAGATATAAAAGTTTACGGAATAAATAAAATCATAAAGGAAATAATTTCTCTGATTTTTTCAAAACATGCTTTCTTGTATGTATCTGTTGTGGTAGTGTGCTTAACCGCTATGTTTGGCTCTGAGGCTGCCAAGCTAGATGAAAAGTAATAAATGCAAACCTGCAGTTAGTTTCCACAGCTGAAAGTAATCACAATTACCCTGCATTACTTAAATAAACATTTGTGTGCTTTTCGACAAAAAGAGAAAGTACGAGTAATGTGTAAAAAGCTAAAGGCTGAGAGCAGCCTGAAATCTGATTGCACTTTTGCCTGATGCTTAAGTTAATAGAAAGTTAATGTTGACGCAATAAAAAGTCATGAGGCATGAAAACCACAGGCGACGCAGCGCTGTTAAGGCACCGAACTATTATAAAGTGTAGTAAACAACTGCACAAATAAAAGCACCGGCATCGCATCGCATCAACAACACACAAAACCAACAACAAACAACCGTTGGTGCGTGCGAGTGTGTGTGTGCGTGTGTGAGCAAAGGCGAAAAACGCATTGCGCTAAGCATAAAGCTCAAAGCAAAGTGACACACGAACAACAGAAACACAAATAGCAACACAGCCACATACACACACGCACACATGCACATGGACGGAGCCGGAACAGGAGTGTGGCATTTGCAAAGGACTGCGAATGAGGTTAAAAAGTGTTTATGTTTAGTCACAATTAAAAGTTAAATTCGCTTTGTGTGTTCGCATGCAAATAAGCAGTGCAAATGAACGGTTGAAGGGGCGAGAGCGGCGTGAGAGGGGGAAGGGCAGCTGTCGACAGGAAAGCAGCAAAGTGTAACCACATTCTTCTATTTGCAATGCATTTATTGTCGGTCTGTTGTCGGTGGCTGGCGACGGTTGAGCCGGTGGCTTGCCAGTTGCTTAGTCGGGACTGCTCGGTGGAGTGGTTGTGAGGCTAATGTGGCAACCCTGGCTGTTGTGTTCAGCTCGTACAATTATTAGCAGATTTACCCAGAAAAAAAAGGCAAAACCCGCGTTTATAGGTTCGTGAGCGGTGCGGGGTTAGATGGCCATGCAGCAAGTAGGAGCGAAAAAATGGCTCTGCGAAAGTACAAAGAAGAACGCTGCGTGAATAAACGCAGACAAAGTGTAATTGCACGCAATTTCTTTCGCACTAACATAATTTAGCCAAGAGAATAAGGAGGATGTGTTCTCTACTTTCGGCAGCGCTAAAAACAGTCGCACAAAGACTTCTATAAAAAACGAAAGACGCAGAAAATGTCAAAATGGCAAATGTGTGCAAAACCTAGAATGCATAGAGTTGGCCGCAAAGTCCAAATTTATCTGACCACTTTTGACATTAATTATTTTTAATTGTGTTAGCAAAATGCACAAAACCTATTATCTTAGCTTGGGAATGACAATGCAAATAGAAATTAGGTGCAAATCACAAGAGGGCGTAGACTTACCGACTCACACATGCTTACCGGCTGACACATGCTAGGCCTTTGTTGGGGATCGTCAGGCTCAGACCATGTCAATGGTCGCCTTCAGTCTTGCAACGATTTTCATTTTATCCATTCGACCTGCCACTGGAGGCATTCTAAAGAGGTGGCGAAAGACTATGCTATTTTTATAAATCGAAGGGTATTGTAGCTCATTTGGTGAATGGACAACTCATCTGAGCGAAAATTGTTGTGATGCCGAAACTCACTGAGGAATACCTTTCAAATACTTCCATTCGCAATGAAGCAGACTTCCCGAAGCACTTTCGCAATATTTTCAATGAAACTGTCGGAGGAAAAATCGTGATCCAAATATTTGAGTCACAAACAAGGAGCCCAAGAAAACGCCAATATTGTCATATTCATTAAAATTATTCACAAAAATCCATCAAGGTTCGAAATAAAGTCACACATTTTCCAATATTTCCTAAATTGTGGAGACTGCGCACTGGGCTCATATACTATGAATGTGTATTGTATGTGCAAATATTCATGCACTGCCACCTAAAGTCAACATGTTGTTCACCGATGTGCACAGACACTCGCTGTTTTAATAAAAGAGAAGACAAGAAATGTCAAAGTCAGAGAAAAATATCCAGCTAATTCCACAAAGCTGACTACAAATCAGCACAAACATACCGAACAACAATAACAACTAAGCAACAAAAACAACAAGAGAGCCAACAGCCAGCTTGACCTGAAAGGGATTTCATGTGCACGTTTTCAAGGCTCCGTTACGTCCACTCTGACAGCTGAAATCTTCAGCGCCAACTTTATACAGCTGTCATGTTGGCTTTAACGACTAGAAGCGCCCTATCTACACACATGTATCCTTGTATGTGTGTGCGAGCGCGTGCAGCTCATGTCCTTGGAGCGCTTCATAGTCAATCTGCGAAGCCGCTGGCGAGTGAAACCAACAACAAGCAGCTTTTTGTTTTGTTGCTGCTCTTGCTTACTCATATTTTCAGAGAAAATCTGCTTTCATTCGTTTACCGTTAGTTTTGTTATAACAACTGTTGTTATTGCTATTGTCAAGTCTTGCGCCAAGCGCTCTTTTTACTGCGTTCGCAACAAGACGGTCTCGCTTTGGTCAATTTAATTTAATTGAATTTTATTTAATATATTTTGCGCTGGAAGATTTTGTTGCCGCGACCTGCGCGCACCCTGTAGAAAAAGCACTCCTTTAAGGTTTTGCTTTACTTACGTGTTTAGGAATAAAAAATAGAATGAACTTCTTTTTTTCTGGAAAAAAATTTATTCTTGTTAGTAAATTTTTGGATTTTTATGAGAATTTCGTTTAATAAAAAATGTATAGTAAACTGTTTTCATTCCATTCTAAGAAAAAAGGAGAGTAAGATATTATAAGAAAATCATTTGTCAAAGTCAGTTGGCCAGTTCAGTTTCTATATCCCGTATGGCCATTTAATCAAATATGTATGTATATGGAAATTTGTCTATTGACATATCGTAGTCCCTCAGGCTGAAAGCTTCAGAAACTTGGACTTATGGGCTGGACTACTTTCTGTAAAGCATGCTGTGATTTTGCCTTACATAAATTTCAAACTTTTGCGCCGAATTCCTACATCTACTTCGTGTTACTCCTCGCGATATGTTTACTTTTCCCTTATTCTCAGGGCTTAAGAATCATCGAGATTGGGCTTGTCATATTAGAATGTAGTCCAACATATGCGCCACGTGTCCAACGGCAACATTGTTGTGCTTCAAATAAAGCATCAGCAAAATATGAGAGTATTACTTTAGCCATTTTAAGTACTCGGTAAATTGGCTTGCCTTCACCACACTGCAATGTGTCTTACTATTTTTCAAATAGCTCGTGCATTAGTTTACTTTGCTTTCATATTTCTAATTTTTATTTAGTGATGTCCACTTTTCAGCGATTTTCTTTTTAACTCAGGTCTTCCTCACCTATTTTCGAAAAACATTCACTTACCTTTCTGTCTATCGCTTTATTCAACCCTTTGTAGTTTGTTCTTTTTTCCTCGTAGTTTTGTGACAATTTTCCTTTTCGAAAATTAGGATTTCCCACCGATCCCAACGATCTGTATGACTCTGAGTTTTTATTCTTATTTCTTCCACTTACACATGTCATTTGTTCGGCATGGCCTGGGGTCGGTTTGCCAATGAATTGTAGCTTTGCTAAGCATTCGCTCTTCTTTGTCTCCTTGACACTTATTGCAGGCATTCGAGAATCAGCTGATTTGTAAGAAACATGATTATGTGGTACTTTTGTTCAATTTATATCTGTTTACTTTAGAAATTCAGTATTTTATTCAACGAGTGTTAACTATAACTAGGAAATAGGTTAAGCGGTTACATAGAATTCATCGGTAAGAATTGGATCTCAAGACCTGTGTATTTCATGAAGATCGGTTGACTAGCTTTTGAGAAATCTTGCCAACCGACTTCAAAAACACATTTTCGAGAAAACGCGTTAAAGAACGGCGCACTTAGTCAGCTTGCCTCGAGCGCACAAGTTTTCAAGGCTGTGTCTCCGAAACTATTACTCCGATCAATTTAAAAACTTAGGACAACGTTCTAAAGGTATTGCAGAAAGACAATAAAAAAATGTAATTTTTTGAAACCCGTTATCCCATTTAACCTCTAAACGCTTTGACACCTATTTTGTAAGATCGTTTTCAGGATTTAATTGCCTCATTTACTTTCCTCATCAAAAACTAAAGGTTTTCGGAACAACCTTGGTCATTTTCTGACTTTTTGGCAATTGTTGAGAAGAGTGTATAAGCTATTGTCATCTCCAGTTGCATACATTCTAGCAATCTTTCATTACAATTAATTAATTGTGGCATCAAAATCTTCATGTATTTGCAAGCAACTGAATGCATTGTCTTTAATACTCTTAGCATTATGACTGAGCAAAAGCTTTTAAACAAAGCTTTTGTTCCTAAAATTTCTTTATTACTCTAATCAAAACGAATATCCTTTCCATAATTCCTTTGTAACTAATAAATATTCATTAGTATTCGTAACTTAGTTTAGTTGTATGTATTTTGTTGTTATTCTACTAATATTTTTAAAACGCAATGTGTAGATACAAAGCAAAGATAGTCTGTAAGCGGATGAAAGGCGTATGAAACCAAAAAAGTGCTAAGTAACGGCTTCAAACCACTAACGGAAATTGCAATTAAAGTCAAGCAAAATGAAAAATTCTATGCCAACGAATAAAAATTAAATTAAACTAATTAAAGCGAATCAACAAAGAAATGGTCAGAAGTGAAAAAAGAGCCACAAAAAAAAAAAAAAAAAAAACACAAAAAGAGAAAGAAAAAAAGCCAAGATAATAAAGAATAAAACCTTTTCCCCTTTGTTTATTCAATGTTTTCTTTCCACATTTTTATAGCGAGGATTACTATGGTGATGTAGATCTGAAGGCACTGAAAAAATTGGGCTATTAAAGAGCCCAAAGCGGCCGTCGGGAGGGTGAGGCTGTGCTCGGTGACGACCAAAAGAGATTAAGTGCAAAGTAACGGACTCGCAACGGAGAAAGAGAGGAAGTGGAGGAGGTAGATGTATGTGTGGGAAGGAGAGATAGCACTGCCGACAAACGTAGAATGAACCATTTAGAAATGCAGCGAAATTAACAAACACAAACACAGATGCGAAGAGGCAGACACGCGGGTTCACAGGCTCACGGTCGCTTCGCAATCAACACAAAGTCACACGCTTCTAAGACTGAGTTCCAACAATAACAGCAACGGACAACAAATTCGTCACCACAGTACTCCGCAAAGGATTTCCATTTAAATTGCCGCCACTGAGACAAATAAAATGTACAAAGAAGCTTCGCCTCCATACAGTCTGCCAAAGTGGAAGCCAGCAACCCAGAACTCATACTACAACTGTGTGTGTGTGGGTGTGTGCGGTCCACCGTTAATGCATATGCGCTCAAGCTTGTGTGTTCATGCGCTTAAGTGCGTCTGTGTATGTAAATGCAATAATAAGCAGAGCAATAAACGATCGCATTTAATTTGTCATTAGCCACACCACATGCAGCTTTCCGATATTTATTGCTAATACTTTGATAGCAGCATGTTAATTTATTAATTAAAATCTCACCCTCCAACTGCATTCGGTCCAAATGCACAATCACCGCACACACACTCACACACCACGACACCCACTTGCCAGCACAGCGAGTGCGAAGCTCAAATCTAACGGTCACGTACTAATAAATGCTCAAATTCCTAAATTCTGTTAGATAAAGCGTGTGCGCACACACCCACTCACATACACACAAACACTTTAAATAGCAAATAAGCGTTCTAATACACACACATACATATATTTATATAAGTGTATATATGGTATATAATCTGTATAATTCTATTATATTGTACATTAGTGTATATATGTACTCTTAAGTGTTGATAAATGGCAGGATCAGTGCAACAGAGTCAATATAATTTAGTATTTCGTATTTAAGTTATGAATAAATCGAGAATAAATGTGAAAGCAATTTATAAACACATAAAATTAATTTTCTACATTCGGAAAATGTATACCAAAGGTGAGAGAGTAACCGAGTGAGCGAAACCTTTAAATTGATGATAATTTTTCCACAGCTGGGAGGGCCTTTAAGGTACGACTAACTAAATATTTGTTTTCAGTTCTCGAATATTTGTTCCAATCCCTTGAATTGGGAAAGGGAGAATAAAACACTGGCAAGAAGAAATGCGCCTTAACGGTTAACTTTCCCCAAGATAAATTCCGTCTTTTTGTCATGTTCTGTACTGAGCACCGCAGGCACAAGAAACACTTGTCAACATGAGTGTAGTCTCTGTGGGGTTTTGCAACTGGAACCGTAATCTCCAGAACACCTAATTTTAGATTGCTCAGCAATTTTTGGAAGCAGGGTTTCAGGCCCTTGGATCTATCCACGTGGACAGGGACCACATCTCTTCCATTGCGCCCAGCAAGCTCCTAGAGTGATGGACCTTTGTGACCATATGTTATATAGGAGAGGGACAATAGACCATAAGTCGCTGTGCAAAACCTCAATTATTTTCTATCCCAAAAAATAAGGTGACATTTGAATTTAAACTTCGCGCGTCGACGGATTTGGAGAATTTTTTTTTTTGGTTTGTAGTACTGCCAGTCAGATTTATGTCAATTTTCATGTCAAAATATTCATAGTGTTTGAGATACGTGTCGTTTTGTGAGCTGCTAAAAGTGAGTTTTTCGTTTTTTGCGATGTCGAAATTTGTTGAGCAAAGAATTTGCATTAAATTTTGTTTACGGAATCAATTTTCTGCTGCGGATACGTTGAGGATGGTGCAGAAAGCCTTTGGTGATGAGGCTATGTCTAAAAAAAAATGTTTACAAGTGGTATAGTGAGTTCCAAGTTGGCCGAGAACGTGTCGAAGACGAAGAGCGTCCAGGGCGACCATCAACCTCAACCGACGAAGCTCACGTTCAACAAATCAAAGATTTGGTGTTGAAAAACCGTCGATTAACAATTAGAGACCTTGCTGCTGAAGTTGGCATGTCAAAAGGCTCAGCCAATACCATTTTGAAGGATGTTTTGGGCCTCAAGCGCGTCAAATCTCGACTGGTACCGAAAACATTGAATTTTTTGGAAAAAAGGCGTCGCGTTGAAGTGTGTGAAACGATGCTTTCCGACTACCAGGGTGTCATGAAATGAATTATAACTGGCGATGAGACTTGGATCTATGCTTACGAACCCGAAACAACCGATAAATCGAGCGAATATTGTGCCAAAAGAGAGCCGAGACCAAAAAAATCGTTCAAAAATCAAGGTAATGTTAACTGTTTTCTTCGATTATGGTGGTGTTGTGCATTATGAATTCCGTCCAACCGGTCAAACAGTCAAAAAGGAATATTATTTGAAGGTTATGCGTCGTTTGCGTAACGCTATTCGCCTAAAAAAGCCGGAATTGTGGAAAGAAAATTCTTGGTTTTTACACCACGATAATGCACAATCCCATACTGCCCTCGTAATTCGTGATCATTTCGCCAAAAACTCAACCCATATCGTTCCGCAAGCACCGTATTCACCTGATCTGGCGCCGTGCGACTTCTGGCTGTTCACCAAGCTCAAAAGACCGCTCCGGGGACACCGTTTTTATACGATAGAGGATATCTAGCCGCACCGAAACGGAACTGAAAAAGGAGTGAGTTCCAAGAAAAATCCGCAATGCAATGCAAGGGGACTGTTTTCTTGATTTGGAAGATAATAAAGAATTTTCAAAATAAATACAATGTAATTATTTTTTGGGCACAGTAGTATATCTAAAACTGAATTTAATACAAATATACATATAACATAAGCATTTCCATTAATTAAAGGCAACTGCGTGTGGCTGCCGATTGAAAGTGCTCAGTTATTCTGCGAGAAATGTTTAAAGTTTAATACTATCATTCTATAAGAAGAATATGTACAAGTATATCTATAATTATCAAATAAAGTTAAATAACTTTTAATAAGATCAATCGGAATATATCAAAATTGCTTGAAACTATAGAGATTCGATCTAAACCATTTCTTTGGAGATTGCACCAGAGTTGGGCGAAAATATCTCGTCAAATGAAAAAGCTCTCCTTACAAGTATTTGGTTCCGATCATTCAGCTTCTTGGTGAGAAAAACACGGGTACAAAACTTCAGATCGATATCTCTAAAGCTGAGGTAGTTTCCTTTCACTGTTACAAGCTTCGTGGCAAACTTAGTATATCCTGTTCTGTTAATAAAAATACCGAAATAAAGATATTTTTGGAGTCAATTTCCTTAAAGGGCATTTGAGATATTATACATAGTACTCATATGTATAGTATATTAACACGGCATGAGGAAAAATATCAGATGACCACCAGCACCCTAGTTCTCGGATCATTGGACCGCCAGTAAGCAGTAATATCAGCCACTCGCCACGCGGACGCAGCAATTTACACATTGGAAATCAAATAAGTTAACTGTTATAAACTTCAAGGCAAAAATCAGACAAATTACTCAAAAAATGCATAAATAATAAATCCCAATTATTAATGCGAATGAATGGATTGTTTCAGTGATCTTAACAGACACAAGTTATAGAATAATGCAAAATGATAATTAAAACGCACATGTGGAATTTACCATTTTCCATGGAAAGTGTACTCACGGGTGCACACGATAAAGCCAAGGCATGAAAAGGCAAATAATAACTGTTCATATCGTAAAATAATGGAAATAAACGCTTGAGGCACAAACTTATTGTGCTGTAAGGGCTTATGTATGCGGGTCTAGTTGCAGTCTTTGTTTGCTTAGATGAACGAAGCTAATAGATCGAAGTGCCATTGTTGCTATTCAATAATTGCTATGACAATGATATCATGATATACTTAATTGACGGCGAATAGGAACACTGTCAAAAAAATTCGAATAAATTTGTACACGAAGCGGATTACAACGTCGGATTTTAGAACGAAACGGAGCAAAATATTTTATCTATTCTAGGAAAACGACAGATTTATTAATCTCATATATATTCTTAATAATGGAACATCCCCTCTTGAGAAGTATTTGTTTTTCAGGGCACATTATAGAATACTGGAAAAAAAATGGTCAAAGTGCGTTGCTTCAAAAAAGCTGGAAGCTGGTAAGGGAATCTTTCGCTGTTATATCATTCATATAGGGATTCAAAGCTCTTTTAGATTTTCTTTTAACTCTCAAGGTACTAAGCACTCTTCCTCCTCCTACAAATGTCTTCTTAGTTACTACCAATATGGAAAAATACCGAAAAATATATTCATTAGCTTGGTGTAACTATTCAAGAACAATTTTGTTGATTCGATAGTGATAATTTGTTTGCTTTCCTATTACTTGGAACACAAAGAACACTACATACGCTTGATATTGGAGCAGATGAGGTTTTGAGATATTTCTTACTTGCATATAATTAAAAAAAAGTTCAACAATTGATACAAAATTGCCAATTGTGTTGAAAATAGATGGAATAAAATATTTGTAAAGTATTTCTTTGAGTGAGCTTAACAACGAACGCGTTGTTGGCATACATATAGACCTTGTGATCGGCCTTATCGTCGTTATTGTCATGGTTGTGTCTATTATTATTGCGATTTCTGTAGCACTCATTGTTGCGGCATTGATGTTGGCAATGTCGATAAAATGGCCACCATCAAATGTGAAGTTGCAGTTGTTACTGTAGCTACTGTTGTTGCTGATGTAAACGCTGTTGCCACTGTAGCTGCCATGTTGTTGTTGTTGTTTCAGGCTATTTTTGTCCGCACCTACTGCTCTAATTTGCCTTTATTTGCTCTCCCATGTACGCTAAAAACCGCACTGTGTCCTATTGATGGCATAAATACGACTACAACAGCAACAACAGCAGCAACAGAGCATGTGTAGAAAAGTAGCAAAATCAAAACAATGCGAAACAAAGGAAGCGTCGAACATGATGCGAATATGCGCCGGACATTCCGTTCGACATGCCTGTGTCACTTGTTTGTGAAAATGTGTGCGCAACAACACCAACAACGGCAAATTTACAATAATGCATAGAGCAACCATAATGTTGGTTGGAGTAGCAGTGCCGCCAATAATGCCGATAGCAGTCGCAACAAGACAAGTAAACAGTTATGCAACAACAAAATCAAACAACCAAGTGAAAGCAGGCTAAAGAGAAAATTATACTTGCAGCAACATTAACATGTGTGCCTCGGAATTTATTTGGCAATTTCTTTTACTTCCCCGCTGCTGCAGTGCTGCACACTTGTTTTTGCAAACGGATGAGTCGTGATGATAACCAGGCGCCTATATGTATGCAAAGGTTGCCACCTACTTCTCCCCACTCTTTCTCTCTCTGGACTGCGGCCCAGCGGCATGCTCCCACATAACGGTCCGGCTAATGTACGAATACATTCAGTGCTTAAAAAATGTGTTTGGCTCTAACACAAACACACACACTCACACACACTCACACACAAGCATGTATAGCCAGCCAGCCCATAGAAGTGTGAATGTTGCGCTGTGCGTGCGTGATGTTGTTGCTGTTAAGGCAACCACAGGCGTATGCAACATGCCGCATTCTCTGTGCAAATGCATGGCTAAGTGATTGGTAGCACCGATGTTGCACCGAAACCACAACAACATCATATCGCCAATGCCATGTTGTCGGTTATTTTATTTGTGGAGCAGAAAGTGTGGCATGCGAAGTCCATATTGCTATTGATGAGGTAATTGCTGCTACAGAAATAGCACAATGTGTTTGCACGCCGTTAGTCAAGTAGTTGATGTAACGGGAGTAAGCTCTACAGTATGCTGGAGACCTGGTTCGAAGACGGCTACGACAGAATGCAATTTTTTTAATTGGGATATTAGTTACAGAGTACTCACAGAATACTTTGGAGACATACACATTTTAGGAGACTTGATTTCATGAAACCTGAAAGTATTGTCATCCTTTTTTTTTAGGATGCCGAATGAAAGCTGGAGGAATATTATAAAGGAGACTAGTTTCAAAGGTCTTCCAAAAAAGTTCGCATATTAAAAATATTTACTTTAATTTTTGTTAAAACAAAACCAAAAAGTTGAGACAAGTTTGACCAATGTCCGCAGAAAACATCCCTCAAACGATAGAAAGATTCCCCACTTTTTTAAAATAGTACATGTGTTTGCATCTCTCATCACTTAAATCATTTGAATGTACATTTCATATTTGGCGGTTATGCCGTTTAAGGTCTAACATTTCGTTTACCTGTGTACAGCTTTTCCGAGAAGCCGAGAAAATCACGTAAATATCTTCGCACCGGCCGTGGTGACAACTTAGCAACGCTAAATGCGTGATAAATGTGTGTTGTTGTGGTGTTGGTAGACCGAAACGAGCAACCGCTTTCAAACAGCAGCAGCGACTGTGTCTGTGCACTTTATTTTATGATTACGGTTTTCGAACAAACGAATGTGGGTGCGCGTGTTTGCGGCGCAACGCTCAGCGATAGTCGACAATTGGTGGCCGCACTGACGAAAACATGCAGGACTACAGATGGATAGGCGAATGTAATATGCGCGCCTAAAAGCTCATTATCATATCGTCGGGGCGTATGAGTAACATTTTTGAATTGCGGCAATGTGCTTGCAAATATGTGGAACAACACGGCCCCACAAGCATGTGTGCACACATTAAGGTGGTCATTAATTTTTTTTTAAGCAAAAGAGTATACAAGCGGTTTTCTTCAAAGTCTTATTGAAATCATACTCTTTCGATTTATAAGTAGCCTGAACTGGAACCAAATTGGACCGTTATTAAACGATTTTGTATCATTCCTTCAGATTATTGCTTCAGTTTGACTCAGTTTTTCACCATTTAAACGCTTTGATTAACCAAACTTTTGGGTTCTCCTTAATGTTAACGGCCAATGTGAGTATGAGCCAGTGCGTGTAGCAATATGGAATTATTAGTACCACAAAAATTCAATAGCAATGCGCCCATTTGCTTTTGTCTGGCGCACAACAGAGTAAGTGAATATTAAGAACAGTGGCGTTGCAGGGCTTTGTTTTCATCGCCCAAATGTCCGTCTGACATGTGTGTGAACGCAACTTATTGTTCGCTTGGCGCTGGCGCTGAATTCATGAAATGGCTGTAGCCAAATTCCTCAGCACCAAGTCAGTTAGTTAGAAGTCCATAAAAATGGAATGGAGAACATAACGACAAAAGCGATGAAACGAAATGGTGCTACTCACCACACCCACCGCCGCTGCCATTACGAAGCTCAATTATTTACTTGGATTCATTATTACAACGCTTATCTGCGAATGCGACGACGAGCAGCAGCGCCGATCGCCAAGCGAACGAGGGAGCAATGGGAACTCCCTTCCTGCATTGTTTGTTGATTCCATTGTGTCATTTATAATACTTTATGATGTTTGCCATTGAACTTTGTGCGTTATAAGCATAAACTGCGCAATGCAAAGATTTCTAACTTCCATAGCTTGGCATTCGAACAGTTTCTATCTTCATCCGTGTTGGCTAGCAAGAAATAGCGCTGGAAAGTAAACGCATTTTGTGTGCGAAGCTGCCAAGGAATGTTTGCGAGCACTGCACACACCCCTGACCCCCGCAACCACTAGCTTCTGGCTTGGCACGCATTGCACTCCGCTTATACGCACACACACTCGGCCGCCGGAGAGCTGCTCAGCTTGGCAGTTTCACCTTCACGAAGTCCACCACAGCCAATGTCAACGCGCTGCGACACCACTGGTAGACTCAATTGTGTTGCAGCACTCACACCGGCGCACATTCATTGGCCCTTTTGAGCTGTGCTGTTGGCAAGCAAATCCCAGCATCGCCAGCGCCAGCGCCATCGCTTTCATTGTTGCTACGTAATTGCATTCCGCTATCGCTGATATTTATAGCTCCCCATGCGGTCAAATATTTATTCTTTGGCAACACATTGCGAGAAGCAGTTGTTGCCACCTTTTTTTTTTTGAATTACTAGAAGTTGTTGTTGTTCTTATTATTATTCCTTCGCTTCAGAAGCCACAGTCAACCGCAGCATGAACAATTGCGACAGGCTGCGAAGGTTGCGGTCTATTAAATATATATGTCGGCCAGCACAATCAAACGCACATCTTGTGTGTGTGTGTGTGAATATGTGCAATTGCGTTTGTAGATGGCGGTGTCGGTGGGCAGCGGTGCCCCCGTTGTGTGTTGAACGGCTTGGCCAAAAGCCGATGGAGCGCCGCTTTTGTGCTGCGCTTTGCGGTCCGAAAGCAATTTGCTAAACAAAAAGCAAGAACCAAAAGCAAGCGCTTGTAAAAATCACCGCTTGATACAAAAATGCGGTTACTTTCATGACATATCAATAAAATAGCAAAAGGAAATACTCAATTGAAAATATGGCCATAAAAATTTTCAACAACACCAAACCACAAATATCAGCAATCTGCTGAATGAAAGTAAAAATTTGATGGTTTTGGATCTCCGCTTTCAAATCGGTGGAGTGGTGCATGAAAGTCAAAGAGTTGTGAATATTTAGAAAAAAAGTGAAAAGCGTTAGTAGGGAAAATAGCGACGATGATGAATAAAATAACATGCAATATTGCTTAGAAAGAGTTTTCATTATTTCTCAGCTTTGGGTATGAGTTCGGAAAGAGACGTAATTGTTGAATCATAATTCGTTAACTAAAACTCGACAATTTTCCAGAATGAAGGGGTTGAAGGGGCCAGTGTGACTCTAAAAAAAAAAAACTGTTTATTTGCTTTTTCGATAGCTTATATTTCCATAAATATCCTGTGGAATCGGGAAGGTCATATCTTGACCGCTCGGAGGTGGAAACATATATACATAGGTTGCTATATATATTTCTGGACTAGGCAACACTAAGTGTTGCCAGGTGCAATCTGACATTTCCATTGGAAAGTTTGACATTTTTTAGCATAACATCACTCAGAACGTTTTGTCATTTAATCGTGAATTGTTTTATTTACAGGGAATTAAAAAATTCATCTCGGCCAAAAAATGGAATCAACTCGTGAACATTTTCGTGCGATCATTTTTCACAACTTTCGACGTGGATTATCACGACAAGAGTGCATCGATGAACTAAAATCTTTGTATGGCTATGAAGCACCATCCTATAGCACTGTGAAAAACTGTTACAACGAATTCAATCGTGGCCGACGCTCGCTCAAAGACGAATTCCGTGAAGGTCGTCCAAAAACAGCCGTTGTGCCAGAAAACATCGATGCCGTACGTGAACTGATAATGCAAGACCGTCATGTAACATACCTTCAGATAGAGGCATGCCTATGCATTTCTCCCACCAGCATACATTCGATATTGCATGAACACCTGGCCGTAAAAAAGGTTTGTTCTCGTTGGATCCCGCACAATTTGACAATCGCTCAAAAAAAGGCTCGTGTGGATTGGTGTAAAGAAATGCTGAAAAAATACGATCGCGGTGCTTCAAAAGACGTTTATAAGATCGTCACAGTGACGAATCATGGATCTATGCGTATGAGCCCGAAACAAAACAGCAATCGACCGTGTGGGTCTTCCAAGACGAGCCAAATCCAATGAAAAAAAAAAAAAAAAAAAAACAATTTTCGTTGATAAATATGCCTATTTTCATTATTAGGCCAGAAATATATATAGCAGCCCTCGTAAGAGAAACTTTAAACCGTTTTTCTCGAAACGACATTTTTCAAAATTGCTGGCGTCATATGTAACTCAACGAGAAATTAACCGATCGACTTCAAATTAAAACTGAGTACTTTTGAATATATTTACTATACAATGACCTACGATCTTTTTGATTGTTTGAAAATTGTCAATTTGACATTAAAAAAGCGACCATCTTTTACCTAAAAAGACGATTTTTTTTTCAAAATTACGCCACTTTGTTAATTTTTAATATTGTTCAAAGATTATAGGTCATTGTATAGGAAATATTTTTAAGTACAATAAACTTTTCAAATTTTTTTGTTTTAGCTACTCATTTGGCCGGAATGACGCCAGCAGTTGGGGCACTTTTTTTTGGCACTCCAAAGCAGCCCATAACTCCGTTATTTTTCAACATTTGTGTAAAAAAAAATCTTAATATATAGCTGAAAATATACCTTATTGCGATCAAAGAAGTTCGAATTATTCAATCACGTACTTTCTCTTAAAAAAATTCACGAAAATCGCGTAATTTTTCATGCGTCACACTGAAATAGCCCCTTAAAGTTTGATCTTGTGTACGTATTTGAAAATATAGTAGAAAACCTCATAGAATACTTTGGAGAATGACATTCGAAGAAGAGCTTAAATTTAAACATAAGTGAACTTCTTGCCTCTAGATTCAATACAAATTTATAGAGTTTTAGGTGTCCACTAATCTAGCATCATCTATGTGATTTGTAGCCCTAATCTTCAAAAGACGCTTGTATAAATTTGACAACTGTCGGATTATTAGTTTGTGAATTATATAATTTTGAGTGAAGGAACTTTTGTTATTGCGAAAAAATGTATTAGAAGGAATTTCGCGTGTTGATAAAATTGATGAATCTACTATCATGGATTGATATGCAAAGTGTAGACGTGGACGCTCAAAAGAGGTTGTTACCGAAGAAAACATCAAAAAAAACCCACAAAATAATTTTGGATGATCGTAAAGTGAATGTTTCGAGATACTACGTACTTTAAAGATATTAGTTAAAGGACTACATGATATAGTTCACAAATATTTGGGTACGAAAAAGATTTCTGCAAAGTGGTTTTCGCGCAAGTTTACTTTTGACCAAAAACAACGACGAATTGATGATTCGGAGCAGTGTGTGGACTCCATACGATGAACGCGCTTCAAAGCGTGGGAAAGTGCAATAGCTGGCAAAATTATGACAATGTATTTTGTTGAATCGTTTGAAGGACGAACTCTCCGAAAAATAAGGAGTTGGAAGAAAAAATAGTGGCGTATTTTTAAGACAATGCACTGTGTCACAAGTCAATGAAAACGATAGTAAAAATCAATGAATAGAGTTTCGAATTGTTTCCGCATCCACCGTTTTCTCCAGATCTGACCCTAGCGACTGTTCTCTGTTCTCAGATCTTAAAAGAATTCTTGCTGCGAAGAAATTTTCGTAGAATGTGGAGGTTATCTCCGAAACTGAGGCTTAGTTTGAAGCAAAGGACAAATCATTCTACAAAAATATTATCGAAAAGTTGGAACGTCGCTATAATCAGTGTATCCCCCTTTGAAGAGGTTGAATGAAAGATCCTAGTTTTGCCCAAAACCTTTTCAATTGACCTCTTAGCTCAGTAATTGGAACCAATTTTATATTTTTTATTTCATTTTCATTTCTACTACTTTCCTTTTATTGCGGGGGATATTTATTAAACTCCTTCTTTAAAAATCTCCCCATGCTGTCTATAAGACAAATCAAATGTGGGTACAGGTCTGTTAGTGTCTTGGAGAGGCCATTGGGACCAGATAATCCTGTGACTATGAATACTTGTGAGTGGCTAATAACGGATTGTATAATGAAGTTAAAGCGCAGATTTGGAAAAAATAAGTATAATTTAAGACGCTGCTTTGAATAAGAGCGAAGGCTACAAACCAAAACAGATAATGCTCCGCTCATCTTCACCACCTGTCTTTAACGGCTTCACAATGCTTTAAAGCTGCAAGAGTAATGTATATTTTCTGTGTGAACTATAGTAAAAACCCCAGTGAAAAAAGCCGTTTACTATTAATTTACTTTTTAACTTTTCTTTATGCCGAGAAATTGCAGTAATGTGTTGAACTAATATAATCTGCAACTATTTCCGGAACTTTTTTTTATTTGAAACATGTACACCAGTGAAAATGGTGCTTGACCCAAAGCAAGGAAATAAAACAAAATTCATGAATCTATTACACAGAGCAGGAAAGGATAAACGACGTATGCCAATTGAGGTATGTAAATACTCAGCACACAACCTTGGTGAAAGGCATGCCTCGTTCCATCAGTTCGGTTCTTGTTTCGGAATGAAAGTCAATTATTGTGCACTCAAGCGGCGAAAATCAAGTTGATTTCTGAAATAGCTGAGCCCCACTTCAAGCGGCAGAAACGTTTTACTCATGGCTGACTCTTTGCAGGTTTGACTCCAAATCCACGAAGAAAAAAATTTCTTTCAAGAAAGATGGCAGAAGTCTGCGAACGAGCGTGTGCGTAAATGGCGATTTACAAAATTGCTGCTTCACTTGCCCCACTTAACCTCCGGCATAACTTAGCCATTGCAGCGAGCAGCATGGCATGTCAAGCAACAAATACAATCACATACACGCCACGCCATGCCACGCCGGCTGAGCGGACGGAGGTGAGCTCGCATGCGATTCGTATGTAAAAATCGCAAATTCTCAAATTCGTTTGCTTGTTTGCCTGTTTGCCAACAGCAAAGAGCAAGTCGGGATGTAATCAAAAACAAAAGCGTATGGAAAGCGAAAATCGAAAAGCGAAAAGATATTGCGAAGGCATGAGTGGAGAATCCATTTATTTACATGTGAGAGCCATGAAAATCTACTTGAACCTAGCGCCTTGGCATATGCAATGATTTTCGTTTTCCCGTTTCTTTTTGCCGTTGCCATTCACACAGCAACTGCTGTGAAATCATTCGTGAACAATAACGATCAGCAAACAAAATAATAAGCAAAAAGTAGCTTAAAGATGGCATTAATAACTAGAAACGAAAGTCGAGGCACAAAAAGCGCTTCGCTTTGAAGTGCTTGTCAGCAGGGAATGGCGGCACTGAAGCCGCTTACGCTTTGTGAGGTAAGCATTACAACGGTAAGCAGTGAGCAGTAATGCAGCAGAAAGTACTTAAAAATGCCTAAGCGCATAATACCTAATCCCCTGAAATGTAATTGAACCGCTTTGTTCTTTGGTTATTTCTCACGGTTTCCTTTGAAAGTAAAAGAAAAGAAACCTATGCACGAGCATGTCAGCCTAATTTAATTAACATCCAAATGCTTGAGAAATTAAAGATGTTCTTTTCAGTTGAGAACTTATTTCTACCTTCCCTTAAAGCTTTTTTCTAAGAAAGTTGTTTAAAAATTGCAGAGGTAAAAACGTTCAAAGAACACAGAGTACAAAAATCAAAACCGGATTGAAGAACAGTGCACTTAGGTCGGCTGAAGTTTTTTGCCTTTTGTATCTCCAAAATCTGCAAGCGATGAAGAAGAAATATTGCGAAAAATGAGAAAGTTATCCAAAAAGGATTAAAGAACGAAAAACTTACAGAAAATAACCAACGAGATCCTCTAAAGGAGGAAAAAACAGTTTATTCATCTTTTAAACTATCGTTAACCATGAACCTTGAACGGCAATCAATATGTTCTATTCGCAAAACTGGGCCTCTTGGTTAACTATTGCAAAACGCCTGGGATGAATGCACCATGAGCACATATAGAGGCCGTGGACAGAACATAAAAAGACCTTAGAAACTCCTCAGCTCTCATGGGCGGGGATAACAATTTTGTTTTAAAACCCGGAAAACAAAAAAACCCAAAATTAAAAAACCACATGTGTGTCACCAAATACTAGCAAAATACCATATGAGCAATGACGTATTTTTCTGGTAACAATACTATGATGTTTCATTGTGGTATTTGTATGAACATAGCTAAAAAAAACAGGTAACAAACTTTCCTAAGAGCTTTTACGCAAAAGCTTTTCGAAATATTATATCAAAATGACTTAAAAAATTAATTAAAGAAATGGAAAACGAAACATTTTTCACGATTTTTCTGGATTTCCGGAAAAACAGGAAATGCCTTATTTTATGTGAGAATTTTAGAGGGAAAATATAACCAAATCGCTTTTTTGCTATGAAAATAGACTTTAAATTTAGAGTATTTTAAATAATTGAACTTATTTCCTCCATAACACACAACAACATACATACATACATATTTACTGTTTACAATTTTTTGGAAATATTCAATGCCTATGAACAAAACTAGTATTTGAGTTTACTACATTGCCATGTGTGTCCCCAACGTAGTAAACAGAATACCATACCTTTACTTTGGTATTATTACTATATGTCTGTCTCGAGTATAACAGAGTAACGAGAGCAGATATCATCAAAGCGCTTAATATCGTCGCCCTTATGGACTTCGATTGAAGGTACATCGAAGCACTGGTGGTGATTTTCCACAGCAACTGTTTAAACTTGGGGAAGAGATTTTTCCCACTCCAAATCTTAGCATTAATTGTAATGTTCTTCTGGATGAGTACCTAGGGTAAATAGTCAACAGTTTAGCAATTTTAATGGATACAGTGTACCCTGAAATCGAGAATTTTCTTTGAAAGGAATTTCATTGGTTGTGTTCTAGGCCAACAGTGCCACCCGGGAACTATAGTGTCAACGAAATAAATGATTTAATTAATCAAAAAGTTCCCGGAAAAATAAAAAATACAAATCGATAGACACCATGACTAATATCGAAGACACAGTCCATAATACCCAGAAATTTTTTAATACATTAATCCCTTCTGGACTGCCACAACATGAATTGGCTTTAAAAATTAGAGTTCCAAATATGCTTTGAGGAATTTAAGTCCTCCAAGCATCTGCGACGACGAGGCAATTGAAGGATAATTAAATTGTAGCACCCATTATCACCGGCCCAGCAGCTGGTTAACTAGCTCATATACCGATGATTCCGATGATCCCAAATAATCTGCCAATCCCATTTAAACGGCTTCAATTTCCATTGAAAACATCTTTCGCTCTAACTATAAACAAGTCGCAAGACCAGACTCGCGAATTAGTAGTAATTGACCTACGAAAAGCATGTTTTACTCATAGCCAACTGTGTGTTGGTCTATCGCAGGTCGGAGGTATTTTCAATTTATATATTATATTTATTATTTTTCCGGAGCAGAGAAAGTAAGATATATAGTAAAGGCCTTTGACAAAAATAAAAAAAAAACAATAATGCTTCTTTATTTGACAGCAGCTGATTAAACTAAATTTGACTGTTAGATCCTGTTCGATCTCTTTCGATTCTAACCATCATAGGAAACGAGTTTCTTGTTTTAAATAATAATGATCATCCAGCTAATTTACTAATTATATATTTTCAACAACTTTCTATGAAATTTCCTTAATTGATCATATTAGAGTTCATAAATTTCTCAAAACTATGAGCAATTTTACTAGCTCTCCTTAATCAAAATTATTAACTTGATTTTTTTTTGGAATTTCTTTTTCTAACTGAAAGACAAAAAAATATTTTCACCTTAATTTCGTTTAATTTTCAAAAGTGGTGGTCTTCTCAGTAAAGCAATTGCAACAAAATTCTACTTTGTCATTTCGGAAAGGAAAGCAAAGCCATTGACAAGTTGCTTTTGACGATAATCAGAGAGTGATCAGCTGTGATGGCTATCACTTCAAAGTCCAACATGTGGCATTCATATGACTTCTATTGCAGGATTTATGCAAATTGAAGGAAGAATTCCTAGAAAATTTATAAAATTCGTTTTGCACGTTTTTGATGTTGCAGCAGCCGAACATGGCACAGAAGCCTCACTTACCCACATATACATATGCACAACAGCGGCCAAAACATACTGCGTTATACGCTTGAGTAGCGCATGTGATAATTGTGTATGCAACATAGATATGTGCTGCATTCATATTTGACGTCAACTTTTACCGTAATCACACAATGTATACGTTCGGCTGCAATTGCTGCTGCTCTTCTTGCTTCAACCCCTCTGTTGTGCCGCTGTCTGGTAAGTTCTTTTGTAGGTTCGAAAAATTTGGACAGGTACTCCCGAATTGTTCTATTTGTGGCTGTTGCATGCAACATGCTCTGATGGCCCGTTTTATTGCAATTGTTGTATACTCCTTTGGCTTTCTCTCTTTCATATTCGTCTTTGCCAATGTCATTTTCATTTTCATTTTTGTTGATTTTGATACTTTCGATGTTGTTTCTGGTTGCATTGCTCGCCTGGTTAGGTGATATTGTTCGCCGAAGAATGTCGCTTGTTGTTGTGCATCATGCATATTCAAGGGCCATCATTGACCACCACCGCCCAATTGGTCAATCTATCAGTCAATCAAACTGCCAGACATTCAAGGCAACGGACAGTTCTTTGCTCCGCCAGTTGATGCCTTCAATTTGACAATCTGGCAACTGCAACGCACCCTTAAGCAAGAGGGTATGCCACCATATGTATACTCATTCTCTCTTAAATATCTTTCCTCCACATCCGGTGCAGGCGGAAAGGTCGAGCTGCCATTCTGACCACCATCATGCGATGCCTGTGTGTGTACAGTCTTGCCTAAGTACGTGAAACGGTAAAAACTTAAACATTTTTGTAGCTTCAGCACACAGAGTTGCACACCGATATGTTGGTAATGAATTTCCAGTGGAGTTTGCGAGTTCGCCTGGAGCAAAGGCGAAGAGACGGCGACGGTGTCGGTGGCAGGCTGGTGCAAGAACTTCGACGTCAGCGCTCACGCCCCCTAAGGTGCACACAGTGACGGCTGCAGAATTATGCGACTGCAGTTTGATTGCGGTGGACGGTGGTTGAGTGTGAGCGTACACCTGCAGTGGAGTCCACCTTCCGAAGCTGCAACGCACACACACATACACACGACACACAACGTGCTCAATGAATAATGGAAGTACGATTGCATATAAAATTACAATATCTGCAGCAATCATCACTTCGACATTTCACTTTCGCATTTCACTCCGCTTTTGTGTATTTTATAAGTTTTCATATCATCAGATATTCCTGCTCTTGCTGTAAGCAGATTACACGAGCCTTTGCCGGCGATTGGCGATTGGCGATTGTAGTTTTAAGAAAATTGAATGAGGTCATAAGGATATTTGGATTAAAGATTTATTATTATTTATTTTTCATTGGAAGAAATCTTAAAAGAGCCGAAGATGAATAAATATCTTGAAATAAAGTTCGGTTGCAACGCTTCGCTGATATCCGGCGGGGGAAAAGTGAGTTAATAAATTGTTCAAGAGTTCAAGTGGTTAGCGGCTCAGCAACGAAACGATATATTGATACAAAAAGCAAATAAAGAAATAAGAATGGACCGAGTTCGATTTCTCATGTTCCGAATTGTTTAAAATAAACTTTCAAATGGAGTATATAAAATGGAGGAACGAGATAATAAGTTAGTTATATAAAATAGTTAAACCTGTTTTTCAGATTTACGCGTTTGACTTGACTTATTGGAACAATCGAGCAAATGATCAAAACAAGATTTCATTTGAGCCGTCGCAACTAGCTAAACAAATGAGCTCAAGTGAGCTCGGTAATTGAAAGTTGTCATATACCAGCGAAGATATTCTTCTTCTGGATGTTTTGGAAATCATTCCTAAGTCATAAAAACACAAGAAGTTGCGATAAGTATGAAGATAGAAACAAGTAAGGAAGGCCTTACTATGTTCGGGTGTTACCAAATCTTTTATGCTGCTGCAACTTGCAAGGAGGAAAGCCCGGGACAAAACTTTATATTAAATATTATTTTTCGCAAAAGGAACTGGTGTCCATACATTCAGTATCTGGGGGCTTAAATATTGTTCTCGGATAGTGACAATTGTTTATCATTAGGTGGCACATCTTAAACACTCTATTAGTACAAAATTTTATATCGATGCATTCATTGGTGCTTGATTTGTGTACTGGACAGTGAAAGAGTCAGCAGGAATTTAACATATATGGCAAGTAGACGTGGTTGTTATCCGATTTGTCCCATTTTCGCACTGTGACATAAGAATATCAAAGTAATATTTTGTACCAAATTTGGTGGACATTGGTGGAGCAAGTCACGAGATATATGTTTTCACCCAATAAAGAGTCCTATAGAGCTTGTTTATGCTTGTATGTTCATCATAACCGTTATATGGTGGTATGGGTCCGATCTGATCCGATTTATCTTATTTTTGCACTACCGACGATAAAAAAAAATTGCTGTGTGCTAATTTGGACGATATGTACTATATATGAAACTTATTAATGGTAGGGCACCATCATTTTTTAAAGATTTTCAACCAACATATTACAGTTTTATATCTTGATTTGGAGCTTAGTGTGGAACTTTTAGGGATATCGATTAATGGCCTCTTGCGGTCGTGGCCATGGTTCAATTCTGTCAATCTGCATTACTTACTCTTCATAAGTGTCAAGAAACATGCATATGTTGCATACAAATTTAATCAATATAGCTCAGTTTTAACCTAAGGTACAGCTTGCACGGATGGACAGAAAGACAGATGGAGGACAGTCACTCGGTTTCCAACTCGTCTCGTCATCGTGATCATGTATTGTATGTGTTATAACCCTATATCAATAGTATATCGCTTTGATTTATGTGACACAAACAACCGTTAGATGAAAAAAACTATTATTATCTGTAGCAACATATTGCTAGAGTATAATTCATAATAAAAAAAAAAACTTTTTTTGAGATTTGAACCCACAACTCATTGAAGGGTGGACACGCACCTCGTTACAATCAGACATATTTATGTATGTTAGAAAGATGGAAATAAATAGTAAATTATTATCCCTCTAACATTTATAAAATTCAAAGAGTAAACTACCCTCTATGGCTGAGTTACTCTTATACGCGTTGTGAGAGCAAATTTGAGCAACAACGCTACTCCGCTTTCCATTCAGCAAAGGCAAAGAGCATAGTGGGATATTACGACTTTAATTCAAATCGGCAAACGAGTAAGCTAAGCAAATAACTGACCTAGATGTGTTCGTCTCGAGTGAGTACCGTTGGCATGTGAATGAAGTATACATTGGAGAACTGTAATGACCCAACGAAGGTGTTGCTAGTATAAGAGAGCAAAGAGTGTTGGTTTTTGTAACCAAGTGCTAAGAGAGAATGTCCTTATTTGGTAACAAAGTAAAGCAATGGAGTAGGGAAAATCAGAACCGAAGCTATGCAATGTAATTTCAGATGCGTAATTGTTGATGTTTGTGTACACAAATTATTACTACTGATATGCTTCTCCTCGCATGAATGTGTTCAAACTAGTTTGCCAAATACTAAGTATTAGTATTATATTCGCTATCAATAAAGTTAGGAATAATTGTAGTTTAAGCTGGCAGGATATACCGAAAGAAACATTCTTTAAGTAATAATATTTCTATGTCCCTTAATTTTGTTATTTCTGCCTTTCTGATATTTCAACCAATTAACCAAATAATAAAAAAAAAAACTAAAATGAACTTAGGCTTTTGTCCGAGCAACATATTTTTTCAAGATAGTCCATGAAGATGAAAAATTATGTTTCCATTTATGAGAGACTTAATACATTACATATTAGGTGGAGTGAAGTAAGGAGCTCCATGTATTGTAGTATTTTCTTGTATCTCATTTCAGATAGCTACTAATTAACATCAGACTTTTATTAAAAGTATTTTCTCAAAAAGTTATGCATTTATTGCCCCAAGCTTGGACTGTCAAATTCACGTGCTCTCTCCTCAAAATTCAGGTTTGTTTGTTCTTTCCTCAGACTGTTGCATTCTAATAAAAAAAAGTGCAAAATTTTCTATTCTTATTGTAATCATTACATCCAAAATAACTTTAACTTTAGTTTTAAAGAATACTCAGAACTATATATGTATATACATACGTAGGATTTGACTTTTGCGACCAATCGAATAAAACGGGTCTGTATCTGATATAAAGGAAATTCAGAATTGTGTTAATCAAAGTGTATAATTGTATATGTTGATGAACTAGGTACTTTGATCGTTATTGAATCTAATTGACTTGGAGTTCCGGATCGTCCTTGAGCAATCGGAATGTATGAAACGCGCACGGAGCAGCGTCAGATGAAGGATGAAGCGCGCTTGATCGCTAACGCATGGAAAGAGGTGTAAGAGAATGTGTTGATTCTTAGTTTAGATTCGTAGTTTGTAAGTAATACTTGGGTCACCAGTTTTTTACCGGGTAAAGTGATAGGGTAGGGTGAGACTTAGCTCATTTAAACAACATCAGTTTTAATAGTTCAACTGTATTGAGTTCAATAATGAGCTGGTTGGCAGATAACTCTTTTAAATAATGATATTTTCATTATGCAACTACGACTGTGAAATAAGGACTTAAAACCGCTTTGCTGTGCAAACGTGTCCCTCTTTTGCGACCATTACTGCCTAAACAGGTAACTTGGATCACGAAAAGTGATGAAAACTTACTGACTATAATATTTGTAAAACAATGTGAATATGTCGTTTTATTTTTGAAAAGTGTTTCTTCAAAATATTTTATCTTTTTAAGTCAAACACAGTGCTGGTTGACTGCAAAATCCATGAGTAGCAAAAAGGTTTCGGGAGCATCTGTCTACGTTATCCGGCAAACTTACGCAGTGCATTCATATTTATTGGTTCGTGCAAATTTTCTTCAATTACTGTTCATCAAAGTGTGCGAATGTATTCGAACTCAATACGAGAAAGAAGAGTAACAAAAATGCATTGTGAGGACGAAAAAATAACTGCCTCATTCGGTTTGGCAGGTTGAAGCCGATGCGATGACGATGAATTCGAGAAAGAATCACATGATGCCACTTGTATTTACTCAAAACAACTTTCAAGCGCATAAAGAAGGCCTGTCATTTGAATGATACAATGCAGCCAAAATGATTGCAAGCGCGTGTAGGTGAATGTGTTAGTGTGCGTTCATAGGTTGGGGCTGATGCACAAGAAATTGATGCAGAAAATGCCAAAAACCAATTAGAAAGTTTGCAACACACACACCGAACCATGAGCAGCTGCTTTCCATATGTATAGTATAGCGTTATATGCCGTTATATATGTATTGAAGAAAGAGCGCAGCTTGTGTGTGCGTGTGTGTGTGGCATATTGTCATTCAAGTTGTTCAGTCATGTGCGCAATTGCAATTGCATATGTGGGTGCGGTGCATGCCAGGGTTGCACGCTTTGTCGTTGCAAGCAATTAACGGAATTTCTGGCTGAGTTGGAAGCAGCAAAACCACTGTGCTCTTGAATAGCAGCGCCATCAATAAAACATTTTGGCAACGCCATTGCACATAACGGTAGCATGCATATAAGTGATTATCTCTGCGTGAAGATGGCGACGACAACAGCGGAGCCAGTGACGGAGAGGTGAGTGTGTCAACACCTCAAAAATGGATTTATGTTCAGGCAGGTGCAGCTCTGCTGAGGTGGGAACGCAAAGGTGGCGTCACTTCCAGGCATTTTCTTGAAAGGTAGCTGTTTTATCTAGAGTTAAGAAAGGAAATTGGGAGGTGCGCGCGGAGTTTATAATTTTTGAACTAAAATGTTGTTGTTTCTTCACTAAGTTTTTAAGAAATTGGATAATATTTAGTTATAAACTGGTTTTTTGTATTTGTAGAAACTCCAAATTCCAGCTGGGACCAGTTTTGGTTATGCTGAAAGAAAATTCTGACTTAAACATAATCTTAGTTCAATTTAAATGCGTTTCGTTTATTAACAGTTAGTTGAATGTGAACATCGTCTCAAGAAGAAGAGCTTTGCAAGCAATTTTTAGTGTTCGATTCAAACAAAGAAAACGCTGGCTTGAGTTATCACACGCCTACTTCATTACATCATTACAAGGAATTACGAAAACAGAGAACATGACTGTGAAGGGGAGATAATAACAGACGAAAATAATAATCAGTCAGAAAATATACACGGACATGGCAAAGGTATCGTCACTCATCCATGGTGATAATCATCAATCACGACGCTACTGATTAACTGCTCGACAAGCGCTCGCCTCTCCGTGAGCATTTTCTTGGCTTATGCCAGTGCTGCCAGTGCTTCAATCTCACAAATCTAGTAGGCTATTGGCCATTGGTGCTGGATCTAACAATGACAATGACTCGGCATGTGACAATGATGAAGCCGTCCGTGATAATAGATAGATGAGTATGTCTATATATACATCATAGACTAAATACCACACATATACATACACATATAAAATATGTATATATCTTCGGCTTGGCACTTAAAAAGCCATTCGCTTGATGCTGTCAAATTAATAATGACAATCAGCACGTCGCCGTTAGTACATTGGTCAGGTCACAATACAAGCTAGTGCAAGGGCTAGTGGAAAGTGATGTGGCTCGGAGACAGGCTTTCGAACGTTCTTTTTGTGCTAACGACGTCTGAAACGGAAATGTAGTAAGTGGTATGAATGCCAAAGCGCAAATAGTATTTGTATTATGTTTGTGTGTGTGTGTGCATGTGCATGAACGGAGGTCTTTCCCTGTCGATTTCTATTTCTGTGCAATGTTGTGGCATTAGTGCGTCATCATTGCCACACAACCGCAATTATTGAATGGCGACAGCAAATGAAGAAGGCGGAAAATACATATGGTACTTTTGGTGCATTCACAGTTATTTTCGATTTTACTGTCTTGACGTAGTTAACATGGAAAGAGCTTCGACCCGAAAATATTAATATAATTATATTAGTATATTATTAGAATAAAATCAAACGTTTCATTAAGCGGTTATATCCTCTTATAGTTTTGAGTGTATTTTTATGGTTCTTTAGCTTGGCATTATTGGCTGCTTTTAAAGTTAATAACTATAAACGCAATTTTTTTTCATACTCAGTTCTCTCAAATGGCTCTACTAATCGATTCAAAAATTTCGCACGACATTTTCAGATATATTTGTTAGAAAACCATCGAAATAATGAGATTTTGACAGTCATTTTAAGCTTTAAAGACACTCTGAAATCATTTTTTTCACAAAACCAAACTTTTTTTTGGAATCCACTTTTTTGACAAACACCACAATTATGACTAATCTTTCAATTATTATCTGTAATCATTTGCAGAAATAATTTTTTTAAGTGTTTGCTTTTTAGATAATTTTTACCAGACATTCTGCCGACTCTCTGCCTTTTTTGGAGTCCTCCTTGCGACTGATGAGCTAAGAGGTCTGTTGGGTATTTGAGGTGCTCTGATTTCGAAGTTGAGTAAATTTTAGTAAATGGTGGTGGTTTGACCGCTACAGCCCTTGACTAAAATACAAAAATTTTACGTTCTTAGGAAGTTTTTGCTATAGTTTTCGTTTTTGGTAGTTCAAAATTAGCAAGAAACAGCCTCCAACCTCACGGCCGCAAAAATAAACTACTGTTATTTAAAATGCATATATTCAACTTGTATTTTCGGCTTGTTGGTTCCTTTAACGCCTTGAGGGACTAATGTAACGAGCTATTATTAAAATTAAGTAAACTTCGAGAATATTTCAAAATAGCGAAGGCTACACAAAGTAATTCGTATATAATTTCATTTATGGAAGAAAAAAAACAATAGGAGTATAGAAAAAATTATTTAGTTTAAATGTTGCACTGGAAATCAGAGCTTTAACGGGAAAAAACTGGTTTTATCGACTTTGATACAAAAAAGAAATATGCAAAAACGAAAGATTTGCACACACTAACACTTTAATATCGTACTATGAACCGATATACAAGATATCACCAACAAGGGAGATGAACATTTTTATACCCTGAACAGGATTATTTAAGCGTATATTGTTTGTAACACCGCAATTCAGTTCGTTTCGGCCATGTTAATATCTTTCCAATTTCATCATCAAAAGATATGTGCCAGAATAACGGTTAAAAATTATTCAATATTATTGATATAATAAAAAATAATTAAGAAAATCATCTTCTTCGATGAGAAAATCAACAAATTGTTCATGAACAAACATTGTATTCACCTAAAATGACAGTTTGGTGTGATTTTTGGTCTGGGGGAAGCAGAGGAAGACCTCCATTCCGTTGGAAGGACCAAGTGGAGAAGGACCTGTCTAGGCTTGAAATACGAGTATTCAATTGCCGCCACGTAGCGAAAAGAAGAAACGACTGGCGGGCTGTTGTTAACTCCACTGCTCGTATAATCGCGTAAGCGGTGTCTACGCCAATTAAGGGGTTATATACAGCTAGGAAGTCGAAAAAAGGCATTTTGAAAATTTTTTCTAAGCAAAATATTTGGTTTATTTACTCGAAACTTTGCAGGTATATTATGACAACCTTAAATTATATTCACATATTTTTTATTGCCAAAAATAATTATCGGGAACGTCGATATTGCCAATTTTGCAGAGGTCCGCAAAAAAAATGCCTCTTGCAGTGAGCACGATATCTCTGGACTGCTGGACTGGATCATCTAAAATCCAAAAACCAAAAAAATTTCATTAATATAATAAATAATCTAGTGATAGATAGAAGGAATTAGCAAAAAAAATTTATTTGACAAAATGGCGGCTACACAAAGCAAAAGTTCCGATTTTCGACCAAATATCGGGTCTTTAATTGCTTATAAAAATAAGAAATTTTCATCAGATGAGAAAATCTTTCGATTATTTACTAAAAAATATATCTAGGAAGCTTGTGCAAAAATTTCAGACCGATCGGTTCAGCCGTCTCTGAGAAATTTTGGTCACCGACTTTAAAAACACCGTTTCGAGAAAAACGAATTTAAAGTTTTGAAAGCACTTTACATGTAGTCGGCGCGCCTTCACTAATGTGTCTATAACTTTGAAAATATTCGTCGGATAGACTTGAAATTTTGTGTGTGTATACTCAGATATATATGTATTAAGAAAACGCAAAAAAACGAAAATCCTTACTGTATATAACCCCTTAAGAAGAAGAAGAGGAATCATCGGTCCGCACTTCTTTCGAAATGAAGCTTTCGAAATTATTGCTTCGGTGCAACCGAATTATTGCTTCTTCTTGTTTAATCCTAATTTATGTTTCACTTCAGTTTTTTGTGATCATGTCATGACTGTGGCCGTATTTGAACTCTTCTAAGGAATAAATTAAATATATGGTTGAATGGGTTTGAAAAATAATATTTTGTCTACAGAGTGGACAAACAGAGATTTGGAAGTTAAGTTATTTCGTCATCTGTATTCTATTTTTTATTATGTTATTTAATCTTATGTCCAACTTGATTATTTTAATGAGTTACAAAAAAGGGCAAGGAACCAGTACACTTTCGTGCAACATGTTGCGAGAGCACAATTATAATATACATACATATGTACATACTAATATGACAGTTTCCCAGTTTCGTGATGGGTTTGTTTCTATAAGCAGCTTGTCCGTGTCACATTTAATATTTTCTGTTCATGCTAAAGCTCACAAGCTGTTCTACGAGCGACAACACACACAATGCCGAAGCAGAACTAATTTCTTTACAATTGTATTGTTTTGGTCGCAGCGAGGAAGGCTGAAAGCCACGTGGGATGCGCAGGTATGCGAGGGTTTGTGGCATGTTTGTGCACCTGCCACACACACGTGTGTGAGTCCTCTATGCATTTGCGTATAACTGTGCACATGAAAGCAGCGATAGAAGCGCGCACAATGCAGCCATGGGGCGGTGTTGCATACACAACCCCATATAGGTACGTGCCACACACACTTGTGCATTTTCGTGTGGAACGACATTTCTGTGTTGCTTTTATTATTACATTTTTTGTTCAATATTGATAACCGGAAGCCATTAAAGTGCGGAACAATAAACTTGATCACATTTACGAGCGCCACAGCAGTTAGCGGGGAGGAGGAAGGGGGAAGGGTTGGTGTTGCCTCAACAGCTACTGTGCAGCTTCCGATAGACTTTGTTGCGCTGCTTGCGTTGTGTTGCAACTGTTTTCATTGGGAAAAATCACAATGCATTGTGTGTAAGCGCAAAGCGTGTTATTGCTGTTATTATTATCCTTTATTGGGGCATGCCAACGACGTTCGATATGCAGTGAATGGCGCGCTGTAGCTTTAGAAATGGCGCTGCACATTAGTGAGGCGTCCGCCCAAGCGGCTGAAGTGAAAGGGAAGCAATACGAACCATATTTTCGGTGCTGTGTAACTAATATTGTGGAATTAACTTTGGTTTTCGTATCAAAATTATAATTATGGCACATTTTGCACAGGTGGTCACGGTGCTTCTATGACGTTGAAGTGGGAAAATTGATAAAGTGTATTGATTGGATATAAATTTCGCGAAATGCATGCATAGTTTTTAAAATTTGGTTGATTAATAAATTTTTACCTCAAATCTTCGATGCTTAATTACGATTGCTTTCTGGATACCACTCTAATGCTTGCGCGCCTATACGAAGCAAATAGCTCTTAGCGTGTGTCAGGGCATGCATTGGCAACTCTAAGCTGCTTTGGTGCGCTGATCTGCGCGTCGTCACAGTATTTCAATTTCTCTAATGTTTTTGCAGCAACTTGCAACCGCTGCAGGCTGCTTGAAAGCGGCGTCTTAAACACCCATTACACCTGTACCAAAGCGCTAAACATACGCACCTCAAGCAACTATACACATATATAGCGGTGAGATTATGTTTTCTTTCAACTCCGCACAAGAATAGTTGTTTACACTCAGCACGCAATATTCGTGATGCGAAAGGAATTCTAAAGAAAGCGCTGCTGATGAATAGCGCATTTTCATTTGCAAGGCGGCTTCAGAAGACAGCAACCGAGCCAGCTTCTCGCGCCTTTGATCTGTCATTGGTTTCCTCTAGTGCTTCCGAAGTTTGTTTATGTTTCCGCATTAGAGCTCATATCTTCCGCCGACAAGTGCCGCTGTATATTACATACAGGTAACAGTTACAGCACACATGTGCACGTACTTATAAAAAAATATTGGGTAGTCTAAAAAGTATTTTCGTATTTCTAATCAAACTTCAACTTTTTGTTTAGTTATAATGAACTTTAATGGCTCAAATATGTACTATTTTGGTCAACACACTTTTTTGACAATGGTTTCTCGGCGAAAAACTGCGACAATTAATTTTCACAGGTTTTCTAGAAGCTAACTTTACTCTATTAGGAGTTCTGCTTTGCGACCATTTGTTGAGCTTCACCACGCTTAGACCATCAGCTTTTTCGTATATTATTGTCATATTTGATCCACTATTCGTCTTCTGTTACCATTGGCTTCAGAAATTATTTGATTTCATTTTGTTTCAGCAAAGAATCGAATATGTTAATTCGGTCGATTAAAATTTTCACAGACAATTCATGTGGTACCCAAACATCGAGCTTTTTTTGTAACCAGACTTTTTTAAATGGATCAAACCCGTTTGATGATGAATGTTAAGTTCCTTAGCGATGTCATAGGTAGATACTCATGTGAGGGTCCTGGTCAATCTTTTGCATAATTTCATCTACTTTTTCAACAAGTTCAACAAGAGCGATGTGCATCTTTCACATCGAAATTTCCAGAACGGAAGCGAGCGAACCATTGTTGTGCCACACGAACTGATACAGCATGGTCTCCGCAAACTTCTCAAATTTCATTGGTGGCTTGCGTGGCATTCTTCCCTTTTTTATACAAAAATTTCAAAGCGTATTTCTTCATTGTTTTCACTCATTTTTGAACAGATGTAACTTTTTTTCAATTTCCTCATTTTTTTTGGTATAAATAAAGCTTAAGATCTCACCTTTCCAACACTATATGGGATGACACAATGTCATTGGTGGCACTGGATACATACGACTGTAACGACCTCAATTGACAAAATACGAAAAGACTTTTTCGACTACCATAATTGGGAGAGCCAAAGATCTAATTAAAACTGTTATATGTCTTCATTGTGCTTCTGCTCGATTTTCGGAGCAAAATCGTTTTGAACATTAAAAGTATGAAATATTTTCCAAAGCTTTCAAAGCTTCTAATTCTACTTCTACTGCGATGTCTTATTAATATTTGCTTAATCACATTAAAACTTTGCGGAGACGCGGAGTATTTGCATGGGCAGGTGCCTGGAACGGTTATAAATACTCGTGTCCGTATCAATAAAAAACACAAATTCACTAATTCACTTGTTTGTATTCGCCAAGGAAGGAAAGTAAGCTTTCCCATTTTGTAGTGATTAATCCAATTAAAATGAAAAGCAAAGCACTCCAAAGCATCAGTAGCATAATGAATGGCCTACAAAAACACAATAAACGTCAAAATAATCCTTCAAACGAAATGCTAACGAAACCAGAGGACTTACGGTACAATTGCAAAAACATGATCATAATGGCGGCGGCGCAATGCAAGGAGGGGACGTGCACATATTTTTAGGCATGAGTTGATTTTACCAAGTTTGTGTAATTAAATTTCTTAGGTATGAAATTATGCGCACTTGAAACAAGTGGAATTACGACAAAGGCGATGTGGAGTCAAGCCTGATTGCTGCGCTCGAAACAAAAAACAAAAGCAAAAAGCGTTATTAATAAAACACTTCGTCACTACAATAAAATAGAAGCATTTCTATGGTGGATGCCGTCCACTTGAAGCGACCGAACAATAGCTGCTGGCATCGCCAGACGACAGGCGTACGAGCGTCAGGAATCCAAGGCAGCGTGGCAGGGGGGCGCAAATCACTCAACCGCTTCATAATTCACCTTGAATCAAATAATCTGCAGTTGGCGTTGGCAGCGCATCCTCTGTCATAACTAATAATCGTCTTGGCGTAAGTGTCTCCATGCCTACACGACTCCACATGCAAAGCGGACCGGCCGACCTATGATTCCGCGAACGCTTGTAGTGCTCTTTATCTCAGTGCCTGCTGTCAAGCAACATTCCTCGACCGCCCGGGCTCTTGCTTTACATTCACTTGACAGTTGACATAGGGCAATAGCGAAAGGAGAAGATAGAGAGAGCGCGAGTTTGAGTGATTACAAGGCGTTTACGATGTTGACTTTTAATTATTATTGATGAATGCTCGGCATTTTCTTGTTGTTTGCATTCACTGCCTCAACGTGTACGCGTATAATTTTATTTATTCGGTGTTATTTACGTCTTGTAATTTACGCTGCCGCAAATCACCATAAAAGTGGCGTAAGCAATAGATGAGTTTCAGAAGTTCAATGTAAATTAAGACAGTCCTCAAACGATTCGGACAATCTTTTTGTGCGAGATATAGAGAGAGAACTTCATCCAGGTAAGTGTATGTGCAATGGAGTGTCGGTTACTTCTCAAGTAAATTTTGTTTTCTAGAAACACCTCCTGAAGGTTCAGTTTTTGCCCTAAAACACGGTCTAAGGATCCAATGTAAGCAAGCTCTCTAATTGAAAAACTAAACAATGCTAAATTATTGTACTTTTCCCATATATTTAGCAGGGGATTTTGATCTTTTACACTAAATTTTTTACTTCAAAATCTTAAAATTTCAAAAAAAAAAAAATAATAATCAATTCGAATAAAATTTTCCGCTTCAAAATAAAAAAGTTAACCCAACTACTAGGTAATATTATATATTGTTATCTGCTAAGATTATTTGGCATTGAATAATCTCAAAATTCTGATACATTGCGGGATTTATAAGTCAAGGTTTATATTCTCAGAACACTGTAGAATTCTTTTACGAGGTCAAAGTATTATTCACTAATTAATTTATTCTATTTTTTCATTTATTTTATTGATATACTGAGATTCCAATGATGCTTAATTTCATCGCCAAAAATTTTTTAGGAACCGTTAGATCCCTTAACTCCCGATTTCGATTTTTACTATGCCCATTTTCACGGTATTACTGCGGACTTTTTAGAAATAGGGCATTATAACGGGTAAGCCGGTAAAGGTACTTTTTTCAACAGCCTTTTTTGACAGATTAGAGCGTGAGTGGTCTTAAGTTGTCTTGCTATTTTTGTCCAATATTGTTTGGCATATCATTATGGAAAGACTCACGCCTGAACAACGTTTCCAAATCGTTCAACTTTATTACGAAGATTCTGAAGCATACAAAATACAGCTTATGCAAGAACTGAAGTCGCTCAACCTTCCCAAGCGACATCGCTTCGATATATGAGCTCTTGAAAAGTTCTAAGAAGATCCGACGTTTCCGAGGTAAATTTTGTTGAGCGATGAGATCCATTTCTGGCTCAATGGGTATGTAAACAAACAAAATGGCCGAATTTGGGACGAAGAGGACCTAAAGACTTTCAAGAGCTGCCATTTCATCCAAAAAAAAGACGGATTTATGTAATTTGTGGGCATTTGGAATCATCGAACCATATTTCTTCAAAAAGGATGTCGATGAGAAGTATAACCGACTATTTGATGCCTGAAATTGGAGCTCGTGATCTCGGCGACATTTGGTTTCAACAAGACGGCGTCACTTCCCACACATCGCATCAATCAATGGATTTATTGATAGAGCACTTCGGTGAGCAGATAATTTAACGCTTTGGGCCGGTCGATTGGCCACCAAGATCATGTAATATCACACGTTAGACATTTTCGTATGATGATATGTAAATCTTTGCGGACAAGGACGCTTCGATTCGGACATGGAGCAAAACACACGCGCCAGCTACCGTTCGAAATGCTTGAACGAGTCAACGAAAATTAGCTTTAGCAAATGCACCATCTGAGACGTAGCCACAGCCAAAATGTGAAAGAGATAATCCTCAAAAAATAAATACCAAAGAATGTCTTTTGAATGATGATAAATTTTACCCAAAATTTGAAGTTGCGGTGGTGTTTCTTTAAAAGAGTAGGGAACCTCGAAATGGATGCCTTTACTACTATTTCAGAAGGCTCTACTAGAACTCTTAGACATACAATGCTACGCTTCGTTTCTCTGTTATTCGTTCTGTTATTATGTTCTGTACAAATAATCGAAACGACTTTAACAACTTTCGATAAAAGTGTACCAACAAGAAAAAACAAATAAATCTTTGCCCCATCGTTAAGCTGGATTCCTGCGCGTGCACGTGAGAGTGAGGCAGAAAGTTCTCAGTTTGACCGGAGATCTGAAGCGCGGTCAAATAACAGGCTAAGCTTCGGATTACAACTATGAAATTTTACTAATATTAATTTCAATATACTTGCACACATGAGTTCGTGCTCACACTTATTGCACGAAGACTTTTTATTAATTTATATTTATTGAGGTGAATGGGAAGGTCTGTGCTAAATCCCGTATTTTAATCATGTTATTAATATGAATTTCGTGCAAATGTGGAATGTATTTATATTTGTGCATTTGTTTGCATTAAATGTGTGTGTGTGTGAGTGTGTGTGAGAGTCGTCAGCATGAGCTTAGACTAATCATACGCATAATCGCATAACACAACAGCGAACAAATGTGCTGAGAACACATATGCACACGGCCAAAAATATACAAGAGTGCGTGTGTACATTAAGGTGGTCCTTAACGCCAAACTATAGTTTGAAATATTATGCATAAAATTGGTTCGTGGTTAGAGAGGGTCCCGATACGGCAAAAGTTCAGATTACCTTTGCTGCTTTGGATTGCGAGTGAAATACAAGTATATAATTATGTAAGTCACATCTCAGACCATTGAACTATCGATATGGTCCAAATTTTGCTTGGGATCTGTTAAGAAAGCATCAAAAACTCAAAGAGAAATAATTTTCTATATATATCGGGGCCAATCAATTGTTTCCCGATTTTAAACTTATACAGCACACAATATTTCTATGCATAACGGTATTTTTGGTCATTAAATCGACTATTCACAACGTGAAACTCACAGCAACAACGTCAGCCAATGTCGCAGTACAGAGCCCCCTACAATAAAGCAGCCAACTCCCGCCTCTCTTATCACACGTTCTTGGCGCCCATTTACCATTGTATTCAAAATAAACAATAGCGAAAATGTCAAACATAACAATAGCAAGCCGAGTACTATAACACACAATAGTTGAATGGCGAAAAGGACGAATTCTTTGCGACCATTGTTTGAGCCGTTCGCCTCCACCACGTCTTACCTTGATGTTTCACTTCTTAGCGCGTCGCCTACAATGACGATGACGAATGCCTGTAAGGCGATGAAGGTGGAAAAGTCGCTTTGTTGTTAGGTGGACGAACGTTCGGTGGGTTTGTGGAGACACTGTTGACGATGACGGTGACGGTGACTGCGTGAATTTATGGCTCTCAATGCAAAGCACAAAACCGAAAGCAGTTTCACATACTATGCGCGTAGCAGCGCAGCGCCCCCCACCGTACGGCAATCAACGACAATCGCACAGCAGTGAAGCCGTCGCCCGTCAACTATGGCATGAATAAGCTGATCTATGCGCTAGCCAAACTCTGAGCGCTGGCAAGGATGTCAGTTAGCATTGTGCATGAATTGCCACAGAAATTCTCATATGCCGCATAGCACAGGTGAAGGCAAATTACTCGCCGCCTGCTTCTCCACAAAGATGGCACGTGTGTGTGGCAGTGGGAGAATGATAAGCCAAATGGCTCACAAATATAGGTAACAGTATGCAACATAGGTCTGAGAAAATGTTAGTGCTTTAGTAAAGGCCTTAGAAGTACAACCTACCGTACGAACCCTACGAAGTTTGTAACATTCAGAAGAAACCCTGTAAAATTTATAATATGCACTATATATATAAATTTTCAGCATGACGAGTTGAGTTGAATCCCTCAGTTTTTGAGATTTGAGATCAGAAATTTGGCTCACATCCTTATCTCTCCAAGAAGCTGCTCATTCGACGAAACCGCTGACTTTTATATAAGAAAAGAACACTAGCTGCAATACAAACCGACCAATCAAAGTCAAGTTCTTGTATGGAAAGCTTTTTTATTTAAGAAGGGTGTTCTAACTTCTGATAGTACCTCTATTTTAGAAGTATTTTAATATCCTAAGTTATAAAATTATTGAACCCCACTCTCATAAAATTTTTTTGAGATATAATGATTATTTTTATTAAACTTCCAGAATTTGTACTTGTGATCACTTCGTTATGAGAAAGTGGAGCCTGAGCTCAAATCCACTGGAACTCCCATTTCTTTTTACAACATTCCATTCGATTTTAGTTAACCATTACTTTCGCCAACTAACTGTAAAGTATCTACGCGCATTTTATTGTGTAGAACGGTGTAGAACTACACATATTCAAATGACTAGACATTACAGCAGATCGGCCGTTTGGGTGAATTTGTTCTATTGCCATCATCACTGTCGGCGGCGTGTGGCATGCAATATTACTTGAGCGCACTGAGGTATGCTTTATTATAAATACGAAACATATTTCCTAACAAATGACTTCTGAAGGTCTTATTTAGCTCAGGTACGAAGAACAAAAACTATGAAAGCAAGAAGCTCAGCTCTTTCGGCGAGTTTATTGCTCAGGATGCACGTCGGTCGGTCTATTTGTATGCGCCCTGGCATGCTCTGTCATCATAGTCATTAGAGTTGCCAGCTTGCCAAAAAAAAAAATGGCATGCTACTGTGAAGTATATTTTTTCGCCATTGTTGTTATTGTTGAGCTCAGTGATGTTGTTATTAGCCTTTGTCAGCTTTATATTCAACACACTATTGTGTTGCGCCTTTTTCCAGCGACAGCTTGACATCTCGACATGTACTGTCATGGGCAGCGTTAATAGTTTTTGCCTCGTCTGCCGGCACTTTTGTTGTTGCGATTTCTGCTCATTTCGCCACAATGCTTCACTCAATGTTATTATGTTTTGTATGCCTGGGCATTATTGGCAGTTGTTTCCTTGCTTTGTTGTACTAATTTCAGTCAATATTTCTTAATGGTTATGTTCCGACATTTCACTAACCCTCAATTTCATATTCCAAAACAGAAAAAAAAAAGAAAAGAAAAATTAATAACAATAGCATTAGCATAGCTTCGGCTATTTTATTTCTTGCTCAAATAATATTTATTGTTGATTTTCGTTGTAATTTTACTCAAGAATTTTCCACTCGCCCGCTTTTGACGACTTCGACACACACGCGCACGTATGTCAGCTCCAACTAGGATTACAAACACACACTAATGCATTGCTGGCACTCATTCGTGTGCGTGTGTGTTGGCATTTTCATAATCATGTATTTTGAAGCATATACAAATATTCTTCATATATTTGCCGTACGTGCTTCATGCCAAGAAACATGCCCAACCGAACGCTTATGTTTAAGAGGCACTTAGAGGCACAAATGCCCATAGGAATCAGTCAACTACAATTATTAGTTTCTTCAAGCAGTTTCTAAACGTTTGATTAATTTGTGTCGAAAGCGAAATTTGAACATTTCTTGCTCTCTATTCTACATTTATTAAGTTCATTACCTTTTACACCACACAGTCTTTCGTATTTGCAGTTCTCGTATGTTTAATTCGTACTTCGAAGAGTTCAAGGATTTCCATTCCTTGTGTGGATGGTTATGAAAATCGATTGCATAGTTTTATTTGCCCAATCGTTGTTCATTAATGTAGTCTCTCAACTGCTGACCGATAGTGTTCCAAAAGTTCGGTTGCGTAATTGTCCAGGTGCCTGCAGGGCATATTTCGGTGCGCGCATGTGTTGTGCTAAGCCAACTGAGGCAATCATAAACACAATACACCTGAGATTATGGCTTTGAACCATTTTCTTTTACTACATAAAGCACATTTTCATATGAGTTGGCTATGAATTTATGGCCAACACAAGAGTGGCACTAATAAATAACTATACAACACACTTTAACATCCAAAATAATATACTCGTAAAAGTTTATTTGTAAATATCATTTGAGTGTGAGGCGACGGTCGACGTTAAGGTGGATATATGCAACGTCAAATTAAAAAACCAGAAAGGTTTTAAAATTCATTCTTGACTATAAATTTTAATTTTATCTCTAAAATATATAAAGTAGTTTTTCATTAACTCAAACACAAAAAATTTATGCTATTGAAAGTGGTATGCCTCGAAAATTAAGTTAGAAATAAAAGAAGGTTATATTTCAGGGCAAAGAAGTACACATAACCTCAATATTACTGATACAATGAAGATAACTAAAGTGTTGATTAGTAAATAGACATAACCATTGATAACAAGATCCATATTAACTATCTCCAGCCGAGTGAAAATACTGAAATAAGTTGTTCAAAAAGAAGCCATTTAATGCTACTCGTTTTTTGGTTAAGGTTTTAATTTCTATAAGTTTGTCAAAGAATGAAAACCACAAAGAAAGTTTTTCCTTGAGAAATTCCTGAAACGAGCCGCCCTTCACCTTGACTCTGTCAAGTACAATCCCGCCAATGTGATCGAAGCCAAGGTGTTTTCCAGTTGAATTTCTTCCTTGAAAGAATCATCCTTGGAAGATCTTAAATACATTAAAAACAAATAATTGAGTGTTAGTTGAAGCGATTCATTATAACCTCTCGATATTTATGAAATTTAAAGGTGTTTAATACTTCATGATACAGTGAATACACTCCAAATTCTTCTTCTTGAAGAAGATTGTTTCTTCTCTGTTCAGTTCTGCAGCTCGAATTATTTTCTTCAGCAGGAGATTGAAAAGTCGCAAGATAGACTCAGATATCGAGTGGCTCGTAAATGTCTTCTACAATTATGCAGTCTGCTTTTTTTCACTGCGACACGGCACTCTCGAGCTGTTCTTTTGTCTTTTCCGAAAATCAATGGTTTCGTATGCAGCTTGTACCGAGTTACTGATGAGTGTTCTTAGAGAGCAGGAGTGCAAGTCGAGGTGAAAATCGTTCCGCTGTCTGTTGTGATTGCAGCTTCTCGACGCAGAGTCTTCTTTGTGTTTGCTGATGTGCGTTATTTACTGCACAGAGGCTGCAACAAGATATTAGAGGAGCGTACGTACGTCTAAAATACTGGAAACGTGTCTTCCGTCCATCATAACTTGATAGATCTAGTTAATGGCTTTTCGTTCCAGAGACAGACAGGTAGCTTAATGAATTTTCCTTCGCTGAAATGTAGTACTAAAAATAACCTTATTTCGAGCCCTGGCAAAGTCGATCATCATGGAAGCTGAATATATCTACCATGGTGCAAAGATTCCTTCTTTCCTTTCTTTCCTTCACCCTGGTGTTAAAGTCGCCAAACACGATTTTGACAAAGTGACGGGTTCAGGAATACGTTGAAGAACTTTGCTTTGATGCAGATTGTGGCTGGACGTTCATCCACCGTGGTGAATGCCAGGACTCGGCGACATAGTCTCTCCTACCACGAACTCCACACCGAATTGTCGCCTACTCGTCTCAGTCCTTCGCTTTTCTTAGACGATAGTGATACCACCCTTTGATCTTACGGGGATATCAACAGCTGGGCAGCGGCACCTTACCAATTAAGGGACCGTTTAATCCTAATCCTTAATACGTCTTCAGTGCTCGTTCCCAAATGAATCGCCCCGGGGCATAAAAATATTTAAGTCTCGTAAAGGTATCTACATATGGACGGGGGAGCAATTAAATCATTAAATTTGACATCAAAGCTCTGTATAGCAAGTCACCATTTATTGTGATCCGCTTTAACTTATATATTCGATATAAAACAATGCATAGGAGAGAAAATCATTTTGCTAGGTTCACCGAGGCCTCTAAAGGATATTCGGAAACAAATTGCTAATATATTTACCATATTGAGCCAATTCATTAATTTCTGGCACCAATTTTGCTACATTATCTTAAAAGTCATCTGATGCACTACAAAGTCAACCGAAAGGACGGAAGAATACGAATTTCTCCAAACTAAAATTACTTCATATTCAACAGATATCCAACAAAGTGAATTAAACAGATGATATTATTTAATTCTTAATGAAGACTGGCAGAACGCCATTATTAATTGCAATCAAGCATAAGTAACGGTACTTAAAAGGGTGCCAGCTATGGCAACTTTCTAACGGCAAGAGCGTATTTGAATCTTATTAAATTATTCTCAAACAATTTCTGCGAGTTTCAACTGTGTCACATGAAAGTGGCAGATCTAATCCTTTGCTGTATTCATATTTCAACACAACAAACCCCTTCGAGGCGAGCAAAATAGCAAAGTTCTGTTAGCTCACCTCAGCTGTCACATTAAATTCCTGAACATTTTAGAATCGCTAATATCCTTCGGAGTATTTACAAAACAAAAGCAAAAAAGCGCTCAGAGACAACATCACAACTCCATCATCACCTGGTGACCGAGCGGTATTCTCACGTCGTTCCCATGCCGACCTGCCGCCCTTCACTTGCGTGCTTTGCCAGCTCGGTTGTCAACTAATTTATAACTGCATATCTGTCACATCAACCTTAGAAGTTGTAAATTCTGCCCCGCCGCCGGGCTTGTGGCACAAAGCTGCGACGGACGCGCACGCCATCGCCGCGTTGGACGAGGACATTGCAGTGCCGCGGATTACTTTAAAATATACATAAGAATTTGAATAAGAAATATAGCGCAAATAGCAAATTGTGGTGCGCACGCAAAATGCAAAGAAGGGCAGGTGGTGGCGGCCGAGGCGGTGCTTCTAGCGAGTAATACTTCGGCCACATTTTAGTCTGTTGCCCAGCTTGTCAGTGCCGTTACTTCGTCGTTGTTGCCTACCGAATCCAGCGTTGCGTTCCGCGTTACTTTATTTTGCGTTTATTCCATTTCATTGTTTTCCTCATTTGTCTGCCGCTACATTATCTATGCCGTGCAGATGTTGTTATTTGTTGTTGTTGTTGTTGCTGTTAGTGTTTGTCCACCAAGTTGGCGCTAATTTATTTCGTCTTGAGGTTGATTTGCGTGCGGCGCTCGGCCTGGGCTGGGCGCGACCAAGATAGCGCTGCCACTGTCACTTCGAGGAAGCCGCACGGACGAGCTGGCGCACGGGGGGACGGCTGATGGAAACGGGAAATTGTTTGTGCGAACGCGACAAATTCAAATGGCGGTAAATGTTGCTTAACAAATTCGAAATTGCAACAAGGCTTCGGGGCAACGAGGCGCGCGGAGGCGCTCGCCTTTAAAGCTCCGCGAAATGCAACTGTCGAGTCCCGTTTAAATAATAAAAGCGCTTCGGTGAGCAGATGCAGTGGGAGAATAAAATTCGGCTCGTCGCTGAGTGGCATGCGCTAGAGGAGGAGGCAGCAGATTTTGTTGGCAGCAAGTGCTTTTATAAACTGTCAATCTGCTGTTGCAAATAAATATAAATAAATTTGATTTCCACAATCTCATTGTGCTCGGAGTGTATCACGGCTACAGAATCTTTCGTTTGATTGGACTTCATTGTTCACGCACACAGCGGCACAACACATAACGGCTCATGTGCACTTGTTTGCATTGATTACTCCTGCGCTGTTGTTGTTGTGGGCAACATATGTTGCCACTTCGGGCGGAATGTCAGCCAACAGGCGCAAGTATGTGTGTGTGTGTGTGTGTGCGTGAGTGTGCCTTGTCAGCTTCTGTTTGACAAATAACTGTAGTCAATTGAATTGCTTATAAAAGTATTTACGGATGTACTTGTGCGTCGACAACGTTGCTTCGGGGTGTTCGATGCGCCGGAAATCAGGTGCTGCTTTTGCTACATTTCCACCTAAGTATCACAAGCATACACACACATATGTATATAGAATGTAACGAGAAGACAGCGGAAACTGATAACGGCAAATGTCAGCGTAACGGAAATCGGAGCAATTTCAAATTTAATTTAAACGAGTTCACTTCCGACTGACTTGCAGTAAGTCAAGCTGGCAGGTTTCTTTCCCAAACTGGGTTTTATCTCTTGCAAAGGAAAAAAGTTGTGGTTTTGTCATTTCATCGTAATTAAGGAAGTTTGAACAATTTTTGCATATGTTTGAGAAGTCGAATTAGCGACCTTGTACTGAAATCGATGCGTTGAGAAACTAAGGAAGAATTAGTCGTTATATCTACAGATATGACAAACACGAGTTTACCATCCAAAGACTTTTGATTGCCACAATGCGCGTCCTCCAATTTTAGTTTACTCTTCAAAATCTATGTTGTCACCCTCAAAGATATCCCCCTTGGTCCAAATACACTTGTGCCAACATTTTTTCTAATCATCAAAACAGTTGTTGAAGTCAATTTATAAAAGAGCCTTCAATGCGCGTAGCGATTTACATACGTTTACAGTCCTCAATTGACCCAAAACGGTTTCTCCGGAGCAGTCGTTTGAGTTTGGTGAGTAGCCAGAAGACCCAGGCGAATATAGTAGTTGTGGCACGATATTGGTTGAAAATTTGGCGAAAAACTGACGAAGAATCAATGCAGTATAAAACGGTTATAATTCCAATCTCTTTTTACGATACAAATACTATTCTTTGCTGACAGTTTTTCCGGTCGGAGGGAATTCGGAGTTCACCAATAAAAGTGTCAACCAGGATTTTTAACCTGCTTTGACGTGGGTTTTTCGGCTTCGGCTCACTTTTGCCACAGTATACGGTCGATTCATCGTCTGTCTCCGGGTCGTAAGCATATATCCAAGACTCATCACTAGTAATAATATGTTTAATGATATTCTCGTAATCTTAAAGCATTTTTTTCACAGACGTCAAAGCCACGTTGTTTTTCGAAAAAATTTTGTGATTTTGGAACCAAAAATGCTTTCACTTTTCTTAGACTCAAATGATCTTTGGAAAGTGGTTTTCTCTGATTCATCCGATATTTCAACGATGCCTGTAAGACCTCGGACTGTTAATCATCGATTTTCAAGTACCATTGACGTGTTGATCATCAGTTGATGTTGATGGCCTTCAAAACTTGCTCGCGACAAACAATATTCATTGAAAGCCTTTTCCAACATCCTGAACGTCTCGGCTTTTGAAATTTGATTCCGCACAAAAAATTTGATGGAAAGTTTTTTATGAATAATTTCGCTTAACGTAAAAATCGTCGAATTTTTACTTCAGAGAGACAAGCGTATACTAAACAATAATGATTATTTGACATTTGGTACATATATCACGGAGAGTTATACCAAACTACCTTTCTATCTCTAGGCCTAAGAATTTCGTAATCTTGCTTCCAAAGTTGAGCACAGCAAGTGAAGTGCTTTTGTAATGGTAAGTTCGAGTTTGTTTCAAAATCAGTATTTAAGATCACTATTTTATTGAAGTTATACTTCTTATACGAGTTCGGAAAAGGTTGCGATAGAATCATATTGCGCAACCTTGTGTGCGAAGCTGTTCGAGTAGCAAGGGAAGCGGTGACAATCGGCGATCGTTTCTTTCTTTGTTTTAGTAGAACAATGTCTCAATTTTCGGTTGGTGACATATTCACATGTGTGCCCATATGTATGTTTGTATGCTTGTGCATTATTTCTTTCGTTTGTGTTTCGTTTTTGCGAATTCTCAACTATTTTATGTGACTTTTGGTTGAAATACTCTGCTGTAGCCATTGAAAAGTTAAGACTTCACAGGATCATTTTTGTAGACAATGTATATTTACTAATTAATTCTAGAACACGAATTTATTAATGTGGTATTAGTACACAGTGAATAGTGATATAAACAAACAATAAAATAAGTGACATTGACAATACGCATAACACAGCGGATTCCAGGTTATGTGATGGTAAGTTTCTCTTGAATATTTCAATTGTCCGTAATAGATGTACCTTGTGCATTAAACTTGTGCTCTTGAAACTAATATCAATTGGATTGGCAAAAATTTTAACGGTTTGATTTTAAATTGATTTTACAGCTGAAAAAGACAGTGCAAAAAGATTCAAAGTCCGCTGTTCCATCAATCTCTGCGAAGCATCTATAATTGCTGATGAATCATCATAATAGTAAAAAATTGAATTTAATTCCCATTTATATATCACCAAATTCATCGGTGAGACATATAAAATTGTTCATCGGTAAAGTTTTATTACGTATATAGCGAACAACCGGTACTCCTTGCGGGAGATTTCAATGTAAATTTCTCATTGCCAGAAGCTGAACCATTACTGGCATTCCTCAGAGAGAAATTTTCATTAGAAATGATCAATGGAAGAAATGATCCTACGACAAAAGGAAGTACGACTATTGGTGCGGTATTCGCGAGAAATATAGATGAAAAAGATGTAAGACATTTCATATCGTATTTTAGTTATCATAATCCAATTGTGACTATTATAGAGAACGAAGAAATGATAATTGATTTTGACTTTTAAAATGTCCACAAAATGTGCATAATAAATTTATAAAATATGCATTTAAGAAAGTGTTGGCCATTCCACATATTTTTATCCTTTCCTTCTCGCTAGTTTTCTTTCATACAAAATGACATGCATTTCTTATAATATCACTAAGAAGTATAACTTCATCCGCGCGTAGGGACTCCACGCACCAGTTTTCTAGTTTTCCATCTCACCAGCCTCAGGAAGGTTGTCTATGAAGGAGCGTGCTCAACTTGTCACATTAAAAAATTAAGAGCACGTAAGTTTCAAACGCCTAAAGGCTACTCATCTACAGTAATGCATCGCAGGGCCTGAAATTTTGCTTCTTCTTATCTCTGTTATCCCTTAAAAATTTCGTATAGTTCAGTATTAACCAACTGAGAATCGTCGTTCTTATTATAAACAACTAGTGGATCCGGCCACTCTTTGCTGTGGTATTCCTATAATAAACTATTCAATACAGTGTATATTTTATTTACGAATCCAAGGGATTGTATTTGTAGTTTAATTTTGAACATGTTCTTACAAATAAATTTCATTGGAAAAAATAACGAATTTGAAGCTTCTTTCTCAATGCTTGTTTACCAGCCTTTCTGTCCAGGTAATAGAGCGTCCATTTAATAGAGCTTTTACCTAATTTTTTATTTATGAATTGTGTTTGCTATGCTACCTTCTAAGTTGGTTCAAACTGGACACAGTGTACTAAATTTTACTAAATTCGGTTGAGTAGTTTAGGAGTCCATTGCGGACAAACAACGTGGCACATACTTTTTATCTATAAAGATAATAAATTCTTCTAATTTTCTTCCAGGAAATACATTAGGAATCTACTCTCTAGATCTCATTTCTAAGAAACATCTTTCTCTTGTTTAGCTAGGCTGAGTATCGAACGTTATTTCCAAGAAGAGCAAGAACGGCTGTGGCATGGAGATGTGTAAGGTAAGCTGGGTGACATTTAATGAACTCTGTACGAATTTAAGCTGCAGCGGAGATTTTTTCAACTCTTCTGTTTGTATGCAAACTTTTTTGTGTGTGCCGCACCGTTAAATGCGCGTTTATATTCTTTAATTAAATTCTCTAGGTGACAGGGTGTATCAGATTGTACTTGTTGCTTTTTACTTCGCTTCCAGAGCGTTGTGATTTATGAATTTTTTAATGAAAATGCAATATTTATGGCGCACTCTTGTGAGTGGAAGCAATCATATCCTGCTTCACACATGCAAATATATACACAAATACATATACAAACATATATATATTTAGATTTGTGCGCATTGCATTCAAATATTATCTGCAATGGATGATTTTTAATAGTGGAAACTAATAAATTTTATATAAACTCAAATTAACCAAGTTACATTAAAATAAAGGCAGTATGTGTGAGATATAATTGCATTGCTGTAGACTTAATTACCGTTAAGTCTGAATAATTTATATGCAAATAGGACATCAGTGATATATACGAACTTTTTATTGCATAGAGACGGTAGCGGCAGGCGGAAAAAAATGCGTAGTCAATTAGTATTGAATTAATTGGCGTAAATGCACTTCAAAACAGAACAAAAAGCAAAATAAAAAATAAAAAATAAAATAAAAAAAAAACGAAAAGTTTATCTAAAATATTTTTTTCACAATTAGAAGTAAGTAATGATTGTGAAGTGACGTCTACGCGCTTAGTTAACGGGACTAAGTTAATTACATCACACTTTAAAATCCTATAAATTACAGTAACTGCCAGCTATAGTTATATAATCCATTAATTTAAGCATATATATAAATGCCGTTATAATTTGTGGCATGATAATGATTCCTACCATATTTTCGGACTTCTTCAAACCTTTCGTTGTAGGTGTGAGGGGCAAACTCTGTGTTTGCATCGCAGTTCGTGTTTCCGGTTTCGCCTAACACTTTTGTAACGGTAAAAAGCGATTATGTTCAATTCAAAAAAAAAAAATGTATTAGTCACACCGTCCAGGCTCGATTATGAAAGCATGTAAAGTTTAAATATTTAATATTGTAATCAAATGCGCACGCACACATCGGCAGCGCTGCCGCGCGTGCAATTGAATTACTTATGGCGCACATTGCGCATTCATACATTTAACAGTGCATTAAATATTTTTGCTGAATAATTAAATGCCCACACAAACACTGACACACACACATAAACACATGCATACTCCATACATACCGAGCACAGCTGCCGAGCGAAATAATGAATGGAGGCCGATAAAAACTATAAAAGAGCAAACAGCAAAAAGCAATAATAATAATAATAATAAACATTTAAATTAAACACTCAAATGAGCGAAATTCCTGCGAACCAATATCCATTGAAACTCACTTGCAAACGGACAAAAACAAAAACAAAACATGTTGCACATAAAATTATGGTAAGGAGGTAAAAACATTACGCTGCATTTGCCATATTGCCATATGCTTTATGCCCTCGCCGTCGCCGTCGTCCAGGCCGTCGCTGTCGCTGTCGCCGCTTCGTGGCGGTAGTCATAAAAAGTGGCGGCAATGACTAGCGCTCGACACAATACGGAAGTTGATGTGAAAGCGGAAGTCGCCATCATATCATTTATTAAGTGCGCAGCCGACACACTCGCACACACACACACACACACACTCACATCGGCGCATGAACGCAGTGTCTGCTTATATTCGCGTCGCTGGGTTAGTTCTTTTATGTAATTAAGCATAAAAACGCCTGCCAATACAGTTAAAATTACATTCATACATCAGACACACATACACACATGCATACAAACACATACTGTGTGCGTGTGTTGCGGCGATCGCTTGCTATCCTTTGCTATTTGAAACATTTTAAAGCGCTTCGCAACAATCCGTTGCATATGAAGAGTATTGTTTTGTGGCATTTTGGTATTTCAACTTAAACTTTGCGCTCTGCAGCAGTGACAACAACAGCAACAGGCAGCTGCAACGCTTGAATGACGTGTGTTAAAGCAGCAACTTATAACAGTTATGTAACTGCTTTAAAAACACAAATTTTCGCAAATTCATATGCAAGTATTTTACTTTGATAATCGACGGCTCTGAATCATTTCATTGATATTTTTCAGCGTTGCGCTTGAGAAAAGGGTAAAAAATTAAATTGATAACGAAACAATAAAGTTTTTTTATACCCTGGACTGAAAACACCTAGATAAAATTATATAGTATAACAAAAAGAATGTGTATCAAATTTTGAATTTCTAACAAAATTTTGTGTGCGGAATCGTGACGAATGTTGGAAAAGGCTTACGGTGATTCAGTTCTATCAAAAACACCAGTCTATGAGTGGTACAAAGCTTTCAAAGACGGTCGGCAGATCGCTGAAGACATGGACGTCCTTCGACCTCTTCAAATGATACAAATATTAAAAAGTGAAGGATATAGTACTTGAAAAATATCAGGTAAATGTTAAAGAGATGACAAGAGACTTCGACATTGCTCGCGAGTTCGATCGAATGATTTTTGTGCATATTCTGGGTATGAAACGCGTTTTTGCTCGACTCGTCCCGATAAAGCCAAATTTCTTCAAAAATATTACCTTATAGAGGTCTCTTTGTACATGCTTGATCGTGTGATCGTGATCGTACGAATGACCGATGAAGCAAGGGTCAAGTCAACAATCATAAGATTGGAGAAAAAAAATTAACCGAGAATAAAAAACCACACCAAAGCCGCTCAAAATTCAAGGTGATTCCGGATTTACAGACAGTCAATATGAAGTTCTATTTGATCGTATTGAGGGGTTTGTGTGAGAACATCCGTCGAAAACGGCCGGAATTGTGGAAGAACAATTCATGAATTTTACCTGATGACAATACACCATCGCATCGAGCCAAGATTCTGACCGAATTTAAAGCCAAAAACGCAATAAAATTTCACCAGATTTGGCTCCGTTTGATTTGACTTCAAAATAACATCTGTTCGTGAAACTATAGAAAATACATGCTTTAAGAAGAAACTCTATCAAAAGAAAATATTTAACGATGGCTGCAACTTATATTCAATATTAATTCTGTTGTGGATATATAACAAAAAAAACTTAAATATAATGACACTTAATCACTGAAAAAGATTTAAAAAGTCTTTAACCGACTAATTTAAATCACACTCACCACATATTCAATGTAAAGCAAAGATTACATGTGTCAATTCAGGAGAAAGTTCATTTCAGTGTTTGCTTTGTGTTAATTTGTTATTTCTGCTTCTCAGAAGACAACCTCGGCATCATCCGTCGCACCAGTTTTTGTATGTAGACACTGAGCTAATATTTTTTTTCTTATACAGAATACGTATATGCATATGTATGCCACAAAATTATATAACATATATTTCTGGAAGTAAATGTATACAGTATACATATATATACATATGTATAAAGTTATGTAACATTTGATTGCTGTAGGAAACGTTTTCAGAGTGAAATAAAACTTTAAACGACTGGCACATGAAAAACTCATTAAAAAAGTGGGCTCAAAAGGGTCGGCCAAACTATTAAAATGTCCGAGAAAAAGCCAGCGGAGACAAGCAGAGCGACTGGCGATTTTAATTTGGCACTTTTTAATTTCGCCTATTAATCCTGAGGAACCGCAAATTTGTTTGAATTTAAGGTAATTTGTTAAAGACAACGGGATGTGCGCGGGGGAGGGGGTGTGCGTGATTTTTAATTGTATTAAACAGGGGTTCCTAAATCACTCAAAGAACAAATATAATAAAATGTGGTGGAAAAATAAGGGCTCACGGGCCGCGCAAGTGAGGGCTGCCGAAAAAGGGCCAACACATTTGAATCAATTAAATGCAAATTATACATCGTTAGGAAGTGCCACTCATTAAACGAGACAGCTGCGGCAAAAGACGCACTGCCACACACATTTAAGTGTTGGAAAGCGTATTTTTATAATTGCCGGCGGCAATAACAAATATGCCTTCATAAATTTGTGCCAAAAGCATGAATGCGGAAAGTTGCGCCAATCCAAATGAGAGGCTCACCCGCGATGCCAATAACCTTCACAGAAACTTAATAAAAATATCATTAATTTTTTCTTGAAATTTTTCGTAAAATTACGTTTTTTATTATTTCAAATATTTTAGAATTTTTTTTTCATATGTCACTCGCTTTTTTGAGAATGTGACTCTCTAAACGACTGTCATTTTAATTGAACCGCATTCTGCTACTTTGCCTGCTTTTATCCTCTTATGTACATTGTGTTTTAATGCGCTTGGCAGCCACCGGGGCGTATACGTACGCTGGATAAATATTACACGCACATTAATATCTCCTTGGCCGGTCAACACCCAGCGTGATGAAGATATTCGCAATTCGCACTGTCGTCGCCATCGTTCGCCTTAGTTTAGCTGCGTACAAGAAAAGTTCTAGCTAAAGCGAAAACAAACAGCAACAACAATAACAACAACGCTAAGCGAGATTAAGCAAGCAGAAGTGACAGAAATTAGTTGTTGCGTCACAGCTCCGACTTCGGGCGCAAACACTGCGGCAAAGACGCTCCCTACACACATGCACGCCAATAAGTATGTGTGTGTATGTGCGTCGACTTTGTCGTGGTTGCCACTGCTTCTGCTCCTGCTGCCTGGCTGTCACTGTCATTTGACGAAAGAATTAGCAAAGCTGTTGATAATTACCGAAGCGAAAAAGAGAAAAACCCAGGCGTCAGCAAAATCTAAAGCTGCTCTGTGTGTCTGGGCGTAAAACAGCAACAACATGCGGTAACAACAACCAGACAAGCGCTCCTCTTGGCTGGGATGCAAAATAACGGTATTCGCATGTAGAATATCCCAATAGTGAACGCTAAAACAAGAATGTGGCGTCTAGTAAAGTTTGGCGAGTTCCAGTTTTATATATCAAATTTGTTATAGGAATTGTATGTGGAAACACTGAACTCGATTCAAAAATGATGCAAATTTAATCTCCTTATCCAATTGATTATGAAGTATAGATCTTCGGTTAGTAGATTTACGTTTCAATTCCCGAAAATTTTATTGGACATTTTTATATAAAGCTACTCTATACATTTCAAAACAGCAACAATGTCTCAAAGCAACTACAAAATTTGATAATCTGTGCACGAGATCGTGTGTCCGGAAATTGTAATTTAAATTTCCCGGGTAAATGATATTTCAAAAGAACTTATTTTGCTAAGTTGGTAGGACTGTCCTAAACAACTATGTCTAATATGGGAGCGATCTGTCTACCATTTGTTTACAGCAGCTGCTTGAACTGGTGCACCTCAGTGATGCGTTGCGATTTTTAAAATGAATAACAACATCGAAGAAACAATTTTGTATTTCTAACCAAATTTCTTGTGCGGAATCGATGCGAGTGTTGGAAAAGGCTACAGTGATTCAGTTTTATCGAAAACACAAGCCAACGAGTGGTACACAACCTCTAAAGACCGGTCGGGAGATCGTTGAAGACATGCCTCGTTCTGGACGACCTACGACCTCTTCAACTGATGAAAATATTAAAAAAGTGAAGGATATGGTGCTTGAAAATCATCAGGCAATTATTACAGAGCTAGCAAGAGATCTCGACTTCTCTCGCGAGTCCTTAAAATGATTTTGATGGATATTTTGGAGACGAGACGCGTTCTTGCTCGACTTATCTCGATAAAGCTGATTTTTTTTTTCAAAAAGAGTACCGTAAACTGGTCAGCTTGGATATGATTGAGTGCGAATTCCGATGCCACATTCATGCAGAGCATTATAACTGTTGATGAGACATGGGTTTATGAGCTTGATATGCAACAGTCAACAATCATCCGAATGGATGGGAAAAAAACCAAAAGAACCACCCCAAAGCCGCTCAAAAATCAAAAGGAAGCTCATTGTTTTCGTGGTTTGGTGCATCATGAATTTATTGCGAGGGACAGATCGTCAATAAGCAGTTCTATTTGGCCGCATTGAGGAAAGTATAGAAAAAGCAAAAACGTAATGAATGCCATTGATCAACCACCGCATTCACCAGATTTGGCTCCGTGTAATTTTTTCTTGCTCCGTTTTCTACGTTTTTTAAAACAAAATACGCTGAAGCAGCTGAAGACCATCCCAAAAAGAGCTTATAAAAAGTATTTCGAGGACTGAAAAAGTCGTTGGCATAAGTGTTGTACAGTTGGTTGGGATTACCTTGAAGGCGACAAAATAATTATTAGTGATTAATTAAATATTATTTTGCGTTTTGTTTACAATTTCCGAGGCCTCTTTTTGTCACAATGTATAAAAATAAATCAATCTACTTGTATATGCATGGATCTACATCTCCGTTGAATGCATAGTAAATAAATAATTATTTTTTATGCTTGGTTAATTCAAAAATAGTTAAGCAATTGAAACAATTATATAAATATACAGTTTTTATGTATCCATATATGCGTCTGTGCAAATTCCAACGAGGGTGCCAAGTAACCAAACTAGTATTGGGGAATCTCCAGTGACATTGTCTGTAAATGATGGCGAAGTTAACGCCTCTGACCGAAGTCAGCAACTACGCCAAAGTCCAAAAAGCAAAACCAATCCTCAACATTTGTCTGCGGTTGACTGAATACAAACACTGCACACCTCACACCCCACGCACATACCCACCTACACACACACAATAAGTATACGTATAAATATAGCATGAGAGATGTAGGTACATACATATGGAATAACAAAAACAAAAACTATTTATAAAGTTTACTAATTTATTTATTAGCAGAAACAGAAAAGACGAACAAATCCACAAACAACAAACAAATACGCACACACACCCATATACATGCAGCGCGGCAGACCACATGTGCTGGAGTACAAGCAAAAGCTGGCGTAAGAACACACATACAGCGCAACTCCTGCTTGCGGAAAAAGGTCAGAAAACGCCAACGTGAAAGCACAAATTAACTGCGAAAATCAACAATCCGACAATCCGGCAATGCAACAAGCAAACAAACTCACAGACGAAACAAATAAATATGAGCTAGTAAATTGCCAAGCTGCTGCTGGATGAGCGACACATATACACACGCAGCCTTGAGTAACGGTAAATAGCAGTATGCACGCCCTCACAGCTGAACTCAAAAGCTGATGCTGTGGTATCGGATATATCGATGGTTTGGGAATTCGACTCGTTAACGGTTTGGTTGCCTCCGTAGATGCGGCAACACAACATCGGTGGGTCGCGCTCCGTTCCATGCTCCGCCGCTAAGTTGCGGTTGGCGCTGAGACTTCGCCGCTGCTGGTGGCTTGTTTGCTGTTGTTGCTGCTGCTGATGTGGTAATCGTTTGTTTGTCATTTGACTTTCAGTTATAAATCCCTGTTTGCCACGCTGATTATTTCCGATCACGCTTAAGCGCATACAAACGTGCATATACAACGTGACATACTCCGGAGTGGGTGTGGGTCTTTGCTGAGTCTCGCAGTGAAACTTTCCCGCACTTCGATTCGTATGACTTTGGCGTAATAACGATTAGTTATAAAGACCTTCGGTGGAAGAAGTCTAACGAAAATAGACAAATAATGGCTATTGAAGCTGCACCGCCCTAAATTCATTTGAATGACTGGCAAAGTTAATAAATCAGACCGCACTATATTGTCAAGTTTATAGTTCACGACTTCTTCCAGTCAATCTTATTTACTACATTTGGGAAAAAATAAACTTATTCACTAATTTATTATCTTACAGCCACTATGTCCCTTATAAGGCTGTTGTTTTTTTTTAATTGGGGGCGTTTTTTACGTGGCGGGTCCCAAACCCAGCCCAACTGTGGGGAGGGAATGTTTGTTTTCTCACTTTAACTCGACTTCAAACGGATGCTCTTTGGCTACCCAGCGGATACTGGGTCTAGGACCGGCAGTCGTGAGCTGCTTGAGTCATATGTAAAAGAATCGTTTCTGGCCACTCCCAAGTGAACGGCGCTGAGAGTACTTTCCTCACTTGAGTGAACTTCTACACATGACTTCATCCGCCATAACGACTGGCGCACTGTTGTAAACTCAGTTATAATCGTTTAAGTACCGCGTTAGTTCACGCCAATAAAGAAGAGGATATCTCTTATAACAAAATTTTGAACGTCGATGGACATTTTGCAATACTCAAGAAACAGAGATTCACGGTGATATTCGCAAGCATAAAAAGTTGATTAGAAAATTGCCACTCAGGAAACCTTAAAGGACACACCTTGAGTCACATTTTGGGCGATTTTTAGAAGTTAAAAAAAATATTTAATTAAGTGTTAGAGCAATATTGCATATGTTTCAAGAATAATTCACACTAAGTGTGCCCCATAAATACTATACATATATATGTATATAATGTAGTTGCATTTTTTGCAATAAATACACTTCATAAGCTTCATATATGCACTTATGGCGTTTAGGTGTTTCACAGAGGATTAAGTTACGTGAGTAGTCGCGGCAGAACCGAATAGTCTCTGTTTATGTAAGCAAGGCAACAAGAGGCTTGAGCTTTATCGTTCGTGCGTAAATGCAAAGTGAACACAAATAAATATATCTCAATATAATTCACACATCATTTTATATTGATCAAGTATTGTTTGCTGGATTAACGCCCAATTTGATCCTATAGACAAACAATTATTTAACGCCATTAAGATTACGTATTTCTACCATCACACCCACACCCATTGATTAGTTACTTCAAGGCGCGGGCAGATTGCATAATTCCCATTAATTACTATGGCTGCATTCAAATTTATGCAACGTTGGCCTTCTCCGATATTTGCATTGTGTAAGTTGAGAGCTTGACTTCGGCGTTATTCAACACTACTCACGCTGTTTTGTCTTATTTGATCTTAAAGATTAGTGCGGATAACTATGAGGCTTTGTTTTAAACGAAATCGCTGTAATTGTGTTAAAATATCCCGCTTAGAGTATCATTCATATTTCCATTCGGATCAAGCTTAGTTAATAACACATAATATAGTTTAATTACAGTTGATTGCATCACCTCAAAATATTCGATATAGAAATATAGTAATATGTGTTCATTGTTATATATTAAATGATCAGCGTGATGAGACGATTTGAAATCCGATTGTCTGTCCGTCCGTCCATCCCTCTGAGCAAGCGTATATCTTGATTCAAGTGTGTACGTGTCTTTGTAAGGACGTGCTCGTAGATAGGTGTAATCGGACCCATGCTACACCCACAAAACGTCAATAAACGAAAGCCTTTAAGTGAAACCCATATAACACAAATTTCATTTGATTTTTCCACTTTCCAGTAAACAAATCTAAGCAATTGATATAACAGGATAAATTTTATACAATAAGTGCCTTAGAAGTACCCTACATTATGACCAAAAATTTTCCAAATCGCACCAAAACTCTTCAAGCCTCTAGGTGCCGAATAAATGAGCCCCGGTCATGCCGAATATATCGGTCAATGTATGAGATATATCATTAAAATTTGCAGATACCTCTTTTCTGATTTTGGTATGTTTGTGGTTTACAAATGGTTTGAAATGGGTCAATCCTTACCTTAGCCCCTATATAGCTAATAACTAATAACCGGGTCAAAGTAAGAGAACGTGTTTTTCTAATCAATGTGCATAGATGTGCTTAGAAGTAATAAAATCGGGTACAAACTTTGTCTAGACCCCATATAACCAATAAGCCTTATGCCCTTGAAGGCACTTCCCTGGCTTTAGTCCATGCAAGTTGTAAGAGTATGAAATATTCGGTTACGCCCGAACTTACTTTTTACCTGTTAAGCTTCAATTCAGAATCAGTGAGTATTTTGGATAACTGGTTCCGACCGCACAGCTAATCCAAATCGATATGCTTGTGTAGGAAAGGTTATGTAAGTGTATATGTGCATGCTATATGACCAAAGACCAAGGCCAAGAAAATACAGGAGTTGCCCATCATCAATGTGAAATATGTAAGGCATAAAACACAGCAATATATTTGAAAAAAAAAAAAATGCAAAATACACAACAACAATTATTCGCTGAAAAGCTTTAATTTTCAAAACCCAATCGCAGACAAATATTTGGAATCAAGGGGGAATAATAAACTAAGCATAATATGGTTGCGAATTTTATATAAATAGACAAACCATGTGTGTCAGCCTGCGCTAATAACACCAACACAACGACAGTGACACTAAATAGTCGTCAGTATTTCATCGTCAAAGCGATTTATTTTACTTGGCAACGGTGCATTCGAGCTTAACTTGTTACTTACGGAAAATATTCCACGACCAAAGGCAACAGCAACCGAGAGCCAACCACAGTGGGGCAATAGTTGCACAAATTTAGAGCTCTGTTATGAACAATGAGGAGAAGTTCGTATCATGCAGATAAAGCCTGACCCTAAAGAAAAATACACTGGCTTAACATTTGCTCATGAAATGAGGTGCAAGTGAGTGCAGGCTGGCCTAGCCCACAAACAATTGAAAGCTATGGACGTCCTTAACTCCTCCATCCAACTCAGTAGAAAGATTAGAATTAGCCAATCGTTAATATAGTGTGCAAATGGAGAAAATTGAGATCAATAAATTTAAGCAGAAAGATGATAAAAGAGGCTCACGAGTGGGACAGCTGAAAATTTGGATTACAGGTATGTGCGAGGGAAATTTCGAGATTTTATTTGTAATATCGTTATCAGGGAACATCTGTGGGTTGAGTTTGAAAGTGAGAGAATCAATACAGAACCACTATTTTTTTAATCCGCTTGCTTGAAAACTAAATATTTCAGATTCAACGCAAAATATCGCGCTTGCTTCTACCCAAACGCTTCCGGTTTGAGTAAATTTTCCTACTTCTGAGCTATGAACATAGAATGTCACAACAACACGATTTTTTTCCAGCAGGGTGCTTACTCCACCCGCTAGCCTTACAAATCAGCGTTCAGCGCTCATTGGTTGTGTCGCTCGCTAACCTCTCCCGTCACGATCGGCAATGTAACTGGCATTTGTAGCTTTCACTCGGTAACTCCTTCGTGTCAGTGTGTCTTAACGCAAGTAAACAATAAACTATCAAATCCTTTTAAATCGCTTCGACGAAGACGGTGCGTGACTATATGTGACGAACGCACAAACGAAGGAGGGGGAAGTGAACTCTTTAACATGTTCGACATCGGATTTATGTAGCTGCGACAGAGCTGTAAGCGGGGAGTGCTGCCGTGCCAACGGCGTGCTAAATGAATACTGACAGTGAGGCAAAGAAGCATGAAGAAATTACCGTTAATGCGCAAGACACACACGCTTTTACCTTGAAATACTAATGGTGAATTCACGTAACACACAGGGATATGTGGGTGTGCATATTTCATAGACATTTTATTGCAACTCTGCGCTACCAAGTATGTGGGGCATGTTTAAATGCGTACTAGCTTGGAGGAGTGTATTCGCTGTGCAAATTTCTATAAAGCCCACAAATAATCACAAGTAATCTGTGAACATATTCCACGAATTACAGTATTGGCATTAATGCATGCAGTAATCAAATCTGCTCGAAAATAAAATATGCCAACTGAATATTTCTTCAAAATGGCTCCGTTTTGAAAAAACCAAAAAAAAAAAAAAAATTATGCGGCACAAATTTGTTATGGCCATCCGGCATATGGATATGTGGCACGAGTGAGCGAGCTATTGTTATTAGCGTGGATGGATAATACAAAAAACGGCATATTTACTGCGCTTTAATTGTTGATTGGAAATTTAAAAAGCAAAAACCAGATTTTTCACTGTAAAAAAGCTCTACGCAAACGCAGGATTGCACGCTTTCAAATGTGCCGCATTATTTTTATAAAAAGCTCAAAATGATAATGAAAGCACTTGTTGACCAATAAAATTGATGAAAACACAATATTTAATATGTCGTGCATTTGCATTTTTTTCGCATGAAATTTTAAATGCTTAAGTTTTCAAGCCCTACTATGAAAACGCTCAATTCGTTAAATTTAGTTCGAGTATTCAAATAAAAAAAATTAATGCTATCCAGGCTTAATGTGGATTTAAAATTTCATGGATTTGTTATAAAATTTTTTTCCCGTCGATATTTTATTTTGAAAGCCACAGCACACTCTGCATTCGGTAGATGGCCTTCCTAGCTATCGAACGAGCGGCTGGTCAGTTGTCTCCGGGCACCTGAAGAGTCAGAACAAACATTTTCGCCCGACGTTTTTCTGTGAGTGGTGCAAGCCGTTCGCTAGAGCAGAGGTGCGCGATTAATTCCGTGTGAAACTCGGTAAATCTGCGACAGATACGTTTTATATCAGCTAAGCTTACCCAGAAGTTGCTTCAGCAAGAAGTGGTATGTTTCGGTGACCCCCAACTTTTGAATAACATAATCGCAGGTGACTTTGAGTATGATCCTGTGACAAAGAGGCAATTTTTCTTTTCTTTTTTTGAGACGAAAGAGAGGATCCCCGACGCCTTCAATGCTTGGAAATCCCTCTGGCAGCACTGCATCGATGAAGAAGGAGCCTATTTTGAAAGTTTTTAAAGAACTTTAACTATTGGTTCAATAAACTTTTTTAAATCGACTCAGTTTCATTACACTCCTGACAATCCCTGTATTTAAAGATTTGTCAGAATTCTTATTGCGATGATCTTCTCTGGCCAATTTTGCATAACGACTTCAATGAAATGAAGTACCGGTTTATGGTGTCAAATTGATTAATTCATACACTTAGACTTGACATAGCTCCAATAGTCTGACGGCATCAAATCGCAAGACCGAAGCGTACAGTTGACTGGGCCATTTCGTAAGATAACACGATCACCAAACTTGGCTTTAAATAAATCGACTATGACATTCGCTTTGTGGCTTGTGGTGCCGCTACATTGCGTGTTGGAGCCACATATTGTCCAAGTCCATATCATCCGGTTCGGGCCAAAAATATTCTGTTATTATTAAGCGGTAGCGGTCCAATGACTGCCGATCCATAAACCCCTTCAAAACTTATTTTTCCCGGGATGCAATGGTGACTCTTGGAGTACGTACATATTTTGCTTATTGACGAAGCCATTCAGGCAGTAATGAGCCTCATCGCTGAAAATGATTTTTCGATGAAAATCCGGATCATTTTCAAGTAGAAGCTCAGCCCAATTCAAGAAAATATGACGATTCCTGTAGACAAGCGGCTTTCAGTTCTTGCGTCGATTTGAACCTGTAAGGATGTATAACAAGATCTATGATGAAATGAAGAGACTGATGGCGTATAAAACCAGTTTATCAGCTATATCAGCATAGCTGGCTGACAAGTTACAGCTTTCCAAAGAGACTTCTGACTCAAATCAGAATTCAGCGAAAGCAAGTTATACACATTTGTGAGTACTGTTCTATTCCCGGTTCAGGAATAACCGCGCCCACTAATTGATGTTTGAGAATTGATTTTCCAATTGATCTGTAAGTGCTAACCACCAAACATAAACGCACATATGAATAATATGGCACTTGGTATTTGAAAGTTTCAGGCTTAGCGATGCTCAGTCACAATTCCACTAAACGAACGTCAAAGCTACATATTTGGGCTGCCTATCTGCCTGTCCAAACAGTTTTTAGCGCCGTGAATTTATTGCTCGAATCAATTGGCAGAAAAGCGCAATTTGTCTGCAGACACTTTTACGCCGCTTAAAAAATATGTGACTATCTATTAGAACGGCGCGCGGAGAAACAGGCGCAAGTGCAGCAGCCAGCCGTGGATGATATGCTTTATTTGTGTCTGCTTGTGGCACACATAACGGTGGATACCCTGCTATTGCTAACGCCATCATTTCCTTGATTGCTTCGGCTGCTGGGACCGCCACATAGAGTTCAGAGGCCCCAGTTTTTCACAAGCTGCGCAAAGTGAATTGACAGCGCATCAGTGACCTGAGGAAATATTCAATTGCAAGTAATTGAGATATGTAGCTGTGCATGTGTGAGCGTCATGAATGTGGAACTTCATGTATTGACTGTGTCTATTCATATATCCGAGCATTCTGCACAAACACACATGCCAATTGGTCTACCAGCAAGCTGTAAGAATGTGTGAACGGCGACGCCACACAAATTGCTGGCAGTAAAAGAGGCGTCAAATTAGGCTGCGCCGCAATCATGCGACGAAGAAAAAATAAAAACGCCCGTTCTCCATAACCATTCACATATTTTTTGGATGTCTTCAATTTATTTTTTCATTTATCAACTGCCACTAAGCGGCACTGCCACCGACCGCACCCGTCCTTGCTGCCGTGTGTGATGCCAGGCTCGTGCGCGCGGCAAAATCGTAGTTAATGTGCAACTTCTGCTGTTGTTGTTGGCGCTTGCCGCCGTCGAAGTTGCTTCCTGGCTCAAACATGTTTACATCATCATTTTATTAACTGCCAAGCTGCCTGTGTAACGAAGCGTGCCGACGCGCAAAAGCGGAACAGCGGGGTCACCTGCTAGCTATGCCTGAGGGTTCGCTCTTCCTGCTGTTGCCGTAGTAACCGAAGAGGCGTTAGACCAGGCCGCCGCCTTTGTAGTTGCATCTGGCCTGAGGACTCCAGATGACAAATCATTCAAATGCCTGTGAATATACTGCAGATTTCTACACATACGAGTATACTATATCCAAATATGGCAATGAGTGATGGTGCGCCTCATTGGCTGCCAACTGCTTTTGCTTGTATATAATCACTTTGTCAGCGTCTGATTTGCTGATAAATGTCGATTTGATTGTCAACTAATAATGTGTTTGTTGCTGTCCCTGCACCTTTTGAATCCTTTGAAGTATCATTTAATTGCAGCTTCAAGCTTCGTGAATATTTGTTTCAATTGCTGACATTATATTTTCTCCAAAACCCAACGCATTTGATTGTTTTTTAGTGGCACAGGCATCACACTATATATATTGAAGATTTCACGTATACAAAAGGGCTTTTCAACGGAGAGGAGGTTTTCATTTTTCTCTGCTTCCCGTGGCGAGTACTGCGTTGAATACTCTCAGAGTTGAAGGGTTTTCATCCATTCGGGCGACATTACCTAGCTGACGTAGCCGCTGTATCTTAAGTCCCAAATAGCATAAATCGTTAGGAGAACTCTCGGAAACTCGTTATGCCGAATCATCAGACGTTTTCATCGTCCATGCCTCTTCACTATATAGCAGGACGGGTATGTGGAGTTTGGTCTTTGTTCGACGAGAGAAGAGTTTACTTCTCAATTGCCTACTCAGTCCGGGAAATAGCAAATGTCGGCAAAAGTTATTCTGCGTTGGATTTCGAGACTGACGTTGTTGTTGGTGTTAATTCTGGTTCCAAGATGGAGGAAATTTTCTACGACTTCGAAATTAAGACTGTCAACAGTGACTTGGGAGCCAAGTTGCGAGTGCGACGACTTGTTTGATGACTAGAGGTATTTCGTCTTGCCCTCGTTCACTAGCAGACTCATTTGTTTTGCTTCCTAGTCTATTCAAGCATTCATCAAGATGCTTCCAATTACATTACCGCAGGCGTCGAGCGAGTCACGATTTGTTCGCGTTGACACAATTTCTCTCCTTAAGACCAAAGCTGGCCGATTCTGAGCGACGGTCCGTTTGTCGACAATAATCCCGATTCTCTATCGAAATATAAATTCCAAAGCTTCTCGCTTAGTCACATATGTTATTCCACATTTGCACGACGTTCTCTGATTTCCACGAAAACACGCAAGTCACTTGCAATATAAATACATTGTCATCCAATTGCCATTAACTGTCAAAAGTTTTAAAGCTCGTTTAATGGTGCTAACACAATAAAGCTGTCAAATGCATGTACGCATATCCACCCACACTCACCCACGCACACACACCCACTCAAGTGCATATTGCCACTGCACGCAAGCGAAGCGAACGTCTTCGTCCAACAAACAAACGCTCGAAAGAAAGCAGTAAAAGAGGAAGGCGAGCTGGAAGATTTGCTAGCCCTTGCTCGCAGCGCTGCTTTGCTTCCCGTTCAATTTAGGCAGAAATCTGCTGCCAGCAAAAACAACAAACACACACACTTAAGTATATTTATGTTTGTGTTAGTGCCGTTTATTGTTTCTACGTCTCACAATTCGCCAGCGAACCCTTTTCACACAAGGATACCGTTACAGACGCACATGCATGCCTACATTTGACAGTGTTTTCGTGCAAAAGCCTCATCCCTCGGCGCTTTTACGTCATTCCGGAAATTTCAACTTGAGTTGTTATGACACTTTTAATAACTTTATTATTGCATTTACATAAGACGGCGCTTTCTTACTATCCAACCAACCAACCAACCAGAGAACCACGCAGGTACACAGCCAGCGCCGAGCATAGAGTCACTCAGCTAGTCAGTCAGTCACTCAGGCGCTGGGTGTGTCAGCCGCACGGACCGTCAAGCGGTTAGTGAGTGAAGCACTCAAACTGTTATAAAATTAAGCAGCTCCCTCTTTAATTCATATGACTGTGTGTATGTGTGTGACTCCATGTGTTTCGTAAATTTGCGAATGAGTTTCTCGACGAACAATTAATAGCCGGGCGCCGGTGGCGTATGATGAACGAAATAACTACATTTCGCACCAACATGAGGGGGGTCGAGGGCGGGGTCTCGGGCAGTTGGCAGTAAACTTCAAAGCAACTCTTTTTGGACAAAACACTCTAACTTCACTCACTTCTCCCCCTTAGGGCTACCACACATGCGTACATACAAAGGCAGAAGGGGCAATGTGGGGGAAACCTCCACACAAGTGCAGCTCCAGAAGCACGCATGTGTACCTGTGTGTGAGCTTATAACTTTGGGTAAAAAGTGTGCGTAAGCAATTAAAAGTTTAATATTATTAAATGATTTTATGGCTGCAAAAGAGCCGTGTGCACAAACCGAAAACACACGCACACACACCTATGCACATGCAGGAGTTAATAAGAACAAAACAGCACAAAGCTTCAACAAATTGATGCTGAGTGGCAATCCGCAGGGAAGAGCTGAAAAATAAAAACCGACAGCAGCGAGAAAAATAAAAGCTGCAGTTACACCGCCCCGCCAGCCCCGCACCGCCGCCTTGACTTTTTACGACAAAAGCCAGATGTTGGAGTTCTGCTGAAAGCTGCCTGCACAGCGACATAATTAACAAACACTCATGCAAACTTGCACTCTGCGTGTGTGTACGCGCATACGTATGTATGTATGTATGTGTCGACGTAAGTGCTTGTGCAGAGACAAATTTATGACGCCATTATTCATATTCATATGCATAAATTTTTATTACTATTTACTACTCTGACGCGTTTGCTGCCGAGCGAGTAAGTCTTGCTTAAGCATACTTTCCGACTTTCGCAGTCGATCCCAGCGGCACAGACGCGTATGTATGTGTGTGTTTGTGTGTTTTCCCGCACTTGGCAAGCGCATTTCTGCCATAAAGTTTTAGTGCTTAAAGTATTTGATGCAACAAGAAATGCAGTGGGTGTGTGCGAGAGCTTGCGGTTTCTTCAGCTTGCACAGTTTCTCGGAACAAACACATAGGTTTGTGGAGTTATGGAGTTTTCAGCATTTTTTAAACTATTACCTAGGTACAAATATGTAAGCAAAGTAGTTTACAGCTATATTCAGTTGCAAATGCTCACTAGGAGAGGGGAGTCGTTCATCTAAAAGAAAATTGAATGGACATTATCAAAAATGTGTGATATGTCTAATTATTCAAATATGTTTTCAGACAATGACTACTTCCATAATAAATAGGTTCTTCGATCAAACACTTAAGCTTCGGTATGATAAAATAATTGCCCCTTACAAGTAGGGAAGATGCTTTATGTTTTACGGTATATACAGATAATAATGTCAATACAGTGGCCTACGATCGAAAAAAGTAGAAAAAATATACAGCAAATATTTGAGTGTTAGTTGGCTGGCCGAAATTCAATTGAAGATCAGTTAAGAATACGATTTTTGATTGTATGATCCATTTTCAGGCTCTCTACTTTTTTGAAAACAAAAAACAGAAATTTTAAATTTAATAGAGAGTTTTTATTATTATTCAAAAAAACAATCTTAGTTTTTTTCAAGATTTTCTGTTTTCAAAGTTAGCCGTAGTAACGCCTCAGCTGATCCATCTATGAATTCAATTTTCGATAAGTTACCTGAATCGAAGCAGTATTGTCCTCATAAACTTTACACCTCACATATCCCCACAGAAAAAAGTCTAGCGGTATAATATCACATGACCTCGGTGGCCAATCGACCGGTCCAAAACGTGAAACGCAATGTATGGGAAGTGACACTGTCTTGTTAAGACCAAATGTCGCCGAGATCACGAGCTTCAATTTCAGGCATCAAGTAGTCGGCTTGATAACTGTCGTCATTGACGCTTACGTTCTCAGCGGCATCACTTTTTCAGAAATATGGACCAATGAACCCATCGCCTCACAAACAACACAACAACCATTATTATTAAATTGATAGATCTGACTGAATTGAGCGGCTACACTTAAAAATTTAGTCCATTTTCACATCAGGTATGACCCTTAAAACTTTTTCATATAACATGCATGAACAGACAATTGTGACATATCACCGCTCTCTGTTTTGTCTCGATCAAAAATGGAATTAAATCGCGAACATTTTCAAGCGATTATTTTTTACAACTCTCGACGTGGATTAAATCAGTAACAGTGCATAGATGAACTTATTACATAAAACGATAAAATTCTATTGGGAATCAGTGATTTACGATGGTTCAATCGAAAGTGTAGATCACCCCAAGACGAATTTCGGGAAGGTCGTCCAAAATTAGTTGTTGTTTCGAAAACTATTGAAGCTGCGCACAAATTGATATTAGAAGATCGTCATGTGACCTTTCACGAGATGAAGGCAACTATGGACATTAGGGGGACTAGCGAATTTTCAAAATTGCATGAATATTTGACTGTAACAAAAATATTTGATGTTGGATCCCACACAGGTTGTCAATCGCTCAGAAAAGACTTGTGTCGATTGTTCGAAACAACTGTTAACGAAATACGATAGCGAAGACACCCTAATAGGGGATGAATCGTGGATTTACGCATATATCCTTAAACTTAAAGATCAGCCGACTTCATCGGTGTTTCAAGATGAGGCGAATCCAACAAAAGATTTTCATGCACCAAGCACTTCCAAGTAAATATCTGCCTGTTTTTTTTTTGGAACAACTGGATATATCGCAACAATACCACTAGAACAACGCAGTATAGTGAATTATGAGTGATACAGAACCATCTGTTTGCCAGTTGTCTTTCAAAAAAATCAGAAAAACCAACCACCGAAGACGAATAACTCTTCACCACGACAATGCGAGCTCTCAAGCAAGTTTTGAGTACTCTACTCTATCATTTTGACGATTCATCCTCTGTACAGACCTGACTAGCCAGCGAATGATTTCAATATATTCCATTTTGTAAAAAAAATTAAGAGGTCAACGTTTTTCGACACTGAAGAGGCGGTTGATGTTTTCAAAAGGCATGTTTTGGACTTACTTCAAACAGAACGACAAAAGGGCTTCATCAATTGCTTCAAACGCATGCGAAAGTGTAAAGATCTTAATGAAGAATATTTTGAAAACAAATAAAGCGATTTTCGATATTTAAAATTTGTTTTTGTGCTCAAAATCCGTAATATAAAAGTCAACCTACGTATGTAAGCACATTGAGGTCCAATGCCAGTCAAAGGTTTCCAGGAAGGAGAAGCCAGTAATAAGCACACTGCAAGTTTCACTTTTCCTGTTGTCTCGTGTAAATAAAGATAATTTTGCATTTTGATTTTTAATGTTAAATACTGCAACTGAATATTTCATTAGACAAAAGTGGCGCGAGCTTAAATTATATTCTTCACAATATAAATCTCGGAATGCCATTCACATTCGCAATTAACATGGTCGTTCATGATGTGGAAAATAAAAAAACACGCGCATGTGCACACATATATACACATATAAATACAAATATGGCATGAGTGATGAAGCTGAATGTGGTCGTTGCTCTGACTGAATGGATGAATGGATTGGATTGAAAATGTTTGACAATTTCACGGAATAATTGCGCACATTAATCATAAATGATGTGAAACACTCACTACACTGTACACATATACACATGCACACATGTATAGATATGTTTGTATATGCGGCTGCATATATGGTGGCCATAATTGTGCTAAGAGCGGTCGTAATTTGGACTGATTGTTTTTGCTTCCTCCACACATTCGTTTGTGTCATTTCTCCATCATATTTTATCACAATTATTTTATGACTAACAGGAGAGAAGAGATTTCTGCTTCTTTACTGATTATTGTACTTCCTCTTTTTATTCGGCATTGGATCAAAATTATTCGAGACGGTCTTTGAAAGAGCTCGCCGCCTTCCCGAGTGAAAAGTTATAAATAGAGCGGATATCGGAGATTCATCAGGATAAAGGAGTTTTGAATGAGCACTTGTTTGAAACCCAAACTAGATTTGAACTTTCAAATGTAAAGGAGGCCAACGTTTATCTCAAGACCAGATATTTGACGCTGCTGCTGTATAAAATTCATAAATATTTGAATTTAAAATCTCAAAGTTTTTCCAAAAACTCATTCGTTTTTTATAGACCCCGTTGAAGTAAACGAGGTGACGTCAATATATGGAAAAAATCTAAAACACTAACACACCTTAATACTTAGAGCGGCCAAGTAGAGTAAAAGCTCTCGGGTAAGTCAAAGCTTTAATTGCTCATAGCGCTTCCCGTGTGCCATTTTTTATGAATTTCACTTTTGTTCACATTTAGCAGGCTCCGTTTTCAAGGCCGTATATTTTTATTACCTTTCTGGCTTTATTGCGCACCACGCAGCAGCACCCTCCGCGTCGGGTTCGCATTTCAGCGCTTTGACATTTTAGCAGCTAATTCACGCGGCACTAGCCGACGGCTGTCATAACTGTTGCTGCTTCCTGCTGTCATGCCCCACACCACTCGCCTCCCATCCTGAGCCGCGCGTAAGTTGAGGCGCCAAGCTTGTTGCGCCCCCCATTTGCCGGCCACCAGCGAGGCCAAGCATTTAAACTGCAACTTAAGCCGTAGTCATAATAATGAATGTATCAAATTTTAATGTTATCTCCGGCGCTCGCGCTTGCTCGTAATATTCGTGTCCGTTATGTGCTTTTTTCCCGTTTCACTCTTAGTCACTGTTATGCCCGCAAAACCGTAAAGCGTAAATTGTGCGTCGTTTAATCTGAGGATCCGCTGCGTGCCACGGCAACTTACATTAAATGTGTGATTTTAAACTCAGGCAGCTGTGGGTAGCGCTGGCGTAGGAAGGAGTTGGGGTGCATTTGACGCCATGGCATTTTAGTACTATTTTTCCGGACAAAGACGGCCAAGGCAAGTCGGAGAAGCGAAACCGAATTAAAGTTTCGCAATTAAGCCTTTAAGTTTATGGCTTTACAAGTTGTAAACACAAAATGTCGTTGTTTTTGTTGTTATTTTTATGCATGTAATTTGATGTTGTTGCTGACTATATAGTACAACTGTTTGTTGGTTAAGAAATTCTTACTTTGCAACTTGTCGGAAGATTTTGTTGCGGGCGTTAAACGCAATGATACACTTGTACTCGCAGCTTCGCTTCTATTTGCCACAGTTGCAAAGTTCCCCCGCAACATGCACACGTGTATGCACACAGCCACATTCAACATTCGCGTGAACGTGTATTTGTCAGCACGCACGGGCAGGGTAATAAGTAGAAAAACTTTATTCGCAGACGTCAGAAAAGCACTGAGCGTCACACTCGCAGGCTGAGATTTCCCTCAGCGCTCGCTCTCTCTCTCCGATTTTCAGCGTGAGAATTGCCTGCCTTTAATTTCATTGCGGGAAAATGCTATATTCGGTATTTTTGAAGAATATTTTTACCAAATTATCACATTTTAGCCTCCGTCATATACTTGGCATTGGAAAGTAAACGGTATATTATTGATACTGCATTGAATCGGCTGAACTGCCAGTGCTAATTTATCGTCGGAAAATTCTAAAATTCCTTGGTATTATTTTCGTCAAGATGAAAACACCTTATTCATTAATAATCGAAGCTGGGAAAATATTTATTTGTATTAAATTATTCGGTCACATATTTAACAGGGAGTGGAAGCCATTATAACGAGGTTTTCAAAAAGAACACTACAAAAGTTTAATAAAACTTCACGGATATCAATAAAATTCTTTTTTTTTTCCTGTGAATGTACATTCGATGCCATTTTGTATGGAACCCGATTTTTCTTGCGTCGCCACCACGGGCACGCTTCAGACGACGAATCCAATTTTCGATGGTTTTCAAACATAAACTGCTGCAATTTCAAGTTCGATTATTGGCATAGACTTGATGTTGCCCCACAATAAATCGTCTAACGGCGTCAAATCGCACGATCGAGGCGGGGAAATTACTGGGCCATTTCGTCAGATAACACATTTGGCAAACTGGGCTTTCAATAAAGTGATTGTGACATTCGCTTTGTGACTTGTGGATATTGACCAAATTCATACCATCTAATTCTGGCCAAAAATATTCAGTTATCATTGAGCGGTAGCGATCCCCATTCACTGTAACGTGCCGGTCTTGATCATCACGGAAGTAATACGGACCAATGGTGGCCGCCAGCCCATAAACGCCTCAATAGCGCATGTTTGGCTCATTGACAAAGCCATCCGGCCAGAAATGAGCCTCATCGCTAAAGACGATTTTTCAATGAAAACCCAGTTCATTTTTAAGTTGTTACTCAGCTAAATTCACGAACATACGACGATTCTGGTGGTCAAACGGTATTAGATCTTGTGTCAAATTGATCTTGTATGGATGTAGGCCAAGAACATTTCGCAAAATTCGCCGTCACAGAAAATTCGACGTCACAGAAATGCGCAAAGCTTGAGAACGTGTGAGAGACTGATTTGGGTCTTCCTCAATTTATGTGCTAGCGGCAACATTTCGGACACTTTGTCTCATTGGTAGGAGAACATTTCGTACTGTGTCTGCAGATTAAAATTTTCCACTAGATTGTTAATCTGACAGGACGATTATGACGACCATTAATTAGATGTAGCGCTCTTAAAGGTGAGACCACCGTCTCCAAATTTCGACAGTAAATTTTAATAATTTTGACTAGTTGTTGGATCGTATATGTTTCCATCACGAAATTTCAAATCTTACTGAAGACAAATGTCAAAAGATTGCTAAAAAATATGGTGTCGTTTGCTGTTCGGACTACTTTTGTAGTGTCCCTATTGAAAACCCCGTTATTGGATACCTAATACTTACGTGAGATATAGTGAAAATAAAAATCGGAGAAGATAATATGCGAAAATATACAATTTTTGTCTGACATTGTGCATTTGTTGAGAAAGTGTGACTCGATTTTGTTAGGTTTCACGTCAACGTGTTCAACGCTTTCATATAACATAATGACCCAAGAAGTGGCGAGTGGAATCCGGTTCTTTACATTCCTAACGTATACAAGGATATAAAGAACATATTACATTATATAAGACCTATCTAACCCCAAATAACCGCTTGAAAAGTAAAATTTTTAAGCATCTTCTTGGGACCTCAAGCGCTTAATTTATAATGTTTCAGCAAATCTCTATTTTTGAACACAAAGAGTCGGATAGGGCGAACAAGTTCACAGTCAGTTCATACCGATTCTTTATTAGTTTTCATAAGTGTGCGTGTTTGCACAGCTTTGCATTGATTACTGCGGGGTTGCAGCTTTAGTGGGTGTTGGTAAAAATTCCAATTTAATTAATTACAGTTTCCATTAATTTAGGGAGTGAGCGCGCAATCAGCCAACCCTGACAACATTTAACGTAAGTTAAATACACAGATGATTGTGTATGTGTCTGTTCACTTTAGAAAATGCTGAAGCACTTGGTTGAATTGAATTTTGATCCGCCATCCTTTTTTATACCGAATTTTTCGGCGAATCTATTTAAAAAAGCTCCGAGAAAGGATACAAGTGTGAGCGGCTTCACGCCACCAGGCACCAGCCACCACCAGCGCTTGGTAGCTTTATTAATTCGTATGAGTGCGCTCCATATGTGCACGTTGCGCCGCATGTGTGCGCACAGGATGCGATAATGCATGCCGCACCGCTGCGCTGCCGCACGACATGTTGTCAAAAACACATCATTCATTTATTTTCTATTATAATCATAAGTGATGATAGTAATGGCAACGTGGCACGAAGCGCTGCTGCTGCAGGGGGGGTAGGGCGGCGCGGGGCAACGAATGAAGACATTTGTGAACACGTACGTTGTTGCGTTGGCTCCGCTTACGTGGAAGATGGGACATTGGCATCGGAGCCGATGATGTGGCATTGTTCTTGTTATTTGTGTTGTTGATGTTGATGTCAATGCTGTTGCTGCTGCTGACGGTCGCGGCGCTGCGTGGCAATGGCAGCGGTGTCAGTGGTTCCTTTCATCAGTTGCACGTTAATGTCATTTATCATCGATGCGCGCACACACACACGCGCACACTTATTCGCTAGATTTCATTCAGCACTCTTCTTTACAACATCACACACTCATAGACACACATCCACACAAAAACAAGTTATTTGCGCACTTGTATGTGACTGCTTTACATTAGTAAGAAGTAAGACGTTGGCTGTCATTTGAAATGCGGCGCGACGCGGCGCGGCGCCATCCGAGTACAATGAACCGGAAAATATAAAGAGATATTCCACCGCTCATGTCAACGAGCGAATGAGTGTACAAATAAAAAATTGCACACACACTCACACATCCACATTCGTATATTGTTTGTTTACATCGCCGTTTGCACCAATTTTCATAATTTTCCAAGAATTTTTCTGCGCATTGAAAATGGCAAAGTCATTAGCACACGCGGATCATTTCACCATGGTTGACTCTTTGAATGCTGCACGGCCACCGCCGACGCTCGTCTGCACCACCTTCAGCTCCTCCGCTCTTAGCGAGAGATTAAGATTCCACTGGCCTGCAACTAAAAACTACGCAAAAACTAAAAAGACGCAAGTACATTTGTGTGCAGAACTGAATAGTTTCTTTTTTGCCCGGCGCTCACTTACCTCCAAAGCTGTTGAAATCATATATCAGCAAAACACTCAACAAACCTCTCGTACTCTGCATAAATAAGCAGCGAGTTACTACCATCTAAATATACCTGGGTAGAACACGCTAGGCAGGGTATAATAGTTTAGTTCAGCTAATGATGACTCCTATGCTAAAGTTATTCTAACAACGAGGCATAAAGATAGGAGAAATTTGCGTCAAAGGCGCGGCGGGGCATAAAACTGCAGATACTATAACTATCGCCTTTCTCATGTGTGTGTGTGGAGCAATATTTTCGGAACCAAACTTCTCAAATAAGAGCTTTCATCAGCGCCGCGAAACAAAGTTTGAAAATCACTTAAAACTTAAATATACATACTATACTAATGTGTCCAAAAAATAAGAATATTTGAATTTAAACTGCGCGCGTCGATTTGGAGAATTCTTTTTTTCCGTTGGTAGTACTGTCAGTCCCATTTATGTCAAATTTCATGTCAAAATATTCATTAGTGTTTGAGATACGTGTCGTTTTGTGAGCTGCTAAAAGTGAGTTTTTCGTTTTTTGGGATGTCGAAATTTGTTGAGCAAAGAATTTGCATTAAATTTTGTTTACTGAATCAATTTTCTGCTTCGGATGGTGCAGAAAGCCTTTGGTGATGAGGCTATGTCTAAAAAAAATGTTTACAAGTGATATAGTGAGTTCCAAGTTGGCCGTGAACGTGTGGAAGACGAAGAGCGTTCAGGGCGACCATCAACCTCAGCCGACGAAGCTCACGTTCAACAAATCAAAGATTTGAGACCGCTCCGGGGACACCGTTTTTATACGATAGAGGAGATTCAAGCCGCAGCGAAGACGGAACTGAAGGCCATCCCGGAAAGTGACTACAACCAGTGTTTCGAAGATTGGAAAACCCATTGGCCTAAGTGCATTGCATCGGGAGGGGATTACTTTAAAGGGGATGAAATTGATTTGGTAGAATAAATAAAGAATTTTCAAAATAAATACAATGTTTATTGTATTATTTTTTGGGCACAGCAGTATATTTCGAAATGTTCATAATTTCCTCCACACCGTTAATCTGCTGCCTGAAAATCGTTTCCGCTCGCAGTTCGCTCTCCCTTTTCAGTTTTTATGGTAACTTTTCATCGCAGCTTTCATTACTTGTCGCTTGTGTGTTGACGAAGTGTCACTTTTTGCTGCTATTAACAACATTTTGATTATGTTTCCATGAATATTCAACTCACACTTCCTATCCTTTATATGTATGCGAGGCATATAGATTTCTAGGTTTTCATGTTGTTTAATTTTTTTATGTGCCGCAGACATTAAATTTTTGCTAATTGTTTCTCTTGAACTTTAATAACAGTAAAAAGGTTATTTTTAGCTGATGGTATTGGTTTCGAAACGATTTTAAAACAAGTTAGGAAGAGCTAAGTTCGGGTATACATATATATTTCATATGCTTGCAACTTGAAAGAATCAAATCCAGGTATATAGGGCCTGGCAGTTATATGGGATCTAAGGCTAGTTTTCACCAAATTAATATTAATTTTAACCACAAACATTCACCGTTTGAAGGAAAACACACACATTTAGATAACTCAATTATTGACCGATATATCCAATATAAAGTCACCTGGAACCCATTTGTAGTAGTACATTAAGGAAAGCATAAATCAGACACATTGAACATATGTTCTCAGTACCTAAAAGCTTGAACTATTTCTTTTGGATTTGGACAATTTTTGGCCATACTCTAAAGGTAAATTTTTATCATTCGACATCATATATTTTCACACTGTCGGTAGGAGTTCTTATAATATTTGTGTCAGGTAAATTTCTTTGTTGTATCTTAAGTGATGTAATAAATATATATATACATTAAACTCATTAGAGAGCGGGCCACGCCCACTTTTTCAAAAATTTAGGTATACAAAACTATCTTTTCTGTAGCAGCATGTTGCAAGAGTAGAATAACTGAAATAAATGCCCACATTTGTAAAGTGGTAGGGTCGATTCCAGTTTCTGATCATTGAAAAAGCTTTTTTAAACATCGGTTCTCCTCTCAAGGTAATGACAAACTTTCTTACAAGAAAAGTGACAAAAAGTAGACCAAATTAAAGCGCAGGTAAAACGGTCACGATTTTGTTTCCAAATTTTGACAGACAGACAGAACTTACCCTTCAAAATCGTACTTCGTTTTGGCTCCTCTGAACACTGATAAGAACTTCTTTAGAGATTGCAAAATTGTGTGAATTATTTACAAATACATTCGTACATTAAATACCGAAACCGTTATGTAATCCGCTAACTATTTGCCTTAAAAAACTCTGCGTAAGCACTAAATCCGTCTCGAGCTGTAAGCAGCACGTACAAAGTTATTCAACCATGCAGCATTGCTTATTCAAAGCCCTGCAAATTAAACAAATAGATCCCCATCATTCCCGTCACCCCCCAGCAACACGCGCTCATAAATAAGTTGCACACATTCTACTCAATAGCAATAATTATTATGAGCAAAATAATCTTTTTCGCCGACGCTTGGCGTTAATTGCGAATTCTAAACACATTTCCAAAACATATGCTGGCAATTATTGTATTTCCGTCGTCGCACACACCCACACACACACCCAAATGCTCACGCACACAGTGGGCGCATTGCAAAAACGCTCACTCACACTTGTGTGGCTTTGCCAATACAATGTGCTGGTGGCTGCTGGCTGCTGGCAAGCAAAAATGACACGTCACTTCCGGAGCGGCTGCCTCTGCCGCTGAGGGCGCTGCTGCTGCGAAACTTTTGCGACTAATTTGCTAATCCTCAAAGACAAGCGACAGCGCTGTAACAATAACAAATACAACGTTACATGTTAATATCAACATTTGTTGCAAAAGCAACAATTTTTCAACATCCACAAGTAGCACACATGTTCATATGCACATATGTGTGCGTGAGTATATACCTACATATGTCAGTTGAAAGGGGCTTTCTTCGCTTTCCTCGTGCTCCGTTTCACACACACATTTCACAAAATGCCTCTTCATCTCGCCTAATTAATCTTAAAAATCATCAGTCGTAGAGGCATTAATCTTTGTTAGCAAATGCTTAAATACTCACACATATACACGTGCGCACATATATACACGTATACACGTGCGAGTGTTTCATTGCTCAACCCAGTAAACCAAAAGTGAAGTGGTAGGATGTTTGTTTAAAGGATGTTGTGCATTAAAAACTATATACTATGCATTACCAAAAGTAACGAACTCAAAATTTTATTTAAAAAGGCTTGTAATTGTGGTTTTCTAGGTGGGTTTGAAAATTTTTGGGTCAGTTCTAAGGGTTGGAAGTTGGATTTGACTAATCACCGGATAAAGAAAGGGAAATCTTTTAAACAAAAAGCCGTCATTGGAACTAGAAAAAAAACCTTGAAGGGTTTTTTTTAACATATTATTTCATTTTGGAAACTGAAATGCTTACCCTAAAAGAAAACCAGTTATCGACCTATCATATTTGCCAGCTCACAGACTGTCAACTAATTTAGAAACAACTTTATATCACAGCAAGGAGGCTTTAAAAAAGCATTCATTTAAAATATATCCTCATAGTAAAATTAACTGTTTGCTGCTGTCAAAATATTTCTCATTCTCAATTGAATCTCATATAAAAAAAAACAAACTGTTTTGAAGTTTTACTCAGATTCTTAACCCCAGAAATCATCTCCTATGAGTATCAATATTATATACAAGTAAGTAGTATATTTTAATGACGGCTAATCTACCAATTTTAAAGCTTAAACTTCAAAGCAGTGGCCTTTGTTTGTTGGGTATAACAGCCTTACGCTCACGCTCACGCTTCGTTTTGTGATAAAGGTTGCCAAATATTAAAGCTTAAATACTTAACTGTTAAAAAATGTTCGAAAAACGTCTGACCGGTGGTCGCTTCAAATAGCAGACTCTTGTTCAATGGTTAATGGATGTCTGTCTGACAGTCATTTTTCATTGTTAACCCTTTTGGCTTCGCATTTTTCATTTTCGTAATTTAAATGAATTCGAACATTTTGCCAAAATTGAGCAAAACTCAGACAAGCAAAGTTAAATTTTCTCAAAGTGTTAAAGTTAGTGAGTTTTAAATTAAAATCGATTTCATAAATAAACGTGATAATTTTTGCGATCGTTACGCAATGATGCGAATATTTCTGGATGATGGGTGAGAATATCGTCATAACTTAGCCTTATTGTCCCACATGTACAGGATGTTTGGAAACTCTTTCATTACCCTCTATTTTCAAGTATAAGGGAAAAGCTGAAAACCACACTTGATGGTAGTATCACAGTGAAAAATTTGACAGCACTTAGCGGCTGCTCTAAGTTTTGACAAGATTGAGACAAGATTGAGAGAAGGCCGGAGAGCCCTTTCGGAAAGTTAAAATAAGTTAACAGATTTTTGCGAAACCATCCCTAATGAATTGATAAAATGATTACTCCAGTTCATATATAGAATTTGCGTATAGTTTAAGTTGGTCTGTCGAAAAAATTAATCAGTTTTGTAATATAAAGAACTCACTTCCTTCTCTCAATATCAGATTGAAGTTGTAATAACATTCCAAGTTACAACAAGTTTGGAAACGAACGGCATGAGCTGCTATTGAAAAACGTACAATTAATTAAAAACCATATTTTCAAAAACATATGAAAAGATTCTTCCGCAGTTTGCAGGCAATTTGGTGGAGAAACCCTTTCCGTCCAATAAAATTGATCAAACCTAAGTTCGCCACATTCTTTTTTCACCCACAAAAATGTCGAGTTGCAAGCATCTCGCTGACACTACATTAGCGAATGTGTTAAGTCGGCGGAAAATAGGCGAAGCTGCTTTTACATTGCCACGCACTTTTCCGAGTCGGTGGAGCGTCATTTGGATCGTCCACTTCGTTTTTAATGCGGTGGCCACCAAGCGTTGTAAATGCAAATGCAAACGCAAACCTTTTTGCAACAATTAAAACTAAAAGTTCAGCATTTTAACAAACGAATGCAACTCTCTCCTCCTCCCCGCCAAAAACGGAAACCGGCGAGCGCATAAACTAGTCAAAAAGAAAATCAAGCCGTTAAAAAGCCAAATGTAATTCGCGCTAAATGTACTCGGCCACTAACAACCAAAGTAGTGTGGCATGGTGTTGGCCGGTGGCAGGTGTGCGTTGCAGCCATCAAGCATAAAAAAGCAAAGTGGCATTGCAAAGTGCTGCACGGCCGGCAGATAAAAAGACAGACAGACGAATTAATACACACGCCGAATGAAGATTCCACGGCTGCCTGGCATGGGACCCACGGCACGACGGCCTTTGGGACTCCAGAAGCTGCGGCGCTTTGCCAACGGTCAGTTTAGCATTGCGCCGCAATTTATGTGTGTGTGAACACCGCGCTTGGCTGCAATGTTAATTTTGTGTGTTGTCGAGCTTTTAATTGCAAATGTTAAGGGTGACACATTCCAGCGTCGCCGACGGGCGAGAAATGGAGGAGTAGAGTTGCACGGGCCAACTGTAAATGCAGAAAGGGGTAGTAGAGCTTTAAGTGAGTTCAATTCCTTGCGGACATTCAACAGCTACCACAGCAGCAAGTTCACAGTAAGTGGAAGGTACCACGTGATGAAGAGCTTGAAAGTAATTAATGGAATGAACAACCGGTAGATTAACCAGGTTGTAGGATTAGCTGAATATTTTTATTCGATGAAAACAGTACAAAAACAATGTTTTGGGTTTTTATTAAAGTATCTACTTTAGCTGCATATTTTTGGTCAAATAAAGTAATTAATAAATTAACACTTTTTAAGACTTTCACTGATCCATATTGCCCAAATATTTTAATGAGGAAATTTATGTATTTTCAGGCTTTTTACTTGTGTCCAAATATCTTAGTTTACATTATCCCCGAAAATTTCCTCAGAAGTGCGGTAATATATACAGTTAGCTAAGCGCAACACTCTAAATATTTATACGGATGGCTCGAAAATGGACGATGGAGTTGGTGCGAGGATATACTGTCCAGATTTTTTCATAATAAAACCTTTGAAGTAGACGGGCCACCGTAGTATATTTCAAGCTGTCGTCTTTGGTATTGCGAAAGCCGCGGATCTGGCCTCTAATGCACCTGCAGGCAATTCCAAAGTCAACATCTACGTAGACAGCCACGTAGCAATGAATGAAGTAACCTTGTATCACATATCGGCCAGAGGTGTCTTGGGAAAAAGGGCAGTGATGGAAAGTGTTGCTAGAAGCAAGCAGCTTCAACTCTACAGGGTACCAGGCTACAAAGGCTTCGAGGGTAATGAAATAGTGAGATGAGATTGCCAAGAATGGTGCACATTCAACATGCGAAAACGCGATCCACATTGGGAAAACTCTTACTGACACTTGATAGAAGAAACACGACACACGTCCGCGGAATGGGGCTGACAGATAGAGAGAACTGCAAAAAAATTTAGAGCAAGGCGCCAGGGAAACAATGGAGCCTCTCTTGCGCTCTTATCTCGCTTTGTCAAGACTACACTGTAGGCATCTGGAGTCTCCACGGCATGTACACTAGTGGAGGTATCGATCCTAAAGGATGACTACTTCTCATGGACCTAGTAGCAGAACTCCATCTGACATTGCAAAGGATCAAAACTGGTCGCTGCGTGGCTCGATGACCTACCGCATTAATCTATCCTAATCTAACCTAATTTCTAATTTAACGGTAATTTAAGCAAATCTATATGCAAGACTCGCAAATTACTTCTTCAATATTTTACGTTTAAAAAACAAACTAACGTTTCTTCCATTTTAAAATGAAATTTCCTATTGGACATTTATTCAGGGTTAGGTTGAAAACAAATGAGCGATTTCCGATATGTTGGTGGTAGTAGCGTGAGTCGTTCTTCAGTCAAACTGTGGAATTGTATACAATTATGTGCACATCTTCTGAATTTTTTTTTTTTCAAATTAGTCTTTGAAGAAACCTAAATGAGAAACCGCATGGTCTCCTATATCTTCATATACGGAAAACTGTATTCTTTATTCACTACAGGTTGCTAAATAAATATGTAGGAAAATGAATTGCAACTCTTCCTGTACTTTTTGACATCTTTATGTTCACAAAACATCCAAAACGCAAAAGAGAGTAGTTCACTTCATGAATACATACTTAATGAGGTTGGCTACGAATTTTACTATTGGGACTGTTTGCTGTGGCTTAAGCTCTGTAGCGCAGCTGGAGTACACAAACAAATATGCACTTGCAGCTGCAAAATGACACCTAAATATGAAAGTAATTCCGCAAGGAACAAAAGCATTGCTGAAAGCGCTGAATTGGGGATTTTAATTAAGGTTAATAACATTCGTCACTGCGAAAATGCAGAATATTTTTCTTCTCTGGTCTGTGGAAATTCTGACAGATCTGCATCACTGAAGAATGTAAGAATGTATAAGATTCGAATTTAACTACGTCAAAAAGTGAAAATAAACGAAATAAATTTCTACAAAATATCTATAGAAATTTAAAAATTAAAAAAAAAATATATATATATAAATATCTTCTATGCAAAAATTTTAATTATTCTTAACAGTGAACTAAACCTGCCCGGCCGGTTTGAGTAAAATCTGCAGGAATTTACGTTAAAGATGAACTAATCAGAATAGGTACTTACTTAATATGTAACGGGTGATTTTTTTGAGGTTAGGATTTTCATGCATTAGTATTTGACAGATTACGTGGGATTTCAGACATGGTGTCAAAGAGAAAGATGCTCAGTATGCTTTGACATTTCATCATGAATAGACTTACTAACGAGCAACGCTTGCAAATCATTGAAATCATTGCCCTAGAAAAGTTGGCAGAAAATCCGCTTTTTTATCGACAAATTTTGTTCAGCGATGAGGCTCATTTCTGGTTGAATGGCTACGTAAATAAGCAAAATTGCCGCATTTGGGGTGAAGAGCAACCAGAAGCCGTTCAAGAACTGCCCATGCATCCCGAAAAATGCACTGTTTGGTGTGGTTTGTACGCTGGTGGAATCATTGGACCGTATTTTTTCAAAGATGCTGTTGGACGCAACGTTACGGTGAATGGCGATCGCTATCGTTCGATGCTAACAAACTTTTTGTTGCCAAAAATGGAAGAACTGAACTTGGTTGACATGTGGTTTCAACAAGATGGCGCTACATGCCACACAGCTCGCGATTCTATTGCCATTTTGAGGGAAAACTTCGGACAACAATTCATCTCAAGAAATGGACCCGTAAGTTGGCCACCAAGATCATGCGATTTAACGCCTTTAGACTATTTTTTGTGGGGCTACGTCAAGTCTAAAGTCTACAGAAATAAGCCAGCAACTATTCCAGCTTTGGAAGACAACATTTCCGAAGAAATTCGGGCTATTCCGGCCGAAATGCTCGAAAAAGTTGCCCAAAATTGGACTTTCCGAATGGACCACCTAAGACGCAGCCGCGGTCAACATTTAAATGAAATTATCTTCAAAAAGTAAATGTCATGAACCAATCTAACGTTTCAAATAAAGAACCGATGAGATTTTGCAAATTTTATGCGTTTTTTTTTTTTTTAAAGTTATCAAGCTCTTAAAAAATCACCCGTTATATCAATCTTAACTGCTCAAACTCTTTAACTGTTTTTGATTTCTTATCATTTTGAATTTTTGTTTTTGTTAAGGAAGGGCAAGGGTTGTAACAGCAACTGTACTTGAGCTGATAGTTTGTTGTATTCGCAGAACCTTTTTCTTGAAAACTCTTAAGGCCGAAAGATCAAATGTTGTCGTCGTTTATGCCTCTACACCAGACGGAGATGATGAGTGACTTGTTGAGTTTGGTCTTTGTTCTTCTAGAGAGGACTTTAGTTCTCATTCGTCTATTCAGTCGAAGTAGCATCTGATGGCAAGAGTAGATCTGCGTTGAATTTCGAGGTTGACGTTGTTATTGGTTATAATGCTGGTTCCAAGATAGACGAAATTATCTACGACTTCAAAGTTATGACTATCAACAGTGACGTGAGAGCCAAGTCGCGAGTGCGGCGACTGTTTGTTTGATGATAAGAGGTATATCACATTGTACTCGTTCACTACCCCAACCCTAGAGAAAACAGAACAAATGGCGCGGTTGTTGAGAACAATGATATCGGCGTCAGCAGCTGTATACTCTTATAGAAGATGGTACCTCTAGATAGTAGAGGTTACACGATAGGGAGTCTCCTTGCCAGAAACCTCGTTTGGTATTGAATGGCTAGGAGGGGGTCCTTCTCGATCGTGACGGAGCTTTTGAAGATAACAAGTTCAGACATCGCGGCAGTTCCTTTTCATGCTATCAAAGGCGGCTTAAAAATAGCCGAAGAGGTAATGCGTGTCGATCTTCCTTTCTCGGGTCTTGCTCAAGATTTGGCGAGGAGGAAATCTGATCGATTGTAGATTCTTTTTAGATTTTAATTTAGATTAACTTCATTAACCTTTAACTGATGACAACTGGAGAATGTGCAACAATTGATTAAATGTTGATAGCTTTCAGAGGTCGTTCTTATTTTGTTTTGTATATGCCAAATAAACCATCCAAGTACGGTTTTATAATGGATATATCTACTGTGGTAAGGGATCTGATGGTGAAACTTTGACAAGCGAAGAAAATAAGTTTTTGGTTCCCTCACAAGCAGTGATTTGCTTGACGAAACCTATAACCGCAAAGTCACATTCGACAATTGGTTCACATCGATTGAATTGGTAGATGCTCTTAAAACACAAGTTCTGACATGTGTAGGTACTCTAAAATAATAAAAGAGAAATTCCCAAAGAGTTCTTGCCATCCAAATCAAGAGCTGTGGGATCTACACTCTATGGTTTTACTAATCAAATGACTTTGATCTCTCACGTGCCAAAGCTAAATAAAGCTGTGTGTTTAGTATCTTCAATGCATCACAGTGAGTGTTTTGATGAAAATACAGGCAAACCTGAAATTATTGTATATTACAATTCAACAAAAGGAGGTGTTGGTGAGATAAATAAAAATATGCTCCATATACACCTGCAGTCGCCGATCGCGAAGGTGGTCTATGGTGATATTTTATCGATTGTTGGACCTAAGTACAAGGGCACATGTTTTATATCAAGCTGGTGTCAATACTATTGATCGTGGAAAATTCATAAAAATATTGGCTAGAAACGCGGTTTTAACACAGATGCAGCACAAAGTTTATAATACTATCTATTATCCATAGATTGTATTAGAAAGTTAATAATTAAAATCAATCTATTGAGTAGTTTTATTTTATCTTTTTATATATTCATTTAATGGTTTGAAAGACTGCAGTAAGCTATCGTATATAGTTTCGATGCTATAGATCATGTAAAGCAGCGGCCTCTTAGGCCGCCCGCCACCAGTTAAGTTACACAAAAACCATGTCACCAGTCAAAGTTTAATAATAAATAAATAATGATAATAATGTTAAAGTTGCTCGGCGAATGAGAAAATGCATTTACGAAATTGCATTGAAGTTATTAGCCGAAAAATTATGAATTCTCTTTCCCCTCAAATTGGGGAGAAGACTCAGATTTCACTTCCTTGACATTCGCTTGAATGGAAACCCACAAATGCCATACTTACTTAGTAACCACATAATCAGATAAATTTATTTTTAATTTAATATGGGGCTCATGCAAATATTTCGTGCTCTCGGCTGCATTAGCCATAACCGACATTCTGGTTCCCAATAGCGATTGGAATAAGCCTGCAATTTACTTTTGTTTATTGATTTAAATTGCAATTCAATTAGATGTGGCAAACGTTGGGTACTGCAACGGTAATATACGGTGGGTGCATGTGTCAGCTTCCAGGTTGCAAAGCGTCTACCTATGTCGGTGCAAATATATGCCGTTACTTATGTTGTCGGGCGAACATACTCGCTTACACTCGCTTATTCAATCGTTTGCATTTGGGAAAATTGGAAATTTTCAATTACTTTTAGGCTCAATGCCAACTCGGCTGCAGATACATATGCAAATGTTATGTAATTAATTGCTTAAGGTTCGCCAAAGCAAATGCATTTAACATCCCGTACTTGCGAGCGAACACAGGAAAGTGAAAATGCATGGAATGCGAAATCGCTGTAACAGAGTACTAGAATACAAGAAAATGAAGAAGACGGAGGAAAGAAGAGCATTGAATGACAAATCGTCGATTATAACGGTGCAATGGTAGTGGAGACATGACACCGCTCTGGTTGCCTTCAGATACACAGTGTTTACATTTACGCTTAAGCTCTAAGACCATCAAGGGGGAACATTTGAAAACCAGTTAATACTTACAGAGGTACCGTGTGTGCCAAGATGTGCGGTATTAGATTAATTTAAGATGTAAATAAAGTCTAAGGTGTCTTTGAACATAAGTATAACTGAGGAAGGTATCTTACCTTTGCCATGAAGTTTGTAACACTCAAAAGGAAGCGGCGAAGACTCCAAAAAATATATATACATTATAAACGATTAGCAGATGAGCCGAGTCGATGTAGCCATGCCTGTCTGTCTATCCGTATATATACAAACTTGTCCCCCCGTTTTTGAGATAGCGACCTGAAATTTTGCACATGACCTTTTCTCTCCAACAAGCTGCTCGTTTGTCGGAACGATATACATTAAAAGTTTCCTTATGAAAGGGCTCTTTTTCACTAAGAAAATATATGGTTACTATATACCATGTTCAGACCGACACTTAATCACAGGCTGTTGAGTAGCTTAACCTATTAATCTTATAAATTTAACAAGATTTCGCCATACAAAGAGGTGATTTGAATCTAATCTACGCGAAAACTCTCTATGCGACTCTGATTTAGCACCGTCTACTTGTCAGCATTGAAAATCTATTAAATTATCACAGCTGATTTAGACACTTCAAAGAAAAAAATGTAAACAAACAAATAAAAAAAATCTGAACTCCTTTGAAAATCGACTTTTTAAATAAAAAAATGCGTCCATTATTTGGAAAATATTTAAAAGAAGACGGCTTTTATAACAAAATACTATATAACAATGTTTTCTTTTAATAAATATTAAGCGATGTGAATTCTTGAAACATCAAAAACATCTGTTTTATCAGGCAGTGAGAACGAGCTGGATTAGTGAAGAGATTAAATGTAAACTAATCACTTAAAATTTTTGGTGGGAACATAGTATTACATTTTGTTCCCAAAGATCCTGTCTTAAGCCGGATTGGAATTATCCAACACACTTTAATGAATATGACAGTTTGGATGTTTGATGGACTGAATAGTTTGGAAGGCTATATAGAAAAAATTTAAAAGTCACCACCTTATCGATGGCGGATTATCTGTATCAATAATGGATGCTTTTGGGGAGAATAATTTAATATTATTTATATGTAGAGGTTTCCAGATTGCTCCAACTCAAAAAAGGGCGGGAAAAGCTTAGTAAATACTGGAGTCAAGTTGCGCGAGAAGGTCATTTAAAATTTCAGAAGTTTAACTGCATTCTTGCCAAAATGAACACCACTATAACTGATTGTAATAAACATACTTTTATAATGAGAAATAAGCCATTTTGACTTTTAAAAATCTCAGTACGTTTTTTTTATTGTTTTTCGAAACATTTTTGATTGCTTTTATCGTCCCAACTATGAGTTACAACAATTAGCAAATGGAACTGAAAGACATTTTTGAAAAACTTCAAACAGTTGCAAAATACTTTGGCAACAATAAGTGAATAATTGCCGCCAACAACGGCAACAATGTGTGTACGTCCCAAACGAGTGCATATGACACATACGCCCGCAGCCGTTTTTAGTAATTAAGTCGCTGAAATCGCATTCCGAAATGCAACCATTAGTCAGAGTAAAACAGCGCGTCGTAAAAAGTTAGACAGCGTTCGGTGCAATTGCGGCCACGGACGCTTCATTTACTCATTTACCTCATACGAATGTATGGCATGCCGCGCACCGCGGGCGGGGATTACGCTCAGTATGTTGCCCGTGTTGCCTGTGTGTTCGTGAGCATGAGCACTGCTTTTTAATTAGTTACGTGATCTAATCACAAAAAAGCACCTCTAATTTCCAAAAATTATAAAAGCAACAAACTAGCACATGGGAGACAATAGGTAGTCAACAGAAAGCTTTTTGTTGTTGCAGTCATTTTGCAATGAAAAGCGAAAGAGCACGTGAATAGCTGCACACCTTGAAAAGCTATCAAAAAGTTTCTACAATTTCCAACAGTTTCCACGAAAGCGCATTAAAACAACGACGACACGCCATAGAAACAGTTATTTGTTGGAAGCGTTTGGAGCGCTCACGGGCTGCAGTTTCCCCCCTACTAGTTGATGGCACTATACCAAGAACGCTTAGGGCGCGAACAATACTTCATTGTTTTAATGCACAAAGTTGAAGGCATTCGCGAATGTTCGGCGGATTTTTAGATTGACACTGCCATTATCTCTCAAACACTTTGCGCCAAATTTGATGCCTTTTTCTATTTTAAGTACTGACAAATGAGTAGGCTATTAGAAAAGAACCTCACCATTTTCCTGAAAGTACTCACATTTTCTGGAAGAATATTTCAACTTATTTTACGTCAACAGCTTAAGTTCTAGATCTGCTTGGTATTCACACTCGCTTAAAATAATCTTGGTTTTCTAAGCCTTATTGAATAAGTTGAAGTTCCTAATCACAATCGGCTTTGCAGGCTTGTAAATAGAGTCTTCTGATATGAAGCTCAAACTCTTTCCGACAAGAAAACTTATTCTCATCAATGTTGTTGTTGTTGTTATCAATGCAATAGGGTAGTAAACTTTATATAAGAAAATAATAAATGCCTCTCTGCTGTGTGTCTTGATGTCCGCCAAGCATTGGACAAAGTCTTTATACAGCAGACCTTCCAGTGATCAACTCTGACTCCACAATGACGGCAACCTATGCTGATGATACTGCAATGCTAGCATCAATATGTAAGAATGATATCAACACCGAACAACAATCGTTGTGGTTTACGTGAGTACCTGCCTAAGTAAGCCTAACCTCGCAGTGCTTTAAAGAGCACATAGATTAACACAATGCGTTTCCACATATTTTTGGTTCCAATTGGTCTAGGTGGAAGGGACACCTTTTCCTTGGTCGAGGCCGATCAAAATCTCATCCGTGTTTTGGGTCCGACACCCGGCCGCAGTTCTACTCCACACTGGATTGAATTTTTTCAACCCTACCTGCCTTTTGGTTTCAACCACAGCCACTACAAATCTCCACAAAGGACTGAACCCAGTGAGCAGGTTGTAGCAAACTCCAAGGGCAAACTGCTCCCCGTAGTGCCAGTTTAAAGTCTCTGGTATGACCTTGTAGCTAGCTACATATTACTAGTTGAGCGCCCACAGCTCAATGACTGGTGACATTTGTCGCTTGAACTTCAAATGTCTTTTGCTTAGAAGGAAACTCATTCCAAGGCTATAATATCATTACCAGCTGAGTATTATAGCACTATTTCTTACATAGACATTTCAAGACAAGCCCAAAATTCAGACACAGTGCATATGGATTTTAGTCGCCTCTTACGACAGGCATGCCTTACCGCGAGCAAATTCTACTGGATTCAACACCGAACAGTCCGTAGAAGTAGTTTATACCCTAAAGTACAAAAATTGCCCTGAAGTGGCGTTATTTGGTCAGTTGTTACCAAATATCTATAAGGAGGCCAATTTCACATGAGGGGACGGGATAGCTTCCTACCGAATAAACTCTTAAGGAACCATGAGAACAGATCAGGAATAAGTTATATGTAGAAGATGAGTCTCATTCGTCTGCTTGACGTCCACTTACCAATTTGTTCCCATCTCTACACCAGAGCTAATCTATAAACTAAAAATTCGCTTAATGAAATGAGTTTGTTTACACTTACCTAAAATGAAGTCGCTAAAAAACTTCTCGCGTTTCAGGGCCTCTTTTTTCTCCATCACGACACAGGACCGATGAACTACTTACAAACTCACTTTTAACGCATTACCGAAAGTGTTTTTAAATATGCTCATTTCTTAAGCAAATTGCTTGTGCTCGCGCGCTTATAGCGGCATTTGCCGGGGTGTGTGTGAGCGTGTAGGAAATCTACGCGAATGCACCGCCGTCAAATGCATACTTGCAGTGAGCGCACACGAAAGAGGTATCTGGCACTTATGCGCGCCCATTAAGGAGATCCAGCAGTTGAAAAGGCCAAAATTACGCGGAGCACTTGCGCTGCGCATAAAAACAAGCGAACATGAATAAATATAAAACAACTAACTATAAAGCGCACCGATTCGGCAGCGGCGGCAGGGGGAAGCGCCGGCGAATGCACATAAAACAAAACGAGCTTAAGCAGGTATGCGGCGCTCGCGCTTGCGTCGCCCTCGGCGCTTTCTTGTTAATAGTTTTTATGATTTTTACTATTTTTGCTGTTTTGCTTTTTACAACGCGCTGTGTGCCCGCGCAAGAGCAAGTGTTTATTTTCACTACATTAACTAAATGGGTTAATTTTTTTGAAAATCACAACTTGCAACTAATTTCGCCTGAAAGTGCGAGCGCCATAAAAAGAGGCAAGCGCGAAACAAAGCGCGCCACAAAGACAAGGCGCACAAGCAAACACACACAAAACATCAACAAAACATACAAAACGAAAGCAAAAACAAAGCAAATGCCAAAGTGAGTGGAAAGTGTGCGCCAAAGACGTTTTCCAGCTGCTTAAGTGCAATTATAGAACACGCTGCATGCTGCATGCGGGCAAAACAGCCAACAGCGCCAACAATGCACCGCCGGCATACACACACATACGCTGCGTAATGCATCTGTACGCAAGTACGTGTGAACTTGGGCGCAGGGTGCCGGGCGCCGGGCGCCGTGCGCTTTCGTTCGCGCTCTGAATGAGGCCGGGCAAAAGGACGCACACAACTCGAAACAAGCAGAAATTGAAAGTTCCTCCGCGCAGCAAAATAAATAACCCAAAGTGTACTGTGCATCAACAAAAAAAAAAAAAAAAACATAGGAATAGCAGGTCCTCGTATGTCGCGTAGTTAAAATGCTGTTTTCATTCAAACACCTTTACACATTGAAGCCCTGCGAAACAAAAGCAAAAAGCTTAATGCCTTGCATTCGCAGCTGTCATGCTCCATAAATATTTTTCCAAGTGACGCTCAAAGCCGTTGCAATACAATAATTTGGTTGTTCCGAGGCTGATGTCGCGGTAATTACTCGTAATAATGTGTGAAGAATTTGGACGCTTGCCAAGCTTGAATATGAGCTCACTCGATAAAGCGCATTGCATTTCCACTTCGATGAAGCTTGGGCGTTGAAAACTCGTGAGGAAATACCTGGTATTAACCTGAATTTCAGGGAATCCAAAATCAGATTTACTGGTCCTCAAGAAATTACTTAGAATCCAAACAAGTTTCTAAATTTTTGCAATAATCCCTGCCACATAGCGATAAGTAAGGTTTAGCGTAGTTTTCCTAAGGTCATTCACTTTTTCAACCCGTCGCAATTTCGCCAGCACCACTGGGTGTCCGTAAGGCTAGATTAGCTGTTCACAAACTGACTTCCTTGTACGGGTTAAAAAAATTTTGAAAATATCAATCTGTGGAAATGGTTGATACAGTGTTTTTCCGGAAAGTAATAGGACAGATTTTCTTCTGCCGCGACTGTAGTTCGGAGTGCACCGACTGTATTCAGTAGAGGGTGTTCCTAGCTAACGAAGGAGCGGCTGTTCAGTTGCCTTCGAGCATCTAGAGTGTCAGGACAAACATTTTCGCGCGACGTGTTTCTGTGAGTGGTGCAAGCAGAAAATGCAGCGTTCGTTAGAGCAGAGGGATGTAATGTAAGTCGCCTTCACGTTGGTACATCCTGGGTAACGTTAAATGGCCGGCAACCAGTACCGCCTATGAGCTCCTCACGACTATAGCTGTGGAACCGTATTATGAGTAGGATTTGGCAATCCCTGGGCTGGGTGAAACTCATTAGAAATGGCTAACAGGCTAATGTCGCAACTGCTCCCATCCCGTTAAAACCCTGGCAGGCCTCAGAGTACGTTCCCTCCCCGTCGCTGTTAAGTTGGTGTGGTAGGTGTAAGTTGAGTCGACTCCTTCTTTGCGCTGGTCGGCTCTGAACGCATAGTCTTAAGCATGTTCGTCAACCCTCGCCTTGGCCTCGTTACTGAGACAACCTGGGACCACTAAAGCCGACTACCTTGCAGGGGGGGTGGGTAGCGGCTCTCAGTTGGGACAATTTTTTATGGACAGTGAAAAAATAATCAACACTGACGGAAAGATAACGAGGTGAAGAGAAGGGGCGTCGAAACCAACACCCAGATCTGTTCCAGGTGGGAGTGCTGCTCTTGACCCCTCGTGACATATTCCCGATGGCCAGATGGGCAAAATCTATTAAACTTCTGCTGTGATATCAAATACTACCACTTTGCTCAAAACTTTTGGTGGTCATAAGTATAGAAGTATATAGTACTTAATAAAGCTTTGCCCTAAAACCTTCAACTCAACACATTTCGGATATGATTTCACTATTATCTACACCAAAGAAAAACTCTCGAGAATTCTACGTATGGGCGTAAGTACTTCAGTGATTTCTAATTCCAATCGAATGACAGTCGATTGGTTTCTCTTATTGTCAAGTCTATCCGAGCATAAAAGCAAATATCATTTCCTCCACAATGGTCCCATTAACTGGTGTTTTATTAAATCTTACACTCACCTCCGCTCAATTGACGGAGCACTTTATGCCGCATTCAAATGCGATTCCAGTGAGCAACTCAACTGCACTTAACGTATCAATGTGTCCATTCAATGACACGGAGACAACAATGCCCGATAATGGAAATGTGCCATTAAGGTGTGTGCAACGCGCGTGGGGGACAATGCGTGCTCATACATTTAGTCGGCGCAAGTGCGGACCGCTTTGCACACAGTTATGCGTCACGCTTGAGTGAGAAAATGAACAGATTTACAGAAGTAATGCGCCGAGCTAAGGACCAAATGCATGGGGCAGCGAACGCAAAATGCTGCAAGTGGCAGAAGACATGTGGAAACACAAACATACACACCATATGTGCGAAGACACAAGAAAATGTAATGGAATAAACGTGCAACAGCAGCTGCGCTTTAATGTAACCTTTTTATTTTGTAAAATATTAAAAAGAAATATTTACATTTGTTGGGAAAACTATTTCTTTTGTTGCTGTTTTTTAATATTTTTCCATTCTACTCTGTCTAAAGTAAATACGCCAGCATTCTGCTTGATTTTATGCATTTGTTGCCTCTTTTATTATCTGCCTCGTATGCTGAGGGCACATTTGGTGTGCTGCATGGCTGTCAATTACGGTATTTTGTGTCGCATGCAACGCGTAATTGCTACACACACACACACACGCGCACCCGCATGCAAGCCGAGAGTGAATAGGTGCTGCTAAACTTTCGGAGCAGACTGCGGCGCTGTCACTGTGACACATTCTGTGCCACCGCATGCACGTGTGTGTGTGTGGGGCAAGGACATGTTGTAAACTATTTTGTGTGCAAAAAATCATTCTCCAAATATCTTTTATGTGCACACGTCTAAATAATGGAAAAATCGCAGCCTCAATGCACGTTCAAAATACTCTGCTCTGGGATTGCCATGTGTGTGTGTGTGTGTGTGGGGCACAAAAGAGTCACATATGCAACATGCACGCACTTTTGACCTCAACTGCTGCGCTGTTGTTGCAAACAATGATTATGCCTATATTGTGTGTATACAGCTCGTTACTACTCGTTACTGTTGTAACAGCTCCGCCACATTATATTTGCATGGCTTGACACGAAAATTTCTATTCAACATAAGAATTTTATTGCAACATGCCACCTGCACTCGCCTGTGTGTACACCCAGTTGGTAAATGGAGCGGCTTCCCAGTAAGCATCGAATGAGCCTTGCAGAAAATCGTCGCTGTAACGAGTCCATCCAGTGCGCGGTTTTTTATATTTTCTCAATTGATTCAAACTTCTTTTTTCATAAAATTTCAAAGCTCTCGAGTCTATTCCGGTTCAGAAATAGTTCAGAGTGCTAAAGTGCTTATGAGGTGGCAGGATATATAATTGAAAATACTGCATAACGAGAGCTGCCCTTTATATTCCGGGATTTGAGATTAAAAACAAATATTATTCATAGAAAATCGCTTTATTTTTTTTTTCAAAATACTTTTCATGAAGTTCTATATACATTTGTACGCGTTTGAACCAATTGTCGCAGCACTTTTGCCGCTCTGAATGAGGTATCTCCAAAACATGCCTTTTGAACGCATCAACCGCCTCTTCAGCTGTTGAATAACGTTGATCTATTGGTCTATTTATTACGAACGGGAATAAGAAGAAGTCATTCGGTGCCAAGTCAGGACTATACGGAGAATGACTCATTAAAATGATGCTTGAGAGCTCGAAAAAGCAGTTGTTTCAGTCGATTCTTGAGAGCTCGCATTGTCGTGACGAAGATTTATCTGTCTTCGGTGGTTGGTTTTCCTGATTTCTTGAAAGACAACTTGCAAAGATATGATTGGGCACCACTCGAAATTTACTGTCCTGCGTTTATGTAGTGGTATGGTTGCGATACATACATATGTCCAGTTTTTCCAAAAAAAGGGGCAATGATTTGTTGTGCTTCGTGAGTTCAACCCTTTTGTTGGATTCGTCTCAACTTGAAACACCCCTGCCGTCGTCTGCTATTTACTTTCGGGCTCAATGACGTAAGTCCACGATTCATCCTCTGTTACGATGTCACAGACGTGTTTCAAAGTGCCGGTATCGTATGTTGTTAACATTTCTCTCGACCAGTTGAGCGATTGACAAATTGTGTGGCATCTAACGTTATCAAATTTTTTTACCGTCCAATGTCCATGCAATATTGAATGTACATATAGTCCCACTAATGTCTATAGTTCTAAGGTTCGACGATATTTTAATATCCGTTTTCTCACAGAGGCAATAATTTCTGGAACAACAACTGATCAGGGATCAGTGGATTGCCATGGAGTGATCACGACCTCGATTCACCATACCGTCGAAAAGCACTGGTTCTTGGAACTTCGTTCCAAACCTGAATTGAGTTCATCGATGACTTAGTTCAAGTCGAAGGTGAAAACAAAATTGTAGTTGATTCCATTCTTTAGCCGAGATGAATATTTTAAGTTACTGTAAACAACACATACAGCGCTCGTATGGTTAGACATCCTTCGTAGATATACCAAAAAAACGTCAAACTTTTCGATAAAGTTGTGAGTTGCCAGATTGCAACATTATTGTTGCCAAATCCCGAAATATAAAAGGCAACCGGAGTTTTATATTATATTTCTGAGAAATATTTCATAAAAATGCTGATTTTCAACCGAAACCTCCCAAAAATCTATATACCACAAATTCCAAACACAAAAGCCCGGAAGTAGTCTTATGATGAGGTGGTAAATTTTGGTTGCTGCTGGGTGTCTGTATGCCGGTTTACGTAAATTAATGTGTATTTATGTGCACGTATGTGTGTGTGCATGCTTTTTGTGCGCTTTCATTGCTGCGAGTGGTTTTATGTTAGAAGATTTCGCAGTTGGCATTGCCATGTGGCGTAGGCGTTATTATGAATACAAATGCACCGACAGCCAGAAACAGCAACAATAACAAGTGTAGTCAAACGAAATAATATTCACTCTGCGGGCATATTCACCTGCCACATGCCACATGGCGCGAAATGCGCGTGTGTGCCTCGAATCACGCTGCCGCGTTGCTTTACAACACACACCTGCTTGCTGGCGCACACACACCGCTGCACATTAACAGGTGAGCATTTTTGATAGTCTCGCTTACAACGCGCCAGCATTTCATTCGCCAATTCAAAGCGCCAGCGCGCGGCTTTATTGCTTTACTTTCGAGCGCGTTTGTTTCTATTTTATTGCTTTCCTTTGTTTTATTTTTAATTTCAATTTTAATAAAACTTATTATTTCCCAGCGTGACATTTTTAATTGAGAGAATTTCCACGCAACTCTTGCCGCACCACACACTCGGCGCCACAGCGTTGCAAAGCGCATCACATTCGTGTGCAACCAGCTGAGTGCCGCGCTGCTGCCACGCGACAGCTGTTCGCCACACCCGCTGGCTGCTGGCGCACGGCGTTCGACCGATGGTTGGCATAGCGAAATCGCTGCACCGGAATCGCGCGCACCGTGAGCAGCAGCACCGACGGCAGCGCCACCAGTTGGAAGGATATGAATATAATTTTTGAGCGTTTTTTCCTGCGAACGCTTTTTTCAGCGCCATTATTGTTTTTGTGTGCAATTATGCAACTGTGACACCGTCAGCGACGCGCTCACGACTATACTCGCGTTTTCCACTTTTATGCGCGCAGTTTGAACTTTCGCATTTGAATGTCGCTTTTTTCGTCGCGTACAATCGAACTAAACGGAACTCTGCTCCACCAATCTGGCGAATTCATGTCGAATTTAATTTCAATGACTTTTAATGAGATTGCCAGCAGCTCGGGCAGATTTACCAACGACAAACACACACGCACATACTAAGCACTTGAGTTTTTATTTGCACTTTTCCAGCGTTTTGTTGGTGAGTTTCAATAAAAACCACATATGAATAAGTTACGGAACTGTTTTGCTGTTGATGTGAGCTGCTTTAAAGTTCAATTATTCATATTTCGTGAGTTTGAAGAGTGACTGAATGCATGAGAGTTTCGAGGACGAAGATATTAGCACAAAAACGGGACAAAGCAGTAATGAACAGAAAACAGAACCCGCTTAGCTTGCAAGTGGAACTGGAAGGAATTCGATAAAGTTTGAGTGGAAATTAATATTGTGCTAACAGGGGAGTTCGCCGAATACTCCCAGAAGTCTTTTTAAAGCCATTGCATAGATTTTTAATTAACTATGTATGTAAATGTGAAATTATTTTCTTTTGTGCGAAGTAGGCTCTGGTTTCTTATAATTTTCGCTTAAAGTAACTAGACAAAATTCTTCACATAAGTAAGTATAATCTTCTTTATTAGCTTACAGAGTTTGTTCGGATAGGAATAGGACTGATTTTCTTCCGCTGCGACTATACTTCGGATTCGGTAGAGGCTGTTCCTAGCTAACGAACGAGCGGCTGGTCAGTTGTCTTCGACCACCTGGAGAGTCAGGAAGAATGAGCAAATCCAAAGTGAAAACGATGCTCATTGTCTTTTTTGACATCAAAGGCATCGTCCATCATGAATTTGTTCCTCCTGGGCAAACCGTCAACACCATGTTTTACGTGGAAGTTCTCAAGAGACTCAAACGAAGAGTCAATCGGGTCCGACAAGACAACGGAGCCGATTGGAAGTTGCACCACGACAACGCCACTGCTCACACCGCCTTTCTTGTGAAGAGCTAGCTAACCAACGCTTCCGCAGCCACCCTACAGCTCAGATTTGGCCTCCCCTTACTTGAAAAGATAAAAACCTTCCTCGACGCCTTCAATGCTTGGTAGAAGCCACAGTCTCTGAGCGTCGATGTAAAATCACACACAACCAGGAGTATGTCCACAGCCCTAAGACAACGAATCTAGCTCTACTGGCATCCTCAGTTGCATTGTCACGCCCAGCCATGTCGTCACGGAGGTCGTCAAAGGTCGAGCCACAAAGCAGGTTCTATATATGTATAGGTGTATGTGTGCGCTTGTACCTACACGAACATGAATATGAGGAGCATAGAGCAGCGATCAATTCAATCGCTTTTAAAGTACTTTGCTATGCAGGATTTAATGTTCAAAATACACCCGAACACGCGCAATTGAGTTTCTCGATGTTGTTGTTGCTGCGGTGTATGTGCGTTCAACGACATCGACAGCGACAACATTTTAGGTAATCATTCTTCGCTAAAGAGGCGTAACGTAATCTAATGTAACGACACACAGTAATGTAATAATGCCTTTGAACTAGGCAGTGGGTTGGGGCGGAGGGCGGGCGGAACGGGTTCAACATGCATAAGCACGAAGGTACAACAACCTTCGCCGCCAACCAACCGAATGACAGCAAACAAACTTAACTGTATATCAAGATGGACAACAAAGACGTGCTGCTGCAATTTAACAAACACTGCCAATGCACGCCCGACGTCCCTTCCCCCTCCTCTCCACTAACCAAGCATGGACGCTAGTTATTTGATATTTTCAGCAAAATAGTGTTCCTCTCTGTTGTTGGTGTTGCTGTGGTTGTTGATGGCACTTAGACCGGCAGTATGGGTAGTGCTTGTTGTTGCTACTTTTGTTGTCATTTGGGCGTACATCAATTTGCATTGCTTAGGTTTAAATTATTATTATGAGCCCGACCAACAAGCAGAGGCCTGGTCAAAACACAGGCAGGTGCATCAGCAACAGTTCACAACAAAGTGTCACTTGCTCTGGCTTGTTCCTTGGTTCGATGCATTTGCTCGCCGGTCTCAGTTCTGCAATGTTGTTTTTGTTTTTCTTATTAAGCTTACAACTATTGTTATTGTCGGTTGTTTACTATACTGTCAGGCTGTACGAACTGTTGATTTAATGTCGTTCTTCCAAGCCAGTCCATCTTGCCTGGGCCAAGTAAGTTGAGGTGGATTACAGAGGAGCTTCGATCGAGCAGCTCTCCGTGCTCGAAGGAGTGCTGCCAGTGGACAGCAGGAGCTGTTACACAGTGCAAACAGTGCGGATGTGTGTAAGTGTGTTTGGCATAGGAAATAAATAAACAAGGGGATGAAGATGGCTTAGTGACAATCCGTTGTACTGTAATTTATACTCGTAGGCAGTGGCAGTGGGCGATGCTTCGTTTATTTGGTCACCTGTTTACCTGAAATGTGAAACACAGTAATTTGGTAATTCAGCTGTTTGAAAGCATTTTCAATAGTAGAGTGGGGCTTGCTCATTTTTTATGTTACCAAAACAGCGAGGAAACAATGACGCTTACATTCCTTAGCCCAATAGAATAGCATATGATCAAACTTGACCCGGACTGGTTCATTTGAACTGACCGCGTCAACTTTTTACGTTTTGGAGAAGTTTAATCTCCACAATGAAACAAAAAGTGAAGAACGAGTTTGCTTGCTTATAGAGATAGCTGAGGATCTCTTATGGATCAACTCAACACAGTTTGGTTAATGTTTTGGTCATTAGGCGAGTCAATACTTGAATTGTACCAGAAGACCTGAATCTTCTGCAAAAACCAACTTCTCTGGATATTCTCTGAAGATCATCGTAATGTCTGAACTTGGTATCCTCGCAAAACTAATACGGCTGTGTAAACTGACGTTGAGCAATACCAAAAGCTTCATCAGGTTCGGGAAGGACCTTTCCGAACCGTTTGATACCAAAGGAGGTTTCAAACAAGGTGATTCTCTTTCGTGCGTATTGAAGAAGACGCTGTAGAAAATAATTCGAGCTGCAGAACTAAATAGGAAAGGTACTATCTTCTATAAGAGTGTACAGCTGCTAGCGTAACATCGATTGGCCTCAACAACCGCGCCGTTAGTTCTACTTTCTCTAGAATGGATAAAGAAGCGAAGCAAATGGGTTTGATGGGAACGAGCGTAAGACAAAACATCTTCTGCCATCAAACAAACTGTTATCGAATCGGCGACTTAACTCCCATGTCACTGTGGACAGTCATAACTTCGAAATAGTAGATAATTTCGACTATCTTGGAAGCAGCATTAAAAGCAACAACAATGTCAGCCTCAAAATTCAACGTAAAATAAACCTTGTCAACAGGTGTTACTTCGGATTGAGTAGGCAATTGAGAAGTAAAGTCCAAACTCTATAAGTCACTAATTATTCCCCCCCTTGCTATATGGTGCAAAGGCATGGACGATGACAACATCTGATGGGTCGACGTTATAACTTTTCGAGAGAAAGGTTCTGCGCGAGATTTATGGTCCTTTACACATTGGCCACGGCTGTATGAGATATACGACGACATTGACATAGGTAAGCGAAATAAAAGACAGCAGCAAATGCTGGCTAGGTCATGTTGTACAAATGGACGAAAACAATTCAGCTCTGAAAGTATTCCACACAGTACCCGCCAAGAGAAGCAGAAGAAGAGGAAGACCTCCACCCCGTTGGAAAGACCAGGTGGAGAAGAACCTGGCTTCGACTGTTGTTAACTCGGCTATTACCCCTTAAGCAGTGTCTGTGCCAGTAAGGGGCAAGGGTGAGTTAAGTAATAAAGTAGAGAAAATCTTTTCCTGTTTTTCTGATAATGGTTTGAGCTTAAAATTAGTAAAATCGGATGAAAACTGGCCCTAGACTCCACATATCAAACAAGCCGTTTGTACTTGAAGGTACTTCCTTTGCTTAAATCCTTGCATTTTGCAAGAGTATGAAATGTTCGGTACTTCACCCTTTCTTACTTGTTTTTATTTTTATCATAAAGCCAAAACCTTTTCTGAAATACCCAAAACAAAATCTTCCTCAACGTACCGTTTAATGTTAATTACTTCGAATCTCAATATTGAGCCTCGAAATGTCTATGTTAAGAGTGAAATAAAATTTAAGCACTGAAATCAGCATATTTGGTTTCCACCGACTGGCTAATCTAATCTTTCTCCTTGCTGGCGTCACGGATAGTGCGAGTAAATCGTGTAAATCGACGAATGCGAACTGATACTAGAAATGCAGCTAAGAAGACAGGTGAGAGTAACTGACAAGCCGACGGTTTGACAGCCAGACAGACCGCGGGGCGCAAATTCAGCGCGCAAACCGAAAGACTTGGAGGTGCACATGTGTACTCGAAGCGAACGCCAACGAAGTTTCACGGCAAATCGACATGCCAGCAAGGGGAACGGCTCATATCGCAGCAAATGGACACGCTTCTGCTTTCTGCAGGTACTTGCCCGGAGACAAAGGCAACGATAGCAGCCTGACAGGTGTTCAATCGTACAGCGATGCACCTAACGCGTAGCCAAGCGCTCTCCGCGACGCTCAAAGGAATCAAATGCTGCCGATTGACTGCAAACACTCACGCTGTCATGCAGACTGCTGCAGAGCCACAGACAAGCGCCCTAATAACGTTAAAATGTGCAGTACGTAAGCGCCAACTATGCAACTGCATCAGTTAAGGGCTCGGCGAGGTTGTAACGGCGGCAGCAGAAGAGGCGAAATATATTTGGAAGCAATGAAAGGGCTTCGCGGAGGATTCAGCGGCTAAAGCTCAGACTATTTAACAAATAGAAATAAGCATGAACAACTTTACTGGTGGCAACATTAGCGGTTTAGGAATTTTTACATACATGTGCACCCTCTCTCGCCTGGTAGCCGTTGTTTCCAAGCGCTAATGGCCGCAACGGGTCCTCCTATCTGCAGCATTTGCACACATTTATGCTAACGCGCAGCTGGGATTAGTACTGGTGAGTTCGCCGAAAGCAGAAAAATCCACACACATACATATGTACATGTGCGCATAGGCGTGCACGAGCATAGACGGCTGCCATCGCATATGAATTTGCAAGAAAGTATCAATCGGAAGCCAGCTAAATGGCTGGGGAATTGCGACTACGACGGCCCCCTCCGCTTCGACACGCTGATACATGGTAATTTCATTTCTAAACGGCGCGCTATGGGATCGGACTCGGTACTGCGGGGAAGCCGGCAGCCGGGGAGTGGCAAGAAAAACAAAGTATTCTAAAATGCCACCGGAGAGTAGGAAAATTGTAGCAAGCCAGCATGTTGGAGTGCTAGTATGCAAATTGCTGGTAAATTGCTTTTGCATATTGATTTCAAATACATTTTGCACGCGGAAACGGTGGAGAGGGGGACCAAGTATGGCAACTGCTCTTACCGCGGCTAAGGCTAAGGCGAAGGACGCTATCATTTGGGAAATTTACACATAATCACCGGCTCTTTTACACCCAGAAAGAACATGCAAAATAGCAGTCATATGAGACCGTCTTCTGTCTTCAGTTTGGATGTGTGCGCCCGTTATTTCCTTATATTGTGTGCTGCAAACATTTTACATCTGCAGACTGGCGTTAAAGGAATTTCTTTTGAAGTAGGTAGTTATTGGATATTCACAGCTGGAATCGCTACAAATTTATCGAAATAATACAATAATAATAAACGCAATGATTGCCCTTCTCCCTCATAATAAAGGCTCCTGTAAGGTAAAAGAGTCTCTAAGGGTCGAAATATAAAGCTCCTCTTTACAGAAACCGAAAAAGAGTTCTGCTCGACAACATCAGATGAGTCGGCGGTACGAGTTTTCGAGAGAAAGGTTCTGAGGAAGGTTTGTGGACCATAAATCTACGCATTGGCACCGCGAATACCGCAGCCGATGGAACGATGAGATGTACGATGTATTGACATAGTTCGTGAATTAAGAGATGGCGGCTAACCTGACTAAGTCATGTCGTCCGATTGGATGACTGCAAACACACACTTCAGCTCTAAAAGTATTCCACGCATTACCCGCCAGAGGAAGACTTCTACTGCGTTGGAAAGACCAGATGCAGAAGGACCTGGTGCCAAACAGCAAAAAGGAAGAACGACTGGCGCGCTGTGGTAAACTTAGCTGTAACCGCTTAACAAAGAAAAAGAGAAAGATTGCATGGAATATTTTATTACAGAAAACATATTCGGTCGAAGATGACTTTTCAGAATACCTACAGATATATCAATTGAATGCTATAAAGTATATTTAGATGCTATTTGATATGCTTAACTACTGAGATAAGAAGAAATTAAGGAAGCGTTGACATTGACCCATATTTATGGTAGTCACAACTCCTATGAAATATACAGATAATTAAGCAAAACCCATTGCCGAAGTGGTTCCAAAAGGTGCATAACTAGTCTACCCATGGCATAGGCTCAATAATTACTGCAGTTTTTTGTTCTTACACAGACCGAATCGTACGAATGCAAGCGCTTGAATGTGTAAAAGTAGGATTTCGCATAATTCAGATGCGGGTAAATGGTCACGCCTACTTTAATTTGCATTCAAACTTCCTGAATTCCGAAAATATTCGCGAGTGCCTTGGTATTTAGCGCAATTGAACAAAATTATATGCGATTTCAGGCTTTGCTGAAATAAAACTAGAAGCGAGATATTTTTGAGCTTCATTTCTGATGGACAGACAGAAAATATTCATGCCAAATGTTAGCAGAGCAGATAACCGAAAATTTACTTTTAACACAATACGACTTTACATTGGTGAAACATTTGCATTAAACCTACTGCAGAGGAATTGAAGGAGTTTACAACAACAACAACTATTGCAAGTAGGTAGTGATTTCAACGCTCTCAGTCGGTTTTTAGCGGCTTTTCTAAACTCCATAAGTTGCACATGTACAGTTATTTGTTATGTGCTTGCCGGAGTGCTTGCAGTTAAATGTGCTTTAGAAATACAACAACAAATAGAGCTTATGCTAAGACGCTAACAACAACTGCAGGCAAACTTCAAACGCGCGCTAGACGAGCGTGAGTGGGTGCGCGAGCGGAAGAAAAAACTTTTAACCTCTCAATTCCAAAGCAACTTTTCCACTTACTCGGTTCCATTGACAGCCATTCAACACAAGCCCACAGCACAGCACATGCCACCTACGCAGACGGGCCATTTGGCGAAACTTTAGAAAACACTTTTATAGTTTTTGCCTTCGCTTGTAGCGACTTTTTTCGAAGGCACAACACTTTTCCACTATTACTTCTAATATCCGTTTTATTGAGGCGGCAACCGCAAGTCCTTAGCGCGTATGGCGTAACTTTGTGGCTTCTAAGCCTTTTTTTAATCGGCGTTGTGTGGGCGCAAGAGACGGCATTAACGCGAGTGAGAGAGTTCGACAACTTGGCATTATAAAATTTTATGAATATTTCGATAATGTGGAAGCTTCTAATGGGTTTCGGATAAAACGCGCGATTGCACAAAAATGTTGATACACAAAAGCGCACACTTTCCCACTCTACCGCATCGGCTGATAGTCAGTTATACATATTGACACACACTGGTGCTGCTACTTCGGTCACTTGCTCGAAATTTCTGCTGTGTTTTGCCTTAAATGGAGACACCATATGCACCGGAGTGTGGTATAAATATTGTTTGCGAGACAAAATGGTCCAGAAGTGTCCATACATAGGCAAATCACTAGAGAATTTCTTGCAAATTATTTTATATGGACAAATTTATTAATTCCTTCAAAGGATCAGTGTATGCAGATTTTTTCTTCAGTAAAAACATTGTTTTTATTTTTCTACTATAAATGGCTGTAATCTTTCTAAATTGAGGTCTGATTGTGGATCGGTTACTCTGTGGAAATTTTCCATCTTCGATTACTTTCGATTATATTTGAATAATGGCGTTTTGTTGTAGATTTGAATCGATCATACCAACAGATATACAGTCTTAGATTATTTCAAAGGTGAACAGATCGAACATGCCCCGCTGCACTAATGTGAAATATACAAACAGAGTGCTTTCAAAATTACACATACATACATAAAAGCTCTGGGCAAAAAATAGTAAGAATTTTTAATTTAAATTTTTGACAAAAATTCTTTTTTATGTCGGGGTATTTTCGATGAGAGAAAATATTCAACACAGAAATTCCATAAATTTTTGTTTGCGGAATCAAATTTCTGGTGCCGAGACGTTCACGTTCATGACGACCATCAACATCAACTCATGATCAACAAGTCAACAAAATATAGAAAAGGTGATTGACAATCGACAATTAACAGTCAGAGACAGTATCACTGGAATATCAAGAATATCAATGAAAACCATTTTGTAGGATCAAAATCTGTGAAATAATATTTTCCGACTACAGGATGTCATGAAACGTATTATTATTGACGATGAATCTTGGATCTATGCTTATGATCGGCCGAATATCGCGGCAAAGGTGAAGCTGGTCAAAAATTAAGACAATGTTGTCAGTTTTCTTCGATTATCGAGGTGTGATGCACTCGACGTTACGAGTTTTCGAGAGAAAAGTTCTGCGAAAGATTTATGGTCCTTTGCCCGATGGTCACGGCGATTATCGCATTTGATCGACGACATTGACATACGTCAGCGAATTAAGAGACAGTGTCTACTCTGGCTATATTATGTCGTCCGAATGAATAAAAACACTCCAGCTCTGAGAGTATGCGACGCAGTACCCCCCGTGGGAGGCCAAGTGGGGAGGGATCTGGCATCGCTCGGAATCTCCAATTGGCGCCACCTTGCGAAAAGAGGAAACGACTGGCGCGCTGTTGTTAACTCGACTATAATCGCGTAAACCGTGTCTACGCCAGTTAAGAGGAAGAAGAAAATGCGCTCCAAATTCTTTTCGATTGGCCAAACTGTCAACAAGGAATGCTATTTGAGTGTTATGTGTCGTTGGCGCGAAGCCATTCGTGAAAAGAAGCCGGAATTGTGGGTGGGTGGGTCGAAAACTCTTGGGTTTTGCACCTCTATAATGCACCTCCGCATACTGCATTGATTATTCTTGAGTTTTTCACCAAATTTTTAACCAATACCGCAACTGATTGAGTCCAATTGATTTAGCTCCGTGTGACTTCTGGCTTTTTTGTTAAATAGCTCCAACGACCTCTGCAGGGAAAACATTTTGAGTAATTTAAAGACATTAAAGGTGAATTGCTACGCTCATCGGTACAAGTGTATTGTAATCAAGGGGGATTACTTTGAAAGAGAATGCGTAGATTTTGAAGAATAAATTAAGAATTCTATAATTATTAACAAAGTCTTACTTTTTTTTGCCCACAGCCGTAGGTTTACTAACTTTGAACCCACTAACGGATAAAGTATGTTACTATGTTTACGAAACTACGATTCCTCAATCGGTTTCCCAAATGTGTTACACCAGAATCTTCATGAATGTCTGAACTTAAAAACTTACCTGACGGACTTTCTTTACCTCTTTTTTAAAAGTAATTTGGATAGGACAATTTTCTGCAATATTGTTACCAAGAACAAAAATTATTTTTATTGAATGAATACGCAAATGCATATACATTAGTTATATTATTGACCTTCTTGATTTGATTGAAATTTTTCTAAGACAAAACTGATTTCATATTCTCCACTACTTTGTCCCTACGCAAATATAACTCTTTGCTGCCAAAATAACTATTTATAACTTTTCAAACATTTATATGCGGTGTAATCGATAGACTATAACAAAACTTAAATGTACTTCATCAACCATTCATTTATTTTAAGAAAGGATAGGATCCATGCGAAAGCATTACAAACTTTGCGGCTAACAAAACTTTGACTTATAGAAAGTGGGTGCCTGGCGTCGTAATGTGGAAAGCACTGGACATATTTTATACGAACCGCGAACACATTCCGTAGCATGAACAGGAATGAGAGAAAACTCCGGCCGAGTGTGTAAAGCAAAGGCCTCAGGGACTCCAGTACAATTAAGAACAAAGGTGTTTGCGTGTTTGGACAATTATGGGCGTTGTACAAACAAGCCGGCACTTGCACGGTTGATTCACCCTCATGGACACTTTATTTTCTTCAAAATTTACTGCCGTCTACAGTTGATTGTATGGCGGAAGTGCTGCGTGAAAGCATAATTCTCGAACGTAAGTTATGAGCGGCCAAATCAAAGTTTTTATAAGTTTTTCCGGTTAATAAAAAATGACTGAACGAGGAACCCAATAGCCGCCAACTGAAAACTGAAGGCAAGTAGCAAAGGCGCTGCTCACAGCCTATCGACAAGAGGCATATTGCAGCCAGTCTGCCTCTAGCTCTTGAAAGCTGCATTACTTATAAAGATGCAACAATATGAGGCTGCTACCTTTGGGTAAGTTAACTGCGGCTTTTTGCGCAAACTAACCGCAAAGCAGCTTTGCTGTGCAATGTTTGTTCAGCAACTTTTGTGACTTCGAAATAAAGACCACTCTGCGCTGCGCTACAAGATGCAAGTTGCAGCAATGCGTGCGAAATGCGTAACGGGTTCCTGGGAAAGTCTCACTACTATCTATTGAAGACTCATGCTTCATTTCGAGGTGGAAATAATTAATGAATTTCCTTCGCAAACTTCTGTGAAGATTTCGCTCATTGGTTTTGCTCCGATTACCTGACACCGCACACCATAATTTAAAGTAATGTTCGTTTTCAACATCGAAGAATATTTACTGCGTTTTTTTTCTTGATTCCACAAAAAATTCTGAATAAACCAAAGGAATTTTTAACAATGCCTTAACTTAGAGAACCGCTGACCGGAGATCACTGTGACGCACAAAACTGTCATACGCCTTCTTGGCAAACTGCAAAGCGGCTCAAAGGCGTGCTTTGTTTGCACAATCTATGACAAAGTAACTTTTCGTGGTTGCCGCTGTCGTTGTTGTTGATTTTTTAGTTCTGCGCTGGAAAGTCACAATCTCTGCACTTGCATCTGCGGCGTTTTAAGTTGCGGTTAAGTTCAACACTGCCGTACTCATGCACGAAACAAAAACAAACACGCCACTTTATCACTTTAACGAATAGTTGATAGTTCCCATAACCAAAGTTGGAGTAGGCGTGCAAATATTGCCAAAGGAATGTTTTTCCCACCACCGACGCCACGTAACGTGCCTCCGGGCGGCGCTATTCACAGAACTTAAAAACTACATGAAAGTCATGAAGGCGTTGAGCTGCAGCATAGTACAGCACCACAGCCGGAAGCATTCATGCGATGCTAAAAATTAAATGCTCTCGGCCGCAGGGGCTGTGAAATGCAGACGAGTGTACAGAACGCCAAAAAGTAGTTTAAAATTTACACTCTTTTTATTTCGTAAACATTCGCAATATTAACCAGAGGGGGAGCTAAAAACTATGAACAAAATCTGCTGGCAATTCGTAGCGACCGAGAGGAGGCGGCAGAGCCATTCATTGCCGCGCCTTTAATGTGAGCTCTTTAAAATAATGACTGCTCCAACTGCAGCAGCCAGCGTCCGCTCACCGGCACAAAGTGATTTAATAAAATATTTCCATTCATTTACTTTTTTCCAGAATTGAATAATGTACTCGGGGGATGCAATAAAATGTAATGAGTTTAACAAAACATACACACACACATAAGCAAACTTTATAGGACTATATATGCATATCTAAATGCCTCAAAATTTCTTCAACAACAACAACAACTGCAACGTATTAGCTGGAGAGTAGGGCTAAAGGGAATTTCCGAAAAGTACAAAAGGCGAAAGTGAATAAAGGCTGAGAGAAGAAGAGGCGACTACAAAGCAAGTATAAATTGGTAGATAATAAAGTTGAGCAGGAATGACTTTGATAAAAAGTCTTGAGATGAATTGCTGTTATCTGTAATAGGTGATTGAGAGAAATTTATCGCTCGCTCTTCTATTAACTAATACCGATTCTCTCAAATATTCTCTAAAACTACACGGTTCATCTACTGAGAGTTAAGACTCTATGTTTGTGGGTAAGAGTAAGGAGCAGTGTGATCCATTTCTTGGTTCCCTACTTAAAAAAAGCACATAAACTTCAAATTTAATGAGAAATGTTTATTATCATTCGAAAGAAAAATTTTTGATATTTTATACCCTAAGCAGGGTGTATTAAGTTTGTCTCGAAATTTGTAACACCCAGAATGAAGCGTCGGAGACCCTATAAAGTACATATATAAACGATCAGTATATTGAGCTGAGCCGATTTAGCCATTTCCGTCTGTCTGTCTGTCCTTCTGTATATATACGAACTTGTCCCTCAGTTTTTTAGATATTGTTTTGAAATCGAACTAGTCCCTCAGTTTTTTAGATATCGTTTTGAAATTTTGTAAACGTCATTTTCTCTTCAAGAAGCTGCTCATTTGCCTGAACGACCGATATCGGACCACTATACGAAATTTTGGTATGAGTTATTGCTCACAGAAATAATGTAATTTTTGAAGAAATTATATAGATCGGTTAACTATAGTATATTGCTGTCATGCAAACCGAACGATCGGAAGCAAGGTCAGGTAATTGCATCAAAACTTCCCAGCCAAGCTCTTCCACTTTTTGGCGAGTCATCAAAGATGTGTGTGATCTAGCGTTGTCCTCATGGAAGACGAAGCTCTTTCCGTTGATCAGTTCTGGCTCTATATTTTCGTTGGTTTGCTTCAATCTCATCAGTTGCTGGCAGTAAATGTAGAGTCCAATAGTTTGACCAGGCTGGAGCAGCTCATATAGTGGATAATTACTTTCTAATCTTCTTCATTATAAAACAAAAAGACTTTTCGACTACCCAATGTAATGAGTCCAAAATAAACCAGACAGTTTTAAAAGACCGATAAAATATACCTAGAAAAGGCAAATAGAGTACGGTGACATCTGCCCTTCTAAGACAAGTTTCCTATAGTCTCCAAACAGTTGATATTGTTAAGTTATTGTCTTCATTTCACACCCTTTATTAATTCTAGATCAAACTACATATATAAAACCGTTATACACAATTTCTTCTGGATACGACTATGAATGGCTCCCAATAAAATTTTTTCTTCAGCGTTTTAGAAACAAAACTTTCGATTTATAATTGTTTAAGCCAATTTGTTTCAATTTTAGTCGAAAGTGTTTAATTACTTTTTTCAAAGAGTAATATTATTTTAATATTTCCACATTTTTCATATAATTAGTTCAAAGTTGACCTAACATTAACAGAAAATTTAAACATTCACCATTCCGCAGTGAAACGATACAAAATGAAAATTTCAAGCGACTGCAGGTCATCTGCTCTGTTATTGCAGCGAAATGTGGGAAATTATTTGCCTCAGCAGCAGGGGCAACTCGCAAAGCAGAACTAACAAAATAACTGTAGAAATGCCGAGTTGCTTAAATAAATTTGTAGCCCAGCGCCAGCATACGGGCGCAACGGCAACCGCACGCAAGCTAACGGTGCACTACAGGACCGAACCGTTTGCGTGGTCATGATGAATTTTTCTGGCGAATTGGTGCGTGAGTGTGCTCGTGAATCGCCGCTTTTGTTGGTGCTTGAGTAATAGTGTTTCGTGCTTTGCGAAGTAGCAGCTGTCGCCACTTTCGTGATAATGATGATGACGGCGCTATCAGAGCAAATAGCAGACGTACGAGCACATGCTGCAACAGGTAAGCTCTTTAGAGTTGGCACGAGTATGGTGTGTATGTTACGTATACGACCCGTTGTACCTTAAATAACTCTACAATATTTATTATTACAAATTGCAAAGGGAAAATTATTCCACAAAACACAACTCTCATGCGAGTTACAAATTGAGTTGGAAACTTATTAATGATTTTTTGTAGATTATTATTCTTTGCTTTTGTTGACATTAAAATCTTTGAAAATTTTTAGAAAAAAGGTTAAGAAACATTTTGAAGACCTTCCCGGATATTATCAGTTTGTGCTATATAATGAACTCAGGCTCAAACTTAGTTTGAGTTCTTAAAACTTTTATAATATTTTTTTTTTTTTACAAAATTTTAATCAACTCCAACTGCTACTTATAGAAATTCCACATCTTTGGATGAATTCTAGTACCTTGAAAAGATAAAACCTAGCAAAGAGAAGTCTCTGGCCCCAAAAGACTATGAGTTAATTAACCTTCGAAATATTATTTTCATTATTTTTCTAATTTTGAATAGATATTTTCGATATTAATCCTGCTTTTGCACTGTGCATGAGAAATAAATACGAATTTACTCTATTCCAGTAATTCCATTTTAAAACCGAAAAGCAGAAGGACACCAAATATTCCAATGAAATTCGAACAGAGAGAGAAAAATTGAAGGACAGCATGAAATATTTATCGTAGTTGCATGTAGAAATCCATGTGAGCACAGCCAGAATGTGAAAGTGAATATTTGAAAACATGCAAAATAGTAGTGGAAATGCCTTTTGGCAATGACTCAAGCGATTGACTGATATTGAATGAATTTTGTAATATTATTTGTCAACAAAGTTGCTGATGCGCATTACTATTCATATGCCCCTGCACAACTGTGTGTGTTTACGTGTGTGCGTGTGTGCGAGTGCATGTGTTTGATCTTCGTGGGTTGATAAATATTGATAATATCTATGAGCGAATAGTTCAAATATTGCTGTAGCCAAAGGGAACAATTCGGATGTGCTAATAGTGCAAAAGATATAAAAACAAATGCCAATTGGAAATTCGTGTGGGCATGTGTATGTGTGTGTGAGTCTATATGCAAAAAGTGACAGCATACAAACGCATGCTCTGAAGCTCAAACCCGTCTTAGTGGAAAGGTAACTACTATTTTCTACGAGACTAACCATTAGAAAGCCCACTAGTTTCACAAAGAGTTAGTAATAGAGGAGCACTGTCTAGTCAGCTGTGTGTTTTGTCTTCTTTTGAATTCTTTTTGAGAACAAATTGTGTGTTATTCTAAGGTCGATAAAAAGGATTTAATTTCTCTCGCTTCATATTGATTTACTTATATATCAAGTTCACTTCTTCCTCTGAGACCAAGCCTGGTTCGAAATCCCTCCAATATGAGCTAGTATGAGTTGTGCGTTCTTGCAACAGTCCTTGCGGGGTAATCACGTCTTTGTATGCCAATAACTTCACGCTCGCTGCACGAGGCATTTACATAATGCTCACTTGTATTTGCCATCAAAATATAAATATTTGTGTACATTTGCAGAGAGTTCTTCAAACACACGCAGCGAAAGTAGTAAAGCAAATTACGAGCAGAACTCTCATTCGGAGTGCAAACATCGTTAGCAATTTAATCGGCTATTTGTTGACGAGTGTAGTAAATGTTGCAATCATCAGTTTTATTAAAAATATATTTATTATTGATCAGCTTTTATTTATTCACTTTCTCCGGCTAATTTGTTTACGTTTGAGATTTTCTTTGAGCAGCTGACTTAAAGCAGCTCGAACTCGCACATTTGTGCTAAATCTGTGTGAGGAAAGCTAATAAATGAGGGAAATTGCTCGGAATCATTCAGCGGTTACATGCTCCCCAGTTCGGAGCATTTTCCACCACTATTACAAAATAACTATTACTTGGTAATTAATTTGGATGTATAGTAGGGATCTCATATGAATTAATTTAACAGAGGGTGAGCAAATGACGCCATTTTTACTAAACAATGAGTTGCACTTGAATAACCAAGCCGAAAATGAGGTTAGGTTGCTTCTATCCTCTAAAGCAACTAATAGATATCCCTTCTGCCGAAGGCACTTTTAGACAAAATCTTTTTGGGTTAGATTTAGATATTACTGGTTATTTAGCTGGCATTAAAATATGTGAATTTCTCAAAATATAGGATTTTTTAACCTTATTAAGCTTCTTCAAATATAAAATACGTTAACAGCAACCTCCACCAAATATTTTTCCAAATACCTTCGGTTGGCAGAAAATGCTCGTTCAGAATAATAGGATCTATATTTCACCTTTTTTAACCTTACGAAGTATGACAATTAAGTAATGAGACTGATTCCATAAAAACCGTATATTTGAAAATTATTCTACAACTCTGCCATCCCCTTCAAAGTGGGCAGCTATACAGCGATTTCATTTTTCATGCTTCGTAACATTTCTGGAACGCTTCGACTAGGATGTCCGCAAGTACCCTCGTCACGGCCGCCTAGAAGTCCGTAATCGGCTCAAAATGGGTTCCTTTGACCACCGATTTTGTTTTAGGAAACAAAAAAAGGGTGACTTGTCAGGCGAATAAGGCCAAATACTGGGACACGCTGAGGGCGTTGTAGCACGGCGCGTTGTCGTGATGAAGGATCCAGTTACGAGCGATGTCTGGGCGCACCCTGTTGACTCGTTTTCGCAATCTTTCGAGTACTTGGCAATAGTAGACTTGATTCACAGTTTTCCCCGATGGAACTTCACGGATTAATGGGCGACCACGCTGCGCATGCGCGTCAATCCGCACCTCCACTGGTCTCCCACTCCGCGCTTCGTCTTCCACGCTTTCACGCCACCCCTTAAACTCTTTGTGCCATCGAAACTCCTGGGCACGACTATAATCAGTCTCATTACTTAATTGTCAAACTTCATATAGATCAGGCGGGAGTCGTGTCAATCTTTCATGTTATTTTTATAGTCAACATAATTGACCAACTGAGCATACTATTCACCCACTTGAGTCAGGCCCAGCATACATTATTGGATAATATTCAACTGAATAGATCTCTTTCAGCACGCAGTGGAGGAAATATATCAACCGTAACTGAGAGTGCACACGAAGACCATGGAGAGTCGATTCAGCGTAGTTCGAAGCAACTCGGACTGAACTTGGCGCATTTTACTTCTAGATCTTAAATTCAAAGCGTACAAAATAGAGGTTATGCAAAAAACAAGGTTGTGCCTTTCGAGATTCCCAAATTATATGACTTTGCTCTATGGCTTTACGCAATGAGGCCCAAATTTCCGCATTTGAAAGTAAGTACAAACTGTTCATCAGATGTTGTCATCGTCCATGCCGCTCCACCATTTAGCTGGACGGGAATGGTAATATAAATTATAGAGTTTTATTTTTGTTCGTCGAGAGAGGAATTTACTTCTCAATTGCTTACTTAGTCCTAAGTAACAGAATTTTCGAATATCTGGTCATTTGTTGATTTGTTAGGCAGTTCTGTCGACGGTGGGCTTTAATCTTTCACACAATACGCTCGATGGAACCTTATATGCGATGTTTGGGCAGATTGTGAGGTCTCCCTTTTGTGGATTGTGCAGAGCACACTTAAGTTTCAATCGTTGGACAAGCTTTCGCCCGACCATATTCTTTAACCTACTATATGTATGTCTGAAATTAACGCTCGTGATTTCGGCGTCATATTGTGTCAACACGACGGTTAAACTATTAATTTTAATATAAAAAAAAGGTATAAAAAGCTTGCAGTTGATTAAATTTTGGATGTAAACACCTTGTAGTTTGGGTACAGCATAATTTACATCCAATTAACTGGAAAATCACACAAACAAAACTAAGGCAAAGAAATAAACAACTTAATTGTTATTGTGTGTTCCTTAGTGAGACCAAGGCAAAGTTACTACAGTGAAAGCAAATCAATAAAAATCTTCCTTTTGTAAATACCATTTCACTTGAAACTTTGACCCAGATCTTTCTTTTCTTACGTTTTAACCTCTCTTATTTGCTGATGCTTGTTGTGCTTTTGTGCTTTCTATTTGCACTCATTTTACCTTGACGAGTTAATTTGCTCATTTCCCTATCATCCTTCGCAGCAATGCTTGAGGTGCTTCAAGCGTGGAGGATGACTTTGCTTTCCCATTTAGTTTTTCGTGCATTTTTTCGCAGAAGCTTTTATGTGCTCCACTTTCGGTTTCGTCCTCCTTATTTCCTGTCTCAATTAGCACGAGACAAGCACTTCATTCAAGTGTTGTACTTAAACCTAATCCGGTATTGGCCAACACCAGCAACGCATCAATTACCTTCGCTCAACAACAACAGCGCACGGCCTTGGTCACAGCGCATTTTTCACAGTCATAATAAATTTATGGTGCTTTACATGCTAATAGCCGAGCTAAAATTGGTGTTATCCCAGGTCTTACCGCCACCCGCACCACAGCACCTATCACAGCGGTAAGTTCGCGACGGACGTGGGATGACATAAGAAAAATGTAGACGTCCGGTGACAAAGGTGGGGAACACAGCAACGCGGTCAGCAATGACCAAAGTGCAGAGACTGGCGCTGCCACATTTGTTTCGCTCGCGCTCATTTCAATTTGCACACTCACTTCGGCGGAATTTTGGTTCGCAAGTGAGTGAGCAGATATAAAATGATTTTTTATATTTATCCCACTTTTGGCGCCTACTTAATATTTATTATGAATGTTACTCGTGAGCGTATTTAGTTAATTTTATTTCACACAAGCGCAGCTGCGATTACTTCACGCCGTTGAATGTACATAAAAAAAAATACAGAAAATGTGAAAGAATGCAATGGAAAAGTAAGCACAAAAGCGAAAAGTTAAGAAAACTCTAAAAGAGATAAAATAAAAATGCGGAGCGAAATGACAGCTTAGGGCTCAGTGCGGAAATGAGCAATAAGTGGCAGCCACTTACATGTCTTGTTTAACCCCGGACGGGCCGCCGCCAAGCAGCGACGTTACGTTTCACATGGCTTCTCGGCTGATGCGGTAATGCTTGGGGAGATGTGCGCGTTGCGTTCGCTTCGCACATTGCAAAATTAACTTAATACCGTTATGTTATAAAGTAAATGCGCTTATCGCCGCTAAGTAGATGAGAAAAGTTTCTTTTGCAGCGTTGATAAGTTAAATTATTTTTGGAGTGTTTTATTATAAATGTTCCCGGCCGGCTGCCAGACTGCCTGACTGCCTAACTGCATGAAACTTACCGTTAGTGCCTACGCTCCGCACATCGTCCATCGCCCCTGCCGGCCTAGATGTTTGGCCTGTTTGTTGTTGGTTGCTTGAGTCCACCGAAGCATTTTATTTGATGTTATGACAGTGCGAGTGACTGTTTCGCCGAAGTTAACGGTGGGGAGGGGCAGCTGTTGCATAAGTGAGTTGCGAATGTGTCATAAAAGTTAAGGCGAGAGTAAGTGCGAAGAAGTCAAATAAAGACGCATTTGCTCGGTGCATTGAGTCGAACGGGCGAACTTCATTGCCTTGAGTGCTTTGTCGAAAAATGCTGCTGTGTATGTGTGTGTGTGTGTGTGTAATATGTATGTGGAATGAAGACTTAAAGAAGTTTAAAAAAGAAACTTAGCTTGAAGCTTCTAAAGCAAACCATAAAGAAATATTATGGTTTGTTGTCACATGTTCAAAGTAAGCACTAACTCCTATAGTATCTTCTTTTACTATTTATGTGAAATATCGTTCTAGAATTAAAAATTTCATGCTCTAAATGTTTACTGGGTTCGGGGTTTACTTATGTGAATTATAGATCATAGAATGATTTGTGCTTAGGAGACACTTACAGAGTGTGTCCGGAAATTAATAGGACTGAGTCGATTAAAAAAAAATGTATTGAACCAATCGTTACAATTCTTTAAAAACTCTTTCCGCGTCGATACAGCACTACCAGCGCGATTTCCAAGCATTGAAGACGTCACGGAAGACATTCTCCAGAATAACCTTGAGAGTCGAGGTGCATGCTGCTTGGATCCCCTCTGTCGTCTCAAAATGCTTGTCTTTCTCCGGTCTTTTCAGGCAAGGAAACAAAAAAAGTGCGGGGAGCCACATCTGGGCTGTAGTGCACCTGCGGAAGCGTTGGGATGCCGGCCTTGGTTAGGTAGCTGTTTACAAGAAAGGCGGTGTTAGCCGGGGCATTGTTGTGGTACAACTTTCGGACCCGATCGATCTATCGTTTGAGTCTCTTGAGGACTTCCACATAAAACATGGCGTTGATCATGGTAGACGATGCCTTTGATGTCAAAAAAGACAATGAGCATCGTTTTCTCTTCGGATTTACTTATTCTTTCCTTTTTGGGCGAGGAGACGGTGGCGTGTGCTACTAGGAAGAGTCTCTCTTTGTCTGGGGATCAAACTAAAACATCCATGTCTGGCCACCTGTGATTGCGATATGCGAAAATGGGAGTCACTTTCACACATCTTCAAATTTTCTTGGAACACTTCTACTCGCCGCAATTTCTGGTCGTCAATGAGCTGCATTTTCGGCTTGCACTACTCACAGAAAGACGTCGCGCGAAAATGTTTGTTCTGACTCTCCAGGTGCTCATAGCCGCTCGTTCGTTAGCTAGGAACGCTCTCTAGAATCTCTTTAGATCTGCTACACGATTTGTTTTATTTTGCTCAATGAGCTCTACTACTCAGAAGTCTCTTTATCTTTTTTGTGGTTTATTTGAAACAAATTGTTATACCTTAACTCTCTCTCGAGTAACTCGCGTGCTTCTGGTTGGTGTCTATCAATAAGGGCAGTACTATACAGTGATGTCGCAAAAAGCAACCTCCAGTCTCTACTCTGTCCAAACTTTTCCAATTTCCAAATCTGAGGCTACGACTAAGACCAAAAGCAAGTAATTTTTCTTTTCACTCAGAAATCAAGTTTATCATTTCTTGAGGAAATTTCGTTCACTTTCTGTGTGTCAATGTAACAACAAAACAGACCACCTCAAACAAAACTTGTTTAATTTAAAGGGTGATTTTTTAAGAGCTTGATAACTTTTTTTAAAAAAAAAACGCATAAAATTTGCAAAATCTCATCGGTTCTTTATTTGAAACGTTAGATTGGTTCATGACATTTACTTTTTGAAGATAATTTCATTTAAATGTTGACCGCGGCTGCGTCTTAGGTGGTCCATTCGGAAAGTCCAATTTTGGGCAACTTTTTCGAGCATTTCGGCCGGAATAGCCCGAATTTCTTCGGAAATGTTGTCTTCCAAAGCTGGAATAGTTGCTGGCTTATTTCTGTAGACTTTAGACTTGACGTAGCCCCACAAAAAATAGTCTAAAGGCGTTAAATCGCATGATCTTGGTGGCCAACTTACGGGTCCATTTCTTGAGATGAATTGTTGTCCGAAGTTTTCCCTCAAAATGGCAATAGAATCGCGAGCTGTGTGGCATGTAGCGCCATCTTGTTGAAACCACATGTCAACCAAGTTCAGTTCTTCCATTTTTGGCAACAAAAAGTTTGTTAGCATCGAACGATAGCGATCGCCATTCACCGTAACGTTGCGTCCAACAGCATCTTTGAAAAAATACGGTCCAATGATTCCACCAGCGTACAAACCACACCAAACAGTGCATTTTTCGGGATGCATGGGCAGTTCTTGAACGGCTTCTGGTTGCTCTTCACCCCAAATGCGGCAATTTTGCTTATTTACGTAGCCATTCAACCAGAAATGAGCCTCATCGCTGAACAAAATTTGTCGATAAAAAAGCGGATTTTCTGCCAACTTTTCTAGGGCCCATTCACTGAAAATTCGACGTTGTGGCAGATCGTTCGGCTTCAGTTCTTGCACGAGCTGTATTTTATACGGTTTTACACCAAGATCTTTGCGTAAAATCTTCCATGTGGTCGAATAACACAAACCCAATTGCTGCGAACGGCGACGAATCGACATTTCACGGTCTTCAGCCACACTCTCAGAAACAGACGCAATATTCTCTTCTGTACGCACTGTACGCATTCGTGTGGTTGGTTTAATGTCCAATAAAGTAAACTGAGTGCGAAACTTGGTCACAATCGCATTAATTGTTTGCTCACTTGGTCGATTATGTAGACCATAAATCGGACGTAAAGCGCGAAACACATTTCGAACCGAACACTGATTTTGGTAATAAAATTCAATGATTTGCAAGCGTTGCTCGTTAGTAAGTCTATTCATGATGAAATGTCAAAGCATACTGAGCATCTTTCTCTTTGACACCATGTCTGAAATCCCACGTAATCTGTCAAATACTAATGCATGAAAATCCTAACCTCAAAAAAATCACCCGTTACATACTCAGTACGAGCATAAACTGCCTTGGAATACCGCATGAAAGCAGAGTGAGATATTATTTTCTAAAAATTTTCAAATATATAAATATATTTTATGAAATTTCGGTCTCTACTTTTTTCAATAAAATGACCAAATTTACTGGAACCGCAGAGAACTATTTCAATATCAGTTTTATTTCATGAATTTAAAAATAATAAATTACACTCATATACTTACATACATACATACACACATGGAAACTTGTTCGATGGGGGAAAAGAAATAGAGCACGAAAATAAAAAATTCTATGAGCTGCTGTTTCAGTTTCCTTTATTAAAAATAATTATGTATGTAGCGAGTTGAAGCTGGCAGCAGCGAATATTTAACTAAAACAGCATAAAGTCTTGAGAGAAAACGAATCCAGAATGTTGCGGTCAGAGTTTTCATTTCGACTTGTTGTACATTTGAAAATAATTTTACAGCTCAATACTTTTATGTATGCTGCTCACGCCAAGCGGCCAACACCCACATGCCGGCACGCAGCCACGCAACCAAAGGTGAGGGCGCTCTAACTGAAGTCCACAGAAGGTACGAAGAAAGACTAGAGCATAGAATAAATTCTGAGCATATTAATAAAATGCTGCTTACTTGCAGCGCACACACATCACGCACACATACGTACTCGGCACCCACATGGTAGAGTGGAAAATCTCTCCAGCGACACTGCAAATATTTCATGCTGCATGCAACCATGCAATAGTTAAAATTTTACTACACTTGTTGTTACCAGCACATACATACAAGCAAACAAAGGACGTGCACACATCCACAGGGCTCTGAGCCCCTCCTCACCCACACCATGGCGGCGCACATGGCACATGGGGCAGCATGAGACGCACGAGACGCCACAGCGTGGAGCCAACAGCTTGGCGAATGCAACTATGCATGTCATGCAACAAATATTGCAGAGAAAAAAGTACGGATTCGAAAATATAACAAACAAAATGGACAATGCCAACAACAAGCGAGCAGCCGTCTGGCAAGCAGAGCAGCAATAACGCAAAACAATGCCATCAAGTAAATGTATGCAACATGATGCTCACCAGGGGAGCAGGACAATGGCACGAAGTACATCACCGGAGATATTTATGGGTTGTTAGCAGAATGGGTCATCAGTAGCAACAACAGCAGAAGCAGCAGCAGCCACTATTGCTGCTATAGTAACAACAGTAACAGTAACAACAATAATAATAGCACTTATGACAGCTATAATGCTCCTGCCGGCGGAGTGGGGAGAGGACGTGTGGATAACAAGAGGATTTAACGAAGGCGGAAACATAAAAGTGCACAAAGAAAATATGTGGCGAATTACACGAACAACACAAATTTAACTTTCCAAGCGGTGAGTCAAAGGAGCAACAAGCTTTTGCCTGTGTGTAGTGGCTAAAAAATCCAGTATGGAAGGGCAAAATTAGAAAATTATGGTGGAAATTTTGCTTAAAACATAATCATTCTGCCATTATGCACATAAACCACGCACACACACACACATATATTTAGATGACATACTAGATTCGCGAATCTCCTTGAAATGTGAATAAAGCTCTAACTATTCCCGTGTGTGATTATGAGAACGCATAAAAGTAAGAGGGAGATATGTGAGCCAACCGCACCTTAAGCTTACCCTTAGCATATGTTTGCTGTTGTTGTCGAATAAGATATTCTGTAATACAATTGAAGGGTAGAAAATGTATCCAGGCTCTTCTCCACCTGGCCCTTCCAACAGAGTACCTCCGGCGAGTACGGCAGCGAATACTTCCACAGAACCTTACTCTAGAAAACCCATAAAGTCGACTAATAAGATGTTGTCATCGTCCATGTCTTTGTACATATATAGCAAGATGGAAATAATGAGTGACTGATAGAGTTTGGTTTTTGTTTGTCGAGAGAGGACTGTGCTTCTCAATCGCCTACTCAGTCCAAAGTAGCACCTGTTGGCAAGTGTTATCCTGCGTTGGATTCCCAGGCTGACATTGTTGGTGGTACTTGCACTGGTTCCAAGATAGACGAAATTATCTACGACTTCAAAGTTATGATTGTCAACAATGACGTATAAGCCAAGTAGCGAGTGCGACGACTGTTTGTTTAATCATAGAAGATAATTCGTCTTGCCCTCATTCACTACTAGACCTGTTTACTTCGCTTTCTTATCGAGTCTGGACAAAGCAGAACTAAGGACTTGGGTGTGGAGGCATATGATATCAATGTCATCGGCATACGCCAGGAGTTGTACAATCTTATAGAAGATGATACCTTCTCTATTTAGTTCTGCAGCTCCAGAAACAGGTAGAAAGAGTCGCACGATAGGGAATCGCCTTGTCTGAAACCTCGTTTGGTATCCTTTTCGTGCTGTCGATTCTCCTTTTATGGGTCTTTTTCAAGATTTGGCGCATGGTGAATATCTGGTCGGTTGTTGATTTTCCAGGTTTAAAGCCACACTGTTAAAGTCCAATCAGTTTGTTGACGGTGGGCTTTAATCTTTCACACAATACGCTCGATAGAACTTTATATGCGATGTTGAGAAGGCTAATCCCACGGTAGATGGTGCAGATTGTGAAGTCTCCTTTTTTATAGATTGGGCATAGCACGCTTAAATTCCAATCGTTGGGCATGCTTTTGTCCGACCATATTTTACAAAGAAGCTGATGCATGCTCCTTATCAGTTCTTCGCCGCCGTGCTTGAATAGCTCGGCCGGCAATCCGTTGGCTCCTGCCGCTTTGTTGTTCTTCAGGCGGGCAATTGCTATTCGAACCTGTTTATGGACGGGTAATGGAACATCTGCTCCATCGTCGTCGATTGGGGAACCGGGTTCGCCTTCTCCTGGTGTTGTGCGTTTACTGCCATTCAGCAGGCTGGAGAAGTGTTCCCTCCATAATTTAAATATGCTCTGGGCATCGGAGACTAGATCACCTTTGGGGGTCCTACAAGAGTATGCTCCGGTCTTGAAACCTTCTGTAAGCCGCCGCATTTTTTAGCGACCTAGCGACCAGCTTATCAAGCTCGTCGTACTCACGCATTTCGGCCTCTTTCTTTTTCTGTCTGCAAATGTGTCTCGCTTCTCTTTTCAACTCTCGGAATCTATCCCATTCCGCACGTGTTGTGATCGATCGTAACGTTGCGAGGTAGGCAGCCTGTTTTCCCTCCGCTGCGACACGGCACTCCTCGTCGTACCAGCTTTTCTTTTGCACTTTCCGAAAACCAATGGTTTTAGTTGCAGCTGTACGTAAGGAGTTTAAAATGCCGTCCCATAGTTCCCTTATACCGAGTTGTTGACGAGTGCCCTCAGAGAGCAGGAGTCCAAGTCGAGTAGAAAAACGTTCGGCTGTCTGTTGTGATTGCAGCTTCTCGACGTCGAACCTTCCTTGTGTTTGTTGGCGTGCGTTTTTTGCTGCACAGAGGCTGCAACAAGATAGTGGTCCGAGTCGATGTTAGGACCTCGGAGCGCACGCACATCTAAAACACTGGATACGTGTCTTCCATCTAACACAAAATGATCGATCTAGTTGTTAGTTTTTCGATCCGGAGACAGCCAGGTAGCTTGAAGAATCTTCTTATGCTGGAATCTAGTACTACAGATAACCATATTTCGGGCCCCGGCGAAGTCGATCAGCTTCAACCCATTTGGGGATGTTTCCTCGTGGAGGCTGAATTTACCGACCGCAGTGCCAAAGATACCTTCTTTGCCCACCCTGGCGTTGAAGTCGCCAAGCACGATTTTGATATCGTGGCGGGGGCATCTTTGGTCACATCGTTCTTCTCTTCCGCGGGGGCGTGGGCGCAAATCAGCGATATGTTGAAGAACCTCGCTTTGATGCGGATTGTGGCTAGACGTTCATTCACCGCAGTGAATAATAGTACTCGGCGACGGAGTCTCTTTCCCACCACTAATCCCACACCAAACTTGCGCTCCTTTATATGGCCACTGTAGTAAATGCCATGAGACCTATTTGTCTCTGTCCTTGTCCCGTCCATCGCATTTCTTGGACGGCAGCGATGTCAGTCTTTGTTTTTACGAGGACATCAACCAGCTGGGCAGCGGCACCTTCCCAATTAAGGGACCGGACATTCCACGTGCATGCCCTCAATTCGTAGTCCATTTTTTCGTTTGCCATGGTCATCATCAAAAGGGGGGTCTCTCATCCGAGGCTGTTGTTTATTTTTCATTGCGGGTGTTTTCTTACGTGGCGGGTCGTTTATCGCCACTCCCAAGTGAATGGCGATCAGAGAACTTTCCTCACTTGCGTGAACTTCTACACATGACTCCATTCCCCCAACCAGATTAGCTTCCTGTAATTGAAACATTAAAGATTTATCATCAGATCCGAAGTAGTATTTGGGGTCTCTTAAGTCTCGCTAAAAATTTGTAAAAATAGAACTATTGAATGGTGTTACTTCTTAGGGGTAAGCACTCACATAAGTATGGAACCAAGGTGTGCAGCCACTGCTTCGTAAAGGACTAGTTTGGAAAGAATGTGTAAGCAGCCTTTGCACTAACGATATATGACAACGAAGCTATGGAATTCTTATTCACCGGAACAAATATCGGCAACAACAAATTCAAACGATGCATGCAACCAGCATTTGGTATTCTTAACGAGAAAATTATGAGAGTGCAATAACAACCTGTGTGCAAAGTTGAGTTATGCATTTTAGCATGATAACGGCCGAGGTACAAAGAAGGGAACTCGCTTACACAACAACAGAAGAAGCAGAAGGTGGACAACGAATACTAACTGACGAGATGGTGTTCGCAGAAAGAGCGCAGGAGGTCCAAAATCATCTCTAATGGGGAACATTAAATATTCATTAGAGGAAGTTGAAAATTGCTATGTAGCAACAACAGCAACAGCAAAAACCAACAGGCACAAGGCGGTTTCGTTTAAAATGCACACACTGACAAAGGATTCTCGGGATGTGTGCGGTGTGTGTGTGTGTGTGTGTGTGTACATACTTCATCAACTTGAGGACCAGGAGTCAAAGCTAATACGGGTACATCAATTTCTATTGCCAGGTCCATGAGCTCGCATGCGAGCTTTCTATTTTATCACTCGAAAGTTTGTTTGATGTTCTGACGTCGGCGGCGCTGACGGTGCATTGTTTATCGTGGTGTTGCTATTGTTTTTGCTTGGCTATTCCCACAGTGCAGCGCTTTAATAATGCCGCCACTTGTGACATGAGAGTGAACCCATCGCGCTGCCGCATGCTTCGAAATCGTCTCTGGAGGGGAATAATAAACTCCTAATGACTTCAAGTTGCACGCCACTTAAGCACTTGAGTCACAGCTCATTTGGAAACCGCGCTGGGCAATATCATTTGCATGTATTGCCCGCAAAAAATGTTTAAAGCTTCGCCGATATATGGTTAAAAATATATTTTCGTTTATTTTCTGTAGCTCCGACATTATAAACAGAGAAGGCACAGTCTTCTATAAGAGTGTACAGCCGCTGCGGCGCCGATGATATTGCTATCATTGGACTCAGGTAGGTAGGTAAGTAGGTGTGTAGCTCTATCGGGCTCAATTAGCACTTGATGTGCCATTTTGATACACTGTTCGTAGAACCTCCTGTATCTGCTATTACGTTTCACCTTCTCTCTCAAACCACTTTGACGTTTCGATGAAACTACTTATGTCCGATATGCTTTTGGTGGAAATCCATTCACGGTTTGGTGCTTGATGGATTCCAAGTGTTTTGTGTCGGATCTGTGCTAGAGCTGGGCATTAGCAGAGAAAGTGGAAGATTGTTTCCTTGTTCCCTGCTACATTGGACTCAACACCCGCGCCGTTAGTTCTACTTTCTCCAGAATGGTAAAATAGCAAAACAAAGGGGTCTGGTTGTGAGCGAGGGCAAGATGAAATATCTCCTGTCATCAAACAAACAGTTATCGAACCGGCGACTTGACTCCCATGTCACTGTTGACAGTCATAACTACGAAGTTGTAGATAATTTCGTCTATCTTGGAACCAGCATTAGAAGCAACAACAATGTAAGCCTCGAAATCCAACGCAGTAGAACTCTTGCCATCAGGTGCTACTTCGAACAGAGTAGGCAATTGAGAAGTAAAGTTCTCTCTCGACGAACAAGAACCAAACTCTATAAGTCACTCATTATTTTCTTCTTGCTATATACAGAGGCATCTGATGAGTCAGCCTTAGGAGTTTTCGAGAGAAAGGTTATGCGGACGATTTATGGTTCTTTGCGCGTTGGCAACGGCGAATACCGCAGTCGATAGAATGATGAGCTGTTCAAGATATACGACGACATTTACATAGTTCAGCGAATTAAGAGACAGAGGCTAGGCGGGCTATGTCATGTTGTCCGAATGGACGAAAACACTCCAGCTCTGAGAGTATTCGACGAAGTACACTTCGAAGGAAGCGGAGGAAGAGGAAGATCTCTACTCTGTTAGAGAAATCAAGTGGAGAAGGACTTGACTAAACTTGGAATATCCAATTGGCGCCACGTAGCGAAAAGGAGAAACGATTGGCGCGCTGTTAACTCTGCTATAACCGCGTACGCAGTTCTACGCCAGTAAATAATAAGAAGAAACATCCTTATCAGGTCAGCTGGTACTAACTTGCAAACGAATGCTCTGATTTTCTTGTGAATTTAAATTTTAAAGGCAAGTGCCGTGCTGTGTTGCAAAACGTATAAATTGATTCAAGCAGTTTGCTTGAATTTTGCTCAGAAATCGCTTTGTTGTAAAACAATTAAACTCTCACAGGTATTTGAGAAATATTAAAGTGCAACTTTACCTTGAAATCGCCTTGATACTGCTCGCAATTACTTAGCCACTTTCGGAAGTTGACGAGGAGCTTTTGCGGCACACACTCACTTCGGTCCTTCAATAAATAATGCTGCATTATATTCCACTAGAAAACCTACAATCCGCCACAATACACTTAATAGAGCCAATCAAGTGTGTGCGCATATTGAAAAACCATTATTTTCATTTGCGTTTCAATAGAACAACCATGCACTGCAGCTAACCTGGTAGGAAATCCAGCTGCTCGATCTATTCTACCAACTATTACAAGATTACATAAATTTAATTTAACAAAGTTCATAATGTGCTTAACAGATACAACGTTATTTATTTTTTTTTTTTTTCTGTAGAGCCTTTCTAACTGAGGATGTTTGTCAAGATTCTAAATTTTTTGTGTACTTTACAATACTTTGTACGTTGCCTCGTTTCCTATCTGTAGTGAACTAGTAACAACAGGACCAGCTATGAGCTAAATACCCCTCTCAGTTTATCACACGGCACAAATACATACACGATAATTACTCAATACATCGATTTGCCAGCGAAAACGTGCATATTCAAAGAAGCAGAATTGCAACCGCATAAAGATACTTTGGAGAATCGTGCGGAGAATGCACAAGCATGTTTGAAAGCGATATCCTTTACCATTACACCCACAACATCACTGCCACAGAAAATGCAAATGCCACAGTTATGCCGTTATATGAAGGTCAAAAGAGCTTCTACAATTGAAAGTCGCAGGTGTCTTCGAGTGCAATTATAAAATGTATTTATTTGATGATTAGATTAAAGCCTCTACTGGCCGATGTGGGAGGGAGTGTTAAACGAGCACATTCAAATGTGGCAATTCCATCGTAAGGACATCAGTGCGAAGTGAACTTAAATGAATTAATTTAATTCAGAGCACAGATTTTACGAGTAGTTTTGTGAAGACAAATAGTTCCAGAACTCATTTATTTTAATTTAAAGTTCCTTCGTAGGCATTCAAGCAAAAGGACAGTCGCTTAATGGCGCCATGAGCGAAGAAGCAGCTGTAGAAACTATTACAAGCAAATTTTATTGCCAAACGTTCGTTTGTGTGTGTATGAGTGTGTGTGTGTTTGCCGCCTACATGTGCACTTAAGTACGGATAACAAAGAAGCTTTAACAATTTCGCCCGACATATGGTCAATATTATGGGGAATTAGTTGGGTAATAAAATCGGTGTAGCAAACATGTAATCAGAAAAGGAAAACGCGCACAAACATCGGCATTAAGTAAGAAAATATACACGCATAGAACAAAGAAAACAGTTCGCCGCACGGAGTGAAAGGTTTACAAATACACAGGCAGTCAGATATATGTGCGTGTGTAGATCTCGCAATCTTTTCACTCAATATCCTGCTACACGCATCAAATCATCATCAGGTGAAATTTGATAAGGGTCATAAGAGCAATGATTGAGAAAACGTGATCAAATGCACACATTTCCGGGACGAGGGGCCACAACGACCGCCCGAAACTGAATAAATGCTAATGTGAGCTTTTGCTTGTTCAAATCGCTTGACCACACTTCGTTCCCCACCTCACTGCCTAAAATATTGTTAAAGGCTTGCTTTTCAGTTTCATTTTATTTCGTTCTTATAATGCTCATTTGATGGCCATAATACGCAAATAAAAGGGCAATTTATAAGAAATAGGCAAAGGAGCCCAAACCAAGCGGCAGTGAAATGATTAAAGATCGCCATCTGCTGGACTTTTCGGTTAATAATGGATCTTGCCGAGTTGACAAACCAGCGTGTGCGCTACTTGAGGAAAATAGAAAAATTTTGGTACTCCTTTCTCTGAGTTTTGCATGGTAAGCTGGAAACTTTACACTTTTATGGACTTCTAGCACATTTTGGAGAACACTTAGAACTCTAAGTTCCTGGGAGAACTTGAATAATTACTTAGAATAACAAAGATGATTTCCAGTAAGGGAGCTTCATACATTCTCTCATATTATTTGGTACTTTGGTTGTCAAGCTTTGATTAAGGCGCGAAATTTACTCAGCACCCTCTAACAAAGAGCTTCAGAAAAGGAGTTCTTGCAGAACAAAGAAGGATTTTAAATTTATATAGAAACAGCGGAGCAACTAGTTCTCCACAATATCTAAAATATAAAAATATGTATAAAGAAATAAAATAGAATAAATTTGTTCCGTTTAAAAGTCGCATATTCGGAGGCAGACAGCTCCATGATTCAAGCTCAAAGTAATTTTGCTGGAAGCAGCTTAAAATATTGAATTACTGCAAATTGCTATCGATTTATACAATAAGTAATTTTTCGGCTATCAATATCTGAGCTGATTTCGATTTACTGTAAACATAATTTATTATTATCGCAAGCATTTGAGCGAGCTTCTTAAATGGCATAAACGAGCTTTGAGTTTACTCAGAATATAATTACTTTAATGTGTTTACATTCAAATATTTGCAGCAAATACACTTGTATGCAGAGGCTTAGCAAATACAACCAATAAAAATAACTACAATTTATTGTTTTGACATAAACCATGGCAAATGTTTTCATTAAATATTTGCGCTTGCAATCAAGTGTTTGGTAGAGTTGATAATACGATTGAAAGCAGCTCACAAGCCGGAGCTCGTTGCTCATTGCTGCACACCTCCACACACAGCGTCGGAGTCTACGTATGTATGAGTGCATGCATTCTTGTCACGCACATGTGTGTAAGTTGCCCTGTCTCACAGTCAAACTGGCAAGCACATAATGCCGATCTTAGTGAATGCACATTTGCGGTCACTCATACGCACTGGCAGCCCTGTTGCAGTCAGAGTGCAAACTGTAGCACTCGCAACAATTTAATTGTAATATTAATACTGCTATAATTAAAATGGCATAACGGTAAATACGAAGAATTAACAATGGTTAAACATATATGTATATGTGTGAATGATGCCTGGTATTCAGGCAAATAAATGTGGCGTGTGCATTCAGTCCAGACAATCCAAAATTGTGCTTGCGTCAAGTGCAGTTATATCGTATATGTAGTTGTGCCACTTATTCATACATATATGAGCATATGAAATGAGTTGTGTTGTGAAGTTATGAATGCTCGTGCATCTATTAATTTGCGTTTTCCAATAATAATAATAATCTTCATTCGCCTTGCACTTTGCAGGTCACTCAGCAGTGTGACGTTGTTTACTCAATTTGTCACAATTGTTAAGAAATTTATTGGATTATAATTAAATTAATATGCATGCGGGTGTATGAGGGAAAATATTAGCAAGAAGTGAGGAGTAATGTGGGCAGCTCCATTTTCATTATTTGCCTTCAATTTGCAGATGAAAATTTTCAAATTGACTACAATTTAATACTTTGATAAAGATCGAAACGCTTGGAAATAGTTAAAAATATAGGTTAAATAAGTGCTATCAAAAATTTGGAAATTGATAGTAATTAACAATTTTTGTAGTGAAATTGGTAGATGTGAGTATGATTTAGGGGCAAATCTGCATTCAAATAGGAAGGATTTACAGTTGCTAATGGCGCTCTTACACCATTTCTAGTATTCGATTTTGGTTTCAAATCATTAATATATTAAATAAATTTGTTTTTAAAAACTTTGAATAAAATCAACTTCACTTAGTGGCTCCAGAGCTTGCTGGGAAAAATTGCATATATGTTTGTATATATATTGAGACTTAAATCTAAGTACAAGTTACTGAAGGGTTTAAACTGGATAAAAAAATCTCGAAAATTCATATGAAAACAGTGAGAACTTTAAACATTATTTTTATCTCAATATTTTCTAAAGTGTTGTCTCCATTATATATAGGTTTTTTAAGCTATAAGAAAATTGTTTTAAAAAACTCAATATAAGCGTAAATTTCAAAATAATCATATATCTTATTTGAACTTAGGACTAGAGTTAAGACATTTACTTTTTGAAGAATGAATTTCATTTAATAAATGATATGCCGGGCTGTTAGGTGGTATTGAAAGTCGAGTAATTGGGCAACTTTTATTATTTCGGGGCTGACATTCTTCAGAAATGGACCCAAAGTTTGGAAATTGACTGACTTATTTCTGATATGACTTTGACTTCGAACGTAGCCCCACGAAATAGTCTAAAATAGGCTTAAATACAGTCATGCATAATTTGGCCAACTGATAGGAATTACACATTTCTTGAGTATGAATTGTATGTCCGAAGATTTCTCAAAATGGCAAGAATTACCAGACTTTGGCTGATAGGCGCCTACTTGGACATCCATGTCAAAGTAATCGATTATGTTCTATCCATTATATTGGTCAAAAAAAGTTTGTTAGAAACGATATCGATACCTCACTTCACCTAAGTTGCTCCAAGCATTTTGAAAAAATACGATTTGTTCTATATATTCACGCAGCGTACAATCACACAAACTGAAGTGATTTTCTGGAAATACATTGGAAGTTCTTAGAAAACGGTTGTAGAACTTTAAACAAATAATTTTCTATATTTAAAAGATGCCTTTCAACACAGAAATATTATTGATACATCGGACAAGAGAAACACAATTTTGCGAACATCTATTTTAGGTCAAAATTCAATGAATTGCTAACTTTGCTCGTTATATAAGTCTATTCTCCATGATGAAATGTAAAAAGCATATTGTAGAAATCTTATTTGACACATTTCTAATCATGTAGAGCGTGCAAATACTTAGCTGCAAAATCCAACGAATAGTTAAAATGACAACATATTATCTTTTTGTCTCGATGCACTTGAACCTTTGATCTTCGAATTCATTCACTCGCCCGAAAGAGTCCTACAAAGTAGGCTACCGTGGCGGCGAAAAATTATTCATTCGGCATAATTTTCAGGCGGGCGATTTGGATTGCACACAAAGAGATTTGACGAATATAGTCAATATGTACAAATATGTATCAATATTAACGTTTTACCCCCAAGAACTTTCCGGCTGATAGAGCAGATCTCGCTAGCTTCGGAGCAGTTTCGCATAGTGAAGAGTAATCGATTATGATTGATCTCTGGGATATTCCAATGGATTCATATTTCGTTGACGGTCAAAAAAGAGCGAAGGATGTAAACACCGATCACATCATACCTACAGCTTCTTCAAACTCAAAATATCATGCAAATTTTAACCCAAGCGATTTGTTATCCTCTATTTCACGCAGGCGTACCTCATCACAAACTGATATGTGACCTGTTTGAAATCCTTTAAGGGCTTAGTTGGATTTAAAAATTTCAAAAAAAAATTTTCAATTTGAAATTTCACGGCGAGGGAAATTTTTTTGTAATGGGAGATGAAGTCTCAACAGCTGAATTTTCAACATTTTTATATCAAAATTTCAGGAGACATTGCTCAAATATGTGCCTTTGATATGCCATATCATATTTCTCAAATGTATGATTGTTTACTTTATTAAAACCAAAATCGTAAAATTTTTGATGGTCTCCATCAAAGTGGAAGCGCCATCAGAAACAACATCCGCGCATTACTTGATTTCACTGTTTGATATATCTTCTTAAAACAAAAATCGATTTACGACTGACATTTCTACTTTCCCGTTTTTTTCGCTTCCGCGGACACCTAACATTCGCCCGCGATCAAACCGTAAAACTAGACGGATTCGGCTAAAACAGTATAGTATTCGTATAAGAGAGTGCAAAATACAATAATAATTTTTTGACTTTTTAAAAAGTTTTAAAATATTTTAATATACATATTTACATATTTAAAGTCGCAAAACATATTATTAAACATTTTTTCGAAGTTTTTTTTGAGATCACAAATTTACGGATAATTCTCCTTAATGATTAAAGCCATTGTACTCTGTATTTCAACACGGTATGACTTGGTCTCAGTCCCGAAATGTGTTTATCAAGGTATCTCATTTTTCACTAAGGAGCTCGCACGAAGACAGATATTCGGAAATCTTTTTAACCCGATCTTTTTAAATAACATTTGTAATCCTAAAACTATATATTTTTCGTTTCTGATTGGTAATATCATCTCTTCAGCAACGCTTTACCTTACTACTTCTTCTTCTTTGTGTTTTTTTTTAACCACAAACACTTGTATACGATGTTGTATGTAGTTGTTATTTTTGTCACCTTCACCTGTATGCGCTTTTCGCCTGTGTTTGCATGAATCTTTCAGTTAGATCAGCAGTAAGGGACAAAATGGAAAACGCATTTACCAAAGACTTATGGTGAATTCACCTCACACTTGCAGTTGCAGGGCTTATTTTAGTGTCTTCGGTATTCAAAGATTGCTTTCTTTATGCAAAGAATCAAATATTTATGGTCCATTGGCGCTGGTTGTTAGTAAAGGCACTAAAAAATTTATTTTCTAAACCTAGAAATGACTTTCAATGCAAATATGCGCCCTGCGAAAAGCTGATGGAAAAAGAAAGACCGATGATGTAGTTGTATAAAAGCGCCAATGAAGAAGAAAAACATGCACAATTAACCACAACTGTTTATGCGCTGCCTTGTCGTGGTGACCCTCGCTCGCATCGCCTGCCTCTTTCGCTGTCTTGACTCTCCGCAGGCTGCTGGCTCAGCATTTGGTAATGATGCATGGCCAATTTCCCAACTTTGCTTTTAACGAAAGAAAATAAATTTTGCGAAACAGGCACAAATGAAGTCCCGCAAGTTCCCCATTTATATTAAGCCACTTACATCACTCTCACACGCACAAAGCGCTAACAGACTTAAATTACTTGCTGAAATATTATATAAACTGAACTTTAAAGCGGTCAAGGTAATTGTTTAATGCTTACTCGTACTTGAGCTATTAAAATATTTTTTAGGCGCAACATATGCAAAATATGTCCAACTGCGTCAACTTTTCTTCTGACTTCATTCACTTAGACTTCTTATGCTTTTTGGTAGTCTGAGTACCATTTCGAGCTGCTGTACCTCTTTGTATTTGCTATATGCATTTTACTGCTTCTAAAACTTTCGTTTCGTTCTCCATGCTCACACCGCCAACGCCATCAACTTAAGGGTATCCCACTCTGACTCCACTCCCTTTTGTCTTTGTTGTGTTTGTTTACAACTGTGCCCGAGCTTTGTGGCCGCCCGAAATAGACTTAATAGAAAATTAATGGCCGTCAGTGTGGAGGACCAACTTTATTAGGCTATTCCGTTTAAAAATTCATGCCAAGTACCTTGGTCGATTTGGTAACGAGCACACAGAGCAGCGACATGAGTTGGAAGTAACGAAAACAAAAGCTGCGCAGGTTCTAAATGAAAGTAAGAAAGAGCTTTGAAAAATAAAATAATTTTGCTTTTTGTCTTTTATGCCGAAGATTGTAACGCAGCTTTGCGAAAATGTCATATACAATTTAGTAAATTTAACAATTTGTGCACTTGTAGTAAATATATATATATAGTCCAAATTATATCGTCCAATGGCACACCATATATAATATATAAATATTGAAATCATTCTCATTTCTTCTTACGAAGATTTCTTTTTGGTTGCATGGCGACGCCGAAAGCAAAATATTCCGAACCTGTCCATCACTCGGCTTTCGATAATTGAAAATAAATATTACGGCAGACAAAATGGCATTCACCTTTTCTCCACCTCTGTCTTATCCCCTGTTTGATATTATTGCCTTTGTTTTATTCATCATGACGCTGTAGTCTGCAAAGGTTTCCTTCATTTTTTCCGTTCTTACCTTGTTCAGTATTGCGAGCGAGTATGTATGTTTTAGCAAAGTGCAGTCGCAAACAGATTTTGCCTGATATTTCCTTTTACTTAAGTAAATGTGTGCTTTCCATCCTTCCGGAAAAGGCATTAAATCAATATCTGCGAGAAATGATTTATAAATTATGAATAAGTTTGGGTAAAAAAAGGAAGAAAAAGTTATTAGTAACTGTTATTCTATTTTTTTTTTTTAAATACGTAAAGTGTTTTCGGAAGTTCTGTAACTGAAATCGGCTTCATGAAGTTGTTACAATAAAAGTTTGGTTCACGATTCTATGACGAAAGGAAGAGCATTATTTACTATGTCTAAGCTTGAAAGAATGATCGGTTGCGAACCAATATAGGAATGAAATTTACTATACTTGTCTCCTTTATCGTTCATTATGCCGCTTTCCTTTCACTTTTTCTATCAAACCTGGATATTTATGTTTATTACTTGCATTAGACTGAATTTCCATACATTAAAGCACTTAATCAAACAAGCATATAAAGTAAACTGATTTACAAATATCTCATAATTATTTAATAAACATCAAGCGCTTACTTAAACGGCATAAATAGGTCTGATTCACTTCCATTATTGTTAACTCATACTGATCAAGGGATTGATTATCAAACATAATTGATTATTTTGCTGATGGTTATTTACAGCTGGTGTTTGTAAGGATCTAGACAGCCGCAGTGGTCCACAGGGATATTTTAGATTCCAGTTTCTTAACCAAAATTAAAATGATTTCTTTAAAAAAATCACTCAACTGGAAATGGCTAAGCTTCGAGGGAGTTTTTCCATGTTAAAGCTGCTTCTAAAATATAATACACATCCGAGTTACTTTGCCGCTTAAAATTTAAAGTTTAGACCACATAAAGAAAAGTTCGGGCAAAGATCCAGCACAAATGCAAGAAAATAATTGGTTATTGAATGTCCTTACAATAGCAAAATGCTGGTGATTCATTGATTGACCATTTCAACTGTAAACCGCTTGGTCATTAGTCCCAAACCAGCACTCTTACGGACATGCTTCTCCTGAGTCATACACACGGATTTATGCGCATTTATTTAAATGCACTTGGAGTGTAAAATTTAATCTCACATGCACCCAGAAAAATTGATTTCACCGATGCGTAAACACCAGTAAGACCATAGAAAATTATTCAACGAGCAAATATTCCCATTGAAATTTATTCGAATCTATTTGCGTATAATTTCTGCAATATGAATGTGCAATGTGCATACATAAGGATGCACGCTTGATTGCCTAGCAGAGCAACAAAGATAATAAACTCAAGGTATGAGTGAGAGCGAAAGAATTCAAATGCTAAGTCTTCTCGCATACAAAATGCACACACACACATGTACCATATACACACACACATATTTATATGTGTACTTACAAATAAGTCCATAAATAAGCTTGCGTGAAATGTCTATAGACTTCTACACTTGAAAACAGAAATATTATATTTACCGACCACAAATGTTCCAAATAAGCCCCGGTAGAAGTTTGCAGGCCGCATATGCCTATGAGTGTATTAAATAGTGTTTATATGTATGCATAAATTCTCATCAGTACATTTGCCCTCCACAAGCGCCCATTGGAATCCCTGGATAGATGCCATCAACATTTTGAATAATACTTAGTTACTCGTAGACAGGGCCTTAATTCACCAACTCAGAGCTGTGAAGCTTCGTACTAACATACATACACATATACATACTTATATTCATGTGTGGAGGCAACGTTAGACTTGGTCAGTGCAAATTCGGTTTAATTGATATTTATTATCACTGGAATAACTGTGGTCCATACAAGCCGGATAATTACATTTCAACGCATAAAAGCCAAAGAGGATTTCGCAAATATGTTATCGACTTCTTTTGTTGTCAATTTAACTTGTTGACGTATTAAAAAAAAATAAAATTAGTTGTCAATAGAAGACGCAACTTTCGTTTTGTTGCATTAAATTTAAGCAAATACAAATAAATAGTAATTTCGACTTGAAAGTAAGGTATTCCCTCAATAAATCCAGACTTTGATGGGATGTATGGGAAGTGGTGCCGTCTTGTCAAAACCAAACGACGCCAAGATCATGAGCTTCATTTTCCGGCTGCAAAAACGTTTGCCATTGATAGTTAGCTTCTTATCGGATGCGGACCACAAACCACCGCAAACCATCATTTTTCTGGATGAAATGACAGCTCTTGAACCTCCTCAGGTTATTCTTCGTCCCAAATGCAGCAGTTTTGATTCTTTACATACCTAATGAGCCAGAAATCAGTCTCATCGCTGAACAAAATTTTGCTCGTAAACGTCGAATCTTCTTGGAACTTTTCAATAGCCCATAGAGTGAAGTGATGCTGCTTGGGAAAGCAGAGCGGCTTCAGTTCTTGCACAAGTTGTATGCAACTCTCCACGGTCTTCGTGTACGCTCTCTGTTACGGTTGCTATATTTTCTTCATTACATGCAGAACGTGGTTTATTCGGTCGAATATTATCCAATAATGAGTGCTGGGTCTCAAGATGGGTGGAGTTGCGAATATTACGCTCAGTAGGCCGATTATGTTGACTCACGCGTGGTCTGTCAAAAAAAAGCCATCGAAAAAAGAACCTCTACTTGGATCACCCATTATAAATAATCATTTGACAGGTTTTTATAAAAATATAATAATAAATTAACTTCCGACCCTCTCTTATGAATCCAAAAGCCTTCTTGAACAGTCTATGCTGATGCCATTGACCTTCCCAGAAGTTCAAGATAATTTTGCGTTCAAAAAGGATTGCAGTGAATAGATTTTCAAAAAAGGTGTCTCACCTCTCTTTTTTAAAAGCAGTGTGGGCAGGACGATAAGTATGATATTAAAACTTGGCCGGCAGGAAGAACACAACTCATTAGTATTAAAAATTAACTTAAAAATTAACAAGAAATACAAGCAAAAAGCTTTGTCAATAAGTATTTGCAGCCAAAGTTGCTGGCTCTGCGCCGCCGCTCGTGGGCATTGCCGACGACACTTTCTAAATGAAGCAAAATTAATGTAAATTTCGCGCCAAGTCTCCGGAAAAGCAACTTGGTCCACGTAAGTAACAGTAAGAGCAATAGCAACTCTTTCGTTCATTAATTAAGCGAAATATTTACTAATAAATATTTCGGTACTTGCTTGCAAATATATAAATAACGCTTGTTAGCCTTCACAGAAGCATGAAGTGACTGCAAAGTAAAATTGAAGACTCGCAAGTTCTGCATAAAAGTTCGAAATTAAAAATACAATTTTCAAACTTCAAAAAAACAATGAAACTTCTGCCGCGCGCAGATGTCAATGTGTACCGCGCTGTTCCACGAAGAAGCCACTGTGCATTTGTGTTTGTGTGTGCTTGTCGAGGGACTCGTGGTTGTGTGGCTTCTGAATCTTCGAACGCGGAGCACAGACTTCCACGTTGAAGCTCGACAGCGTCAGTTCAATCACGTGGTGTTTGCTGTACGCCGCGGCTCAATAAATAATTAAATACACGTCGAGAAAGGACAACGCAATTAGAAACTCAACTTTTACATACACAACAGCAAAGCACAAGTAATAAAGCAACAAGCGCGAGTACAAGGAGGCCCATAGTTGTCAAAGAATAACAAGCAACCGAAGGAAGGCGTATAACTGAGGAGCCCTGGCATAGCCCAAGTGGTGGTGAATGACATAAAGTCGATGAGGAGGCAGACGTACATTGAAGCTGGTCCATAGTAGGGCTTAATTGCTTTTGCTGATAGTTTTGCATTATGAAATGATTTATTTATGAAACGTATCGCTTTACATATTCTGCGACCAAGTTCAATGATATTCATGGAATCCGACGCCGCGAACGGATATTAACAAGTGATGTGCTAATCTGATGAAACGGGATGCAGCAAATCATTCTAAAGTATTTGGCTGGACACAAAATACATATATTCAAACATTATCCAAGCAAGCAAGAAAATTTAATTAAAGTTGGCACCCTTTAAAGCCGACAGTTAATGAGTCAGAAATATTTTAGGCTGTTCGATAAGCCATTGGATTTTAGATACATAGGGACATTGCCTCCTTCGATTTCATGCTATACATAATAACAGAACAATAAAAATGTTAACACAAGTAGTGAATCAAGTGCTAGGTTAGTTTTGGTTAAACTGGTAGGCAATAAGATTACAGCCAGATTTGGTCCTTTGCGATACCAGATGGAGTTCAGCTGCTAGGTCCAAGAGAAGAAGTTAACTTTAAGGATGCCTGCGCTTTACTTGAATTTTTACAGACTTTGTGGTCTCACTATCGCTATCTCCTCCAGTGTATCATACCGTAGGGACCCCAGATGCTTACAGCATAGTCTTGGCAATGTGGGACAAATGCAGAATGCTCCACTGTTTCCCTGGAGCCCTGCTCTAAATATTTCCGGGGTTGGATTTCTTCATTATAACTTTGTCGAGATCGTCGTATAGACCTTCTTGGGTTTCCCAATGTTGATCACGTTTTTGGATGTTATCCTTACACCATTCTTGACAGTGTCGTCCAAGACACTTCGGGCTGATATACGGCACGAGGCTACCGCTTTGATTGCTTTGACTCTGGAATTGCCTGCAGGTGCATTAGAGGCCAGCTGCCTTGCTTTCGCAAGCAATAGCTAGGACCTCAGCTTGAAATATACTGCAGTGGTCTGGCAACTTAAAAGGTTGCAGTGAGCCTCTGAATCGTTTCCATTGGCTTCCGGTAGGTGAATTTCCGTACAAATGTCCACCATACAACTGCACCGTAGAGCAGAATTGGTCTAACAATAGCAATCTAGCATCAATGGATGAGAGTGAGAGAGAGGACTCTGGCTGAGGCGAGCATCTGCCTGCACGCATATAGAACATTGCTGACATTCCTCATTCTTACTTCCACAGCAGTTTGCTGTCCAAGACTATCCCAAGGTATTTGGTACGGTCTTTTAGAGAGAGAGTTATGTCACATTTATCGAAAGGAACCTCCAAAGGGGAATCTTGTGTTTTCTTCTGAACACAAGTAGACCCCAGACCCGCTTGCGATGCCCAGTTCTGAACAGTACTGAGAGTGGTGGTCATAATACTGCTAATGAGCGGTAGACGCCTGCCCGGTATTAAGATGGCAATGTCGTCCGCTTATGCCACTATCCTACGGGCTTTTCCTACAAAGTTTCTTAGCAGTTTATTCACCACTAATGTCCATAGAGGCGGAAATAGCACTCCACCTTGCACCAGCATTGTGTAGCAGGATCAACAACTATTAACTGAATACTGTTCAGAATAAATTCCGTAGAGACGTTGTTGAACGCTGCGGAAATGTCCAGGAATGCTCCAAGGGCATACTCCTGATATTCAAGAGCCCGATAATAAATACCAGAATCGTGCGTTCTTGATAAATATTCTTCAGTTGAGCTAACTCACAAGTTAAACTTAGGTACTTATTGTACCTACTTCTAGTTATGATGATCTTGGGACTCACCAAACAAGCAATTTTTTAGAGTGGCAAATTAACATTACAGTTAAGCTGAGAAGCCCTGAACTATGTGAGATGACGAGGCTTTGTTGAAGTCCCGTGAGGAGTATTTTGTGCTCATTCTGGTAACCATTTCACAGGGTTTTAAATCGGTATAATTTTTCGTTAATTTAAATAATTGAAGTTTTAATCAAAACCAGTTTTTAAGAACATTCGAGTGACCTTTTAAACACTTTGTACTTGGAGAGCGAAGCCAAAGCGCAAATTTTATTTAATTACTTGCATGTCTAAATATTTAAATAGAAGCACTTTTAATGCCATTTTGCCAACATTTTTAATGAAAAATACACAACCGTTCTGCATAGTCTAGTGGCACTTGACAGGAAAAAGTTGAAAAAATACTTCCAGCTGGAAAGCAGCAAACGCTCTTCAAATACTCTACATGTACCAAACCAAGCAGCGGGCACCAACACATTCGAAAAATTTTCACATACGGATTTCGAAAATGTAGATAGAGCAGCGAGAAACTAAAAAATAAAGAACAACACAGATGTGAAGTGAGGAATAGTAATAGCTCTTTTTTGGTTTTGTCCTGTACAAAAAGTGAAGTTCTAAAAGCGTTTTAAGTCAACAAGGAGCGAGTAACTCGAGCAGCGAACGGTTAGCCAGCCAGCCAACTAGCCAAACAACCAGACAGCGGTCACTGCGTTCCCATAATCGTGAGCGCTGGTGGCGAGGAGCTGGAATAAAGGAACCCAAAATGCGACTAGTTCGAATGTACACATTCACGGACATATGGATGGAGATGAACACGCTGATGAAGTTAATATTGACCAGTGCCCAGCAAGCTGCTTGCAGGAGTTTCGGACTGCTCTCTTTAATCACTTCTGTTCGTATAGCACAACAATGGTTCGCTCGTTTCCATTCTAGAAATTTCGATGTGAAAGATGCACCTCGCTCTGGTCGACCTATCGTTGAAAGAATCGAGGAGAATATGGGAAAGACATCGCTAAGGAACTTAACATTCATCATCAAGTGGTTTTGAACCATTTAAAAAAAGCTGGCTACAAAAAGAAGCTCGATGTTTGGGTACCACACGAATTGTCTGTGACTGAATTAACATCAACGATTCTCTGCTGAGACGAAATGAAACCAAACCATTTCTGAAGCGAACAGGAGATGAAAATTAGATAAACTACGACAGGAAATCCAGGATTGACGTCTCGAAAAGTTATGCTGAGACTTTGGGGTTGGCCCAGCCTGGTTGAACGATTGGTTCTACATTTTACTGTCAACAACTGATGAGATTGAATTAACCAATCGAAAAAAATGGTCAAAACTGATCAACAGAAAGGGCTTCGTCTTCCATCAGGACAACGCTAGGCCACACATATCTTTGATGACTTGGCAAAAACTGGGAGAGCTTGGCTGGGAAGTTTTGATGCATCAACCATATAGCCCTGACTCTGGACCATCGGACTACCATTTGTTTCGGTGAATGCAGAACTCACTTAATGGAGTAAATTTGGATTCAAGAAAAGCCTGTGAAAATTACTTGTCGCAGTTTTTCACCAAGAATCCAAAAAGATTTTGCACTGATGCAATAATATCTCCTGCAAAAAGTAGTCGACCAAAATGGTACATATTTGGTTCATTAAAGTTCATTATAAAAACAAAAATAAAAATAAGTGTAATCTTAATTAGAAATACGAAAAGACTTTTTCAACTTACCAATGTATCCCAAGCATATTTGGAGCAAGTTGGAAAGTTTGGGGATTTCAACTGGTTAAAGCGCTTAAGATATATACCAGATGTTTACCCTGTGCGACGTTGCCGCTTTTACATATATTTATGAATATTAGTGGATACTTTTAAAAAGTTTTTTTGTATATTTTGGGTAAATTTTTGCTGGTCCAATTAATGGGAAAATAGCGATATTTCAATAGAAAATTCTTATTGGGCAAGAAGCAGCAACGCTTCCTGTGGGGTAGTGTATACGTATGTAGTACATATGTATACGTGCGGTTGCGCTGGTTGCGGTACATGTTTGTGCAGTTGCAGTTCTCACGCTCAAATGCATTATCCTTTGAACAAACTTGTTTGATTCAACGATTGCCACTTGGCAAACTGCTGACTGACCACTTGATGGATGCATAACACACAGCCATAACGGTATGTGGTGGAAGTGTAAAGCGCAAGAAACTTGTAGAGAAATTTCAAAAAGTATCCTGCTGGAAAACGGACTCATTTGCACTAAGCTGATGGGACATTTAAGACAAAAAAACCGACTGAACTTCTCTGCTTCCAAGAAAGCTCGAAGTTTGCATCGAAGAGAAGCGCGAAGAATGCAAACCCTAGCTAAAAAATCTTCAAAATCTTTACCAATATGAGTACTTACATATACGTATGTATATATGATATTTACTGTTACCGTATCCAAGCGGTCAAGTTCGGCCACAATATTTAAAGAACTATGACTTCAATACCTGAAATACGATAGATCGGCCTTAGAAAATTTCAAGTGGTCTTCCAAAATTTTATGGCAAAATACGAAGGATTAGAACTAAGATGCTTTATTTACTATACCAGAACCGTTCTTTTATTTATGCAAAAATCAAATGGTTGATCACCGGATTTTGACAAAAAATACTCAATCGAGCTGCAGTTATTTCCCTTCGGGTAAAGTGTACGAGCAGCTAAAGGCTTGGCAGAAAAAATGGCCAAAGTTGGATTTAAGAAAGAGTTTTAAGCAAATACTTACATTCAAAGTCTCGCACACACACACATTTATGCATAAGTGGCTTATTTGTTTGTACACTTGCATGTGTTTGCTTAAATGAAAAAGTGGCTAGAAAGCGCACACACACACACACAAGCGCACAGCAGTTTGCTTCATGTTTTCCACATCTTGGCTTTGTTATGCGCTTAGCATGAGTGCTCTATGCGATTATGGCGTGCCGCCCTCTCAATCTACTTTGGCAGTCGAATGTGTTCGTACACAGGCAAACCGACACGCACACACACACACACACACAGCATTGATAGCGCTGCACACATCTTGCAGAGAACTTTTTCAATGCCTCTGCAGCTCACTTTCCCGAGCTGGTGTGCGTGGGTGTGTTTGTGCGGCTCGTCTTTCATCAGGTGTGCTCTACACTTTAGACTTACTTCAACTGTAAAATGTAAGGAATAAAGCGCATAAATATTTATATAGACGCAGTTGTAAGCGCATTACGTATGCGATTATCGGCCAACAGTTAAGATGGAAAAGTGAACAAGGTGCAGAGCTCACATCGTGCATGTGTGTGTATGCACTTCCGAAATCTGCTTCGACGCACTTGAGTCAATTACTTAAATGCACAGCGGCTGGATATACATTCTATGTTATAAATACATATATATTTCTCACTGCTTAGCAAGATTGCAAGATGTAATCATCCATCTCAGGATTTAAGAAATATCGCTCGATAGACAACAATTTTGAGCTATTTAACATTTCATTTTTATAAATTTCCCTAGCACTTTGAAAGGATTCCTGCATTGGATATTATTTTTCCTCATCTACAATGACATATAAATGAACACGTTTTCTGTTGCTTTTGTTGCAGCGGCAGAAAATGTTTCTGAAATAATTTTGAAAATGCTGGGAGGTTGACAATTTTTGGCCGTATAACAATCCGTGCCCGTTCCGATTATGTAGACCCGACTGTCATGGCGACGGAACCATCTCTGGATTGTCTCTAGAGGAAATAGTTCGACACACTTGGTTCAAAAGTGATCACGCCCACAACTCATGGTTACAAACTATTAGGTACTCGTATTTCTAATCAAACTTCAACTTATTTTTTTTATGTACCATTTGGGTCGACCACTTTTTGTAGTTTCTTCGTTAAAGACACTATTCCATCAGTGTGAAACTTTTTTGGTTTCTTGGCGAAAAGCTGCGACAAGTAATTTTTTTTTTGTAGTTTTGTATTGACCGAAACAAATAGTAGTTCGATGGTACAGGATCAGAGCTATATGCTGGATACATTAAATCTTCCCAGCCCAGCTCTCCGATGGAAGACAAAGCCCTTTCTGTTGATCAGTTCTGGTCGCTTTTTTTGATAGCTTGCTTCAATCTCATCAGTTGTTGACAGTAAAATGTAGAATCAATCGTTCAACCAGGCTGGAGCAGCTCATAGTGTATGATCCCTTTCCAATCCCACCAAACACTCAGCATAGCCTTTCGAAGGGTCAATGCTGGCTTTAAGACCATTTGCTGAGCTTCACAATGCTTGGACCATGATCTTTTTCGCACGTTATTGTTTTATTTGATCCTTTCTTCGTCTTCTGTTACCATTCGCTTCAGAAATGGTTCGATTTCATTTCGTTTCAGCAAAGAATCGCATTTGCTAATTCGATCCATTAAATTTTCCACAGACAATGAATGTGATGCCCAAATAGCGCGCTTCTTTTTGTAACCAGCCTTTTTTAAATAGTTCAAACCGTTTGATGATGACGTCATGGCTGCTTCTGGGACGGCCAAAATACGAAAATACTTTTTCGACTAACCAATATATTCCTCAAAGTAACGTAGTAACGTGTTAATGCTGTGCTTTTGATTTAGAGGTCTCTTAAATCATCTGAGCGGAGCAAGTAGAAGCCGGTGCCGATATAGCCTGTTCTCTCTTTTACTTACCATAAGCCGTTATTATTGCTATGGCTATCTCATTGAGTTCCTATACAACCGATGATCTCTTGCCATGTGAAAATGAATTAGCCAATATTTTACTTGGTTCCAGAATATTCAGAAGTAATCTACTGGGCTGTCAAATCTTTTAAGGGTTTTTAAACTTTGGGTTCCTCAGTCCTTTAAATGTATTCCCTTAACGACACAAATTCACTTAGCTGTAGCTATATATCAACCATCCGTGTCCTTGTAAATAATAACTTAAACAGCAACCAAGTATCGAATACCCATTGTGTGTGTGGGTAACAAGTAGGCAAGTATGCGCAATAACGGTGAAATCGTAGTTTGAATAGGTCCCCCCGTCCCTCCAACCGCTTAGCTGACAACTCAATAGGCAAAACCGAGGCTGGTTTGTCGGCATCACTTCGGGTGCCACTAAAAACTGCCAGCGGCATTGATGCTACGCCACGTTGGCACAGCGCCAAATACGCACACACCCATTCACATCTGAGCCAGCCCACACATACGCAAATGGCAATGGCGGCGTGTGCCCGGAAATGGCGGCGCTAACTATTTATGCTTTTGGAATATTTGTCATTTGCTGTTAGCAGTTTGGCTAAATGCGAAATTAAATGAACTATGCGCTTCTAGTTATTGCCAGCTTGCCAGCTTTGGCACGGGGGTGGAGCTAGCGGGCCGGCTGCATAAAAGAACACACACATGCGCGCCGTGTGTGGTGACAAAAGCGCTTAGGTTTGTACGCGGAAAATAACTTTTTAATGAGATAAGCTCGTTGATTTCGGCATTTTCTATATGCAGTGGCGCTCGTGTCGCGTTGCGCTCTTCTGTTGCGGTTTTGCGGCTTCACAAAGTGCGCCACACACACACACACACACACACATAAACTTTTCTTTTGCGTTCTGCGGCAGATTGCGGCTTACTGCCTTGACTACTGCGAGCGCAAAGATTTAGCAAAGCAGCAGATGAAAGGGCGGCCGCGCAGTGGTTGCGTAACAGTTAAAACTTTTCGACAAATACCCCTACAATGCGGGACAAAAGCACATTGCAATATTATGCACTTTTAATGAGCCATAATGCTGCAGCTGTACAGCCGCCAGCACACAAACACGCACACACACATGCGCTCGCATACATACATAATTTAATTTCCACTTGCACAGAAGAACACAGTTGCTGTTCGCATTCCTCACTGCTAATCATATGCAAGCGCGCGAGGAGCAAAAGTTTACCGGCAACAACAACGCACCCGACTCTATCCATCTTCAGTTGCAGTGCACTTTTGTTGTAGTCCTTCATGTCTTCTGCCTGCCATTGTCCGCTCAGCGCTCCACAACGCCACGCCGCAGCACGGGCACGTGCTTTTGGACAAATTAGTTCAATAAATTTTATTCAAATCTTACAAAATTTCCTTGACAATATCACAGCACGCGCCCAGCCCCGCCGCCGTCTGCAGAGGGAGCCTGCTGAGCTATTTGACCGTGTCGGCAGCCAGCTGTGGTGCCCCGAATGACAAAGGCTTCATGTGTGCGGGTATGTGTGTGTGCCCGATTTTGCTTTCTTGCAGTATGACTTCATTAGTTTTTGACTCATTGTCGCAGCGGCGGCGACGCTGGCGTTGGTGGTGGCGTTGGCGCAAGTTGCAAATGGCAAGTGGCAACCAGCAAGTTGTAAGTGCTGCAATCGTTTGTTGGTGACATTTGGCCTTCCCAATTTCTTGTGCCACTTTTTACCACTATCTCTTATTGGGAGTTTTCTATCTAATGCCGTTTCTCTGCTGGTGCGTCATTTGTAATGTGTTTGCTTTGTGTTTGTTGGAGAATTTCTCACATAAGATTTGAACAATAATTTGTGACTTCTGACCTCAGCACGCTCCAGTTTCCCTCTATTGCAGCAAATGCTTCCAAAACTTGCTTAAAGTTTTGACATAATTTTCATTGCAGTTATTACTTTTCACAAACATACATACATACAAATATAATCACATAACTGAGAGATGGAAATAGATTACTGACTGAAATTTTAAAGAAATAAATTCAGCAAATTTCATATTTTAGAACAATCGATCCCAGAACCTGTTAAAATGAAGGTCAAAACTAAATCGTTTGTATTCTAATTTCTCTATCTCCTCAATCGACCGGACCAAAACAAGAAATTACCTCCTAACCGAAGTATTCTCTCAATAAATCCATTAATTGATGCGATGTGTGTGAACGAAATGTCACCGAGCTCACGAGCTTCAATTTCAGACATCAAATAGTCGGCTATCATGGTGCGATAACGGTCGCCATTGACCTTTACGTTCCTACTGGCATCATTTTTGAAGAACTGTGGACCGATGATTCCACCGACTCACAAACCTTATCAAACCTTTGTTTTTCTGGATATAATGGCAGCTCTTGAATCTCTTCCGGTTGCTCTTCATCCCAAACCGGCAATTTTGCTTGTTTAAACATCCATTGAGCTAGAAATGAGCGTCGTCGCTGGACAAAATTTGGCTCGAAAACATCAGATCTCTTTGAACTTTTCAAGAGCCCATAAAGCGTAGCGATACCGCTTAGGAAGGGCGAGAGCCTTCAGTTCCTCCAAAAGCTGTGTTTCGTACGTTCTCAATACGTCAGTCCGAGCTGCTACGAACGGCGCCGAATCGACTCTCCATGGTCTCTTAGCTACGGCTATTCGTTCTCAATTAACAATACATGGAGAATGTATGTATAGATGCACTTTCTTAAGTCTTTTATATTCTCGCTATTTGGTTTCATCATTGCGTTCAAACCACTTAGTCTTTCTTATGAAGAAATCAATCAATGGAACTTCTTTTACCCGTTATGCGTTTTATAGACAACTATTGAATGCGCAGTGCCTGATAGAATTTAAGAGTTCTATGTCTCATTTGTGATAGTACTGGGCGTCTACAAAGCAAGTATTTGCTTCTTTATCTTGGATTTTATTATAGATTTTCATCTGTTGCAAGCTATTTCCTCAAATTGCTTAATACTCTCTCTGGAACTCTTATTCGGATTCCTCTAGAGCAACTCCTGAATTAGCCAACTCGTCTACTTTTTCGTTGCAGAAATGTTCAGGAAACCCAGATTATGGACGAGTGATGTTGACTTGCCAGTGAGCTTAAGGTCTTCCCGCAATTGTTAGCTCCTATGGGATTAATTCGTGACCCCAAATTAAGAAGTGTTACGACGCTTGATGTTAGCCTAGGCACACCCAGCCACTGGCCATTTTCTTGGATTGGTTTCCGAGTGTGCTCTCTTTATTTCAATACATATTTTATACTCTATAAGTAAAAGTAAATCTCTTCTTTATAAATGTATGTATGCACCATTTTAATAGCTTTATGTCAATCCATGCGCGTGAAAACGGTAGCATTATCATATTTGTACTATGAACCCTTTATACGTACACACACACAATGTTGAAATTTTCGGCAAACTGGGGCGGATGTTGACCCAGCCAAAGAGGGCGGATGTCAAAACTGGCGTAGAAAATTTCAAACACGTCACTAACATACGTTGATTGCCAACAAACCGAGTCAAAAACAAAAACAAACACGCACACAAATACCGTTATATATGCACATACACGTGTATATATTTTTAGTTTCATATTTAGTTTCCTAAAAGTCAAAACACAAAGCCCTTTATCTTGCGGTCTTCAACGGCAAGCAGCCTATTTCAGACACTTTTAGAGCCAATGTTCATACGGTTGGAAAATCGTTCCTTTGTCGAGCAACCCTCGAGCGGTTCCATCTTTGAGCTCTGCATGAAGTCAATAAAGTTGGCCGGTTCGACTTTTTAACAACTCTGTCATGCATAGTTCCACATTTATTTCTTTATTGTGCCCAAAATGTTGCTGCTGCCTTTGCAACTGCGTTGATTGACTCTGCTTTGGAGTTGAAATCTGGCTCGGCTTAAATATTTACAATAAATTGCAAGCAAACTTTTTCGACCTTCTTTGATGCTTTTTGTAATTCGGCCAGTTGTGTGCTTGTGTATGTGTTTGTGTGTGTGTACATACAGAAAACAATGCCTGAAGTTTCAATAGTGTTTTGTGCAGAGCGGAAGCCTCGGCTTCTTGTCATTTATGGTTGTGCCTTCACAAAGGGTAATTATCAAGCGACTTCATGTGGGTTTTATGACAGTTTTCCTGGCAAAGAAGCACTTCCCTGAACCAAGTTATGGAACTTCTATTGCTTTTTGCACGTTGTTTCACTTTAACGGTGCTTGAGGGGTAATCAAATGAACCTTATAAGGAATAAAAAGCCACAAATATGCTTGACATATATATGCATATGTGATATATTGTATATATTTTAGTATAAATTTTCGAAAGTAAACCACATTCTTCACTCTTTTAGTGCTGTCAAATTAGTACGTGAAGAAAGGCCTTAGCCAAAGCACGCCCTTTCGCTTACATTAAAACATAAGCTTAATGTTTTGTCAACTCTTCAGTCCATGCATGACAATATGTATTTCTCACCAAATGCATTTCTGTTTATTGAATTTTCTGGCATCCTCAGCAAACTTGCATTAAAGCCCGAAAATGTGTTACAAAGTGTCAATGCGCTCGTGTGTGTGTATATATCTGTCGAAGTTAATATTGTGCGAGCTGTTATGTGCGCGTATAAATCGTGGAACCCAATTAGTTAGACACCCATAATCAGTCCTTAAAAGCCATGTGTGCATTGTCGCGCATCAGCGACACGCAAGTGGCCGGGTCAGCCGGCACGTTTATCCGTACTCGGGCAGCTTTTCACTCAGCGGCCACTGCTCCATCAATATTCATGAATGGAGCTGGTGTCAGCCAAAGTAGCTCACACACACACACACACACACCATATTTATTATAAGTATATATACGTATGTACATAAGTGCATGCTGCTAACTATGCGTCTACTTACACATATGTAACACCGCCGTATCGCTGTTGTACGTGTGTTTGTGCGGCGTTCAGCCCAGATGAGCCAGCCACTCACAACATCAACTTCCTACCGTCACTTATGTCATGTCCAACTGTCACTTAACATCACATAGACTTACACTCGCAATCCACAATCCATGCATTAATATATGTGACTATATATACCAGACACACGCACACACATACGCGTACGCAATCGCCTAGCTGCATATGTTCGAATGCACTTATCCCTTTGAGAGTGATAAACGCGCACGGACATGTGTGTGTGTGTGCGTGTCGGTGAAATATGCTAATTTGTCTCCGTACGACGAGGCGATCTCCAGAGATCCTGGCTGCAAGCGACTTTCGCGCCTATCGGATGGCTGCGGCGTCGAAGCAACAAGCAGAAATGCAATTTAACATTTAAACGCGGCGCCATTCGCCTGCCTGCCTGCGTGCGAGTGTGTGTGTGCCCAAATGGGGCGTTGCATGTGCGCTGTTGTTGTTGCAGCGGCATGTTGCAAAAATCCGCGCCTTTGGCTGGCGCTGCGCGTTCACTCGCGATGAGTTAATGTTATTTCGCTCGACTTTAAATTAATTTTCAGCGAGATTATCAGTTGTTTGCATTCATTTGCATGTGTGCATCGCTCACATACACACACATACACACGCATGCTTGTTGGTTACATGCATATGCATATTTTTGCAACTTCATCCAGGCGGTCGCATATGCTTGTTGTTGTTGTTTTGCTGTGGCGCATGCCAAAGAAAAGTCGTATATTTAACTCCGAAAGGCTGGCAAAGGCATTGAAAGTGAATATTAAAACAGAAATTTAAGACTTTTAATATCTTAATTAAGTAGTGAGCGGGGGGAATGGAAAGTGCAAATGGTCGGGAAAACAGAAAGGCCAGATAATTCGAGAGAACATTTCATGCGAGCAACTTCTTCTTTCGCAATTTACCTCAACTTTAACGATGCTCACATCGCAGTGCCAAAGTATTTCCTTACAAGCGAGCGCAATATTTCCGCAACTTCCATGCCCAGCACCTGTGCTTTTAAAGCGAAAATTTAAAATGCCAGTAATCCCTCAAATTAAGTTATGAATATTTTGAGCGCGCCCTCACATTCTAACCAATTAGCAGCAGGTGATTAAAGACCAATTAAAATAACTTCCATGAAGTTGTTTAAACGAAATTACTCTCTTCGTTGCAATTATTCATTAGTTGCATGAAATCGAATAAAAATATAAATTTGAATGTGTAAAAATAAGGCAAAACGGTAAAAAAAACAGTGTTGCATTTTTGTAAATTTTTTTCTCGTTTTTTCGAGTTTCCAGCAACAATCAGCCATGCAAATTCGCGATGTCAAAAATGCGACAAGCAAAAGTTGCCTCCGCTCAGCCCCGACGCCACACATATTTGGCTGTGTGGCGCCCTAAATGGCAGCCAAACGAAATGGCAGTGAAACCGGTCATTTTTCGAATTACATTCATTTGCATATTTAGCAGTTAACGCGTTTTGTCACTCAATACACAATTAGATTTTGCATAATTTACATGTGAATGCAAAACTAGCGCAACATTGTTTAGCGCTGTTGCCTGGCGCATACACACACATGCACGCCGATACTGCCACCGAAATAAAAAAAAATATACATTCGATTCCAAATGCCAAACCAGCAATCATTGGAATAAATATGCATAGATTTAAAATAAACGAAGCGAATAAAAATGTTCGATTGTGAATAACGCGATCGACGGAAAACCTTAATCAAATAGGGAGAGCATGAAGTGTATGAAAAATGGTGGACAGCGTGATGTTTGATTGTGTTCTCGTAACTTGTGTGGGCGCATATGATAGTTTGCTAGTGTCACCTAGGTACTATAATGGATCAGGTTCGAGGTCTTAAGGGGTTACAAGGATTTCTTCGAGCAAAAAACGGTCAAGTTTCAAAATTTGTTTTCATATAAAACATAAATTATTTTATTCAAACTTTTTTATTATTCTAAAGATACATATTTTACAAAGACTTTGTGAAATTTTCAAAGGAAAATATTCAAAATTTGGCCAATCCGACGTCATTTCCGGCAGTCTCTCGGAAAAAAGGTGTCTCCGACAATATAACTTCTTACAGGATCATCAAAAGTAAAAAAAAATCCTGTTTTAATTAAAACCATAAACTAGATATCGTTGAAGGAAACCAAACAAAATTTTTTTTTGACTGACGTTTTTACAAAAAAAAAAATAAAATTAGGTGAAAATTTTTTCTTCGTGTTTTAGTGTGATCCAAGTAGAGGTACTTTTTTCAATAGCCTTTTTTTGAAATCACGCGTGAGTCGTCTTAAGCTGTCACGCTATTTTTATTCAGTATTGTTGGCATTTCATCATGAAAAGATCTACGTCTGAACAACGTTTACAAATCATTCAACTTTATTACGAAGACTTATGAACGTCCGTAAGAATGTGTTTCGCGCGCTTCGCTCAACTTGTGGTCAACTTAATTGGCTGATCTGGTTACTGAGCATACTATTCATAACACCATCCCTACTTTTGAGACATTCATTATTGGATAATATTCGACCGAATAGACCACCTTCAGCACTCAGTGAAAATATAGCAGCAACTCGGACTCACATTTAGAACAAAAAGTGCCAAGGCATTTTTACGTCGAGACTTTAAATTGAAAGCGAAAACAACATATGCAAGAACTGAAGCCGCTCAACCTACCTAAGCGACGCCGCTTCACTCTTGAAAAGCTCCAAGAAGATCCGACGTTTTCGAGCCAAATTTTGTTCAGCGATGAGCCCATTTCTGGGTCAATGGGTATGTAAAACACGCAAAATTTTCACATTTGGGACGAAGAGCAACCTGAAGTGATTCAAGAGCTGCCATTTCATCCAGAAAAAAACAAGGCTTTGGTGTGTTTGTTGGGCCATTGGATCAGTCTATATTTCTTCAAAAATGATGCCGGTGAAAAAGTAATCGTCAATGGCGACCGTTATCGTGCCATGATAACCGATTATTTGATGCTTGAAATTGAAGCTCGTGATCTTGGCGATATTTGATTTTAACAAGACGGCGCCACTTCCACATCGTTCAGTCAATGGATTTATTGGGGAGAACACTTGGTGAGCGGATAATTTTACGTTTTGACGTTCGAAAAGCCTAAAAGGATGGAAATCTGAAGTCTATGCGGACAGTAAATTTTGTCAAGAGATTTATCAAAAAAACCTTGAAAAGTTCTTTAAAAAGATCTGTGGAGAGAATATTGAAGTGGTCTTGCGTTTTCTCTTAATAAAGTAAGGTATGTAGATGTTTCATCCCCGCTAAAACCCTAGTCTCTTGAAAATTTTGACCCTCATCTTTTCCCTTAAAACTAATTTTTTTTAACTAAAGTATGTGTATTTACTTTGCAGAAAATGAAGTCAAATATTCAACTATTAGCAACATTCAAAAGAAATTTTTTCTGAAAGAAAAGGATTTTAAAAAACCCCCTAAACCCGAAAAGTTGCAAGGAAAGTTGCTGAGTTATAAAGGTCTTAAGTAACAGTCAATACACTCAGAGGCTACTTGAAGACGGCAAAATATATATTGGATCAATCATTTTATATAAATGTAGCGTTTGCAGGAGTATTTCTTTTGGACCTGGGACACTGAAAACCTTAGACTCCTTGCAGACCCTTCAGGTATACCAACGCATGTCTAAGTTTTCTTTTAGGAGTAAATCCGTTATTTTTGTAGATATAAAGTGTATTTTAGAGATATTATTAGACTTAGTTAAAATAGCAATGTCTTTAAATGACTTAAAGTTGAATTGACAGAGCTTTTAAAGCAACCATTTGTATTCTGCAAAATGAAGCGATTTTCACTGTTAGAAGAGACCGCCGACTAAACCACTAACATTGTTTGCTACTAGTGTAGTTTGGTCTGCAAAACACTTCTGGCGGAATCAGAACCTCGACCGCCTTCATTGGCATCCGTTGACATGGATGACGTCGCTTTCGTATTGACCAGGGGCGACAAACTGCACCGCTAACCACTGACCGCTGACATCATTCACACTAAATCGCGCAAACACACACACTCACATGAAGCATAGAGGGTATATCTAATGTTGTTGTTGCATTATTTGTCTAGTGCGCACTCACACAGACACAGCGCTCCCGAAGTAAGTGAGCCACATTCAAACTTAATTGCTGTGTAATTTTTCGCAATTCCCTCGCCTCTCTGGACACCAGCACACTTTTTACTGTTAAAGTTAAATATGCATATGCGCACCGCTTTTTATTCTCACTGTTGCTTTTTAACACAAATATCAGCGATGGCTGCATAAAAATAGCTGCGAGTGGCAATACTAAAATTCGGTTGAGCACAGGGCCGCGGGGCATTAAAATGCAAACTAGCGGATCCGCATGTGTATACGAGGAGGGTTCGTGTTTGCATGTGTGATAGCGAAGCCAAGTACAGCTACATATGTAGGATGCGCATATGAATATGTCCATAAGCGTTATTTGCCATATTTGCCGAGATTTTATTGCTTTTGGTTGGGGTTGAGCGTATAAAAGTACAATTGGTCATTGGTAAGTTTAAACCCACAGCTCAACCTCGCAATCCCCCTAAAGCTTTCGGATACACCAAATAAACCCTCTTAAATAGCCAGCCAAGAGTCGACCTGCCAGAGGGAACAACAACGCGGTGGCTTTGGAAATATGACCAGATAAATATATATATGTATACAATATGTATGTAAGTGTGTGCTAGAAACATCGTGCAATAAAAACAACCGTTTTGTCTTTTATATATGGAAATGATTTCAAATTGCATTCACTGCAGTTGATTACGTTTATGGCGCTTTTACCTTTTGCTTTTGTTGCTTTTTATTTACACTTTTGATTTTTGTATTTTATTCTAATTTCTCTGTATTTTCACAACTTTTATGTAAATAATCACATTTGAAGTTTTTAGTGTAGTCAGTTTTATCTATTGCTCGTTTGGCACACTTCCCAAAACAACAAAGCAAATCACTCTTCCTAACAAAGGTTGACCCTAGGCCACTAAAAGCAAAATCATAAAAAGTACAGGATCAGAAAGATACACCAAGCGTTTTAGAAATCAGAGGCCACATGTGGAGCTGTAGCCCTGCCAGAGTGCTGCAATACAAATGTGAGATGTGCATTTTTGACAAGTATTTTCCAACAAATATAAATAGTATAGCAATTATAACTGTAATTTATATTTAAACATGTTCACAGCGATCATTAGCTGACCAAAGTTTCTCATTTCTGGACTAACGAAATCTTTTCTTCTTCTTTACTGGCGTAGACACCGCTTACGCGATTATAGCCGAGTCAACAACAGCGCGCCAGTCGTTTCTTCTCTTCGCTACGTGGCGCCAATTGGATATTCCAAGCGAAGCCAAGTCCTTCTCCACTTGGTCCTTCCAACGGAATGGAGATCTTCCTCTGCTTCCCCCGGCGGGTACTGCGTCGAATACTTTCAGAGCTGGAGTGTTTTCGTACATCCGGACAACATGACCTAGCCAGCGTAGCCGCTGTCTCTTAATTCGCTGGACTATGTCAATGTCGTCGTATATCTCGTACAGCTGATCGTTCCATCGAATGAGATATTCGCCGTGGCGAACGCGTAAAGAACCATAAATCTTTCGCAGAACCTTTCTCTCGAAAACTCGTAATGTCGCCTCATCGGTGTTTGTCATCGTCCAAGCCTCTGCACCATCGAGTTTGGCTTTTAATCGTCGAGAGAGGACTTTACTTTTCAATTGCCTACTAAGTCCGAAGTAGCACCTGTTGGCCAGAGTAATCCTGCGTTGGATTTCCAGGCTGACATTGTTGGTGGTGTTAACGCTGGTTCCAAGACAGACGAAATTATCTACAACTTCAAAGTTATGACTGTCAACAGTGACGCTAGCACCTGTACACTCTTATAAAAGATTGTACCTGCTCGATTCAGCTCTGCAGCTCGAATAATTTTCTCCAGCAGCAGATTGAAAAAGTCGCACGATAGGGAGTCGCCTTGTCTGGAACTTCGTTTGGTATCGAACGGCTCGGAGAGGTCCTTCCCGATCCTGACGGAGCTTTGAGTGTTGCTCAACGTCAGTTTACACAGCCGTATTAGTTTTGCGGGGATACCAAATTCAGACATTGCGGCATAGAGGCAGCTCCTTTTCGAGCTTTCGAAAGCAGCTTTGAAATGGACGAATAGGTGGTGTGTGTCGATTCTCCTTTCACGGGTCTTTTGTTGATTTGCCAGGTCTAAAGCCACACTGATAAGGTCCAATCAGTTTGTTGACGGTGGGCTTTAATCTTTCACACAACCTTGTACGCGATGTTGAGGAGGCTTATCCCACGGTAGTGGGATTGTGATTGTGGTCTCCTTTTTTATGGATTGGGTATAGCACACTTAAATCGTTGGGAATGCTTTCGTCCGACCATATTTTACAAAGAAGCTGATGCATGCTCCTTACCAGTTCTTCGCCGCCGTGTTTCAATAGCTCGGCCGGCAATCCGTCGGCCCCTGCCGCTTTGTTGTTCTTGAGGCGGGCAATTGCTATTCGAACCTCTTCATAGTCGCGCAATGGAACGTCTACTCCATCGTCGTCGATTGGGGAATCGGGTTCGCCTTCTCCTGGCGTTGTGCGTTCACTACCATTCAGCAGCCTCGAGAAGTGTTTCCTCCATAATTTAAGTATGTTCTGGGCATCTGTGACTAGATCACCTTTGGGGGTTTTACAAAAGTATGCTCCGGTCTTGAAACCTTCTGTAAGCCACAGCATTTTTTCGTAGAATTTTCGAGCATTACACCTGTCGGCCAGTTTATCAAGCTCTTCATACTCACGCCTTTCCGCCTCTTTCTTTTTCTTTCTGCAAGTGCGTCTCGCTTCCCTCTTTAACTCTCGGTATCTATCCCATCCCGCACGTGTCATGGTCGACTAACGAAATCAACGATTATAAAAAGAGGTATGAAGTGTTGCCATCGTTGATGAGAATTTATCTTTAAATTTTCATTAACGGAAATACTAATAGTCACATTCCAAAAATATAAGTTTTGATTTCATTATGCTTTATCACCTTTTTAGATGTTAAGTATTTTTACTATGGAATATATATTTAGCATTCTCTATTGAGAAATATATTAAATTGGAAAATATCTCCTTTCCGCACTTTTGTCTTTTGAGAGTCGCGGCTATGTACATATAAAGCGCTACAGAGCTCGTTTCTGGCAATACTATACATCTTTGAAAGGCCTTGACATAGGAGGAGACTATTTTGAATAAAATAAATTATTTTTGCTTAAAAAAAAACATTTGTTCTGTTCTTTTTTAAAGTCCTGTTTACTTTGGAACGCACCTTGTATATTCCAACATAGCTGCCACTGAGGCGATTTGATCATTTTATCTTTTGTCTGCAGACTGCTATGCGGTCAATTAGCAGGTGATCTGGAGTTTCAGGCATCTTGTCGCTGAGCCGGCAATTTGCCCAAGAAGCTAGGCCCTGATTACATATTTAAACCTGCTGAGGTTGTAACCACCCATTAGCAACTTGACATGGCGCATGCCTTGCAGTTGTTGCCAATACCTTAGGGCGAGACCGAGGCGAGTCGAATTCCGATTTACGGTCTGCATTTTTTTACGAGGAGAAAACATCGAAAGTCTGAATCTCAAGGTTTGTAGAACTTTAACTAAACTTCATACTGCTTTGTATGGATCCCCTCCGGTACCACCGTCAAGTATCACGTCTGGAAGAAGCTTGTGTATTACTCATACGTACGTTATGATCCTAATGCATTCAGTAACATGCTGCATTTACTTGGCCCTACCTCGGTTTGTCTCAAAAATTGGCAGCGCTGCATAGACGCAGAAATAGCCTATTTTGAAAGATTTTCAAGAATTGTAACGATTGTTTCAATTAATTTTTTTAAATTGACTCAGTCCTATTATTTTCTGAAGAAACCCTGAATATCGTTGTCTACGTGTTTGAATCGCTTCAATTACTGTTTGAAACCGCCGTGTCTAGTGAGAATTTGGATTAGGTGAAAATCTACTTCACCGTGCGGTCTGTTTAGCCATAGTTCAATAATGAGGATTAACCGGAAAGTCCAGCATCCATTTCGAATGTCTTCCCATCGTTTTTGCCAGCGCTTCACCGTATCTTCTCTGGCTTTTTCTTTTTGGGTTCTGGGTGTTACTCTCTCATTTGTAGGGTATGTGAGCTTTGTGGCTAAGAGGTCTAGTGGGTGTAAGCCCGCGATTACTAGGGCAGCATCTTCGAATACGGTACAAAACGCGGAACATACTATTGTCAAATTAGCATTAAAAAAACGACAATTTTTTACCTAAAAAAACGATTTTTTGTTTCAAAATTACGCCATTTCTTAATTTTTTATATTTTTCAAAGGTCATAGGTCATTGTATAGCAAATATCTTTAAGTTTAATAAACTTTTCAAATCATTTTGTTTCAGCTACTCACTCGGCCGAAATCACGCCAGCAGTTGGGGCACTTTTTTTTGCCCCTTCGAACACAGCCCATAATTCCGTTATTTTCGTAAAAAAATATCTTAAAATATGGTTGAAAATATACCCTATTATTTTTAAAGAAGTTTAATGTTTAATCGGGTACTTTCTCCTAAAAAAATTCACGAAAATTGCCTAATTTTTCATGCGTCACACTGCATTTTTATTTTTTTTATTTTGGTCCACGGGTATTGAACATTAGCCGTGTTAGAGCTCTGCACTTTGCACTGTGAAAATGGGCGAAATCGGACTAAAACATCGCCTACTTCTATAAATCAAATTTCCAAATTTCATCTGACTCTTTGACTTTACAGTATACAGGTATAAATCAAGCCCCATGGAATAAAGCTGCCGGGACATAAGCACCTTTGAGGTACGCCCTCTGGATCTGTAAGATTTGACATCTTATTGAAATTCAGAGAGAATATGAAGAAAAACTCAGTTCACACAAAGAGATATAAAGCTTAGAGCACCCATTTTAGTGTCGTGTCGTGTTGAAGCTCGTTTTTCTCGAAACTACACATTTCGATGCAGTAGCCACAACACCTCACGTCCTAATCAGCCGTTTTACTTGCAATATGACATATTTATTTTCAAATAACGCTAAATTATAATATTTAAATATTTAAAAAAATAATTTATTATATTAAAAAAATGCACTTCTTTTGAATAGCCGTCATTTAATGAAAAAATAATTTTTTTCAGTTTCACAGCTTCTTTAGACACTAGTACTAAATTAAATGTCCGTTATTATTTTATTTTTCCGATTACCACAATAAACCATGGCGTTGAGAACACTGCCATTTTTCTCCCTATACTAAAAAGAAGCATAACTTAATAAAAAAAAAATTAATTGATTTTGTATGTAAAGTAGCAAATGATTTAAAATATCAAATGCTTCTTCTCATCAATTGTCAAAAAACTTTCGAAATTCGGGCTTCTACTCTAAGATACTCTTTAAGCACTTATGGTGTCTTCTATATGAATTTTGTAGATTCCGCGTCATGTATGAAGGAGAACTGGGTCAAATTTATAATTTCTACTAGATTATAAACCAAAGGAATAGTTATATTCTCCTTCCAAGTGTCTGCCATCTTTGTTGCAATCCGTTTAGAAATAATATCGTTAAACTAATTGAAGAACAATGCGGAAAGTGTGACATTGTGCTTTACTATTAAATGAAATATTCTGCCAATAATATTTTTATTATCCCACACACTTAAATGGTTGGTTTTTCTTTGCAAACAAGCCTAACGGGGCATACACATGTGTTTGTAGGCATGTTCAATTAGCAGTGAAATTACTTTATTTACTCTGCATTTATAAACTTTGAGAAATTTAAATTTATTTAAATAAAATGCAAATATTTGTTTTCTTGTGGCAGCTTTTAAGCGTTATTAATTGAAATGTTTCAACCAGCAGATGGGGCAAGCAATTTAACAACATATTTTGAACAAATATTTTCAAAGCAAATCGTTTAGCTTTCACGCAAATTCATAAATTATTATTTGACATGGCGCATGGACCTGCCAGGCGCAAGTCGGCCTCGGACTGGCTAAACGAATATTTATTTCTAAATACACAAACTGCCCACGCACACAAGAGCACTTACATTGTGTGTGATGTGTGTGTGTGTTTGTGCAGCACTGAAATGTGCAATTTTATTAATTTGAACGCTTTGAATTTTTAAGTGAAAATTTCAATATGTGCTTTCACACACGATTTGCTTCCGCAAATGGCACACACACACACACACAAGCGCCGGCGCTTGATTTTCAAAATAATTTGGCGATTATATACTCGTTCATGTATATTTTCACTCACGTACACCCACACATCATACACACATATGCAAATAGTAAATTGCAATGTAACTTCTGCAACAGAAACTCACCGGTGAGCGACCAAAAATGCGCCTTTCCGGTGTCCCACAGCGTACACAGGCCTTGCACACACACCCACCTATTTAAGCAATACCGTTAGCACTAATGGTAGTTCCCAACCACATTGGCGAGCAGCAGCTGAATTTGCACATCGCAGCCGAAATATCGCACGACTTCACTGTGTGGCACTCTATGGCGTCACCATAGGCCAGCATTGGCGGCTGCAGGGGGGCCAGCGTGTTCATGTGACGACGGGATAATCAGCGATTTGCCCAAATGGCGTTGTATTGTTTCACGATTCAGCGACGGCGCCATTCATTTGCTAGCAGCCATGTGCCTAATTCTACGCCTCACATACATAAATATACTTGGAGTCTAAATCGCCTTAGCGCTCTGCCATTTCACACAATCTGGGTTCGTTTCGCGTCATCTTAATCCTTAATTAACCAAGTGCCACTGTGTACAACGGGGAGCCTCCGTTGTTGCTTTCATAAAATTTAGTTCCAAATTTTCGGGAAAACTGGGTGGATGGAACTGCAACTGAAGCGAAGTCTCCATGGGCGTGTCGAAGGCATGGAATTCTATATAAAGAATAATGAGTAATGTACTACAATTCTTGGAAGAGAACCGTCGCTTAGAGACCGTTCCGTCTGATGTTTCGTCACTTAATAGAATCTGTGTGTTCACAAATATAGCTCATACAGTTTCCGTAATCGCAGACAGAACAGAATGGTAACAGTTGATAAGATCACTACAGCAACCTTTTAAACCCCTATTCCTATCCGTTGGTCTATTTAACAGCAAATTTCCTGCTTCACAATTCAATTATATTGAAATGCATTTAAAAGCTTCAGCGCTCCGATAAATTGCGGGCTCTTAAAATGGTGTGTTGCATTAAAGAAACTGACATCTTAAAAGCTCATTTCGCGTTGAATATTCGGCAGTGAGTATTCACTCTTCAAAGAACTGCAGCACTGTCGCAATTACCCTTTAACTTCGTTCTAATTAAAACTGCCGTACTGTATCGAGAAGCTTCGATAAATAAGTGGATATTACGCACCTACTATATTGGAGTGTTTGTGTGCTGGCAGATGGAGGCCTACAGACTTTGCTAATTTTAATTGAAAATAGCCGCACTGCCACTTGCTCATTCACTCTGCGAAGCTAAAATCGCGTGGTCATTACTTCAGTTCGATGCTTCCGCATTTGAAGTGGTTTCGTGGTCGCGATGAGCAAATGAGCATCGTGGCTGCATCTGTGCTGCTGTACCAACCGAACAAAGGATAATCAGTGTGGCGAGTGACCATTGTTCAATGATTATGGTCTTTGGCAAACGGCATTCGCTGCAATAGAAGCGGAATATTTGACTACATATTGATCACAGTGCTGCCGTGGCCAAATAGAAGCGCAATTTTCTAAATACGCGCATATTTTGGTTAACAAATGGGCGGCGGACGGCGAGCTTCGGTTTAAATCCGTGGAATATCTGAGGGCAAGGCGCAACTGAGAAGAATCAGCGGCTTCAGTTTACAAGTTAGCACCCGTAACAATTGATTTCGGTTGACTCAGCAACGTTCTGTTAAATCGGCTGTGGAATCTCTTCATATGCGAAATTAAAGAATTTTTTATGTTTATTTGGAAAAATTTAAAGCTCATGGTTTTGTTTTTCAGTTTTAAGTGAAATATCAAATTAATTATGAGCATGAATGAATGCAGTATGCGACGGTGCATTATCATGGTCGGCCCACAATTCCGGCGTCTTTTTACGAATAGCTTCGCGCAATCACGTATAACACTCAAATAGCATTCCTTGTTGACAGTTTAGTCGGTCAAAATTAATTCAGAGTATACTATTATATTTCTCGAAAATCGTACAAAACTGTCAACATAACCTTGATTTTGATTTGAAAACCGAGTGTCGGTCACAGACGGATCTTTTTCTAAACACTACTCGATCATGAAATGTCCAGTGCTCCTTTATAACTTTTATCGCCAAATTTGTAACTGCGATTAGAATCATGTGTTGACACACATCTGCAGCCACACCCACCGTCCTGCAATAGTGGAGAAAGCTCTCTAATAGCTGGCAATAAAAGTCAAATGAAACAAATATGGGCGTCAATTGGTGTGGTTCTGCTGTTCCTACGGCCACGTGTGTACGTATGTGTAGTTGTAATTGTTACGAAATATCGACACATTTTTCTCACGTACCATTTATTAACTGTAGGAAACACTCACGGCCAAAATACTGTGGGTGGAAGGTCGCGTAATAAAATAAAGGAAATGAATGAACACCAAAAAGCCATAAATAGCGGCGCACAGGTCGCTTTCGCACGAGAAATATGTGGAAAATATGCCGCAATAATAATAATAATAGAAATTGGTCAAATGTGTTGCCTTAAGTAGTCGCGACCAACCGGATGGCGCTGTGGACAAGCAATCAAGCGGAATATTGGATAATTTGCAGGAAGCTAAAAGCTTTTAATGCGAACTTGTACTGCAGCAGGAGAAAGTGCAAATGGGAGCAAATGAAATAAATTTGCACCAATAAAGCATTTCGGATTGATTTCGAAAGCAGTGCAAATTACTCATAAATACAAGCATTACAGTTATATTTTTGATACCTGAAGGGATGCAGAAGTTGAGTGATGATTTTGCAGTGTTGTAATGCATACAGAAACTATTGAACTCTTGAAATGACAAATTTATGGCAAAAAGCGAAATAAATAAAGCTTCTCTAAGTTAGCTTTGATTGTTATATGCTTGTTTTCAAAACTTTTGAAACTTTAGCCAAACGTAAGCTTAAAATGCGAAATGAAAACAGCTTTTCATAAACTCATAAATAATAAAACTAATATTGAAAGAAATTTTATTTATAAAGGGCGCACAGTGTTGCGAAACCGGAATTTTTTGGAAATCATATTGCCTAAACTGTAATTTTAATTGTATCGATGAGAAACTTCTACAGATTGGTCAGAATAAAATCCCAAACAGAATGAGTAGAAAAAAAATTTATACCGAAAAAAATTGTTGGGTCAAATTTTCAACAAAAGTCAAAAAAAAAGTTGTTCGAAAAATTTACAAAAAAAATTATTTTAATTCTTCTTTTATTTCTGATAAATACCCTATGATTAGTTTTTTAAATAAAGTATAGGGTGGTCCGAACAAGAATTATAAACGTCATTTTCATGATTCTTCGATATTTGTTGAAAAACTCTAAAATTTTAAATAAAACCATTTCATTTCTTATTTGAAAGGTGGCAATAAAAGCTTTAATTTTATACCGGTTTGAAGTCAATAGCTTCAGTTTTAAGAGAGTTATGCTCATTTTTGTGGAGTGATAGAATAGATGTAGAATAAAAAAAAATTGAAGATACTATTTTATAACACAGGCATATTTTATTGCATTCTACAGAAAAATTACAAATTATCAGTCACCTACCAATAAGTTCATTGCTTCCTCGGATAATTTCAGGTGTTTCTTCCCCTTCAGTATTCTCCTACTTGTGATTGCGGGATCAGAATTGGCGAGCAGATAATGTAATATGTCTTCACAAATGTCTTTTCTTGATGTTTTCCTCGCTGTAAAGCCTTGTGTTTCTGAAGTCCTTGTTTCCTGCTTCCAATGCTTCTTCTGATAGTTGCCCAATGGGGACCAAAAATGAACGAATTATTTCAGCTCCATGAATAAGAACCTTGTGGACAGTTGGTGGCATATAATGCCACGAATATTTTTTTACATAGAGACCAGCAGTTTCTTTTCCGTACTTAGAGAACTTATCGCAGTCTATCTTATATCCAGAAGTTATAGCTTGAAGATACTCCTGTGGCCAGAGCGGCTTCCTCAGGATCACTAAAGAATTTCCTTGCTGTGTTACCGTCATTAGTTGTTCCACTTCCTTGTTTCACAACATCGACAGTTATTTGGAGCTGATCTTTCAGATTTTGTTGAACTTCCTTTTTTCTTTGATCTCTAATAATCTTCTCATCTTCACTGAGCTTAGTTCTCTTTGTTTCCCCTGCCTTGCGTGGGATGACGAAAAGTCACCCGAAAACCAATATGATTAAATTATTCAATAAGTGATTCCGAGAATTTCCGTTCTATTTCTATGGAATAAATACTGAGAGTGATATACTAAAATCGCTATAACTCCCAGCAGGGCAGGTATGGGCAGCTGATTTTTTCACAGTTCGTTGAAAACAAATTATGTAAAATTTCTGTAGTGGTTTGGAACTGGGACTCTCTGGGACTTTTTAGATATTGCTTACCTAACCCAAATTTAAAGGAAAAATGGACCTTTAGTCGGGTTTTCGTTCTAAAAAAGGTGCATATGAAAATGTCTCAAACAACATTCCTTTGTTTTACAGACGATACTTGTCCGAAGGCAGATTTTTTTTCCGAATCAAAATATCTGACACCAAAATCAAATGAGATCATTTTGAATACAGCCCTGAAATCCCCTCTTTTCGTGAAAATTTTGTATATTTGATTTCTAAAATCAATTAAAAATCAACGGGCCAACATAAAAATAAGCTTTATGTGTTTTTTGTTTACTTGGAATGTCTGTGACAAAATTGCATCATTAAAATTACTGAAAAAGAAATAATCGGAGAAAAGTTACTTTTCTACTAGCCGCAACACAGTGGGGCGTTTATTTGTGAAAATTTTTCGAAGAGATATTTTATTTAAAAAATAAACAGATATGAACATTTATCAAATTTAAAATATTTCAATAATCGGCGACTATTTTTTGTGTTATGTGTTACAAGCAAAATGGTCTAACCGTTTTGGAAAAATACCATTTGTTTCGCTTCTTTACCCAATCTGGAGAAAGCAGAACTAACGGCGCGGTTATTATGGCCAATGATATCGATGTCATCGGCGTACGCCAACTCTTGTAGAAGATTGCACTCTTCATATCCAGATCTGCAGCTCGAATTATTTTTTCAAGGGGAAGATTGAAGAAATCGCACGATAAAGAGTCGTCTGGTGTAAAACCTAGTTTAGTATCAAGCGGCTCCCGATCCTAACGGAGCTTTTGGTATTGGTCAACGTTTTAATTATTAGTTTTGCGGAGATTCTAGAGCCCACCCAGTGTAGGTTAAAAAATTCTTACAAATACCTTTGACGGATCAACTTAAAGTTTTTGGAGTGTACTTACGGCGGAATAAATTGCATAAAATTATCAGCATAACGATTTTGACCAAATTTTGTGTGTTCTTCTTGGTAGGCCCTTTATGAGCAAAAAACCGATTTTTTTAAATTCACAAATGGATTTTGATTAGAGCAACAAATCAAGAAATTTCCCAAAGTTTTTGGTTGGTTTTTTTATGTATGCTGTGTCGTCAGATAGAGCTAAAAGCTAGTCTAATTGCCCTGAATACCGGCAGATACATAATAATAAAGCAAATTCCACTTATCGCTTCCACTTCGCATCTTCTTTTATTATTTTATACTTATTACTTATTTAATAGCTCCAAACTTCTTCTCCTTTTCTTTGCGAAAATATGAATTTGAAATTAAGTTCAACAAAGCATTGTACAGCGGTTGCAAGTTCCGTTATGAGACCTGTTAAAAAATGGCATGATTCTGTGATCATTCAAGCACAAGTGCATATATCCACACAAAATTAAGGGGTAATTGCAGGGTTGCTCTAGATTCATTCCTTTACACTATTAAAGCTCAGCTCTCACACTCTCTATTTCATTATTCGCCATGACATGCTCTTCAAAATCACATCATTGATCATTTGCTCAAACACCAATGGCATTGCTTCAATACAATTGAACGAGTGATGTGGAAACGACAAATCATTGGCGGGATGTGCGATTATTGCTGCAATTTTCCACAGCCCCAGCAAGCAACAGTCCAAATTCTGTTTCGTGAGCTGAACCCCATAAAGGTTAAATTACTCCTCCGACTTATAAACACATACACATTTAGAAATGTGTACATATTGTGCTGGCAAATTGGCACATATTTTATAGTCGCGTTGAAGTAAATACGCTGCTCAACAATGTGGCAAGTATTGTCTGTTGTCCATTCACCGCTCAGCAGTCGCCGGTTAATGCTACTTTTGATATGCGGATTTGCCACGCGCTTAAATGTATTTTCACTTATAAATTGGTTCGCAGATTTGCCATTTGAGATGTGATAAATTGCTGTGTGATTGGAATTACTTCGGATGTGGAAATGAGTTACAAATGCATTTTGAAGCAGCATTGCGGTGAACCATTTCGACAAAGTCAAAAGTTCAAAAATAATTCTTCAAGCAGTAACGGGAATATAATATACAGGAAAGTGTGCATATATTATAAGTGACTTTTTGATTTCGTGAATAATTCTATTATTTTACTCAAGTATCCTGCAAAGAAATTTATTATATATTTTACGACAATTTTTCGAAATCTCAAGCTTCAATATTATTTATTATTATAATAATACTTCTATTAGAAAAAGCCGTTGATAGATAGCATAAATGCCGATAACTTCGTAGTTAATGTAATGACGAGTGCTCCACTGCGTATACGCAACCTCCGATAGACATGCAGTGGTAGCTTTTAACTTTCATTGGAGAAAGTTGAATTTCGGTTACATGGAATAAGCGAGCCCACATAATCCAGCAAGTTTACAACCAAGTTATACATCCGATGCACAACAAAATAACACGAAAATAACGTTTTTCCATTTCCATGCTTTTCAATTTCATTGCACCTTACTGCAAGTGCATGAATTACACAAAACGAGGAGCAACACCAACATCCCAACGAAAAGTGAAGAGAAGAAAAACGAACAAACATTAAGTGGAAAGAGGTTAAAGTGGAGTGATTCGAGCGAAATTTCATTTTTTATCTTGTCGAACATCGTTTGTGCTGACGTTAACCGAAACTGGCAGCAAGCAACAATAACAACAATAAAAACCACTAGCAACATTACAGTCAACAGTGTGTAGCTTTGTGAGCAAGCATCGCAAAAGGAATGCGCTGCCGTGCGTATGCGCTCGCATATGTTCAAGTGTGTGTGTTCAGCTATGTACAAACACACGCATGCATATGGGTGGGTTGGCGTTAGGGTCTGAGGTTCTGCAGCACAAAATCTCTGCGGAATTTGAAAAATTTCTCTGCAACCGCCACTTCCTTGCTCTGCCTCGCCCCCTGCGCCTGCTGCTGGAGCAAGCAATGTGGGTCTAACTGCTGGTAATGCTGTTACGGTCGCTGCTGCATTGCTGCCGCAGCTGTTCATCTGTGCAGCTGTCCGAACAGCGAACAACTGCATGCCCGCTATCCAGTCCATTTTCAAGTGGCTGCAGCGAGTGTGTTGGGGTGAATTGCGCAACTGGACGTACACTTGGCATTTCACTGCTTTCACTTCAACTGTCATTGCGGACTTTGACTAACGATGTATGAATTAGTTCTGAGCTTTTGGCGGAGTATCTGTGGTGTTATATACAATTGATAGCAAATGGTTGTGTGAATGTGTGCGCGGGGGTTGCATACATGAAGAAACGTAGCGCACCGAAGCCATAACCGAGATATTTGCGGCTATAAATGGCATTTTGTCGGTGTTGTTGCCAGCTCACACATTTGTAGGGGGAATCTTCAGTTTCTTTTGAACTTTGCAGATACATTTCCTTATACTGGAGCCATTAGGTGGCCCTTATGCACCAACATTTAGTCTAAATAATGATAATCCAAAATATATTTGCAGATCTGTGAGTTGAAAACTAAGGTGTTTTAAAAACTTGATTTTAACATGGAAATAAAGGAGCGATCTATCAACTTATCCTCCTGAAACTTCGACCCCCTATCGCCAATAAATTTCCAAATTCTCCATAATCTCTTCCTGATTTTTATGTCTTCTGCTGAAACAGCAGCAACAGCTTCAGGGATTTGTGTAACTTAGGCACTTGATCGATCAAATTGATAACTTCTGTAGATTTTATTAGGAAAGATTCTGTAACATTCTTTTAAAGCACCTTCTTTTGATTGTATGAACTCGGGCATAAACACTCCACAAAAGATCTAAGCGATGCTTAGCACGTTAAGGATGATTCTTTTTCTCAGTCTGTAATAACCTCAATATCATCGATATTTTTGAAATTTGAATGTTTTTGAAAAACGTTCTTCTGTTTATTGTTCCAAACGATATTTCCTTCAAAATATGGTTGAGATTCGAGGAAATTTTCGTTTCATCCACAAATTAAAGCTCAAACGAAATCACTTTGAATTGCAGGCGGCGGCACACATTTACCGTTGTGGCCCACATTGCACGAGCTTCACCGAGTTGTTAGCATAATCCAAAGGTGCGACTATGTGCAAGTGAAATAAGCACAAATCCATATTGATTGATTTGGCGTACAAACAAAATTCCGCTAAGTATTTCGCACTTCAAAGTCGCAACGAGATTGCAGAGCAGATTGAACGGGCACGTTGACTTCACTCACTCAAAGCTGCCAGCTAGAATGTAATGTGGGTGCACATTAATTTTGCCTGCCAAGATGCAGCCGAGTTCACCGCCTTGCCACAAAGGTAGCCAGCGAGAAATATTGCCAGCCGACAGGCACACTTGGCAGACGAGCACAGTTGCACCAGGAAGACGCCTGCCAGCGTATCTCTTCCTATGTGCCACACTATGTACACGCTAGCCCGCATAATCCACACTCTTGTGGACAAGCACAAACACGCACACCTAGCAACGTCTGTAGCAATATTTGTCGCGGATATGCGAATGTGCAAATTCATCTGTCAACGCTGATGTCGTGTAAGCTTATGAGCTTTAATCCTTTAAATGCTGCAAATATGCGCTGTAAGCACACATGCATATATGCAAATGTACACACAGATCTGTACGTGTGTGTGTCGGTGAGTGTGTTGTGCGAGTGTTGGATGTGCGCTGGTAAGCCTCAGAGCCGCGAGGATGTTATTGGTTTTGCCGCTGCACCAGTGCGCATTGACACGCAACGCTGGCTGCCGCCCCATGGAGGGGCGCAAAACCTGAGTGAGTGTATGGCTGTGTGTGTGTGTGAGTGTTTATTTGAGCGCATATTAATATCGACGAATGTGTGCCGGTATTTGTTTGCGCCCGCTAGGTCTAACGAATGTGGCTGCAGTCAACCGCAAGCGTTCAATCATCGTTAGTTACCATACTTCGAAGAGGCGAGCAATAAAAGCGCCAGCGCCAGTGCGACATCAACAAACACCAAGACACAAATGCAAAATGTATCCGAAATCGGCATCGAGAAAAATGTCGACTGTGTAAAACAGCGGCAGCACACGAGCATAACACGACAACAACAGCATCATGCGGGGCGACTAAAAACAGGGTCGAGTGACAGGGTAGCAAGTCGCAACTCTAATAACCAACGTGCGACAAATGAAAGTAAAAAATAATTCACAAAAAATACAACCAACAGCAAATTGGAACCAGGCGCGAAAAAACTGAAGGAAACGCAGCTGCATTTGAGCATGAGCACATGTGTTTACCATGGTACACGGGGCAGCAGCGACCCTTGTGGAAAGTTGGAGGTAGAGAGCAGATATGTCAAAAGTATATATATGTGGATAGTCTATGGACATATATCGAGTTTCGTACACCTTTTATCGGCTCTCAGAAATATCTAACAATTTCCAACTCAACAAAAGTGTCACCACGAAATTGAATTGAGAAAGTTATTGAAAAGACTGTTATTTACAATTGGATCTTCTTCTATATCTTGAAAATATTTTATCCAATATTGTTCAGCAGACTTTAGAGTAACTCTTTTAATCTAAAATTATATTTTTGCTAAAAATTTTTAAGGGGTTCCTTTAAGTAAGTCATAGAGAAAGTTCAAGTTGGCCACTTACCACTCTTGGAGGCAGGTTTAAGAACCCCATGAAAATCAGGTCTACCTAACTGGAGTGGACCAGGATATTTATCTGGCCAAGGACTGTCAACTGGACATAGTTCTGCCGCCACAACAACAACAAAAACAGGTGTTAATGTACGACAAATTACGGTTCCTTTAGCTTACTCTCATTTCGTCCATATGTTTCTACCATTAAGCCCTAACGCCAGCGCATTCTCTGCAGGGTTAATGTTGCACTTGTGCTCGCACTCAGATTAGTATGCATCGGTGTACAGTTACACAAAATCGTGTGAACAAAGATGCTAAAACTAGGTTAGAGTAACAAATCCATGACAGTTCGAGATAAATTGCAAGGCTTTGAATTCGCCCTCGCCAAAGGAAAACGAATACAAATGTGAAACTTAAAATAGGTAAAGCCGTGTTCATGACGCAACTGCTTTTCTCCCGCGACGAGTGAATATTTACAGTAACACTTTTCGGCAGAGACTTTCTACACCACATAGTTTACTTACATATTTTGTTGTCTGAAAATCAAATTGTATAACCAAAATACGAAGTTCGACTTGGAACTTAGTCTGACAGGCAGTTAACAGACACATCTTCGTCCGTAGGTCAAAGCGGTCTTCAGAGAATGCAGACAACCAATTTCAACTGTTTTTCATTTAATAATAGTATAATTCCAGTGGGTTATTGTTTTCACAGTTTCATTGAAATTTAGGTTGAGTTGCTAATTTATTTGTTCATAACGAACGAGTCTTTGAAATGACATCACTAATTTGACAGAAATCAGTTCAAAGGTTAAGATATCCCTAAATCTCTATCCATCGATCTTTAGCCAAAAGGCTTTTGTGAAGTAACGATGGTGGACCAGCGCTATACAAGCATCCGCGAAGCCCAGCAATCTAGTAATAGAACACAAGAGGATACGGAAAAACCGACTCGCTCCCATTCTGACGATGGTTCTAGGGTGCCTTCCCTTACTAGCTCATCAGCTTTACAGTTTCCTACGATTCCGCTATGGCCTGGCAACTATACCAGTCTTATCATAAAAACAATCGATGCTATTGATAGGGAGGTTAAGCACTCGTTGACCATTCCTGAGCACACTGTTAATGAGTTCAAGGCTGGTATCGCCGCTCTGCTATCTGAGTAGATGGTCACTTATCTGAAGGAGGTGCACTACGGAGCAATAAATCTACTGCTACCTTAATGGCTGTAATTTTGGCTTAGAAGACACTGCAATAGTTTGGAAATCTGAAGCTGGGTTGATAGAGAGCTCCAGATAGTAAACCACTCTCCCAATCTTCCCTCCAAGCTGTGACCCATCCGTGAAGAAGCTCATTCCCCTCTCCTCCAACGGCTTCTTCCTACCGACGGTATAAGAGCAGAGAAGGAGCCGCCAGAGAATTATATAGGTATCAATTATGTTCACGATGATTTTAGTTCTTATTTTGAAAATATGTCTTAAGAATATTCTAAGTGCACTTCCACTTAAGCAATCATGTAAGAGTACGTCAAAATGATGTGAGAACATGCCACCGTATTGAATAGATATTATATGTCTGTACAATTATTTGCGAGACCGCTTCTTTTAAAAGCCATAGATCACAGTAGTGAAATCTTTTAAGAGCATTTACGAAATTGCAATTATATTTGCCGTCACGATAACGGTAAATGGTTCAATATTTCCGCACCTTTTGCAAAAATTAATGGGACAACGAATCAAAAAATCATACTTCTGCCACAATGCATTCAACATTTTCCGTTATAAAAGCGTTCATCACACTTTGCAGAGGGTGCACGTGTCTCCTTGCAGCGTGCCGGCGTCCTCGAAATCGACAGTAACTTATAACTAGCTTAGAAGGGCGTTGCACGTCATTAATACACCTGCGACACTTCGAAGAAGATACAGACAGCACTCGTTCGACACTTGGCCACGTAGCGTATAGAAGCCTCATCACTTCTGTTTGCACCGTATGAATTATACCTGTGTGCTGGAGCTCCCGCTCGCCAAGTGCCTGCCCTCCGAAAACGTGATAAATGAAAGTGCCATTTGTCAAAATAATGCGACAGCGTAGTCAATAAGAAAACAAAACAGCAAATAAAGCATTCGCTTGCCCACTATCGGCGATGCCAAAGGAAAACAATAATTCAATGATGTGTAGTGCTTAGATAAAAACGGCCGAGACGTGGCGGCAAATAATAAGGTGGCACAGACTTCTTTTCTCTCGCTTATTTCAGTTCGTATCTGTGCCTCGCCGGGCCAAATGGGATGACGGGGTGGAATCGTAAGAGCGCAACATTCTGGTGGCTCTAAAACAGTTGCCAGTTTCCTCGCAAGAGAGCATAGCCGGGTGGAGAGTGCGGCAGTTGCTTCCAAATGCTCAGTGAAATCAATTTGCCAAACATATTAATAAATACCGAATGTTCAAGGTAAATAATAAATAACAATGTGTCCTGTTGTTGGGCAATAAAATGACAGAAAGCGAATAAAGGCATTATTAGAAAGAAATATGAAAACAGTTAGTGTATAGTTATGGCTATGTGAACGATTGAAGAGCTTGGTATGTTTTTAAGCGGTTCAAGATAATGGAGTTGACCAATAATTTACGATACTGTGGAGCCTCGGTATTATTTATGCTGTAAGCAGAGCGACGACGAGAAAAACGATATTTTGTACGCAGCAAATATATGGAATAACGGTAGTTTAACCTGCTTTCTATGAAATATAAGGTAGTCGAAAAAGTCTTTTCGTATCTTTAATCAAACTTTAACTTATTTTTTTATATTTATAATGAATTTTTATGAACCAAATATGAACTATTTTGGTCGACTACCTTTTGCCATTTTTCCGTTAGAGACATTATTCTGCAAGAGTAAAACTTTTCTGGTTTCTGGGCGAAAAACTACGACAAGCAATTTTCACCGTCTTCTCTTGAAGACAACTTTACTCCATTATGGGAGTTCTGCATTGACCGAAACAAATGGTAGTCCGAACGTGAAAGTTAGAGCTATATGGTGGATGCCCCAAAACTTCTCAGCCAAGCTCTTCCAGTTTTTGCCGGATCATCCAAAAATGTATGTGGTCTAGCGTTGTCCTGATGGAAGACGAAGCCCTTTCTGTTGATCAGTTCTGGTCGTTTTTTTCGATTGCTTGCTTCAATCTTCATCAGCTGTTGACAGTAAAATGTGGAATCAATCAGTTCAACCAGGCATAGTGGATGATTCCAGTCCAAATCCACCAAACACTCAGCATAACCGTTCGAGGTGTGAATCGTGGCTTTGCGACCATTTGTTGGTTGATTGGTAACACTGGAGATATACGACTACAACGACATCTATTGACAAAATACGAAAAGACTTTTTCGACTACCAATATTTTATAAACCTTAGCTACTCTTAGTTGCATTTGTTTGAACTAGAGACAAACTAAATATAAGTTTCTGTTATAGTTGGGTAGTGAGAAAATGAGGTTGCATATATACAAATCTGATATCTTAATTTGTTTCCTCACACTACATTAGAGATCGTAAAACATGCTTGAATTATTGCAAAAATATTTAACTTGCACTTATCTTCATACACACGAAATAATCTGGTGCAAACGCAGGAAATTGGACATTCCCAACACTGCATCGCTTCCGAGAGGTTAAGTTATTTGCCAATGATAAACGTTTACCCATTAGCAGCTGAGTCGACGGCTCAAGAATTGGCGGCCATGAAGTATTATCGGACGATATTCACGAAGCGCCCAAGCCTTAAATAATATAAATTGCAATATCATATTTACAAAGCTAGTATGCTAAGGGCCACGAGCAAGTGCTTAGGCAAACACAAACGCCAGCACGTAAAACGAATTCCAATTAATATACTCTATGTATGTATGTATGTATAAATATAGTTACGCGTAAAAGAGCATTTAGCGTCAGTCATTGCATGAATAAGTGTTCACATATCGCCCTTAGAGCTTTCGCCGCCCACGCCAAAAGCGGCAGTAAAGGCGGCGTGGCAAGCTCTTTGTCGGTTGGTGTGTGCCGAAGGTGTCACAACGATCCGGCTTATATTGGTGTATTGTAGTTGTAGGTGAGTGTTTACAAAAGACAAATTACATTTTTACCACAATCATAACTCAATGAATGTCCCCAACTCACAGCTCGGCACAACAATGCCAAAGCGATGGCAGAAACGGGTTGGCGTGCGTTTGAGTGCCGTAACAGCGATTGCTTTGCTCGGCAGAATTTATGTTACTGGGCTGTGGTTGCACACCCGATGCGGTCATCGTCGGCCACCGGAGCGCGCTGGAGCCCGTTGTGCTGCTCGCATAGTAATCTCGTATCCGCGCGACAACTGTCAAGATGCGATTGTAATTATAGATTACTAAAATTTCAAAAAGTCATTAATTTTCTAGTCACCGGCGCTTGTTTATGAATATACACACATACACATATTCACACATTTTTATATTTAAATCATTTGCATTTTATGAACTTTCTCATTTCACTATTTCCAGCCATCATTGCCACAACCCTTTAACCTGACTCCCCCTCCACCATTTTGCTTGTGACTTTGTTTTGTGGTCAGGGCAGTTCACCTCTGTTTATGCGAGCGTGAGTGAGGCAATCGCATGCGACCGTAAGCGGAAATGCCGCCATTACGATAGACAAAGAAGATAAGCGCGAAACGCACAGAAGACAAATAGGCTTGAGAACATGCGAATCAAGGTGACTTGCTTTGTGGTGAAGTGCTCTCCGAGATTTATGGCAAAAATTAATTTATAAAACATTTATTTACAGTGGGTCCAATTTTAGCCGAAGTTAAGGAATTTATTGGCGTGCTTGGTTCACTTCTTTAGTTTCGGAAGTCATTGTTCATAGTTTCAATAATATATTCGATATGCGTACATATATGGCCCAGCGTATAACCCTTAGTGCGTTTTATACCGCTAATGTCATCTGTCAATCGGAAGGAATAAAAATTGTTGAGGCGGACTTCAAATGTTCAATAACTTTTTTCGAGGATTTTTCATGGTAGAAATAGCCGAGAATTTCTAATTACAATCAAAGAGCGACTCCAGTTTGAAACTTATATCTAACCCAAGTCCGCTTACACCTTATAAAAAGTTCTAAGCACCTTCGTATAACCTATTCAATTGTACTAATTATGTCAGGCATTATCTTGGCTAATATTCGCGGGCCTTAAGAAAGCCCATTTTGCACAGTCCGTCGCCGAAGTCTAACCCACAAATCAACTTCAATTCGGTGCGTACATTTTATCGGTTCGCATGCATCTAAATGTACTTCGCGTGTGCCGTACGACAGCTACCGAACGCAAATGTTAAGACACTTGACAAGGGTGTCAGTACCGAAGTCGTGCCCCGTTTATCTCATTCATTTATTTTGCACAGCAACAAAGACAACAAAGGTGAATGAACGTAGCAATGGGAAATTTGAATAATTTCAGCATTGAATGCCGCCGAAAGCCGGTGCTGCTGATGCACCAAGTCTTTTCCTGATACTCAAAGTCAATCTGGCGCGCCGAAGGAGTGAGTCCACAAACACAAACCGGCATTTAACCCTTTTCGATGAGCAGAAACAATTGCACGGCATTTACGTATGTATGAGTGCGGAGTTTATTCAAGGGAGCTTTTTGCGATTGCAACGACGGCAAGTCAAGCATAAAAAGGATAACACTGCGGACCCATTTCCGCTGCATTATTTCGTAATTTCGCACATAACAATTGTAGCGCGTCGGCAAATGCAAAGCGGGAGTGCGTGAGGAAAGGCGGAGAGGTTTTCTTGTGTGTCTGCGCCGTCGCTTGACTCGTCATCAATAGCTTGGCTGGTTTGCGGTGATTTCCTTTCCCTGCCACTGTTCGAACTTTTAACAAGCCGTCAAGTTGACTGGACCACGTGCCGGCTTGTCAGACGGATGTTTTATGGGCGTATTCACGATGGCATGCGCACACAACCGCCAGCACTCTTGAGTCCGTTTCATCGGCGTTTGGCGCTTTATTCAACAGCGCACCGCTTACTATGCGCTCTGGTCGCTCACACAATGCCGCCTATTGTCTATTGTTTTACCAATTTTTGGGGTTCACTGCATGAAATCACTGGCCGTGGCATAACTGTGCATATTATTTGAGGGTTCGGTTGGGTGTGCGCGCTCTTTCAGCAGAGACTGTGGCAATTTGTTTTCTTTGTTGAAGACATTGTCGCAAATTGTGTTGTGGTCTTTAGTTAAACTGTAAAATTAATGTTATTGTGCTCTGAGAAAACGGCGTTTAAGGAAACACGCGAAAAGGCAGAAGGGTAATAAATACGTCGGCCTTTAAAGGTTCAATAACCAGCGAGATCGAATTTATATAATTCATTCTGCTGTTAGAGGCTTTTATTTCTCTTTTATTTCTAAACCTCCGTCGATATTCTAAGCGAGCTTATCTTGAATACTAAAGGTTGAAGTCCTCAAGACAATTTATGCTTCTAACTTCAAAACTTTATTATTCTGGCAGTCTCATTATGACTCTTGAGGGACTGAGGGAAAGACAAAGTATAGTAATAAGACATTAAATAATGAATTCATTTGAAATGCGGAATTGGGTGTTCTTGTAATAGATCATTAGCCTACTGGACGCTCAAAATATCACTCTCGAATTGTTCACTAAATTCTAAGACCAGACAAGACCAAATCGCTTAGGACATTTCTTTCATCATTGCCAAAGACCAATTAATCAGTGAACCAATCCGCCCCTAGACCGTCACTCTCCGAGCATTATTTTTTCTTAGATGAATAATCGATTATCATATAACATCAATTCTTCTCGAATCAATATTAATGCTACATACAACACATTTCATATAGTAAATCCAAGATACGCGCAATTTTTCGATTTATTGCTTTTATTTGCGAAGCTGCAACGCACATCCCACTCGAGAGCAGTGCGACAGATCCGTCGTGGGTGCGGCGGCAGAGGGCATGTTAGGCGCAGATGTAACGGCGCACTCATGCATCAGCATCTACGCGTTTCGGCACACACACGGTGCCGGAATGCTTATCCGACCTGCATTGGTAGTCAATGGAGCGCAAAAGTATTTCTGCTCGCGCATGTGTGTGTGTGTGTGTGTGTGTGGCGCATGCGATGCGTGTACTTTATGATATGTCGACTTGACATTAACTACGCGCATCTCATTACGCCATCAAGTAGCAAAGATGGCAGTCGCCCAGATAAATAACATCAGCGCAGTGGTTCCAGCGAAGGCATTAACGACCGCCACCATGAAGCGGCGAGAGGAGTAGAGACAGTGACTGCCGGGTAAATCGTATCTGAAGGATATTTACTCCACATAAAAAGCAACTGCTGCATTTAACATTATATGTGCGTATGTTGCACGCACTAAGTACATTCAATTATATGTAAAATATCCGCACAGTGTTGTGCAAATTCGAAACAACGCCTCTTCGACACATTTCTGGCTCTACAAGGGAAAGTTAAGTTTCAGCTAATTAGAACAAGGAGCGCTTTCAATACAAATTCCTTCTAGCCATGGCCTGCTCAAAGATATATTAATTCGAGATCGACCGTTAATTCACTCTTCAGGTTAACTTAGTATTTGTAGAGAGCGCAGCTTATTTTAAGGGAGTGAAGAAACTGGTACCCTTTTCATAGTGCTGGGATCTCAAAACTTTCACCTCTTTTATTTGATTTTGGTATAATCGAAAACGAGTAAGTCTGAAATTCGAGGGTAGAGGCGAAATGAGGCTCTTCCATTTCCGAAAACGCTCAAAAACTGCTACTGCCTAGGCAGACACCACTTCACAACTCATTAGTTATTTTTACTGGCGTCTAAAAAAGGCCGGAATTCTGCACAACACTGTACGCGTATTCCAGACATATAAATGTATGTTTTATGCGAATATATAAATGTATACGTAATTACATACATACATATATACAAGTATATGGGAAGCATATGCACATAAATAGCGCATCATGAGATGGGATATATTGATACTTTATTACATATAAATTTGGTATGTATGTATGTGTGTGTAACCACAGCATACAGCCACTTACACTATTTGATGTACAGCTCTGCAGTAATCTCGTGTAAGTCATAAAATATGCCACCGTTTAATGAGCAAGAGACATTGCATATTTGAAATTTATCTTAATTTGCATCGGCGTACAGCTTAGACATACCATACGCATTGAATTATCTCTGCGTGAGCATATTAATTTGGCGGCTGGAATATTATTAAATGCGCTGATAAGGGATAAGGGATAAATTATAATTTTTCTTCTATTGTTTCATTCCTGAATTTAAGGTGATGAGAACTTTAAGGTTTCTCACTTCCTCGCCGTTCAACGCGCTCTCGAGCTTCCACTTGCCTTTGACAACAGTTGAGGCTATCACTTGGAGAATTTGGCATATTTTAAGCTGACGTTAGATATGGCAAGCGGAGTAATATCAACTTTCCTCCCCAAAAAAGTACAAATCAGGCGGAATATTATTAACTTTTATCAGTGAGTTAGTTTACTACTCACTATTAAAGACCCACTACACCCTATTCGCTACCTTTCTGAACCACTTTTCGGCTTTTCACATGGCAAAATACATTTTTTAACATTAAAATGGGTTGAAAAATACTTTTCCTCGCATTGCCTGATTGCGCCTTAATTTTCTATCAACATTTCTCAAAAAAAAAAAAAACAATTGACTGCATAAAAAATCTACTGTTTTGCAACTTTTAGTACTTTTACAGCTTCTTTCTGCTTTATTAAGCGCAAAGAACCAAAGTTTCATTTTAAGGAATTGCAATTAACACAGCGAAAATGCCGAGCAAGAGAGAACACTTCGAAAGGAGTGAGAAAAAAATTAAAATAAATGAGCAAAACGGTTAATAGTTTGATGGAGAGTGTGAAGCGCAGAGGTGTCGATTTTGCGGCAAATGCTGGCAGACAGACCACATTTGTGTAATGAGATACTCAGCTTTGCAGGCGAAAGAGTAGGGAGGAAACAGGTCGACTGGTGATGGGTGCTATGAGAGAACAGTCTGTTAAGTACATGAAAAGCTTAAACTTTATTATAATTTTGGACGCCACAGAAATTAATAAAAACCCGCACGCAAATGCATATACTTTCATGTTTCCTCGCCATAATTGTCTTCAGCAAAAATACATAATCAGCAGTAATTGAAAGTTCTTAAGCATTTGGGTTTGATATTCAAATATTTTTTATTATGTTTTAATTTAATTTTTAAAGTTTCAGAGTAATTAGTTTTTATTGATTATATACATTACTTCTTTCTCTAACACATAAAGATGTAGACGAGCAAAGAGTGATTTATCTTATGGATTGTTCTTAACATCTCAGCGCCTGTAATGATTAGGTTGGCAGGTAGTGATACCACGGAGACTAATATTCCCTCAGAGGAGACTGTAGAGTCCTCCTCTGAACTTCATCAGTGGAAAAGGTTTTATTTGTACAACCTTTGAAACGTCATTAAGGATTCCTCGACTGATAAAGTCAGTGGAAAAATGTATGAAGTTTCAATATCTCACCGAAAAGTCACCTTTTTACTTTGGTGGCTATATTTACATTATGTAGAAGTTCACCCCGGACAAATAACGTAACGCGTAATTTTGATATATGTAACATATACTATACATATAGTTGTTATAAACAGTGATTACTTTTCACTGACTGCACTATTCTTTAGCACAAGACTTACAGCAGGAAATCATGGAGATTTACATCTGAAATTTGCCTTTTCTTCCACAAACTTCTAAACAACTTGATACACATCAAATCATCTCCCGCAATGAGACACATTGCTGTATTATGAAGAAGAGACTCTGCTCTACCCTCACGTTGACTTTGTAATACCACAATATTTTTTGAGCGAAAAAATTGCGAAAGTGAGACCAACTGAACGATCTTGATCTATGGTTTTGATGGCCATAAGTTCGAAACTACTTCAAACACAAAATGTCGTAGAATTCGCGAAGTAATGATGATAAATATTGACAAGTTCTTCAATTTTTATAATTTAGAGTTATTTTTTAAATACAATTTCCTTAAGACAGCTACTTAATACAGAAAAATATGTAAAATAGCACATGGGTTTCACAAAGAGTACAATCTCTCCGCTGAGCGAAATGAACGTCTAATCCGGGCGCTGGTGGTTAGCAACCGTGCCCACCTCACAAATAACTAATAAAACACAATTCTGTTTGGGAGTAAACCTCTCCATAAATGTTTGTACTCTGACAACAAATTAAAATCAAAATAAACTTCATTCCCCCAAAGAAGGTATACAATTTGTAAGCCCTAAACGTTATCTAACTGCAACCATACGTTTCTAACCCGTTTAGCAGTAACCTTGACCCTCTTCGATGCACGAACTATATTTGTGGAGTGGCTCGTTCACCATTTACTTAATTAAGTAGCTACAAGCCATACTAAGCGTGCGCGTATTTATTTTGGCACTAAGCCCCTCTCCACATGTCGTGTACGTGCGCCGCTCTGCTCGTAACACTCTTGGACGACTACGCAGTCAATGACATTGCGGCGTCTTTATAAAGAGATTTGAATAAAACCCGTGCTCTCCATTGTAGTATTAAGTAATAACGCCGGCGAATTTTAAAGCAGATAACCGTTTCAGGTTTCCTCTCTCTTTTGCCTATTTCTGAACTTCCGTCTAAGCAATGTGAAATTGTCTCACTGTCTCTTGAAAAAGCAATTAATCAAACGAAGATATGTTGGCACACGAGTATTTCTCAATCAGGCTTTCAGCTGAGGAATTTCCATGACAACTGATCGAACTTGGTGCTAACTGTCACATAACAGCTTTGGCGACTCGTTTTAATTTATTGCGCCAATGTGCAGATTTGCATATGAGCCACTCACACATACTCAATTGTGCGTATATTTGGGTGTGCGATCTCTCTGGCAAACGCAGTGAAGGCGCCGGTAAAGATAATCATATCAATTTAGGCTTAATGCATAACTTAGCGCTTCGTATAAGCCAATGCCTAGGTGAAAGAAGTACGAAAGTAGCTGAAAATAATATTACACAAATTTAGCGCATCAAAACAGTTCGCAATAAAATGTGATTGAGCCAAAGTTTCAATATAGGTAAGGTGTGGACCTTCGTCAACTCATATTTGGTGGATATTCTAGTTCTAATGATGTGCACAGTATTATAGTAGTCTATAACAGAAAAATTGAGATTGAATTTAGAAAGCCTCTATCGAAAAATAACACATCAATGGCGATCTGTACTAATAACACTCAAAACTAAAATCAAAATTGAACAAAATAGGCAGGAAACTTGCCACATGGTAAAATCCATTAAAAGAGGCAAGTCGCTTTGCGAAATCAAAATAAACCTAAACACCGCAAACAAGTCCCTAACGGCTGCTCAAGCGTATCTCGTGCGATTTGTTGACGTTAACTCTTATCCGCTATTCACGCATACGAATTTGAATGTATTGGAGATGTTAATCCCGAGACCATTTGTTATGCATTTTAAATTGTTGAATATTTGGCAAACAATGCTCGATAATATCTAATTCGATCTCATAGATTTACTGTTGAGAATAGATTTCGCGCCAAATTTTGTTCAGCGATGAGTTCCATTACTGCCTCGATGGATTTGTAAACATTCAAAAAAAAAACAACGGTTTGTTATCGCGCCATTTTTCTTCAAAAATGATGCCGGGGAGAAAGATAACCGACTATTTGATGCCTGAAATTGAAGCTCCTCTCGGCGACATTTGGTTTCAACAAGGCATAGTCACCTCTAACACATCGTATCAGTCAATGGATTTATTGGGCCACCAAGATCATGTGATATTACACCGCTAGACTTTTTCCTGTGAGGACGTGTATAGTCTATGCGGACAATCCCGATTCGATTCAGGCCTTGGAGCAAAACCTCACTCGTGCCATTCCCCAGTTACCAGTCGAAATACTCAAACGAGTCATCAAAATTTGGAATCAATGGTTAGACCATCTGAGACGTAGCTGCGACAAACATTTGAAAAGGATAATCTTTCTTTCGAATGATAATAAATATTTCCCATTAAATTTAAACTGCGTTTTTTCTTTGAGAAAGTAGGGAACCTCGACATGGAACCCTATTTAATGGTGATAAGATCTTTCCAAGATAATTTCTACCTAACAAATACCTAAATCACGAGACTAATCCGGGATACCGAAAGGAAATTAACAAGCTATGGCATCATTGAAGTCATGAATTGAATACTTTGTTGTATCATTTCACAGTGACACATACATACATATGTACATACCTGCTTACCTACCATAAGGCCTATTTTTGTTTATATTGCTGAAATAGTGGCTGGCGTTCCATAAGCCGAAACAGAGACGCTCATTCAAGAGACATCGACGCGCAACGATTACTGCCAGTAATCAACTCACTTCGAACGGCTTGCGCAGTCATTGGCATAACGATTTGTTTATGTTTTTGATAACTCACGCACATTTGGTTTCAGCAATTTATAGTTTGAGCGTTCCTTTTCGATGTTTGGAAGGTTCGCACCTGATCGCAGGCTCAATGCATTCAACTATGAGCGTCAATACTGCGGCTTTATACAAAACTAAACAATTTTGGGCCAAATAAATACCAATGTAACTGTATATAGTATGTCTATGTATGTATGGCTAATTGTGTATATAACACATCATTAAAGCTATAAAAGCCGCAGTCGTCACTTTGTTTGGTCGACTGTTTTGCATTTTATGCGAGTGTGATTCCAACTTAATCGTTGGCTAGTAGCGGTCTCAGTCGTAAATCGCAGGTGATTCAGTGCAGTATTCAACGCGGGCCGCACGTCGCCTCTTATACCGAATCGTTGTTTTTCTTTACGCAATTTGACTTTTCGCTTTTGCGGCTAGTTCGCGAGTAATTGGCACTAATTTACGGGCATATCAAGCAGTCATCTCACATTTGTTTACGCTGACAATACGCCTGCGCTCAAGCCATCGCGCTGTGCCGCTGAGCTAACAGCTTATATTGTAACATCGCTGGAAGTACGGGAAAAAACAAAAACGCAACGAATTAACCAAGTGTCCGAACATTTGTTACCACATAACATATTTACATAAACTGCGAATTTTATGCCAAAACACAACAATTTCCACATTGGCCTCTGGAGCGTTTACAAAAGTTTAAAGTGTTTGTGAAAAGCGTCAGTATGTTGACTGAAAGTGAGAATAAAAATAACTTTTGGCTATTGTGGTGCTTGTTACTCGCTTGCGGTGTCGTGTGTCAAAGCGCAGAAGGTTCTCACATAAGCGCCAGATACAAGCCAATGGGTGTGGATTTGTTCGACCACGAGTTTATTAGTGCCCCAGGTAAACTTATTAATTGCAGTTAGATATTATTCATAAGTTTGACATATTTGAGGTTTCGGATATTTTTCCCCGTTTGTGTCCACATTGATTTTCTTTTTCGCAAAAATTTGTCAAGTTATAAAATAGTAATCATGACAATGAAATGGCAGTTGAGTTTGTCGGGAGAATATATGTATGTATGGAATTCAATTTGGTAAATGTTCAGAAAGTCATTATACCTTTTATGCGTTTGAACCAATTTTCGAAACATTTGATTGAGATATCTCCAAAACATGTCTTTCGAACGAACCGTTGTCGGATTCTAAAAGATAGATTTCTTTGTAATTTTTCTGAAAATATTTTACTTTAACATTCTTTACCGTTTATTCCTTTATCATTTTCCATTTCAGTGGTGTTTTCGAAATCCATTATGCTTTCTAATATATCTTCCTCTAATATCACGGGTTCTACTTTATAGAATTGATAAAATCATATATTTGAAATATCATGGAAATAAAATCAAGTGTAGTTTTTTTTCTTCCCAATTTTTTTTTTTCACTTGCAATTTGGCCTCCGAAATGGACCACTGTGAAAAAATAAAATTTTTTATCTTCCCGATACCCTTTCCATGCGACATCTTTTTTACCGTTCGAGCAGGTTACGTCCGCATGTATTCGCTGACAGCTCTATACTTTTCCACCAGTTCCAAAAGGTGCACCGACTCGCTAGCGGTGAAATTCGGAGTTCTTTTGTTGTTTTCATCCACTTTTGATATAACTTTCCTTGCAAATTTATGTTTTGTCTGTTATAATTTAAATATTTCAAACATACTTTTATGGATGACATTTGTAAAACATATGTTTCCCACACCGTTGCCACATATTATAAAAAAAATTTATAGAAGCTAAGCATTGACCAACAACAATTCCAACAAAATTGAGCCACTTTTTCAGAAAGTCTGATATTCTGAACAATTACCTTCAATTTGATTTTCACAACATCCTTTTAATATTAATATCATTATTTGGAAAATAAATATTTTAATATTGGAAAAGTTGTAAATGTGGAGTTAAAAACAGAAAATAAATAACTGAAAGCAACCAAGTTGTCATAAAACGAGGAAATTTACTAAATATCGCTGTTTTATAAGCTTTATATGTTCGCCAATTTGGAGAATTATCGCAATATCAAATAAAAGCACTTTCGTGTTGTGAACTTACAAAAAAAAAAAAAACTAATAAAATATCTACACATTTTAGCGTGTTGTGAACTTACAAAAAAAAATTATTAAAATTTCTACACATTTTATATAAACTGTCACGAAACAAATATTTTCTGGAAAAAAATAATTAAGCGGGAAATTGTAGTGCCATTGTGAATTGTCCTCCTGCTTGCGCCGATTCGTGTGTTTGAATGTTTTGCCAGTTCCGTTCGCGCGATCTCTTGCAACGAACGAATATTCGTTCGCGAACAATTTTTCGCTGCATATATTTTATAAGTTTCAAAAACCCATAACAAACGAACCATTCACAGTCATAACATAGAACATGATTCGAAAATTCTTCTGAAATATTCCTAAAGTCGGATAAAATCTGAAAACACACATTTTCATTTGCATATATTTCAGATCCCTTGGGTTCCAATATAGAAGATTGGGATGAAAGTGAAACCGGAATGGATGATCCGGAAACAATGCCACGCCTCTTTCAAGGTGATATCGCTATAGACCCGTACACTTATATATCGCTTAGACTAGGCGTTAACCCCATGAAGCATCCAAAACGTCTGTGGCCGAACGCTACCATCCCCGTCGAGATCAGCCATTTATATACGAACAACGAACGAATGTCTATACAACGTGCCTTACAAACGTTCAATGCTTTGACTTGTATTAACTTCGTACCATATGATGGCGAGGAAGAGGACTACGTACTTATTACGCCGCCAGTAGATGACGCACCGGCAGGGTGTTGGTCGTATGTAGGAAAACGTGGTGGAGAACAAGTCGTATCCCTGCAACAACCAGACGAGACTAGTGCACATTGCTTCAGCAGCGAAGGCCGCATCATGCACGAGCTCATGCATGCAATCGGAATTTATCACGAGCAGTCAAGAGCGGATCGCGATAATTTTGTAAAAATTCATTGGGAGAATATTGTGCCTAAATATCGTAAAAATTTCAAGTTAATTTCAAAAAAGAAGGGCAAACACGCATTTGATTATGATTATAATTCTGTTATGCATTACGGCGAGTTCTACTTTAGCAAAAAGAAGGGGGAGAAACCCACCATGACGCCACTACAGCCAGGAGTTCGTATAGGACAGCGGAAGACGATAAGCAAAACAGACTGTCTGAAGATTAACGATTTGTATGGCTGCTTGAATGGCAGACATGCGAGGATGTACAGAAGTTTCTGCAATTTATTGGGTCTATGAAAATGTTCTCGAACAGTTATTAATATGGTATTTATCTGGATAATATTATATCTGAATAGTTATCATTCTGTTTCTCCCAGACATTTATTGAATATATTAAATCATATTGATTTGCAATATACTAACCGAAATAACTATAACTTTTTAATGGTTAAATAATTTTTAAGATTTCAAGAACATTAAATATTTTCAAACACGTATGCTACATTTTTTCTTCTTTTAGTAATTATTTATCTTAACAAATTTTTTTAATGAGGAATAGAATTCTTTTTTAAAATCATTAGATTTTCAAGTAGAGTCATTCCAAACAAGCGCCCTATCGGTTAAGTAACCTGTTAACTAACTAAATACATGTCTTGCCTTTTGAGGTTGGCAATGTTTTTGTGTGGTCATTTTCTATCATGCAATAATCATTCTCGGAATGGGTAAGTATGGTTGCAGATAGCAGATGTCCCGTTATGTCTTCGACTTTCGTGTTTGACATATAAATTAGATTTATGCTTTCGGTTTTCCGGTAACAAAATGGGTACTTCTACTACAATAACGGATAAGCATTCAGCTAAAGAGGCGTACGTAACGTAGGTGTACCGGAATGTGTGAGGAATCAGATTCTTTTTGCGATGTAGAACTTTTTACGCTTTCCCCTGCTAAGCTCTCAACTTTTTTGAATGCGTAACCCACAAAGCAATACGTTCGTTCTGGCATATAGCCTTTGCTTTCTTCGCCATCATCGATTAAATATAAATTCCCAAACATAGCGAGGAAGGTTGTTGTGAATCGGCCCTTACGCATTCATTGGAAACTATTCTAAAAGCACCAGATTGTGAATATTTAACAATACATACATATATTACGAAGTTCTTTCAAGACAAGGCAAGATTTGATTGATTTTGGTAAAATTATAGATAACTCATTTAAAAAAACATGTGAAAACTGGCTATTTAATAAAAAATATTGATATTCAAATCTTTAAAAGTTCTTCTTTTTATTTAGTATTCTCGCTCATTCTCAATAGGCAGAATGAGCAACCCTGTTATGGAATAAATTACAACCCTGTGGAATGCTTCGGCAAAATTTTCCGCTAATATCGTGCAATGCGTCATTCCACTTTTGGACGAGGTTAGGTAAGAACGCGTTTTATAATTTGTGCATTTCCACGGGTGTTGCTGCTTTGTAACCAATAAATGTGCTTGTGAAAAAAAATTAGTGGTTAAAATGTTTAAAATATTGGTTCAAAGTTTGGCGAAAAACTCGTGTGAAAGCCGAGCACCGTCACAAATAGCCGCCGTGACGTGTGTAAAAAATTCATTGATTTTATCTGCGGCCAAGAATCATTCAATTGCCACGAGTACTATAGCCCGTCGCCATTTTCTTTTTCTAACCAACAGAAAACCAGTGAGCTTTGCTTTTCATCTTCAAGATCCTACAGCAGGCAGCGGAAAGGACGTATTCGCGGAGTATAAGCAGATTAAGAAAATATTCTTAACAAATTCAAGTGGAATAACTAACTCCGGTAGCTTCTACAGGTATTTTCACAAGTCGAGCGAAAATTTAGTAGAAGGAGAAGCGTCGCCTGCAGAAAAGCAAAAGTTTTCGGTAAAATCCAGCAATAAACACTCGTTTACAAATTCATCTTTGTATATAGATCCAGACGAAATGTGAGTAAATTTTTAAATTATTTTTCAATACATTTATATGTTTAATGTATCATGTGGTCAATTCGTGGTCGAGGCTTTGCTGTTAATACGTCGTCCATTTTGATTTTTAGTTTCTCATTTCTCTATAATGGTGTATACATAAATTCGATAGCGTAGCGTGTGTGTGTGTATATAAGTAGCTATAGATAAACGTCGTGTTGTGGCACGAAAGGTGAAAGAAGGGGCACCTATTCGAGTAAAAAAGTTTTACGATGGTTTATTAAAATAAAAATAATGCACAAAAAGATTTACAAGTATTGCAGCAAAGAGGGGAAAAAAGCTAAAATTTATAAATTCTACAAATATTTGCGGATTTTTTCTTTACAACTGCGCATTTTCCGCTTCGTTTATATGTATCTATATTTTCTAACTACATACGAAGCTTGAACTTATTTCGGTAATTACCAACCTTTCTTTTTTACGTTGTTTGAAGTTTGTGCTGTTGCTACCCAATGTTTTAAGACTTTCAGTTTTCTGTTTGCGTTTTCATCATTTTCAGTAAATAAATTGTAATTTCGGTAAGCAGAAAAAATAGTAGTAACATGCTTTATTTCCATATTTTGGCTTGCGTGCAGATTGGCAGCGAACAGTTGTAATTTATTGTTTAGTGGTAGGTACGGATGTAATATAATTTACGAAAAAAAGAACATTGCAATCAAATTACCATTCTTATTGATTAGCCGCGATTGTTCAAGATTGCTCTTTGATTGCACATTTAGTGTTATATTACCAAACAATTATTGTGCACGAAACGAAATAGTCTTCAAGAATTTTACTATAAAACGGTAGATTTTCGAATATTATTATCAGTGAAATTTCGGATATTGGATTTAATTGAGTAGTTTTAGCGATTAACGTACATTCAGTAATTGACATTCCAAAAAACAAAATTTTTCCATGTTGATTCACATTTTTATAATTCGCTTATGTGAGAGAGTAAAAATTTCAAAATTAATTGTTACGTCGAAGCAATATTTACAATTGTGAATTGTGCTTAGTAAAATTCTAAAATGAATCATTCGAAAACACAGAATAAACGTAAAAGGTAGCTGACAGTAGCTTCACTAAGTAGTGAAATATATCACATGTTATATTGGCATTGAAGTTATGAAAATATATAGTCGATTTTTTCAAGTATACTATTTATTTTAGGGCACCTCATGATAGGAACTTTGGCGGTCGTGGTGCACGTGGTGGAGATGATCGTCACGCCAGACAGGGTGGTGGTGGCATGCGCAATGGAGGCGCTGGTGGAGGTGATTTCCACGGTGTGCGAAACGGACGTGTTGACAAGAATCGTGGAGGTGGTGGTGGCGGACGTGGAGGTAGCGGAGGCTATGGTGGCGGAAGTGGTTTCGGTGGTGGATATGGAGGAGGCAATCGTGGGGGTACCCAAGATCTTACCCTCGGGAATGTCGACTTCTCAAATCTCACACCATTCAAGAAGAATTTTTATGAGGAACACCCCATTGTTGCGAACCGTTCCCCATATGAAGTACAACGTTATAGAGACGAACATGAAATTACTATCCGTGGAAACGCCCCTAACCCAATTCAAGACTTCAGCGAAGCTTATTTTCCTGACTATGTAATGAAGGAAGTACGTCGTCAGGGTTATAAGGCGCCAACAGCTATTCAGGCACAAGGTTGGCCAATTGCTATGAGTGGTTCGAATTTTGTCGGTATTGCACAAACTGGATCTGGCAAAACCCTAGGGTACATCTTACCAGCGATCGTACATATTAATAACCAGAAACCATTAGAGCGAGGAGATGGGCCCATAGCTTTGGTCTTGGCGCCCACACGAGAATTGGCACAACAGATTCAACAAGTTGCCACTGAATTTGGCTCTGCATCGTACGTACGAAACACTTGCGTTTTTGGTGGGGCTCCAAAAGGTGGTCAAATGCGCGACTTGCAGCGTGGCTGTGAAATCGTCATTGCCACCCCAGGTCGTTTAATTGATTTTCTTGCAATGAATGCCACCAACTTGAAGCGTTGTACATATTTGGTATTGGATGAAGCTGATCGTATGTTGGATATGGGTTTTGAGCCCCAAATACGCAAGATCCTGTCACAGATTCGCCCCGATCGACAGACACTTATGTGGTCTGCTACTTGGCCTAAAGAAGTTAAGCAGTTGGCTGAAGATTTTCTCGGAAACTACATTCAAATAAACATCGGTTCTCTGGAATTATCGGCAAATCACAATATCCGCCAAGTCGTTGACGTTTGTGAAGAACATGACAAGGAAGACAAGTAAGTGCAACAACAAGAATAAAATGCATGTCGTGAAATCAATTTACAGAAATTTTTTAAAATGTTTGATTATATATTTATTAACATTCAGTAATTACTAATGAACATCATTATTTCTTTAAATTTCAGATTAAAGTCTTTGCTTTCGGAAATTTATGATACCAGCGAAAACCCAGGCAAGATCATAATCTTTGTAGAGACCAAACGTCGCGTGGACAACTTAGTTCGCTTCATTCGTAGCTTCGGTGTGCGCTGCGGCGCCATTCACGGCGACAAGTCACAGTCGGAACGTGATTACGTCTTACGTGAATTCCGATCTGGAAAGTCGAACATTCTGGTAGCAACTGATGTCGCTGCGCGTGGTTTGGGTAAGTTTTACCAGTTGCACTCGCTATCAATATCATTTTATTTGAAAATCATTTTCATATTTATTTTATTATTATTATTTACATTTACAAAATTTACTTGAGAATCGTGATTGCAAAATATTTTGAATTGTTTTGACAAGAATTAAAAATGGTCTGAAAATTTGCAATCACACATTCCAGTAATAACAATTGTAAGTAGCTACTCCATTACATCTAATGCCCCTAGGCATCTGAAAATGCTTGAACGATAGATCCTAAATTTACTCGAACCAGTTGTCCAAAATTCACTTTAGCTTTAGCGACAAATAAGTCATCATAACTCTGATAAAAGACATATTAATCAATTTGGAATTTTTCCCTTCTTTTCCCCCAAATCTATTCTCCTAATTCTTTTCGTTTACAGAGGCCGATTATTGTAGTATGGTGGGGATAAAATGATCATCTTTTAAAATGACGCAATTCACTAGGATTGCGTTGATAAGTGAACTCTTGAATTTTTTCGCAAAACTATCCGCCGAAAAGCTCTTTGAACGGAGCGTTTCCATAAAAGCTGAATGAAATGTGCGATTGTGGCGGCAGCACTTTGTCTATACATTCCGATGCAAAAGAGGGATGTCGTCGAACCACCTGCTGCCACACGTTTGCACGCATCGTGATAGCACATTTGAGGAGAGATATAATACGCAACAGCAGATGGATACGCTTATATAACACGTACAACCTGTGCGAAAAAGCGTTTCAGTGCAACTTAGCGTATACACAAAAACTCCAGACTACAAAAAAATAAAAGGCAGAAACATTCGTCATTAACACGCGAAATGTATGTCGCGTCGTCGTGTAATTTTTTATTCATTTTGTGTTTTGTATAAAAATTGCCTTATAAGAAAAAATAAAACATGGGTTTCCTCCTAATTCGGCAATGTGCATAAAGAGTTCTGCGGTACACAATATCCCTATCATCATGCAGCAAATGTGGCCTCTGCTATCTTTTATTTAAAGTGATAGTATTTTTCGAAACTAAACAGTACCAATTTCGAAAATGGAAAATAAATATAGGAATTTTCACAGTATTAAACAAACGCCAATCGAAAGGGCAGATTATGTAAATTCAATAAATTGGTTCGTTAGTACTTTATGTGAATTTTCTTGGCTAAAACGTTATAAGGAATCGCGTTAAATCACACGCAGGCAATTAAGAGAAACTTCATACAACTAAATGCATGTCCATCCTACAATCGTTATAATTATCGCATGTGTTCTTTGGATGAATCGTATCGACTTTGTAAAAATTAATTCCATTCGCAAGGAACAGGGTCATTGCGCGTAATTAAAGGGAAAAGAAAACAAAAACATTTACAATTAAAATTTATAATAATATTTAAAGTGATCCGATATCATTTTTGCTGGCAACTTTTGATCCTGTTCAACGCGTATTCGCGGTAAAAAGACCGGTTTTTGTAACGTGGCACGGCATCGAAAATGTTTTGCCTTACTCATTCGATAAAAGGAAAGGTTGTATCAAACGAGCTGGTGGCGACCTTCTTTTGGACAATAAACAAATGTTGAGAAGCTGTTGCTGTTGTTCTAACCCTTCCATGGACATCACAGAACACCAGTTCATCATTTGCTGCACGTCCAGAAAAAAGCGTCGTCGTCGTCTACGGATTCTTGAACAACACATTCACATTCCATGAAATGCCGAAAGTTCGTGAAAGGCAAAACGTATCTTAGAAAGTGCCACAAACGCTTCGCAATACCGTCGACAAAGGACACATTTGCAACGTGGATTTGTTTATATAAAAATTGGAGGATATGCATATTAATATAATGGTGAAGTGTGAAAGTAAACACAGTTATGTGGAGAAAACGACGGACATTTACTGGCCGTCATAGTTAAATGAAGAAAACTACTCTTTGTCAACATGCCTGCGGTAGTGGTTTTACCTGAACATTGGGTGATGGATGCACGACGTCGGCGAGCGGCGCACAAACTCTAGCACCAAATAGTTGGATGTGCGCTGAACTCCACTCGAGACACATTTAACTCGAAACTCGTGCGGAATCGAGCTGCATCGTTCGTCCATCCTGTGTCCATTTAATGTTGATTGAGAGAAAAAGGGAGACAGATTAGAGGGAAAATGCCCTAACTATATTTAAAGTTTTACCACATGCTCTTCCACTCGTTTCGCTGAACGGGACGAGAGAAGAGTGTGAATATAAATCGACTATTTGAAGGTAAAGTACATTTTAAGTCCACTGTATCTTTTAGTTTAATTTATTTTAATGATCATAATTGATGAAAAGTAAACAAAAAATAACATATTCTAATATATAACCGAAAACAAAAAATTATCTTTAAAAGTGAATTTAAATTGAATGAAAAACAGTGCTCTACTTTGCAAATGTCGACAATCCTTTGGTGTACCCAACCTATATTTGTTATTATCTACTGCTATTTAATTTTTATTCCAAACATCATTTCACTAACTTTCGATTTTTACATTCCACCACAAATACACTTAACTAATGTGTAATATAGATGTGGACGGTATCAAATATGTGATCAACTTCGATTACCCACAATCGTCAGAGGATTATATTCATAGAATCGGACGTACAGGACGTTCCAACACAAAAGGCACTTCATATGCATTCTTCACCAAAAATAATGCCAAACAGTCGAGAGCGCTGGTTGATGTTTTACGAGAGGCTAATCAGGTAAACATTATTTTTAATTAATATTTGATAAAAACAAAAAGACTGATTCTACTAGTTCTCGGAAATTACATGAAATATGACTGTGTTTATTCTCTTTAAAGGAAATTAATCCTGCGCTAGAAGGTATGGCGCGTAATAACCGTGGATTTGATGGCGGCCGTTCTCGCTATGGTGGTGGTGGCGGCAATTCGCGCTTCAATGGCACCTTCCGAAAGGGTGCTATCGGAGGCGGCGGTAATGGCGGTGGCCGCGGCTACGGTGGCGGTTATGGCGGCAACAGCGGCGGAGGATTTGCCGGCGGTCGCAGCAACGGTTACAGCAATAACAATGGCAACAGCGGCGAAAACAGTTACGGTAACCGCAACGCAGCCAGCAGTAGTAGTGGCGGCGGCAGACAGCATACGCGTTTTGATTAAATTTACAAATAATGCTAGGTTATAAGTTATTAATAATAATTTCTCATTTAAACGCAGTTTTACTTAAATATAACTACTAATATTAAACCAAAAGCCAATTCTACAATCACGTGGAAGTGCTTGTTGTGTTGGATTTTTTGGTTTTAAACAGAAATTAAACCTAGCCAATAATTAATAGTGAGATTTAAGTCAGTTTACGTTTTAAATGTTTTACAAATCTAAATCTGCATTTCTTTAAATAACAAACAAGTTTAAATTACTTGAAATCAAAAGTACACGCTTTCGGAAGAGTCATGAAAGAAAGAAAAGAAAACTTTGATTTTCTTTGAAATTTTTTTGGTTTGCTACGTAAATCAATTAATTGGGCGTGCGCTTTTGCAAAAGAAATTTGTGATCAAAAAACTTATTTTATATTTATACTAATTTTGCCCTGTATAAAACGCGTATTTGCACTATAAATGTAGCCTAAATATCGTCATACATAGCGTCTATTGTATGTGTAGTCCTAAGTTAGCTTCATCTACCCATGCGCCCAACAATGCGACTGGCACAAACTATCAGTATCTCTTTAATACAATAACAACAGCACATTTTTATAATCTGTGCGCCCAGACTTCAAATGACATTTACAAGAAAATGTAAAAAAAAAATATATGCAGGAAAAAATTTTGAAACAAGTTCTCATAATCAAATGAGGCTTAAGTGAATTTAAAATGATTTAAAACAATACATATACTTTGAAGAAAAATAACAAAATAAATACAATAAAAATTGGTGTGAAATCCATTTGATGTTTTATTATTGCGCATTTAAGTTCAATCGGGCCAGAGGCGATGGCGATACTTCCTATGCCGAAATTAGAAACCCAAAAACAAACAATTTACCGGCTTTAAGCTGCTGTAATCCGACGACGGAGAAATATACATGTACATATACCTCTGCTGGTTGACCATTAAGCTCTTCTGAATTTACTTGCACGTATATTGAGGAAAATGCACGAGGCATTCATTTAATTCTATTACATTTAAATGGTGACATAGGGTGAATTCGAGATGTTTCAAAGAATCATGTTCTTCGCGAATTTTTGACAACACTTGCAACAGCATCTCGTTCTACCCACTTTATGGGTGCAATTACGTACTTATGTATGACAACCGGCCCCAGTATATTTGGCTTGGTACGGATATATCTGTAAATGTAAACTCATTAATGTAGTTTGCGATTAATAGTATTATAGCGAAAAACGCTAATCGCTTCCTCAGTTGCCTTCCTTATAGCACAAACAGCCAAAAACCAAGACCCGTGGCCCGTGTCAGCTGATACGACCTATATTATGGGCGGGGAATGTAAGTGAACAGCGAAAACCGCTACTCCCTTCTCTCTTTGCCATAGGATGCCGTAGGATTCCACGGCATTTGGATTTTTGCCGTAGAAACGTGTCAGCTGATTGTTCTCTCACAACGCAGGGTTGCCAATCTCGATATACTGTAGTAATTACAAAAGTTGTCTTCAACATGTTTGAAATTTTCTTAAAATAACTCAAAATCAGAGTCAAATGCTATTATTTATAAATATATAAACCATTTTTAATAGTTTGTTTTCAGTTTTGATATTTTATATTGTAAAAAATTGTAATAGAAACATAGATGTGCTCAAAACGTTACATATGTATGAGTATTGGGCAATGGCAACACTGTTCAAATGAAAACAAACAAAGATGGCTGATCTGGAAGGAAGGGAATAGCGTTTTTATTTGTTTGATATTTCCTACAATCCTAAAAATTGTGTCAGCAGCAATATGGAAGTGGACAATAGTGGTGAAATGTTTTTAGAATTGTGCGAATTGTACTCTTTATATGCTTTATATAAAGAGTATAAAAAGTATAAAAACCAAAAAGGAAAGAGAAGATATAAAACTCGCCCAATCAATAAAAACTAGGGCTTTTGGGGTTACAAGTTAAAAACTTTTCTACTAATAAAAAACAGCGAACCAGAACAACTTTTTTTGCATACAAGAATGCCGCCGGACGTACATATATATTTTGCTTCTGAATTTAGTATGGAAATCCTTGAAAAAGCCAAGGCAGCGGAATGGACCCGAAGAAAGGCTCTCGTTGGTATTACTGTAAGTAGATTGGTAGTGTACTGCAAATTAATATACAAATGTATGTACTTATATACTTATGTATTTTTCTTACAATTGTTAGCTATTTGTCACAAGGCGTGTCGGTGCAGAGCAATACATTAGCTATCAGGGGTGTTGTGGAATCCAAGACAGAATTGCTTAGCTGACAGAATTGCAAACCAATTCTGATTTTAAATGGTGTCACAGAATCTGATTGGATTTTCGTCTTTTCGAACATACGCAAAACCAATATTCGAACCAGCTGTTTACTAATGTGACAAAACTTGCAAATGAATACATACAAGCAATCCTATTAAAGTTTTCAATGAGTCCGAATTAAAGAAAGATTTTAAAAGATAACATTTATTCAATGAATAAAGACGCATTTGGGTGTTAAATTTCGTTTTTTTCATTTTTACGATTTTTCTTATTTGGCGGACAGGATAGAAAAAAAAACTGAACGTCATATGGGATTGGGGCAAAGTTTACTATTTTTGGCATTAAATTATTTTCTATTTAAACTAAAAAAAACTAAGAAAAGTTAGGTTTGAACATACTTATATTTAAAGTAAAATATTTTTAGACCAAAATCTGTTTTTTTTTTTCAAATTTTAAAAAATTTTACAATTTTTATTTTATATTTTCCCAGTTTAACTTGAAAATAAGTTATTCAAAAATATAAATATCTTTGAATATTTTGTTTCCGGCTTATGCACATGCAGATAAGCATCTGGCAATTGCTTTTCAAAGGCAAATGTAAAATATTTCGTACCAAAAAAATTTGCGGATGATGTTTAAATATATAACTATAAATCCTAGAAATTTCGCTTCAATCAATTATTTCTTTCCTTCCCAAAAAAAAAAAAAAAACGATTTTTTTAAGCCTCTAAAAAAGGCTCCCCTCTTAAATAAAGGCATTTTTTTCAAAAACTCAATAATTAAGGCATTTCGTGTTTTATTCTTATGTTTTCTCCTATAGAAATAAAGATAAATTAATTCGTAATAATAAAATAACTGGCATTTCAAATCTGTGTGCGACTATCTTCTTGATTTGTTTCTGACAGCAAAACTGATAAAATTGGTTTCCGTGACACCCAAAACTGATACAAATTCTGTTTCGAATATCAAACCAATAATATCTGAATTCATGACACCTACTGCTTTTTTTGATCGGTTTCAATTCTGATTCTGACAACTATCAGATTTCACAACACACCTGTATAAGTTAGGACAACAACAACAGCACGCGAAGTCATATTAGCGACGTGTGAAATAATCTGACAGCTACTTTCAACGTATTATGTAAGCGAGCCAACCTTGCAAAAGATTTTTATAATATGTGGAACATTCCGAATTGTGTCGGTTAAAATTGTTTAATATCTGAGTATAATGCATTTTTATTATTATTTATACAGGAATCTTTCAACTTACTCCATTTGGTCATGCATTAATACAAAACACTCTGCCTTAGCCATCACCTTTGCCACTGTCTGACGTGTCACCGAAACCTTTTCCTTACTTTTTCATTGGAGATGCTTTAACTTACGGGAAAGACTTGCTAACTATTTTATAAATGAAGGATCTGTACCATTCCAGAACAATTTAGACGCTATTACAGGAGGACCATATGCTTCACTTTATTAGAAATAATCATCAATTTTTTTTTAATTCATGAATTCATTTATTTAATTTTTTTTTAATTAAAAACAAAAACATAAATAAAACTAGAAAAATAATTTAAAACTAAGTAATTCATAACACTATTATAATATATATATTGAACTATAATACTGTAAATTATATATTATATATTAAATGAATTTTACATCTTATTGAATATTATGGTTCTTGTTGCTCAGTAGCTTTATATAAAACGGTTACAGCAACCATTAGTAGCAGGCAGGCAACTATAGTATACTAATCGCCTTACAGGCACAATTCCGATTTCTTTGGCGCCGCGATCTGAAGGTACCGTTGGAAAGAGGAAGTACTCCCGATTAAAAAAATATATTATAGGTACCGCAAACGCTTAGTTACGAGATATTTAATCTTAAAGTTCAAAATTTCCCAAAATTCGAACATTTCATCAAGCTATTTCACCACGTTTTACACACTACGCACATTTTTCATTTCAAAATAATTAAATGAAACCATCATACATTTAACCATTTTATAACGAAAACTCAAAAAGGAGTACTACGCGAAAGTACTTCGGTCACCTCGGATATTCGCTCGACCAGGGCTATTTCCAACCATATTTCTGGAACAGGGGATGACCAGGAAACTCATGCAAATACTGATGTGTTCGTATCGATGTTGATATTATTGTTGTAACGGTACTATTCTGTCAAGTTGACAGTCTTTGGTCAGATAAAAATAAAGGTGCGTTCCGGTTACGTGGACCCGGCTGTCGTAGTGTTGATAAAACAGTTAGGATTGAGATTCGTACCGTCATAAACGAAACCAGACTCAAATGCATTGCAATGATATACTAAGCATTGCATTCAGAGCCTACATTCCTATCGATCCAAACAGGGTTAGGTTGTCGACAGAACAGACCTTGGCCAGATGAAATCTGGCAGAATTCCGGTAACGTAGGTCCGGCTGTTGTGGGAATTGAATGGGTGATGCCATATTAAGATCTGCTTTTGACTTTAGACTTAGCCGGAATGGTCCTTGCTTTAGTGCTCCCAAGTAGTTAACACATTATTGGCACTTCCGCCTCTATGGCAAGGCTTAATGCAATTATTGGTTCAAACGATGCCCCGTCTCTCATCTAAAATTATCCACACAGCAAACTTAGGGTCGCTAGGAGCTAAAATGAATAACTGCGCTCCCAAGCTCTATTTACAGTTCCAGGGCTTTCTACCTTCAATTTCTGTTTGAGAATCTTAATAAAATTTTTACCGTTTTCGCAACACTTTATTCTGTGTGTGAGACCTCGCAGTGTGAAATTAGTAAGACTACTGATCGATTGAATTGCGGACGTACTCAGAGTTGCGTATTACATGTGACTTGCACGTGGCATAGATTTCATCTTGCAGCTGCAGCCCTTGCCATGTGACCTCTCAGAATTTATGCGTAGGGAAAATCGATGTCTTCAAACCAATTTTTAATCTGTCCAATTGTTCCAGTGTGTGTTTAGATTGCTGTGGCGCTATGCTTTCCAAAAGAAAAGACACACCAATTCTAATTAATTTAAACTAGTAAGCGTTCTACACCCCAAGACTTTTCGTATTTATTCTTTAAGGTTGCTGTGAGAGGAGGAGGAGAAAAGACAATACCTCAGCCAGCGGAAAGAATAAGTAAGACTGCGAAAATTTTTTCAGGCATCATTAAATATAGTAGAAACACTTAACACCCCGAAGACTGTCAAAGCAATTTTGTCGCAAAATACCATAAAGTGAAAGAGCCAACTCCAATGTGGTCACAGAATGGCCTGATAGCGCAGCAGATGATAAAAGCTTATTCTCCAATGGGGGTGATTATGATGTAGAAGCCATTGACCAGTCATGCTGTTTCGCTGCAGCCATTACACATCATTTTTGTGTGTATATAAGTCAATGTGTGCGTGTGTTTGTGGGCAACGACATCTTTTCTAAAGAATGTAAGAGCACTTTTTGCAGCGAATGAAGCCAATTCACTCGGACTCCAGCTTTCGTTTCTGGCCGCTAATAGTGGTCATTCCCTTCAGTTGATAGCTTGATGGTTGATAGTCTGTTTGATGGCTCACACTCAAAGAGGGGAGAAGGTCAGAATCAGTAGGGGATGCTTAAGTATACAGATGTACATATATATATCTGTCTACATAAAGAAGTATATATTGGGTACAATGAGGGAAAACTTGAAGCTTGGGAAAGAATATTACCGCAAAGTCGTTTTTGCTACTGATCACTGGGTTATTATGTGCTAGCTTCGGCTACAATCTTCAACAGCAGATACACTCTTCCGCGCACAATGTCACAGTGCATAACGTGTGTGTATGTTTGCCGACGGACATGTATTAACACTTGTGGTGTGCATTTTATCTGGTGATATCGTCAGTATACAAATGTACATTTTTGCTGGAAGGAATGATTGGTTGTACGTGTAGCACCGAATATTGATAATGTCCTTTGTTCCTTGTGATTCTTCATTTTTGGTATTGTCTGCTGACATTGTGCCAGAATTGGATGAAGATTACAACTCATCTTGCATGGTCTGGTGTTTCTCACTCACCACAAAAGAGTTGAGTGCATTTTGTACGCATTAACACATGGTACTTTACATACATACATACATACGGCACCATGGGTCGACATGCAAGTGAAGCGTTAAAAATAAATATCTGTCGAGGTTTGAGCAAAAATGGGAAAAGAGCACAATTTTGAGTATATTATTAGTATTAAAGGAGTCCTCATTACCTTGTTTTGATGTTGGAATTTAAAATGTCATAATAAGTCTCCTTAATATGTTATCCTCCTTGTCTTAGGTGCGTAGTGTGTGAAAGACTGAAGCCCGCCGTCAAGAAACTGACTGGATCTTATCAGTGTGGCATTAGACCTGGAAAATCTACAATCCATTTCACCATGCGCCAAACCTTCTAAAAGACCCGTCAAAGAAAGATCGATACACACCAGCTCTTCTTCGATTTTAAAGCCGCGACAGCACAAAAAAGAACCGCCTTTATGGAGAACAACCTCTCCGAACCGTTCGATACCAAGATATGCTTCAGCAAGGAGACTTGTGTGATTTTTTCAATCAACTCCTAGAAAAAATAATACGAGCTGCAGAGCTAAATAGAGAAGGTAAAATCTTCTGTGAGAGTGGACAGCTGCAGCGAACCGCCGTTTCACGTTACGTTTGACATTCATAGGTTTGAAGTCGTTGATAATTAAAACATAGTTCAGCGAATCAAGAGGCAGCGGCCGCGATGCCTAGGTCATGTTGTCCGGACGGAAGAGAACACTCCAGCTTTGAAGTTTTCGATTCGGTACCCGCCGGTGGAAGCAGAGGAATAGAAAGACCTATATTACGTTGGTAGAATCAGGTGGAGAAGGACCTGGCTACACTTGGAATCTGAAATTGACGCCAAACAGTGAAACGAAGAACGACTGGCTCGTTGTTGTCAACTCGGCTATGACCACCGAGGAGTGTCTACGCCAGTGAAGAAGAAAAATTTAAAAAGTTTGGTAAGTGATTTTCAGCAGGTATGTTGCGTTCTACTCTAAGCCAGAATGATCTCGCAGCCGCACACAAACTGGGCATCGACCAGTGCTTGCTAAGTGCACGTGAGGTCCATTGGTCCCGTACTAGAACGCAATACGCCAATGGTGATCCAACTCGGACACATTCCGATGTGAGCATGGCGTGGAAACCCTCTCTGATTAACTCATTGGTTTTTTATTTGTCATCGATCCTGCTATGACTGCTGAGGCTGAATTGTTTTGATGGTATTTCTAGTGAGGGTAGACACTCCTTGATTAGCTAGGAGTGCACAGTTAGTAAAGCTACTATTGACGGAGAGCTCCTTACAGAAAACTCCCATTCCAAACTTCCTTCTTAGCTTCGACTTCTCCGCATCCACATCTCCCTGGTTGGTATGTGAGTACCGAAAAAACCGTCACGAAGAATGCAGGCGAACTCGCAGAGAATTTTCGCGTACAAGTTAATGTTTACAAATTTCTGATTGATGAGATTTTCGTCATAAAAGCAACGGATAGTCAAAGTCTATCAAATCATGAAATCCAAACGTCTGCCTATGGCTCACTTTTGAGGAGTCTACTTGTCTCTACGGGGCTACCGGTATTGAATGAATAAATGGTTGAATTGTGTTCGGAAGCATTCATGAAATTTCCCGTATGTGGACCATCTCCCTACTTCTGTTAACAACGATAATTGCGACAGTTATTATTGGGTTTGATTCAATTTACCTGAATTCCTTCAGAAAACGCGCAATAAGCAGTAATCCATGTCAAATTTCGTAAGGGTACCACGTCAAATGCGAAAGTTTTCCATATAAGCCCTAGATTCCGATCGTTCGGTTTGTATGAGAGCTATATGCTATAGTGAGCCGATCTGAATAATTTATTCGGAGATTACATGACGTTTACAAAACTTCAAAACGATATCTTAAAAACTGAGGGACTAGTTCGTATGTATACAGACGGACGGACAGACAGACAGACGGACTTGGCTAAATCGACTCAGTTCAATATACTGATCATTTATATATATACTTTATAGGGTTTCCGACGCTTCTTTCTGGGTGTTACAAACTTCGTGACAAACTTAATATACTCTGTTCAGGGTATAATAATGAAGTAAATTAACTCGCCAAAATCGAACTTCATCGGAAGCAAGTAGCAGATATTCGACGTGCTAGGAATGGTGCAGGCTACACATAGCTATATGCATATATCTAACTACCGTGAAATTATTGGACTTCTATAAATTCTTTAAAATATTCCTTATCACGCTGAGTGTCCTTTGGGAGCGCAACATAAAATCAAGCACGGACATGTTTATGTTTAAATATATATACATACATTGCCGGCGTTTAATCTTGTATCCGCACAATATGCTGTCGTAGCATGACTTACGCCAAATTAGCGATGCAAATATGTTGCCACAAAGTCGTTAGCCTCCGCTTTACATTAAAAATGACTCGCGCCAGCGGCTGCTACCCGAGCCAACAACAATCACAGCAAACACATCAACAAAGGCAATAACAATGGCAATGCAAGGAAATAAGACGTGAAGCAGCGGGCAGCAAGTCGGAATGTCGTAAAGCTGTTATGGCCCCGACAAACTGCTTCCAATGACAGGCAACATTGACGATTGCAACAAAGGCGTGTGCAAAAAGGCGGCGGGGTGGTGGTTCTCGTGGAAGGATGGCTTCGTGCAAAATAAGAAAGCGGGAAGAATTAGCTTGACAGCGTTGTATGCAAGATTTATTGCTATTTAAACGCTGCATGATGAGGCGCTGCGGCGCCGAGCTGCTGCCCGGGCGCTTGTGCAAGGCGGAGGTGAGGTGCTCTGTTCACCTTGCATGCTGCAACAAGCGCTTCAGCCGCATTATCCCCGCTTCCGCACACATTGCCAAACAGTGACACGCACACATAATACCGTAAGCAGCACTTATGTGTGTACGAGGAGTGGGGGCTTCAATGTCACACCTGACGTCGTGCTCAAGTGCCGCTCCGTTGCTAAATTCTCGTCACTCGACTTCGTACAATTGTCTTGTTGGCGTTGGGGGTGGCTCCGACATTGCGATCAAGCGCCCAACTCCCCATGTCACCCCATTTATTTTTTATATAAACATGTTATGTCTCCCTGTCATGTTTTATTTGCATTTTCATTTTTCTAATGAGCTGTAATTTCTTTTCTATTTAGGCGGTGGGCGCTCTTGTTGATTTTGCATGGCTTGTTGATGCTGTCACTTGTGTGAATAAGCCGCTTCCCGTCACCGGAGCTCTGTTGTTAGCTTAGTTATTATTGGAAGGAAAATGGAGAAGACAAAGAGGCAGAGCAGCAATTTCGAGCGAACTCCTCCATTTGGCCCTCAGTATTAAGATGCTTGATTGAAAGTCTGGTAATAGAGGGTTATGCCTTAGTGAGGATAGTTTGTATCACAGCACAGTTTTTGTAAAAATTGGAAAACTTTATTTTATGTTTAATAGTTAAATCGCTGCTCTTTCCATTGTAATTCATGTGACGAGAGGTGGGACATCTCTGATGTTCTTAATACTTTGGTATTTAGAAGGAGTTACTTCGAAAGCTCTAATGACTGCGTTTGTTTAAAATGTTCAATAATTTTCAAAATTCTGTAAATACTTTTCAAACTTTATGAATCGTGGAAGAAATAAGTCAGAATTCCAGAGTTCTTTTCTCAACAAAGTCCTAAAGCTGGAGCAGGAGAGGCACCCATGTTCTCGAATAGCGCACAAAGGAAAAAACGGCATCGTCCCGGCAATGACACGTTGATGCCTTGTGGAAAGGTAAGTTGACATGAACATAATTGCTTTCCATTACCCTCCGCTACGCAACGCGGCCAGAGCTAACAATTTATATATTTCTACATGACATCCTAGCTGTCTAGTCCTAGCGCTCTCGCGGACTCTGTTGCATATCAATTTTGTAATTTTTTAATGTTGGCGACATGTTCGCGCCAGTCGGGGGGCAGCCAGTGTTTAAGTTGTGGGCGGCAGGCTAGTAGCTCTTCTGCCATGTTTTGCGGTTGTCTTGGCGTTTGCCTGATCCTGACACGTGCGGCAGGTGTGCAATTTTAATAAATTATGCATACAGCTAAATGCTTAAACAATTGAATAGCTCTGCGGCCCCGCTCTGCCGCTTCCGTGGAACATTTTTATGATTTTTATTCCACGCCACCGCTACTTACGTATGTATGTGTCTCGCGCGGTACATGGTAAACTTGCCGAACACTCAAGTGGCAACAACTTCTTGCCTCGTTGATCTGACATCGGCTTAATGTCGGTAATATGCTTGCTGCAATGTTTTTGATGGATAGTGCTTGTAGAAATAAGTGGTTTATATTGAATAAAGCTCATCGCTTTGGATTACCAGCAAGGGGACGTGATGTCTTCAAGGCACATGAGCGATATCCTCAAGTAAACAATTTTTTATCTGTTTGTTGAATGTCGCCCTTAAATTAAACACCTTTTGAGTAAGATAAGCGAAGGCATACCGTACATCGGTATTAGAGGCGAAGTTTTATATTATGGGATCCATAAACGCGTTGTGAACAAAATTTTGAAAACACATTTTTCAAGGACTTGTGATATTACCACTTCTTTTAAATAATCTTAACAAAAGGGGTTCCGAATTCCTCAAGAATATATTACCGATTTTTTAAGGTATTAAAAGGAAGGTTGTTAACACAATTACTTGGTAGGAAGCTGGGGCTTATATAGATTTTCGGCAATGTGGCTTAACTCTTCATATTACTGGTTAATGACACTGTGACGGAGCACTTAATCATGCGCAAGGTGTGCGCAAACATGGTCCTAAAATTGGTCACTGATGGCCAGAAATTGCGGGAGTGGGAGTGTGCCAAGATAATTTAAACATGTGTGAAAGTGACCCCCATTTTTTTTGGGTCTTTCTGAGCCCCAATTGACTTTTTTGTTTCCTTGCCTGAAAATCCCGCTGAAGAGCAAACATTTTAAGACGACAGAAGGGATCCAAGCAGCAAGCACCTCGGCTCTCAAGGCTATTCCGGAGAATGCCTTCCGTGACGCCTTCAATGCTTGGAGCCTGTTTTGAAAGTTTTTAAAGAATTGTAATGACTGGTTCAAGAAATTTTTTAAATCGACTCAGTCCTATTACATTCCGGACATGCAGGGTTATACCTTTTTACGGCGTGAACAATTTCGCTGTTGATTTTTCCCATGAAAAAGAGTATTAAACAATAATTTCGTTTGAAATTGTGTGTTTCTAAGGGAATCTACGCCAGTAAAGAAGAAGAAGAAAGAAGTCTTGCATACGGAATCGTTGAAAACGTTGCAGAAATGTTTTGGGGAGCTTAAGTTATCAAATTTACAAGTATTTGAGTGGGATACAGCATTCAGGTAAGGTATAGAAAGCTTGCATCATTCGAGTCGCCTATCCATCTCTCCAATGACGATACCATCAAAAAGTTAAAGCAACAGGGCTTGAAAATCGTCATGTTGATATCGGAGGGATACTCGCAGAGGAACTCAATATCTCTTATGGATCAGCTCAACACATTTCGGTTTTTGTCAACAAACGCCCTTTACTGTTGATGAGACGTGGGTCCCTTCCCACAACAGTAGGGTCTACGTAACCGGAACGGATCCGATTTTTATCCGGCCAAGGACTGTCAACTCGGCAGATGACAAAATGTTTTCTTTTTATCTTTAAAAAAGTAAGAAAATAAGGACTTCTCTAGTTTATCAAACCAAGCAGGTGCCCTGAGTTAATTAAAGGGAATTTTTTGTTGCTCATATAAATGTAGGAACAAAAGCTCTGAAAGTACTCAATTCCATGTCAGCTTCCTGCTAGCTCTTCACAGTAGTTAAACGCTTAGAATTCTTTTTCATAAACCCTTTGATAGTCCCGTTTTATATCTACCGTATCAAGTTGCTTTTAAGACGTCACAATGTCCTGCACCAAATTCGGCAAAGCTTCTTACAAATGCTTTAATTAATGGGTGTGAGCTGGAAGCTCATATAAACATACATGTGTACATATATATGTACACATATAGTACATAAAATATAAGTAAATAATTGTTGTGTACTTGTTTCAAGGCGCAGTTAGCGAAAGTATTTAATGACTTCAATCATAGCTATCCGACGCGGCGGATCTGGCGCAGCTGAACATCATAGCGTAATTAGAAACGGTATGCCGAAAGTGGCCTCTGACAAGACGAACGAGTGCCACTTGTGCCAAATCCCTTTTTAGAGTCCCACATATTGCTTTTTATGCGCAGTTCTTCTAATTACATAAGCACATTAAACAACTCTCCAGTCGACATACTAAAATGCTCTTCCTTATTTATTTCGAGCATAAACACTCGCGCCCACGTTTGTATGTGTGAAGGCTATGTGTGGCATGAGAAAAATGCGGTGTGTGTGCCTATGATGGCTCCGAGTACCGCCAAACATAAAATGATGCATATGTTGCCCCAAAACATATTCGTGGAGCGCCGTCATGCGTGTGCGCTCTAATCAAAACTTTTATTTGCATGAAATTAAATTCCCAGCAATTGCACTTAATTTGGCAAACAGGCGGTGCGTTTACGCGTGATTACCTATGCATGTAAATGTACACACACACAAGCATATGTGAGTGAAGAGAGTAATGAATGGGGGCCCTTCTGCAGACCCGCCAGTCTATGTAAACAAATGTACAATTTTCGCTATTTTGGCAGAGAATGTTAATTGGTTGGGCTAGTGGTGGTTGCCTGCTTTCAAATGCTGCCGGAAGTTAAGTGGCATCATAAATAATATATGGCGAATATTAAAGAGGTTAGTATATACTTATATTATGTAATAAAACATAAGTCCGCCAGACTGTTTAAGTCAGAATGATGAGACAAGTCTTTCACTGGATTTTTGTGTTTTTGCGAATGCGAATAGTGCCGGGAACCGAAGACATCTTAAAACCAGAGTAAAGCCCGACCGATGATTTTTAATCGGAATTCCGAAAGCAGATAATCGACCTACATAGAAAATTACCAATTGATGTTCTGCCCAGCGTTTACTGGTATATTATTTGATCACTAGTGAGTTAACCCACAATAACATCTTAACACTTTAACAACTGTACTAATTGTTAGGAAAATATAAAGACTTATAGGTTAACTACTCCCACCGTTGAAGGAACATCCGTCTCTAACTAATTTGTATTATATTTTTTGGTCGGCTTTGAGATTGATTTTCTGACTTTGGCGAAAGCCACTGAACTAAGCTATCCATATGCTTCTGCCTGTAACCCAGCGTTGTTTACTTCGGAAAGCAAAATACTCTACTGATCTAATTCTTTAGCACAGCTTAGGCGGAAGCCATTTCATTAATTCATTAAAATAAATTAAAGAGGAAAATATGTAAATGGATCTATAAAAAGCATAACTTTACTTATTAGCACTTGTACAATTATGTAAGTAAGTACTTATACCTGAGTAAGTTAGTGCTTAAGCTAGAACGACACTCACATGTTTGTCTGCTCAACCATGCATGCGGACAGACTTAATGAGTTTTCGCTCGTCCTACCTGAGCAAGTCGGCTTTGTGAGTAATTCTAGGGTGGCAGCAATCGCTGCTACTTTGATGTCATAAACCACAGTGGCGTGGGCAACGCCGAAGGGCAGTAAATTGTGCTGGAAATGACTGCAGCCGAATAAATTTGTTTATAATACTTACATTCCCAAAAAGTAAAATAAACAGACTGAGTATTTGAATTGCATCCCACTCATTTTCAACCTCTGATGGCGGTGAAGACTACAGCTATCTGTAGGGTTTCAGTTTTTTGTACAATAGCGCCAAAATATGTGCACATAGCGTATGTTATGTACAGTTATATACACGTATAGTATATAATTTTTGGATTTATGAGTCTGGATGTAGCAAAGTCAAGGACTGGTGTAAATGCTAAATTGAATTAATTTCGATAACTATTTTGCTATCTCAGGTCAGTGTTGCCATTTGAAAAAATCTTTGGTTACTAAAATGCCTACCAAATTACCTTAGCAACAAAACATTATATTTAGAAAAATATATACATACAAATTAATGTTAGAGGTTAATTAAATTTACCTACATGCACCCTTCCTCTTCTTCAAGCCAATAGAATCCTTTTAACTACTCCCTATGAAAGATTAACAAGTTGTCAAGAACTATCTTATTGGTCGGCAATTATCCTTACTTTTGTTTGGTCTAAATTCTGCGTTCGGAAAAATTAAACAGAGGGTTCTCTCACAGGTAAAATTTTAGCAGAAAAACTTAGAAAGTGAACAATGCAGTGGAGACATTTTGTGGGCAATACCTTATTGGTTCAACCGATGAACTATCTACACCAAATTTATTTCAAGTCTTATGGTTCTTAAATCAATTACATAATATATTTAATTTATAACAGTAATTTGTCATTCGAGCCATCCAATATGGCAGAACTGGTCTAATCTTTTGTAGCCCATTTAACTCGCTAACTTAGCTATTTACATATAACGGTAAAATTTAAGTAATATTTTCATGTGATATTTATTTACCTAAACTCCACGAAATATGAATAATGCATTCCAATGACGACAAGGACGTAGTTTTAAACTGCCAGAACTACTCCTACAACTAATTTCAGTTTCAGCATTACTCACTGTACTGTACACTTGAATTTATAATCGTTTGAGCTTTCTGTGGCGTGAGGATTCGGCTGAGGCGGTGTGATTTTATTTATGCTCCAATATTTTATTTATAGACATTTGTATGTGTGTAAGCATATTTGTTTGTTCGTGGCAAACTTTTTCGCTACTCGGCGCATAAAACACGTAGATACATACATTGTGACAAAAAAGTATCCGGAAATTGTACATAAAACGCAAAACCCTCAAAATAATTCCAACCAGATGTAATGCACTTATGCTAATGATTTTTCCAATCCTAGAAACACTTTTCATAAGCACTTTTTGGGATAGCCTTAAGTTCCTTCAGCGAACGAATGAAAACGTCTTCCACGGAGCGGCAATTTCAGTTTTGAGAACAAGAAAAAATCACGCGGAGCCAAATCTGGTGAATACGGTGGATCGCCGATAGTATTCATTGCGGTTTCGGCTTTAAATTCGGTGACAATCGTGGCTCGATGCGGTGCATTATCATCGTGTAAAATCCATGAGTTGTCCACAATTCCACAAATCCGCTCGCCCGCAAAACGTCTTAATACGGCCAAGTAGAACTCATTACTGACCGTCTATCCCCCGGAACATATTCATGATGCAGCTTACCACGAATATCGAAAAAACAATGAGCATCACCACGATTTTGGAAAGGCTTTGATATGGTTTTTTGTTTCGGTTCGGTTTTACCTTCATTCCGATGATTGTTGACTTGTTTGCATGTCCAACTCATAAAGCGACGTTTCATCGGCAGTTATAATGCTCTTCAGGAATTTGGGATCGGAATTCGCACAGTCAAGTATGTCGAAAAAGACCTGATGACGGTATTTTGTTTTGAAAAACAAAATCAGCTTTATTGGGACGAGTCAAGTAAGAAAGCGTTTCATACCCAATCCGAGCGGACTTGCGAGAGATGTTAAGCTCTCTTACCATCTCTCTAACACAACCTGACGATTTTCTCCATTTTCTTAAATTTTTTAATATTTTCATCTGTTGAAGAGGTGAAGAGTACGAGGTATGTCCTCAACGAATCACTCGTAGGCCGATTTAAGCAGCTGCTGCAAACAACTCATATTTGTCATGGTAATTAGGTACTTAGCAATACAATTTTCGGGTATACTTTTGTCACAATGTACATACATACATACATATATAGGACATAAAGGATGTGCAGGTATGGAAATTATAGCTGAAACACCGCGTTGTTTACATTTTATGCAGTTTTATTCTAATTTTACTACAAATCCAACTAATTTGTAATTTAATAGGTTTATCACTGCGTGTTCACGCTTCACAGCTAAGCTCATTACGCGCAATAAATACAGTTATTGTTTGATTAAATTAATCTGGGCAGTTATTTTGGAGTGTGGCCAACCGGCGGACTATGAGAAGGGTATCGGTCCATGGGCGCAATTGCTTTTAAGCGCCACATACCCACATAGCTTACCATAATTTATGAGCGCTTAGCATTTTTTTTGCAAATACTAGTTGTTGTATCTCACATTAAAGTACGCATAAATCTAACAATTAGCATATTATGTCATTTGACGGTAAAATGAGCTTATACACTAATTCATTGAGGAAATTCGAAAGTGCTTTAAATAGAACCAATTGAGTTTTTATATTACTAAAAGGGTATCAAGTAATAATGAATTATGAGAAAACGTTTTAGATGTGTTGATTACAGCACAAAACGACAAGCTAAAATACCTCTCCTATATTGTACAAAGTATTCCTTACAAGAACTTGATTCCGACCGTTCAGTTTGAAGGACAGCTGTAAGCTATAGTGGTCCGATATCGGCGGTTCCGGTGCAGCTCCTTGCAGAAAAAAAAAGATGAGACAAATTTCAGGTGGATATCTCAAAAAGTGAGGAAGAAGTTCGCGTTTATACAGAGAAAAGGATAGACTGGCATGGCTAAATCCAGTCAACTCGTCACGCTTCCGACGTTTTTTTAGGAAGTTATTTGTTGTTCTGGATATAATTACGTAGATTTTTATCTATCTATCTCCCACCTGTCTCTTCTGCAACGTGAGCGCAGTAGCTCTCTTCACGAAAATCGTTTAATGAATCGTTGAGTGGCTGTATATACTTATCGGCTACTTAACGGCGTCTAAGTAGACCTCTTCCATCACCAAACGTCATTTTCGATATTCTAATTTCAAAAGCAGAAATAAAAAAAAAAAACAAAAATCAAAAACACTTGAAACTGAAATTGCAAATGAATTCTAATCAAAGCACATCGCCACCGCAACATGCTGTGCTGTTGGCGGTTTACATGTCGGTCGCGCCGCTCGGTCAGCGGTAATGCTTCAATTACATGTTAGTGGCTAATGTTGAATTCTGAGTGCGCTCGGAGCGTTTGCCCAGGCGGACAGACGGAAACAAACAGACGGTATTGAAAAATAGGGCAATTTCTAAATCAACTGAAAATATGCAGCATCGCTCATATGAAATTATTTATTGAACGTCCATCTATGTCACATCCACATAAAAACTATATTTATTTCATGCACACTTCAGCCCCCCTCCTCCACTCCGGTCAGCGATGAGTGGCTTCTTGTCACTCAATTGCACGCCGCTACGCCCGCCACGCAACCGCAGCAACGCCCGCGCGCCGCACCAGGCTTGTCATGTTGGCAAGCGCTCTCGGCTGTGGCGGAGCAATCGGTTGGCTTTTGCAGCCAGTGGCCAATATTGATTTCAATCTTAATTAACTTTGTCACATTGACATGTTACTTGTTGTTTGTTGTTTTTGGCGATGCGCTAATTTTTGTTTTTAATTTTGTGGCAGTCGATTTTTTTGTTTATGTGTGGGTGAGTATATGTGAATGTATCTACAATTGCAATGCTGCTGCATTCTGTGGCTATTTCAACGGCTTCCGCTGGCATTATAACTGGCATTCGCAGGCAGAGTTGTAGTTGGGGCACGTTAATGTTTGGCCGGTGTGTGTATGTATGCGTGTGTGACTTTTTTATGGCTGTGTTGAATTGCCATCACTGATTTGTTTTTACAGCAAATTCGGCAGGACCTTCAAATTATCCGTGGCTTCGGAGGCTACAAATTCATTAATTCTTCGCAATGAATTTCGCTTTAAATGTGACAGAAACAAAATTTCACGAAATAATGTTTGAATATAAAACCGTAGCATTGCTATTTATGTTGTGGTGACTGTAAGGTCATAAGTAGTCAACTCGGTGAGGGATAAGGCCAAGCTGTAAGGTACTAAGCTTAGGATTTGGGTCGATATGAAAATTGGAAATTGAATAGAACAAAACAAAATCTAATAAAATATAGTAAAAATTAAAAAAATATAAAAAATAAAATGTAAACTTTCTAAATTTTAAACTTTTGCTCACCCTTTTAAGCCGTAAGTAAAGTAGTTCAAGGCAAAGTCACATTTTTCAGTTATCCAGCTAGCTAATTCATTCCGAAATTCAAATTCAAATTGTGAAAATATTGTAGTTATTTAATTCTTTAATGGTATTATCCCTAATTAAGCCCACAACAACATGCTTTGGCCTAAACTAATTCGATGCGTTGTCTCATAAAGCTCTATGATTTATTTTTAATTACCTACAACAGCTGTTTCGGAACAAAACCGCAATGGGCTATATTAAACGCATGTTGAAAGTTTGTCTGTCGACGCATGTGCTGTAAATATGCCACACCAGGAGCGCTGTGTGTCTTACCCTTTCAAATTGCAAATAATTATACTTTAATTGTGCGGCAATTGGAAGTCGGTGAGGGAGGAGGAAAGCCTTTCGCAAACATTTAAATATTATTAAATGATATTTTTGATGCGTAAATAAAGCTGGCAGTGCGAGTGAATACCCATCCTTGCATTGCATTCATGCCAAATTAGTTCATAATAAACATTTTTCATTTCAAATTTGTTATTTTGTCTTAGAGACAATTTTTCAATAATAATGCAAGGAGGGCAACATTCGTGGAATTTTCATCGGGCTTTTTGTTCAGCCTTTCACGAAGATCTGTCCACATATTTCGGTTATTTTCAAAGTATTTCCGTGTATGATCAAAATATTACTCATACGCCATGTCGCATCAGATATAGTGCCTACTGACCGACATGACGGACATTGTATTCAATATTAGCGCATTCCTTTATAATAAGGCTGGCTTTTGTGACATTTGCAACGAAGTTGTTGTACTAACTATCTTGTCTTTAGCGTATGCTTCACAGGGCTCTGGCCACTGCGCGTAATTGTCGTGAGGACATGTTGCTTGCTGCAGCAGGGATAAATGTACATACATATATCTGGTAGCATAGAATGTGTGTGTGTGTGGGTTGTGTATGCAAGCGGTGCGCTGGAAGTTTACCGAACTTGACGCACATCAAATGAGAAAATCTTTTCAGAGCAAAACTTTTAATTAAACAATTTTTTTTGTGTAACTCTCTGATTCCGGCTAACTGTATATTTTTTATGTCGTGTTTCTTTAATTTTTTGCTCCTCTGCTTGTTTGGTCTACTTGCAGTATATACTTACATGTTGGCCATTGTTTTTGTTGCTACTTTTATAATTGTGCTTGTTTGAGCGCCCCTCCCCCCAAAACTTTGGTCGTTGCTCTGAATGTCGTAATTTTACAACTACAAGCAGCAACAACAACAGCAACAGCAAATAGCCAGTCTACACTGCGTAATGAAGCGGCCATTCGACCACTCAGTTCCAAAGCTCACTCCTGTCAGTGACAAGTTTCAACTCCGAGCATAAAAAGTAGTGGAATTAGAAGAAGTTGCGAGAGGAAACAACTAAAAAAGCAGAAGTGGAGAAATACCAATGCTGACATCATTAAGCAAAAACAATGTGGAAACCTATTTAAATTAAATTTAATTATTTCAGATCTGCCATAAAAACAGGCAAGTGCAGCTTTCATGCCCACTAAAGTGGTTGACGGCCCGACACAGCCGCAACAGCAGCAACAGTAGCCGCAGCGACGGTACTCATCAACGCACTGATGAACTCGGCGGATGCTTCAGCAATTATGGCGACATCTCAGCCAGTACATGCGACGGAGCCTCGCGGTTGGTGGGGAAACTTGTAGCGCCGCTCGCTACTCAGCGGCTGATCAGCCCGGCACACAATGTTGCTGGTTGTTGCGTTGTTGCAAGGAAGGCATATGGGAAAATTAAATTCTTGAAAATACGACATTATCTTTTAAATGCGCGGAGATTGCCTAAGCAGTAATTACAGTTGATTTTAATTTGTCCGCCATAACGAATTTCCACGTCGTCACTTTGGAAATGAAGAATTTAATTGTGAAATTTGCCTGCCACACCAACTACCAGATTCATTAGTTGAAAGTGAAATTCACTAAAAACTGGAACAGCACCAAGAAACGAAAGATTACTTCAACTTTTAATGAAGCCGAAATGCTTTTAGTGTTAATTGTTTATTGCGTTTGAGCATTTCCTCGCCCCAAATTGAATTGTGCAGTTAGAGGTGTTCAAAACGGCATTTTATCTTGAATTATATATGAGTGGAGTGGCGTCAATAATTGTAATAGAATAAAGTTGTTTCTTTTTTTAGACACGACTTATTAGTAGAAAGTGAATATTTATAGTGTCTCTTGGTTCATTCCCATCAATTATTGCTTCTACCAAGCTTGAATGGTTAACTATATTATTTATTATTATTTTTTGTTGGAAAGTAGGTTTTAGTAGCTTTTAAGAATCCCGTTAAAAGCAAGTTTGTATGTGGTGTGTTCAGAATGTAACGTGAATTTTAAAATTTCGTGGGTTTGGAGAGTAATATTGTTGAAATATTTGTTTACTATATTGATATGCTTTTATGAAGAGAGACAACACTTTCAGCTGTATTCATTACTTTTCCTGTGACAGAAGCTAAAGTCAGTTGTTCTTGGAGATTTTCGTTTATCGAAAGAAATGGATGGAATCATGGGTAGAAGTCTGTGCAAGTGAGGAATGTTCTCTGAGCGTCATTCACTTGGGAATGGGCAGAAACAATTCTCTTACATCTGGCTCACGACTTGCGGTCTTAGACCAAGTATTCTCTGGTTCGAAATAAACATCCGTTCGAAGACGAGCTTAATGGGGAGCCCGCTTTAAAGGCTTCAAAAAATCGATTTTTTGAGGATTTTTTTTAAAGAGGGAAAGAAATAATTGATTCAAGCGAAATTTCTAGGCTTTATAGTTATATATTTGAACAACTTTTATACAATTTTTGGAAAAAAAAACGGAAAATCCTTCGGAAAATAGTTTTTTGCCTTTTTTTTTGGGAAAAACCCAATTTTTGGGCCCGGAATGGCCGGTTTGGGAAATTTTTTTGCCCCCCAATTTCTATCGGAAAACAAAAATTCAAAGGGAAATTTCTTATTTTTTAATAATTTATTCCTTTTAAAGTTAAACTAAAAAAAACTTTTAAAGTTAAATGAGGAAAATAGCCTCGGATGAGAGATCGCAAATGTTGGATTGATAAAGATGTCCGAATTATAGGACGACATTGATATAGCGGCTACGCATGGCTAGGTCATGTCGTCCGTATGGATAAAAAGCACTTCAGCTGTGGAAGTATTGTAACCACCGGAGAAAGCAGAGGAAGAGGAAGATCTCCACTCTGTTGGAGAGATCATGTGGAGAAGAACCTTGCTGCACTTGGTATCTCGAATTGGCGTCAAATTGGATCCAGGAATTTGTCCGTGAATTTTTGGGCCCAAAAATAAATTCTGTAGCGGTTTCCCTAGATTCGCCAGACATGGGTCCGAGTGACTTCTATTTCAAAAAAAGGGACCGTAGTTTACAAAAATAATGAAAATCGCTGAAAGAGCTAAATGCTATTCAAAAAAATTGAGTTTGGGATGTGTTTCGATGATGGAAGAAGTACTGGCGTAAGCGAATGGAGACTTTTTAGAGACAACAACAGTAATGTAAATGAATAAATTAATATTGCTTCGAAAAATCCAAAAATTCCCAATATTTTTTGCACACATATTGAGATATGCAAACTTTTCTAATGGCACTCCATACAATTTCCAATATTACGACCAAGCTCCCTTTTCAAAAATATTTCAAAGGAAAAGAAAAACTGAGGTCGCCAGCTAAAATTATGGCAAATACTTGAATACCTTGGTTTTGCGAACGTAATTGTATTATATTGTTAAAGTCAACCGTTGAAACAGTTAACTATTTATATACAAAGTGAGTAACATTTTGAGAAAGGATGAAGCGATATCGGAAGACTCTCGTTACTTTCCTCGCAATTTTAAATTAAATATCTTCAAAAAGTAATTTTAATTCTTATTTACATGTATATACATAAGTACATATATATTATATAATGTATAATCCCTTCGGCACTTATCCGTTACCGAAAATACCAAAAATTGATCGCGCAGCTGACGCCCGCAATGACTTTCGAAGTGCTCACGAACCATTAACTATTTATACGCAATATTTGTATGTATGTATATGTACATACACCTATCGTTGTTCCTGACCGAATGCTTTGTGTACAGAAATATATGTATGTATATGTAAAATCACATCGTCCACTGGCAGCTCCAACAGCCGTGGCAAAGCACAGCGAAGATGGCATGGCAAAGGACTCGGTTATAAAACTGTGTGGCACAGCGAAGTCGTAAATCGGAACATAAATTTTTTAATAACATCATTATTATGAAATCATTCATAAAATGCTTGCTTGTGATGAGGGTATAATAACGCTTTGTATAAACAAAAAACTATTAAAGCTACAAAGGATTAAGGAGCATAGTTTTTATCGCTGACACCAGACGAACTACTGCCTTCGGCTGGAGTAAATCAGTAGTGTGTATTCGGCATTATTGGTTGCTTTGTGACTGGCACGCACGTATTTACTCAGTATTTGATTTTAATTCTAATTTTTGAAAACCTTTTAAAGTAAGAACTGGATTTTTTTTCCACAATTTTCCAAAGTAAAAAATGCTGAATATTTATTAAAATATAAGAATAGTTGAATTGCATAATATCCAAATTTTTATAATAATTTTGGCTTGCTCGGGCAGATGGACACCTTGAAATCATTTCGATTTCTCAATCAGACCATTATTAAACAACCGTTAGGGGAACAATGCCATGATACTTTATACCAAATGTTGCGGTGTTACAAGAATTGGAAATGAGCTCATAATTGAACACATTTTTATGAGCTATTCGAAAGAGACTATCACATTATTTGAGATCCCAGTTCATCACTCTAAAGTACCAAATAGACAAATTCCAAAAATGCTAAGAATGTTCGCACGAAAGGCAGCCAAGCGCGCTTTGTCAATAATAAAATCAAAGGACTCACGTGTCCTGGGCCCACCATCGATACGCACTGCACGCTGTCACCAAAGCAGCGGAATTTATGTTGTATGCCCGTTGCCCCCAAAGTCCCTTAGCACCGTCCTTTCACAAGCCATTGTATGCCACGTAAAAGTTCCAAACAATGTGTCGCAACAGTCTCATATTTCGATATTTACAGCGTCGAGTTCGCTACGTTCCGCTGCCTTCGAAGGAGCCATTGGCTCGTGCCCTGAATGCTCGCCAATCGCTTGTGCGTTATATCACCTCATTAAAATGAAATTTCCATTCATTCCGTTTTCGAACATTTATGTATTCATAAAATTTACAAAAGTATGCCCGTGCAATGCCAACATTTCTCTTAATTTTAAATTTATTTACTCAAAGTTTCGTAGCTCTCCACTGACTAGGCATTCGCATAGGCGAGTAGTGGTGCGTTCGTATGTGCGAATACGACGACAAAACTTGCGACTGCTCGACATAAGTTTCAAATGGCCAAGGGCGAAGTTTTTTCGAGCTGTTAGATGTAGAATTTGTTGGGAGCCATGCAAAAAATAATAGCGACCTTTTTGGCATTTCGCCTCATAATTTGAATGAGAGAAATCGCTTTTCAATTGTGTTTCGCATAATTTTCTAACAATTGTAGTCGAAGTGGGGCACACAACAGAGGTAGCAACGATGCCTGACGACGTCTGGCAACATCTGTTTTCTTGCTTTCAGAGAAAATTGGAAATATGAATGGCGAAAATTAGAAAGTTTGTAGGTTGACGATATAATGAGCGAACCCACAGCTCCTTGAAGTTGCTATAGTTAGTTTGTGGGCGGCACGATTAAGAGATGGTGTCTTCGAATTGGAAAATGAAAAACTGAAGTCTATAAACCAATAAAAAAGTGGATGTAATTGTTGTGTATTTATATTGGGAATGATGTCACTGAAAAGTCGAGCTATAACCTATATATCGGTTATGAAATGTCGAGCATAATTAGTAAACCACCGTATTCAGTTGTTGAGATATTCATTTCGATTTCCAAAAAGCCTTGCCTTATTTGTTATTTTTCCTTCTATTTCACTCAAAATGGAAATTTTCCGTCCTTATTGTCGCATGGCGAGCGTACTACAAAAGTCCAATACAAAGAAATTAAATGTTTTAATAATATTAAACAAGCTGTTGCTGAAAGATTGAAATCTATTATGACTTTTCAACGTAAATTTTATTTTATACGCACAAATAAAGCAGTTTTCTTATGCACGGCGTTTCTTGTGACTGTTCACAGCGGAAAATTACGCGCACTCGAATGGCGTTTTTATTTCTCTAATGTGTGCGCTGAGTGTTTTTAATTAACGTGGGTGTAAATTATTGGATTGTATGAATGACTGTTAGAGGCCGTTCGTTTTTATGGCCCAATAATTGAGGCTCCATTAGAGCAATATAAATTAATTGAAAAATGTTATGATTTTAATGTAGTGAGCAAATTTTTTTTTTAACTCAGACGCCTTGAAAGGGGCGCCCCGAAGTTTCACTTTAGAGGAGTTTTGACTTGCGTGACTTTTGAGTGGCATTGCAATGAAGTCTATAAGCTATGAAACTCCTTTGATATGATCAAGTAATCCTCATATCTAATATATAGTACATATCACACAATTTTGTAGAACTCTCAGAGGTGATCTAGTGACTGATGCCCAGAGCATACTAAAACTATGGAGAGAATACATCTCCAGCCTGATGAATGGCAGTGAAAGTATAACACCAGGAGATGGTGAACCCGATTCCCCGATCGAAGACGATGGAGCGAACGGCCCACCGTTAATTTTATCTTACCAGTGTGGCTTTGGGCTTGGAAAATCAACAACCGACCAGATATTCACCATGCGCCAATTCGTGGAAAAGATCTCTGAAATGAGGTTCGATACACACCAACTGTTCGTCGCTTTCAAAGCTGCTTTCGACAGACCAAACACCAAAAGCTCCGTCCGAATCGAGAAGGACCTCTCCGAGCCCTTCGATATAAAACAAGGATTAGATTAGATTATATTAGAATATTGAGGTTCTGCACCGCGACCTAGGGTCTTTTGTGCCCTCTCCTATATTACATGACCTCCCAGAGCCCCAGCAGCTTGAACAGTTCCAGTAGTTTGCCGGGCGCTAGTGAGGTTATGTGATCCCTGCTGATATAATCGAAATCCAGGGCCTTAAGCCTTTTTCCACAGATTGCTGAGCAATCTAGGATTAGGTGCGCTGGTGTTTCCTGTTCCAGGTCGCAGAACCGGCAGTTAGCACAGGAGACCATGCCCAAGTTGGACAGGTGCTTCCTGAGCTTACAGTACCCTGTGTAGACTGCGATGAGGAGACGGAATTTCTCACGGGGGAGGCTAATTAATTCTTTAAACCTGGAGAGGTTATACTCTCCTAGGAGCAGCTTGGCGTGGTGCATACTTGCTGCCTGCCGCCAGTGCCGCTCTCTCTCCTCTCTCTCCTCCGTGCGGAGCAGCTTCTTAAGAGTGTGGGGTCCTATTGCTATGTACGGCTCTGGTCCCAACATCTTGGACGCTGCCGCCGTGCGGGCCAGTTCGTCGGCCTTCTCATTCCCTTCTACTTCCTTGTGCCCTGGTACTCAAATTAGGTGCACCCGGATATTTTATTATTAAATTTTTAACAAAATAATTTTTAACGAGTATTTCGGAGTCAGTTATTTATAAGCAGACTCCTTAAATGTAAAACTTTGGTCATAGGCAGACAGGAAAATTGAACGTCTAGGAGTCCAAACCATTGAAAATGCTTATTACCGAACGCTTCGCGGTTTTACCCGTAAGCCATTTCCGCAACCGCTTGAATTTCAGTTTTGTTGTTGTCGTTAAGCTAAGTTTCGCAAATGAACTCAAATTACCAACACTTCATCAGCATCACTAATTTGTACAGCGAATTTCGCCTCATTTTAGCACAATTTTTTCGCTCAACCCTGACTCAGCCGTTTACCGGCAATGAGCGCAAAAATTTTAATTTATTGCGGATTATGTAATTTTTCATGAGTTTCATTTACGAGTACGCTGCATATTTTTTATGATGTGAGTACAGCCAATTTTCATAATTTTTCCTGCACTTTTATGGAATTTTTTTTAGTTTTTTAGTTTCCTCGGGCAATATCTATTTCCCTATTTCCACTCACCCATATTCGCATTTTTTTTGTACGCTTCCAACATGATGCTGTTTTGCTCGATTTAGTCATATTTTACTTCCGTTTGTTATCTGTGCACTTCCGGGTGAGAGCACCGCTCAAACAACATTCAACAGCCAAATTGGCCGCCCCTGCAGTTCGCCTCCTATCTCTATCGCCACCGCAGCCCAGTGTTACGCTGCACTTTTACTCTGCTGCTTGCCAAGACGCATCGCTGGTGAAGTGGTGTGGTGGGCAGCCTGCCGCCGCTCCCTTTGGCCTTGTCATCATCATCATTATCGTTTGCGTCATTATCAACGTCGTTTTGTGCATCAGCAACTGCCATGACGTGACCAAAATGCTGCTGGCGCGGAGTTGACTTGGACGCTATGCTCCTCGTTGCTGCTGCTGCTTGCTGGCGAAAATGAATGGAAGACACACAGGCCTCGCACATCATGCAGTCGGAGCAGTCGCGTACGTTTTTTCGCTAACCAAAACCGAAATAAAAAATAATATGTGGCCAAATAAGCCGTGCTGCAGGAAATAAAAATGAAATTATAAAACTTAATAGAACAGGAATACAAGTTTAACAAGAAAATTGGGTTGCGCAAAACAGCCAAGTCATCTTGTGGCTGTCAACATTTTTCTGCGGCGTTATTGTTTGCGTTTATTTCTGCCTGAGTGTTTGCTTTCTTAAGATATTCGCCTGGCCGCGCTGGCAGTGCTCCCCTGCAGAGTGTTTTGCTTTCATTCTCACTTCAGTTCGGTTGCTTGGCAACATATTGGTTTTCCTGCTTCGCGTATTATGTTTCTGTTGGGTAACGGTAAGAGCGAGAAAAGTTATGAAATTCTAAAAACAAGTATCGAGCAAAATATAGCCAGCGCTACGTTGATAGGGGAGATATATCATTTTCCGTTCTGATTATTAATATCACTCGATATTCCATAAAATTTTTAAATTAAACGGAAATTGTTTAAATCTGGATAGGAATTAATTTCAAATTGTTTGTTTTAAATTCTGTCATCAGAGATATGCATTGTGCTATATATTTGTTCTCAGGCTGATCCCGTTATAATTAGATCTGTTGTATTAGATGCGGCTATGGATCTAGGCGCTAGATAATAAATATATTTTGAGCTCTGTACAGATTCAGTTGACATTAGTCCAAATTTTAAAGACTGTATTCTTTTACTGCCCCCGCTTTCTAAGTACAAGGTTATGAGTTTGCCTCCATTAAGAGAACAAATACTGATTTCCAGGATTTAAGTTTTAGACTAGCCTTCTATGTCTCAACCGAGAAAGCAGAAATCTTCCAATTTGATTGACTCCAATTCCAGTTACATTGGTTCAATATTCTAGGTTAGCGACCCTTGAAGAGAGCCCGAATCTTCATATTTCTTTTACGATTTTACGAAAGATATACAGAGCGTTTGGGGTCACATACTTTCTAACGGTTTATCCGCACTCAAAAATACCACATGAAGGCGCCTTAACCAGCCATTCATTGAGAGAAGATAGAGATACTTTGACCCGAGCTTAAGGCTAATATTGTTGCAATGCAACTGGAGTGAGTACTCACATCTAACTTAATGTTAGTGTCTAATGATCGGAACGCAGATATAACTAGATTTTCTTTGTCAATACAACAACAACTGTATGATCTTGTAGGATGGTTAGATCGACTTCAAATATGCTCTGTTTCTGTTTGATTGGTTTAAATTATTAAAAGTTGGTCCCAAGTGCACGTTTCCATTATAGGTGGAGTTGAGAGCCACTGAGTTAAGGCTATATTTATTTTAACTTTAATGTTACAAGGACGACGAAGTTTCATACTAAATACAACAAATAATGAAAAATTGCAGTGAAGCTACAAATAATACAAAAACAAAAATCAAATAGTAAGAACCATAATATTAATTGAGAACTGCATTAAAAACATTAATAAATTTTGCTCTAAAGCAATCGAGTGGAAGAGCGAAGTTGTATCGAAACAAGCAGTAAATAAGGGAAAGAAGCTACATATCGGCTATCGAGAGAGTCCAACAAATTCAGAAGGCTGTTGAAGCCCAGCGGTCTCGGCAGCGACGATAAAAGCCGGCACAGCAAATGTACTACCGAGGACAACTGCGAGCGGTGCCAGTGAAATCGCATAGAAGGGTGGAGGGCAGTGGCGAATGAAAATGATTGGCGCATTACACTTAAATACTTTGGTTAATTAAGTCATAAATAACAGCGGCGGCAAAAAATAATTAAAAACGAAAGAATAAAAATGCATTTAAAGTTGTGAAAGTACATAAAGTAGAATAGAGTTCATATTCCAGCGATAAAAGCTAGACTCCTGCATGTGTTTCTCAAATATGTATTATTATGTCTATGCAGTGTTGTTAATTGCTAAAGAAAATGCTGTTTTAATAACTTCACTAAATTAAAAGGACAACTGAAAGCAATCCGAAGAAAGGACAGCTAAGAGGAATAAAATGAAAAGGCGTTTATATAAAACAGAAATCAGAACGCTGTTGTAAGTATCATACATACATATGTACATAAGTACAATGCGCTGAGCAGAAAAGAAGTCGTAACAAAAAGAAATTATTGCAGGTGTTCGCAGTTTGTCGCCGCAAGCAGTGCGCGGCTACAAGAGGCTTGCTGGGCGAACTTGGTGTAAACATATGAAAGGGCGGCTAGCGCGAGTGGTGAGTGTCAGAGCAAACGTTGAGGTGTGAGAGTAGGGACTGCAATGTGTTGAGGTTAAGTGTTGGTGCATTGTTGCTGTGAACAAATACATTAAATTTGAAAAAGTGACGAGCATTAGTACAGAGGCGTATTTTTTCTTGGATTCTCTGTACTAAGTTTGATCTCGGGTGACAGTAGGGCATAGTTTGATGAGCTAAGCAGATTTTTAGGATTAAAGCACCTTCTGAGGAAAGACGAGACCTTACGAGGGTCTCCGACGTTTCATTCGAGGTGTTACAAACTGCACGGCAAACGAAATCCAGCAGCAAAAATGGAAGAAAGCTTGATGTCTTGTAAGGACGGTTTAATTTTGATATGCTATTTTTCATATAAGATATATGGCCTTATTTAAGCGGAGAAACGTTGCATTCTCCATAAGAAAGTGACGTTTCTCAAGACTGAAGTTGAATTCCATACACAAATTTCTGTTTAAAAATCTCGAAGAAAATGGCCGTAAATACTTGAATTGAGTACGAGTGAAGACATTTTCAGGTAAGTCACTGGCGCACGCGTGATTTACGTAATCTGTGGCGAACACACTTCCCAAGCATTATGTCGGTGCTTGTGCAAGCAAATGTACTCTTGCTTTTGTTGTCACAGCAGCGGCCATTTACCGTTGCATTGACTTTATTTTTCGGAAAAACCAAAGTGAAGCACTAGGGCAGTGGGCAAATGTGCGCGGCGATTGCAGATAAAATTTTCATTTTATGTAGGCGTTACGTGCGCGCGAAACTTGCAAAGCCCCTGGCAGCTCGGCACACGGTTCTTGGCCGTTTGCTGCATTCTCTGCCTTTACTGCAACCAACTGCAGCTAAAATACTAGGCGAATATGCAGGCAGTCGGACTCGTGCGCTGCGCTTATGTGCCTATAAACTCGGAACTTTATTTGCAGCAGAAGGAGCGATGCCGGAGTGGAGAGGGAGCGGCGCGGCGACAGCAATTTCTGGTTGTCGGCCGGTGCACAGCGCTGTATTTGCCGTTGTTCGTTGCCGGTTATTGGCTCAGTCATTGTTGCCAGTCATTTGTTAACTCGACAATAAAACGACATTCGAAAGCACGCACAGGTCTAGTTTTGAATCAGGTACAAGCCCACACCGGCTGGCACACACATATCCTTTCGCCCTTCCCATTGCACCGACATGCACCTACACATACCGCTGTTTGCTTATTCAACGCCGGTGCGCTGAAATGGTTCTTCCACTTTAATGAAGCCGTTTTATTGTGCGCTCAGGTTGTTTTAATTATTGTTTGGCATTGGCGAGCTCAAAAGTTGCCACACACACACAGTCAGCCACTCACTCACGTGCCTACATATGTAAAAGCCCTCACTCACGAGCGCAAAATGAGGTGCTTTCGCTGGGAGTGTGCAAATTCACGACTGCATAAAAACGCTGTATAATTGTGGTGGTGTGCGTGTGCTTTACGAGCTGCTACCGGCGCTGCGGCAGCGTCTTAGCGAACTGCTTCACAACTTTGTTGAGGAAATTTATACGCCGTAATTAAATGCGCTTTAAAGTTGCAATTATGTTGTGCTGCCGGCCGCACGCTACTCCCCGATAGACCAATTCACCATTCGATTTTATTATCGATAAATTGTAAAAATTCATAAAACTCAAGTGCACTTGCAATAGGAAAAAGTCGAAATTGTAAATTTGTGCGACGCGTGGAGGAAAACAACTGAGTTCAGACGGGTTTGGAGATGTGTGGCACAAACTGGGACCATGAGACTTATGCGGGGTGTGGGTTACAATTTATTGACTAAAGTCGAATGAAATATTGCCAGACTTTTTATAGCCAAAAAATTCCATTGCGCTTTATTCAAGTTGGGAAAACTTTTGTTAAAATACCGTTAATATATTCATAAGCCGCAACAATGTAAGAGAAGTCGAAATTAATTGGGGAGGCCATATATTGGAATGTAAATTCTAAGGGATCATAATCTTGGTGTGGGTTTTAAAATGCACAGATCGACGGATGGAGAGACGGACATGTAGCCATCAACTCAAAAATTGAATTCTATGCGCTGAATAAATTGAAACAGATTCGCTGCATATAAAATATCGATTCCGCCAGCATTGCAGCTTCCTTACTTTTATGTTAATCCATGAAATTGTAATCATTTGCGCGAACACTAAGTACTTTCCAACACAATGCCGCAATGCATTTTGATTGTTTTTGTGCATACATTGAAGCAGCGTTGTACAATATGGTATGGTTTTTGTTGTTAGAGCCTTTGTAAAATCATGTATGGTGTGTATAAGTACATGGCGTATGTAATAATGGATAAGTGTTATTAGCCAGTTGGCGGTTTCCAGCGATAATAAATAATTACAAATATATTGTTAACATAGTTGTAGCACATAACTTTTATGAACTGATATAGTCATGTTAAAATTATTAACATTTATCCAAAACACATGTATGCGGTGTACAACCAAGCGAACGCTCTGAACACAATGTCCGTTAACTTGATATATACTAGTATACAGTGTGTGCTTGCCACGTATGTCAACACCCTGTGATGCTGAGCGGGGCACACGTTGAACTTGATAAAGTGGTCTGCGAAAAACCGTCTCTAAAGCGACGCATACACGCCATCAGCAGGAGGGTACATAGTATTAAGCGCATGCTAACAGATAGCCTTAAAACAAGGCGGAAGCGCCTTTATGGTCAATTTAAAAATGTTCTTCCATTGACACAACCGGAAACATGGTCCTAGAGGGCACTTATGAGTGCTATAAAGACATGACTATCCATGCTTGTGACCCCAGTGGCCCTTGAATTATAATGTCAATGTTGTAATGTCAGTCAATGCACTTGTTCGCGCACACATATCGAAGTGGCGGTGTGTGAAAAACTCTTTGCCCTTTGACCCGCTGAAATAATTAACCACACTTTCGTACTCATTATAATTGAGTGGTTTACCAATTTTACGATATTATTTAACAACATGTGTAAATGATTTAATTGAATAACATTTTGATTGCTATTGGCCTTTTTGCGTACAATGCAACGGTCCCAAATGCGATGCCACAGAATGGCGTGGTGGAAGGTTTTCAAATGCAAAGCATAATTCATAATTTCCATCTTTTATCACGCCTCGATTCTATAATGTCAATAAATGGTGTGTTTTTGCTTTTACCTTCCCTTTTTCATAGTAAACATTTCCGGGATCCCTTTTTTCAAGCCTTTTTCAAGTTTTGAAGCTTAACAAAGTTGCAAAAAATATCCCGTGTATGGGCTTATGTTCAAAGTGTGGAGTCTGAAATTAAGAGCTTTCTTCGAGCAATAGTGCATAATGGCAACTAAAGTTTTCGTAATCTATTTAAACGCCAATCTTTGCTTTTAAGGTACGATCCCAGCCTAAAAGGACAAAGTGCTTACAATGAGAGTATTTGTTGATTTTTGCATATGCTGTTTTCTGTTTATTAAATAACTTCTTTGGCTTACTGTATTATAGATATCATCCGAGTTAAAAAAATAATTGAAGATAATTAATGGCCGTGTCTCTCCGGAACAAACTCATGTTGTACCAAACCATGAACTACGGATATTGAACAATAAGCATCACCTTGATTTTTGAGCTGCTTTCGCGTGGTGTTTTTAGTTTTGGTTCGCGATCGAGCATGCTCAAAGAGTTTACGGTACTTTTTTTTGAAAAAAATTCAGCTTGATCGGGACGAGTCTAGCAAGAACGCGTTTCATATCCAAAATAACCACCAATATCATTCGAACGGACTCGCGAGAGATGTCGAGCTCTCTTGCCCTCTCTCTAAGACATGCCTGACGATTTTCAAGGACCATATTCTACACTTCCTTAATATTTTCATCAGTTGAACAGGTCGAAGGTCGTCCAGATAGAGACATGTCTTCAATTATGTCTCCCGATTGTCTTTGAAGGCTTTCTATTACTCGCAGGCTTGTGTTTTTGATGAAACTGAGTAACCGTAAGCCCTTTCCAACATTCGGAATGATTTCGCAGAGCAAATTCTGTTAGAAATAAAAAATATGAGACAAATTCGTTGTTCGATATTTTTATCCATTGTAAAAATCGTGTACCCTGCATTAGTAATCATTTAGACGTATGACAACCCTGCTCACATACACGCTCTTTAATCAAACGTCATATGGCAACACAGCAATAATAATTAATTAATAAAATTCATAATGCTAAGTAGCAGATTAAATGAACTTATCGGCGGTGGACAGGCGGAGGTCATAAGGTGGACTGCATGCAAAATAGTTTATATATTGAGTTCGGCATTTTATTGAATGAACTCATGAAAAATGGTTTTGCATGCACAAATACACGTGTATAATTATAAAAACTGCGTGCCTGGTAATGAGCCGTGGTAAGCGTCCGTCCTCGCCGCAGTTCCAGTGTGGGTTTGATGCTGTTAGCGCTGAGCGAAATGTCTTCGGGCAGAGCGAACGATCCGCTCAATCAATCAAACCTAAGAATGACACCCTCCTCCGGCCGGTACGTTTTCCACTTGGTTGTTTTTTGTGACACCCTTTGTGGCAGAAGGCGGCGAGGCGTTTGTCGTCTCCGGGAACGCACTCGGTTTACATTTGACAACACTTGACATGTCCTTGTGATCCCTGGATTCCATTTAATTTTGCATAATTTATTAAAATCGATTACGCTTGCCTGCGTGCGTGAGCGCTTTGGTGGCCAGCCCAAGCGTAGGCGTTTGGCCTACATCACACACGCTCACACAGACAAACAAAAACTAATGCCAAACGTACGCATGTTGCTGTGTGTGTGTGCCGAAGATTGCTTCATGGCTGAATGAAATTTTGCATTCGGTTTGCATTACACTGCGCACCACCCGCCAACCGCCTCATAAACGCAAAACGGCATGAAAACGCCGCAATACGGCGCTGAAAAGCGAGTAAAAAGCACACACTTGTGTGAAACTGACGCTGAAAATGGGCGTTAAAGCTCAACGCGCTTCGGCTTGGCGAGCAAAAAATGGTTTAAAAACAAAACAAAGATGGGATATTACAGGATATTGTACCGTATCGCGTTTTTGTGCGCATTTGCGCCTGTCATTGATATGCATGAGCAGCGGCGGTCGTGGTCGCGGCCGCGGCGGCGGCATTCAGATGGCCTGTTGGCGGCTATTTTGTGCGTGGGAGTGTGTGTTTGGGCGCTGACTGCCGGCAGGCGGATGGACTTGACAGTGATTAACATTTTTTCTATTGAGCGGAAACGGAAATTTCACTTTGTGCTTTTGTTGCCGTTGTCATTTTAACCGTCTTTCGCGCAATAATTTTTTACATTTTACATTTCCTTTCTTCATACCATACTGTTTGTTGTTGTAATTTTTCATGTTACACAATTTTTGTTTTTTTTTGTAAATGTAAATGAAGCTGCTCATAGGCATTGTCGACCCCTTTTGGGCGGCACTTCCTCTCCCACTTCCCCTGCGTCTCCGCTGGCTCCATTTTAATTTAGTCACTTTGGTGCTGCTAAAATGACAATGACGAGATAAGTAGGCGTTTGCCACACTTATTCAGTAACCGCTTTGTTTTCCGTTTTATCGTCATTTTTTATTTTTTCATTTTTGTTACTTGTTTACTTGCATTTTTACAATACTTCCCCGTTTTACGAGGCTTCGAGAGTCCAGGGCTCTTTTATTACTTTTGTGGGTTTTGATTTCGCTTGTTTGCCAATGTATTTGCATTGTTTGTGTTCTGGTGTTTTCGCTAAGAAAACAAAAAGTACATCAAAAGGGCTTGGCCAGTTATGTAAATAGGCTGTCGAATTTTTATGCTAAACTGAATGAATCCTTTCTTCTCTCACCGAATATTCTGCGGTGAAAGTAATTGGATTCGGCCGAACGCCATTCACTGGGCGCCAGTCACCCCTTCGGGTGTAAATTTGCATATATTTCGGGAATCCATACACAGGGTTATATGCAAACCATATATATAACAGCAAAAACATACATGAATAGGCGGAGGGGAGAGTGTGTTTATGCTTGCTGCATTCTTTATTTGAATTTGTGTATTGAGAAGTGAAAGCGATTTTTAATACCGCCGAAATTGATGGCTCAAAAGGGTGTTTAAAAGTACGCGAAAATATTGAAAGGCACTTCAAATGAATGGCCGGCAATTGTTGATATTGACAGGGGATCCTCTGCAAATTAGGGCGAGTACGTTTTACTACCGGAGTTTGGGTACCGATTAACAAAATATCGGCGAAAAAAGTGCAGCTATCGGTATAGAATACAAGACAGGATTACTACTGTGTGTTTTTAATTTATACTTCCCGTGTTTTTCGAGTTTTTTCTGTAAGTTGGTAGTACTCTTAGTGACATCTGTGCTAAATTTCACGTTAAAATGTTCATTAGTATTTGAGATACGCGTCGTTTTGTGAGGCTCTAAAAGCGATTTCTTCGATTATTACTATGTCTGAATTTATTGAGCAAAGAAGTGCACCATCTCATACTGAATTGATTATTCGTGATCACATCGCCGTAACCACCGCATTCGATTGATTTACCTTCGTGTAACTTCTGGCTATTTAGCAAATTCTCATTACCACTCCGAGGACACCGTTTTGACTGAATCGTAGAAGGCCCTGATGGCCATCGTGACAAAGGATTTTTCCAAGTGCTATGACGACTGGAAAATTCGTTGCAATTAAGTGTATTGCAGCAGGAGGAAGGCGATGAAATGGATAAAATTCACCTTTTATTTTGATCACAGTAGTATATTGGTTAGTCGAAAAAGTCTTTTCGCATTTCTATTTAAACTTCAACTTATTTTTTTATATTTATAATGAACTTTAATGAATCAAATATGTACTATTTTCGTCAACAATTTTTTGCCAGAGTAAAACTTTTCTGGTGTCTGGACGAAAAACTGCGACAAGTAATTTTCACAGGCTTCTCTTGAAAAAAGCTTTACTCAATTATGGTAGTTCTGCATTGACCGAAATAAATGGTAGTCCGAATGTGAAAGTTAGAGCTATATGGTGGATGCATCGAAACTTCTCAGCCAAGCTCTCCCATGTTTTGCCGGGTCATCCAAAAATTTACGTGGTCTTGCGTTGTCCTGATGGAAGATGAAGCCCTTCTGCTGATCAGTTCTTGCCATTTTTTTTGATTGCTTGCTTCAATCTTATCAGTTGTTTACAGTAAAATGTAGAATCAATCGTTCAACGAGGCTGGAGCAGATCATAGAGGATGATTCCAATCCAAATCCCTCCAAACATTCAGCATAGCCTTTCGAGGCGTTAATACCGGCTTTGCGACTATTTGTTAAGCTTCACCACGTTTGGACCATGATCTTTTTCGCACATTATTATGATGCATTTGATCCACTTTTCGTCTCCTGTTACCAATCGCTTCAGAAATGGTTCAATGTTAATTCGGTCCATTAAATCTTTCACAGACAATTCATGAGGTACCCAAACATCGAGCTTCTTTTTGTAGCCAACTATTATTGAATAGTTCAAAACCATTTGATAACGAATGTTAAGTTCCTTAGCAATGTCATGGCTGCTTATGTGATTCTTGGTCAATATTTTCCATAATTTCATCGACTTTTTCAACGATAGGTTGACCAGAGCAAGGTGCACCTTTCACATCGAAATTTCCAGAACGGAAGCGAGAAATCCATTGTTGTGCTACACGAACTGATACAGCATCGTCTCCGTAAACTTCACAAATTTCATTGGTTGCTTGCATAGCATTCTTCCCTTTTTCATACAAAAATTTAAATTTATAGCGAATTTCTTTATCATTTTCACTCATTTTTGAAGAGCTGTAACGTGTTTTAATTTCCCCGGATTTAATTTGTTTTTTGGTTAATTGAAGCTTAAAATCTCACCTTTCCAACACTATATGTGATGACACAATGTCATTGGTAGCACTGGAGATATACGACTGCAACGACATTGACAAAATACGAAAGGACCATCCAATATGTATCATAAAATATTAGACTCCCGTTGTCAGATGTAACCATTTTATAGGCGAAACTCAAGTTTTGTTTCCAAGTGAGTGGTTTTTATTATTTGTTATTTCTTCGTCTTTAAACTTTTGAAAAGTGATTTTACGTTATTTTGCATTTTAGCAATATATTCTTTGATAATATTTTAAAATGGCCAGGATTGTACTCTTGCCTTGAGGACTTCATTAAATGTTTAAAAAATTTTGAATTAAATGTCGGGTCAAGAACGTAGCACGAACGCTAAAAAAACGAAATAATGGTTCGCAAATGGTAGCACGACGCATAGTAAGTTCATCGCAGTACTGTCATTTTTTTTTAATTTAGAAAGCCTCACAATATTGAGTCTGCCCTTAACCCTGACATAACTCTTAGCCACGAAGTGCGTGCTGCTGTTTTATAACTGTGTGCAGCACAAATGTGGCAAATACTTATATGTGTGTACACGCATAATTTAGGCGAATGGGAGCAGCGTTGCAACAATTGCACATTCCATTGCGCAGCCAAATTTCGCTATTCCCATTTTGCATTGAGTCCAACATGGAAAAATTCCATTTGGCATTCAAATGAGCGAACGCAGTCAACATTAGTCCATCAAAAAGTCTGTGATATATGAGCGGTAACGACGGACGCTTTGCTGTCCAACGTTCGGTTTGCTGTTGAGCCCGAATTTTTGACGACTTCTGTCAAAAAGCGCACGTACCGAGTCTCCGATGCACAGGTACGCCAACGTCTGCAGTTGCTTGACAGAAGCCAATGGTATGTTTTGTGGTCACATTAACTGTTTCAAAAGCTTCCCATGTGCTGGACCAAACCGAGCGTGCTACCACGGGCAACGACAACAACAGCAGCGGTAATTGCGTCGAGTGTAAACTGAAGCTGCAAGAAGCCAGCCAAAATCGGCTGCGAGCAAAAGCCGGCAATAGCAGTATCGCTCGGTCGCCGACAAACCGGACATCGCTCGTTTAGGTGCGTGTGCAGCCACTCTCCCTTGCAATATTTGCAATTTACATGTGTAATTTTTCGTGTCAACGACTGCCGTATGAACAATTCACATTCTGCAACAGACGACCGGGGGTTATAGCGGTCGGCGGTTATGTTGATTCGGTGGAGATGGGAAAAAATGAGTCTACATCAGTAATGATAATAATGCTGGTAGCCTGCCAGGCCAACACTTCAAAAACATCGACAGTTTAGTAGTGCAGTGACTGATGAGTTTTACTCGCATAGTTGCCTGCTTAATTCATGAGCGCCACAGCTACAAATCCACTTGCACACATACACAGATGTCGTCTGCGTTCTGCAATGCGACTCAAACAAACAATTCATGACTTGGTCATCGCTCATAAATAGCTGCTAGCAAGTAAACAGCAACAACAATCAACTGCTTTGCCACCAAAGTTGTGTTGTCAACGCCTAGGATGCAGGAGGCGTACACGACAAATTTGAATGACTAGTGTTGAATTGTTGGAAAATTTCATTACATGCCATGTTGACCAAGCCTTCGGAACACTTACGTTCCTCCAACGAGCCATTCGGGGGACACCGTTCACAAAGGCCATACTGGAGTTACAGTGAAATTCGGAATTGTATGCGGTCTCATGATAAAATCCATATGTGTTGTATATAAATTTTTTATCATATGTTTACCGTCTTTGAAAAATAACTTTTCAATATTCTGAAGCTTTCTTCTTCTTTAATGGCATAGACACCGTTTACGCGGTTATAGACTGGTTTAAAAAAGCGCCAATCATTCTTTCCAGGTGTAGCCAGGTCCTTCTCTACCTGGTCATTTCAATGGAGTGGAGGTCCTACATGACCTAGCCAGCGTAGTCGCAGTTTCTTAATTCGCTAAACTATGTCAATGTCGTCGTATATCTCGTTCTATTGAATGCGATACTTGTCTTTCACAATGCGACAAGAACCATAAATTTTCTCACAGAACCTTTCTCTCGTAACGTCGTCTCATCAGGTGTCATCGCCTTGCACCATATAGCAGGACGAGAAAAATGAGCGACTTTTAGAGTTTGGTCTTTGCTTATTGACACTTACATTGTTGTTGGTGTTTTTATATGACTGTGAAAATAATACTGTCAACAGTGACGAGGCAGCCAAGTCGTGTGTGCGAGGACTGTTTGTTTGATGGTAGTAGGTATTTCGTCACGATAGGGAGTCGCTTTGTCTGAAACCTCGTTTGGTATAGCACGGCTCGGAGAGGTCCTTCCCGATACTGAAGGAGCTTTTGGCTCTATCCTCCCTTTAAATCTTTAGTATTCTTCTTTAACTACGGGAAGATTTATTGTAAATCATCATACATGATTAGAAGGAGAGCCAGAATGACCTTGAAGAATCAATAAAGATCCAAGAAATGAATCAACAAGTGATGAAGATTATAAATATATTCTAACATTGGCTTTAGGCTAATCTTACCTTTATCTACATGAATACAACTGCTTTTCTCGGTACAATTTCAGCTTGCACTGTGTTTTTGAAGATATTTCAAATTTAAATGATTTACATATTAAGTTTGGATGGGACGTGGCACACAAACCGGAGCCAAAACGACATTCATAGAAGCCTCAATAGCTCAACTTTAGCGCTACACACCCATACAAGCTGACCATGTACGGACACACTGATAAGTAATAACATTTATTCAATAGCATTCGGGCTTTTCACATAACTATTTAAATGCTTGGGAGGCCGGAGGCTGTCTTTATGAATGTTGGCTAGCCGAAAAGAAATAAGTCGTTCGTCGGCCTCGTGTGGTTAAGTATATAATTTATTCAAATTCAATTATGGTACTTTTTGTGGCTTGATTCAATATAAGTCATCCTCACTGCGTTGCTTTCTTACGCATTTTCTCTGCTCTTTCTCCGGCTGAAATTAAAATATTCATGATGGCGAATGAAAATGTTTATTTTTCACTGGCTTTGCGTTGCTTGTGAGCATTTTCTCTGTCTGTCGGTAGGTAATTAGTGCGTGGGCGGAGGAAGCCTACCAGGTACTGGGTACTGGGACAGGGTTGCGGTGCGCTTTTTTATTTTTTGAATAGGCTCTCAAAAGTTGCTAAAGCAAAATTAATTAAAGTTCCACTTAAAATTCCATAACCAGCAAAAGTTTTATGTTAACGGCATATCGTTACTTAGCAACAAAAAATTGAAATTACCGTAGTACACCAGCAGATAAAAGGCTTATGAATAATTCCATTTTGTGCGCAATATTCATTTCTGCCACGGACTACTTTAAGTTATCTCTTATTTACAATGGTTTCTCATATATTTGGAATTAATTCATTGTGCTCAAATAAAGCATTGTTTAAGCATTAAGTAGAAGCTAATTTACATTTGATAAAATAATGTCGCAGAAATTCTCTTAATTTTTGGAAAAGTTGCTGGTCATTCGACTCTTAGTATTTCAATGCCTCCGAAATGTGAACCAAATTTAGTAAAGTTTAATTTCGCGATATGCTCTATAAAGTTAAAAAGATTAAAACCAAATAGTTTAATTATATATAATTTCTTCATCATTGAAAATAGGAGTACAAACATCATTCAAATACACATATTATATTATTTCCTTCATAAGTACATTTTTTGTCATACTTTCGGGGAGTTTATTGCAAATTTAGTATAACTCAAAGTATATGTAAGTAAAAGTCAATAAAAGAAAACGGCTTGATATTTTTGAAAGGTCTAACATTTATTAAAAGGTTGTTTTATGAAATTTATTTGTGGAAAATAATTTTGGACAAATGACCACCACGGCTGAGTTTACAGTAGCTTATCCGATCCACCCAATTTTGAAGTACTTTCTCGATGGTTTCAGGCTTTATGGCAGCTACAGCAGCTTGAATCTCGTACTTTGGCGTTAAATCGCAGCTTCTGGGAGGCCAATTCACATCACCTCTTTTGCTGATTATGCGATTTTCGAAGATAGGGCGTAAAAGATTGAGTGTAGCGTTTGCTCGTAGCGCCATCCTGTCCCCCAAATGCGACAATTCTGCTTGTTAACGTAACCATCGAGGTGGAAATGAGCCTAGTCCGAAAAGATGATTTTTCGGTAAAATTGACCATCCTCGGTTTTTTTCAATATTTCCAACTTTTCTTCTAGTGAATAGCGACCCATTTCGTAAATTTTAGACTTTTTATTGAATATCTGTTATTTTCCGAATGATATTTGATGTTTCCAATGTCGAAATATATATTATTAAAATTTATAACGTATCAAGTTTCTGGATGGATTTTCTCAGTAGTGAGACTACGCATCGACTACCGGGTAAATGCGTTTCAAAATATGACGCAATGCCTGAAATATTGCGGTGGTGACACAGAACATTATGTTTTGTTCATAAACTCGTTCATTACAATTGACGCTTCGAAGTCAGGTCAAAAATTCAACCTCCAGTACCAGAGAACGTATATTTATAGAGAAGGTCCAACAACGGACAAGCGTGTAAACTGTCAAATGCTAACAAAATGCGATGAGCGTGTTTCACCACAGCTAGCTCAGAAGGAGAAATGTTAACAGTGGCACGTGAACAGAGCTGAGCATTTAATGAAAATTTTGCTCAAAAATATACATTGCTATTACAGACGTACATATGTTGGCCATTTGCTTATATTTTTATACGTTTACATGCAATCATATCAATTGATATGAATATCATTTGCGAATTTTTGTGAATTCATGCAAAATTGATAATATTGTAATGAAACTATGCTATTTTCAATGTAATATTTGTAGTTAACGTGGAAATACAAGCTACGTTTTAAATATTTCTTATCTTTGATAATATAATATAATTTCATATACATGTATATATGCTATATACATACATATATGATATATTATCGTAATATCCTAAAAACATAATATATTGCAATAATAATATATGTAAATTACACCTCTTATCATTTAAAACTTTCATACGCATCTATCCTGCAGATATGTATGCAAGTGCAAATGAATTTCAAATCAAGATATTATCATTTATCAGTAATATAAAAAGCGCGCGCTTCTCTATATTTATGTACGTACACTCATATGTATGTATGTATGTGCGTATGGCATTCTCACACAAATAATATACATACACATCATACATATTTATACTCGTTCAATATATGTATGTGTTCACATGTAAATATATTATCCACAAAAACTACAAAAACTACAAACGTACAAAAACAACAATCGTTACAAATAGCATCATGCATTGTGTCTCTGCACATGCTCATATCATAATCTTATACTTATCTGCCATATAATTGCATGTATACGCATGTGCGCGTTCATGCATGTTCGTACATTCATATACACTTATATGTACATATATTTGTATACACTTCCGAACGAATAATGCACAAGCATACAAATATACATATGCGTACACATGTGAATATATCACCAACAAAAAAAATTTAAGCATTGTTCTACAAAAACAACAATTGTCTAAATAGCAGAAGCATCACAAGTCAATATGGCAGCCGAATTGGCGAAGCCCAAATGTAGTAAATTTTACAACAAAAACGATTTCATTCGTAAACGCAACCGCATATGTCACAAGCGACCCCGCTTCATTCATATAAACAGACGCCTAACATCTCCCCGAGCATGCCTTTGCCTAGAAGCGTTTTTTCGCGACGATGGCAAAAGCTAAAAATCATAAATTGAACAACTTTCTGATGTTCTTCACAAAAAGAAGTGACAAAAGTGGCAATATAGCTCTTGTCGATTTACAATATTTGTCAATTCTAAAATAAGTATTTTTCCGTGGCTCGCAAAAAATTTTCCGTCGATATGTATGCAAGCTCATACATACATATGTATACATAATTACGCTACCTTGTAGGCGATGCTGTTCCAGCAGCAAGGAAAGCGGTAACAATCGGCGATCCATTGCATATTTCTGAAGCATGAAGCATAACTAAACCATAATTAGGACAACGCCCTGTAAGTGTCAATGGTAGTGCTGGTAATAAGCGCTTGAAAAGCCGCGATGAGCATGCGGGTTCGAATCTCGACAGAATTTGTTTTTAATTTTTGCCTTTTATTTTAATGGCAAAAGCTAAAAATCATAAATTGAACATCTTCTGGTGTTTGTTGTAAGAAAGAAGTGAGAAAAGTGACAACATAGGAGTTGTCGATTTATAATATTTGTCTAAAATATTTTTCCGTGACAAAAATCTGCGTCGATATGTATGCAAGCTCATACACAAACATACATATCTACGATTTTTTGTATGTGATGCTGTTTCAGCGCCAAGGGTAACAGTGGCAATTGGCGATCGTTCATTTGTGTTTTCGGCACAGCTCGGATTTTCTACCAACAACACAATGTTGTGACGTGTCAGTCTTTCGACACATTGACTCTTTGACATGAAAGCAAAAAATATGAGCTTCGCCATTGGTTGTCCGCGTCAACGGAAATTTCGCATGAAGCATTGAATGTACATATTTACATACATTTGTTGCATGTATACATATGTACAAACATTATGCGTATGGTTCCTTTATAACGGGTGATTTTTTTGAGGTTAGGATTTTCATGCATTAGTATTTGACAGATCACGTGGGATTTCAGACATGGTGTCAAAGAGAAAGATGCTCAGTATGCTGTGACATTTCATCATGAATAGACTTGCTAACGAGCAACGCTTGCAAATCATTGAATTTTATTACCAAAATCAGTGTTCGGTTCGAAATGTGTTTCGCGCTTTACGTCCGATGAGCGATGAGGCTCATTTCTGGTTGAATGGCTACGTAAATAAGCAAAATTGCCGCATTTGGGGTGAAGAGCAACCAGAAGCCGTTCAAGAACTGCCCATGCATCCCGAAAAATGCACTGTTTGGTGTGGTTTGTACGCTGGTGGAATCATTGGACCGTTTTTTTTTCAAAGATGCTGTTGGACGCAACGTTACGGTGAATGGCGATCGCTATCGTTCGATGCTAACAAACTTTTTGTTGCCAAAAATGGAAGAACTGAACTTGGTTGACATGTGGTTTCAACAAGATGGCGCTACATGCCACACAGCTCGCGATTCTATGGCCATTTTGAGGGAAAACTTCGGACAACAATTCATCTCAAGAAATGGACCCGTAAGTTGGCCACCAAGATCATGCGATTTAACGCCTTTAGACTATTTTTTGTGGGGCTACGTCAAGTCTAAAGTCTACAGAAATAAGCCAGCAACTATTCCAGCTTTGGAAGACAACATTTCCGAAGAAATTCGGGCTATTCCGGCCGAAATGCTCGAAAAAGTTGCCCAAAATTGGACTTTCCGAATGGACCACCTAAGACGCAGCCGCGGTCAACATTTAAATGAAATTATCTTCAAAAAGTAAATGTCATGAACCAATCTAACGTTTCAAATAAAGAACCGATGAGATTTTGCAAATTTTATGCGTTTTTTTTAAAAAAAAAGTTATCAAGCTCTTAAAAAATCACCCTTTATTTGTTTACATGCAAACATAATTAAATATGTATGGGCAAATGTGCGACCGTTTGGTCTTTTAACATGATATCGAAAAGTTGATTGACCAAAGCAAATATTTATTTAAATATACAAATATACATACATATGTATGTCGTACCAAACGTATATAAAATGCATATTTACGTAGTAATACAAATGTTATTGAATTATACATTTGCAAAGATTTTATGGAATTCATCATAAAATAGCTCAATTTTAAAATATGTATATATTTACATACATACTTATGTGCTTTCATAACAAATATACTTATGTATGTATGTATAGCGATCTACATATAAATTATATGCAGCATCGTTTGCGCATAGTAAAAAAGGGAATCTGTAAGCGTACATTCCTTAACATTGGAATTATCATTATTTTTCTCATTTAACACTGAAAATGCTCAATTCTGCTATTTTCGTGTCCCCTGATGTTAAGTGGTGAAACACGCTAATAATTTTCTGTGGTGAAACACGCTCATCCAAAACAGTAAATGTCCCAAATTTGAAATATCCCTAAATTTGGCAACGCGGTGGACCTTCTCTATATATATACGTTCTCTGCCAGTACCCGTTGAATGTACAGGGTAGGCCATTTAAAGTTGACCCATTTGTTTCTAAAAAAAAAGAACAAAAGAAAACAATGTTTTTTGTTCATTTCAAAAATAATTTATTTTGGTCCAAGGGGATTTGTTTCAGCTAATATTTAAAAATTAGATCGCGTAAATGGGCACCTTTAGCTTTGACAGCTAAATGCACTCTTTTTTCGACATTTTCCATGACTTTGGCCAATGTTTCGGATGATATGGCGGCTGTTTCACGTCGAATGTTGGCTTTCAGTTGAGCTAAGGTCTTTGGCTTATTAGCGTATACCTTGGATTTCAAATAACCCCACAAATAAAAGTCTGGTGGCGTCAAATCTGGTGATCTCGGTGGCCAGTCAACATCACCATTTTTCGATATCAATCGCCCGGGGAAAAATGGTCGCAATAAATTGATTGTTGGTCGAGCTGTATGGGTTGTAGCCCCGTCCTGTTGAAACCAGAAGTTATCCATGTCATTTTCGCGAATAATGGGTATCACAAAATCCGTTATCATGGCTCGATAACGCTCACCATTGACTGTTGTCGTGGCTCCATCATCGTCTTCGAAAAAATACGGTCCGATGATCATATTCGCGCAAACACCGCACCAAACTGTTACTTTTTGGTCGTAAAGAGGCTGTTCTTCAATTAATTGAGGATTTTCGGTGGCATAAAATCGGCAATTTTGCTTGTTTACGCCTCCATTCAACGAGAAATGTGCCTCGTCTGACATGATGAGTTTTCGCCAAAAGTCAAGTTCGTTTTCAGCCATTTCGATGGCCCATTTGCCAAAATTAAGGCGTCGCGGATAATCAGCTGGGTTTAGTTTTTGTGCCATTTGAATTTTATATGGAAACATCTTCAAATCTTTATGAATTATGCGTCGGAGAGTGGTGCGAGAGATATCTAATTCCTGAGAGCGGCGATAACTCGATGTCGATGGAGTCTCCTCAATACTGGCTCGTACAGCTTCGATATTTTCATCAGAACGTCTTGTGCGTTGTCTGGATGCATGACTGGCATTACTGAGATTACCGGTGTTCACAAATTTTGCGTATAAAGACTTAATTGTGTTCTTAACTGGAGCACTTTTCACTTTATTTTTTTTGCGAAACGCACGTTGAGTTAACACAATTGAAAAGTTATTTTGAATATAAAGCTGAACAATTTCAGCGCGTTCTTTTGGAGTGTACTGTTACATGGTATAAATTGTCTTCGAATGACGCTTCTAACGCGGTATGACATTAGCCGATTTGTCAGCGCTGTTAAAAGTTACAGCGTTGCCAGATGGGTCAACTTTAAATGGCCTACCCTGTAGAATATCTATATACTATATATAAAAGAAAGTTGTTGGTAGTTACACTATTTATAACTCAAGAACGCCTGAATCGATTTGGCTGCAAATTGGTGGAGAGGTAGCTTAGAACCAGGGTAAGGACATAGGATACCGTTTATCTATTTATGGCAAAATTTAATACAACTCATAAATTCAAAAATTATATTTCAAATCATAAACATTTGTTCAAAATTCATGCTTGTTGGAATCATTTGAATATATGCGTAAAATTTTAAACGAGTCTTCTCAAAAATAATACAATACGCAGTGAAATAGAATATAACTGGCTCAGTAATCAGTCGTTGAGTATGTATTATAACACGTGCATTCCAAAAGACTGATGTCATAACTTTTCCAGCCGATTTTTTCGTTGTTCCATGACCGGTTCATCAAATGAAGTCCACTAGAATGACTGTGGATTGGACTCCAGTGGGAAAGGATGGATAGTTATAATCCAACTAGTAGAAATATGTATTGTTTATCCTCAATTGTGAATTTTCAGACCAAAAAAGAAAATTATATGAAATTATTGGCTGTTTAGTTGTTACATGTGTATAGTAATGCTGGAGTTCTTTTCTGCAAAATTAACTTCCGGTCTGTTAAAAATTAAGTTTGAAGAAACCATTGTTGATTATATATACATATGTATATAGAGTGGCGGATTTAAAGGGAGAAATTGGAGACATTTTCTTTTGGACAAATTTTTAAGAACACGTATCCCAAGCGTTCGACCGCATTAGGGAAAATATTTGGTGAATAACTTATCCCCGTTATGTGGAAAAAGATGGTTTCAATGGAACAGTGCAGTTATCCAATTTGTCGTTGATCGTCAAAGGTCTGACTAAAATTGCTAACTGGAAAAATAAGGAAACAGCGGGAAAAGCAACCATACTCCTCATCGCAGTCGTGTGTAAATTTTAATTTATAAATGAGAGTATTTGCCTACATACATATTCTATCTCTAACTCATTCACTCAGCGTGATTCTTCAGAAATAACCGATTGATCTGAAAAAGCTGAGAAACATTTTCGATCATATTATTTATATTCAGACACTAAAAAGGGCGGCAGAACTGAAAGTTGACGAAGAAAGACCGACAAACAAAATGCGTGAAAATTTGCGAAGAATACTACGAGTACAAGGGCTCAGTGCATGTACGTATATTTCTCTGTTGGATACAATCGGATTTGAAGACAATAGATGAATGAATGGATTTGAGTTTGCTGCTTCCAGAAAAAAGTATGTGCTTTGAAAACCAAAGAAATGGAAAATCTTACTGACTGCTTGATGATAGCTACAAAGGCCTTTTGGAAAATGACAACGTCGTGCAGTGTTTGAAGTTCAAAGGTGAATTTGATCACTGGCAGTGCCGTTGGGGACGAAAGCAAAAGTCAAAAGACAACAAGTTACCGACCACTACATTGAAAACGTTGAATAACTGTGATGTAGACCTATACCTATAATTAATTGTTTTCTTCGCATATTCTGCACACTTCCTTTGACGAATGCTAGATCTGAACGCACTTTTTCGAAACTTCGTCGCATGAAAACACTTTATGCTGTCGGTAGGAGTTTTTATAACATTTGAGCTGTTTGAATTTGGTTGTTGTAGCTTTAGAGGTTTAGGATATAGACTTTTCAAAATTTTGCCCTGTGCCAAATTAAAGGCGATTAATAGCGTTTTGTGAGCGGATTTTAAGTTTTTTCGTCATTCTGATCATTTATATATTCATAACCTTACACCTACCTCGCTTAGTTTTAGGTAATACTTACAATCGTTAGTGGAACGAAACTATTATACTCTGTAGCAACATGTGCATGCAATTTGTGTATTATCCCGTTTCAGCAGTCCATCACATATTCAGAAAGTTGACTTTTGAAACTTAAAAAATTTCTGCGACAAAGTTTGATTATATCAATTAGACGATTAAATGTAAAAAAAATTTAAAAAAAATTACTGAGAATAATAATTTTGTCGCAGGAATTTTTAAAGTTTGAAAAGCCAAGTTTCTGAATATATGATGGTTATTTTTGAGAAATGAAAATTATTTGGTGAAATTTTATATTGAAAAGTCCTATGTTAAATGAATGGGAATCTAAAAAAAATAGCGACGCCTTAGAGTACAGTGCCTGGCTTGAGGGAGGATGTTTGTTTTGTCAATCGCTCAGAATTGAGGGGTAAGAATTGAAGAAAAAAAATTAAAAAAAATGTTTGAAGCACCCTAATGAAGACATTTAGTTTCAACTCTTATGTACGTCGCTTCAGTTATCGCAATGAAATGTGCAAATCACAGACAAACACATCGGATATTAAAAAGCAAGTTAATGTTCAAATAGCTCTCCTCGTTTTGTTGCCAATGCCCTAAAAATGCCTTGCATATATGTACATACATACCGACGTATATGTAAATATATGTGTAGTCGTGTTTGCAGTTGTTTTAGTTTTAAGACTCACGGCATAGTGCTGTTCCGCCCCTGTACTTAGGGCTCTAAGACCACGCGAAATTCCCGATTGACAAATTGGCACTTGCCGTGCTAATTACATATTGGCGCTGTTGTGAGACGGAAGGAGAGGTTTGCAGTTATAATTGCTTTTTGTAAGTTGCTTACCTCTTCACACGAAACTCGCGTTTGGGCCGAAGTATTTATAACAACCGCCTAGTGTTTGCTTTTGTACACCCTATTATTATTGTTTAATTAATTAAAGGCACTAAGATGAAAACACTTTCAGTAGAAGCAAGGTTCAATTAAGTTAGTCTTCGTGATTTAAAAAAAGGGCGCCTAGAGAATGACAAACATAATGGAAAATTTTTATTGCTAAATTGTAGTATTGGAATCTTGAATTTGGGTTGTTTAATAAACTATAATTACCTAATAATATTCTTTGCTGACGAAATCAATTTCAAAAACGTTTAAATGCCATAAGGTACATATTTATGAAGTATATACATTATAAACAATAGTATTTCTCAAAAATAGTAAACATTAATTATAAGTGAGTAGATGTAGCTAATGCACCAACTGGTACATTTAATTAGTCTGTTTGGTATGGGTGTAATTAATATGTCATATTCATTGACGCCTGAGACGTCAATTAAATGTAATACAGGGTTCCTATGACATTTCGACAGTTTGGACAACTCAAAGACATTAAAAGTTAGATACTTAATGTCTTCCACGAAGTATATATAAACGAAGTAAGAAGCAGTTTTCGAGACATCTTAGATATTGCTCTTGTTGTGAGTGAACATTACTTTTATTGATTAGAGCTTAAGTAGGCAAAAAATGCACTCCGAAAGACTCTCCTGGGCACATTGCTGTGGATCGGTTTTCTGTTGAACCTTATTTGGGCACAGAAGGAGCTGAGACGTGATGAAACCGTAAGTGGAAAACTTTTTACGCTTGAGTGTCATATGTATATAAATTATATTGTTGTAGTATCCACCCTCCGGAGCTGCTGAAAGAACTACGGCCTGTTCACGATTCCTGCGTTGCCAAGACGGGAGTGACAGAAGGTAAAGAAGAGTGTACGTAGGTTGCCTTTTATATTTCGGGATTTAAGAACATAAACAATGTTTTAACTAATTTTCGAAGCACTTTTGCCATTCTGATTGAGGTGTCTCGAAAACATGAGCTCTGAACGCATGAATCACTTTTTCAGGTATAGCAAAATGTTCACCTATTAGTTTATTCGTACGGAAATTTAAAGAAATCATTCGGTCCCAAGTCAGGACTATACTTACTACAATTCTATACACTTTCAGTACTCAAAATGTAGTTGTTTCAATCGATGTGTGAGAGTTAGCTTTGTCGTGCCGAAGTATGATCCATCTTCGTCGGTTGGTTTTCCTGATTTTTTGAAAGACAACTGGCACACAAATGGCTGTGTACCACTTACTAGAATTTATTGTTCTGCTATTCCAAAAAACAGACAACCATTTGATTGAAATTTCTTCGTAAGTGAAGAACTTTTGTAGGATTCGGCTCATCTTGAAACAGGTCGCATACGCGTTAGTCCACGATTTATCACCTGTAACGATGTTATAGACGAGTTTGGAAGTACCGTTATCGTATTTCGGTAACATTTCTATCGATCGTCGCGATACTATTTTTGAGCGGTTGACAAATTGTGTGGGATTTAGCGTGAAGAAATTTTCTTACAGTCAAATATTCAAGTCCCACTAATTCCCATGTTTGGCTCAATGTGCAGCATCAATATTTTTCGGAACAGAAACATATTTTGGACGACCTTCACGAAATTCATCATGAAGGGATCTACGACCTCGTTTGAATTCACCATACCGCCGATAAACACTGGTCCTCGATGGAGCTTCATCGCCCAAAATTTAATTAAATTCATCCATGCATTTTTGATCCATGTCGAAAGCTGTAAAATATAATCACCGGAAAATGTTCGCGGTTTGATTCTACTTTTGGCTGAATTGAATACTTTAAGTAACTGTAAACAACAATGTCAAACTTTACGGTAAAGTTGTCAGTTACCAGATTTCAGCACCAGATTTTCCAAATCCCGAAATGTAAAAGGCAACCTACGTATAACTGTTGTAAAGGTAGATAATTTTTTATGAATTTTATGATTTTGTTCTTGCTCAGAGGCCATAAAGGAGTTCAGCGATGGGGATGTTCACGAAGACGAGCTGTTGAAGTGTTACATGTATTGTGTATTTGAAGAAACGGATGTCTTGCATGAGGACGGTGAAGTGCATTTGGAGAAGATACTGGACAAATTACCGGAATCCATGCATGTCATAGCATTGCATATGGGCAAGAAGTGTTTGTACCCCAAAGGCGATAATAAGTGTGAACGCGCGTTTTGGTTGCATCGCTGCTGGAAGGAAGCGGATCCAAAGGTAATTTAATTATTTTAATTAAACTTTAATCAAATCTAGTTTTTAATTTAAATTAACTTCCAGCATTATTTCTTGATCTAAATGTGAGTCACTCTTGGTATGAAATCCGACAACCTTCAAGGACACACGTTCCAGATATTAGTCAATATCTAACGTGTTTATGTGCGTATAAATTTTTGGTATTCATAAGCAAAAGACTTTTATAGTAGATTTTTGGTTTTTATTGATTTCGAAATATAGTGTTGACGAACATTCCAAAAACTAACAAAAACTACTATTATTTTATATTCTTCAAATTATATTATTATACTCTTATACTCTACAGGGTATAATAGTTTTGTTCACCTAAAGGTTGCATGTATCACCCAAAACTAAGCGAGATAGATATTATATAAGGTTATGTATATAAATGATTAGGATGACGAGAAATGTTGAAATCCGGTTGACTGTCTGTCTGTCCGTCCGTCCGTCAAAGCTGTAACTTGAGCAAAAATTGAGATGTCTTGATGAAACTTGGTACACGCGTTGCTTGGTACAAAAGAAATTACGAGTTCGTAGATGGGCGTAATTTGGACCACTGCCACGACCACAAAATGCCATTAACCGAAAACATATAAAGTGTCTTAACTGAGCACTAACTAGAGTTGCATCTAATTTGGCACAGAGGGGCACCTGTGGGCGAAAAATTTTGAAAAAGAGGGTATGGACCCGCTCTCTAATAAGTTTGATGCAGATATTTCCTAAAATACTAAAGCTACAACAACCAGATTTGCTTAGCGCAAATATTATAAGAACTTTCACCAAAAGTGTGAAAATCAATAACTGAATTCGCCAGAAGCATTCAATTTTATCTCCGAGATGGTATAAGAGGGATTTATGGCAGCGCCCACTTTTTGGTGAAATCTAATATCTCGGAACCCGACCCACCGATCCGACCTTTTTACCAAAAATTGTTCAAATCCGAGCAAAACCGTTCAAGCCCATAGGTACCGAATGTGTGGACCACAGTATCTATAGTTGACTTTTGACCGAAAATATGTATTGGTAAATGCAGGAGATATGCAATTAAAATTCAGAGAAAATCCTTTTCGGACAATGGTAATTTTGTGTATCAAAAATGAGTTTAATCGGAGCAATACTTCCCTCAGGCCTCATATATGTATTTTACAGATTTTCGAAAATGAGGGAGCGTTTTTTACTCATAACAGTATATCTTTGTGCTTAAAATAGATATAATTGGTTGAAAACTTGAACTAGTCTCGTATAACTAATATCAGGATTTTTGAACATCCGGCTGACTGTGCTCTATATGATTCGTGATTGTACGTGAGGTAGGTTAATAAAATACAGGAAAGTTTTTATTATTATGTGGCATATTAATAGTATGTGTACTACATAAAATTATTTTAATTTTTCTAAAAAACCGTATGCCGAACATGTCGGTCAGTGTATGAGTTATATATAATATGTGACCTGGTCTACGAAAAGGGGGCTTAGGTGCCAAAAAATCAATTTTTTTTATTTTTTTTTTCAATTTTTTTTTTTTTTTTTTTTTTAATTTTTAATTATTATTTTTTTTTTTTGACACCTAAGCCCCCTTTTCGTAGACCAGGTCACATATATTGATATATAGTAATCAAAAAAATTGCTTCGATTCCGAGCCTCTGATTGACGTTTTACTCCTTAAGGTATTTTCCTGGCTTTGATTGCTGCAAGTTGCAAGAGTTCGGTTGCACCCGGACTTAACGCTTTCTTACTAGTTAAATTTTATTTTTTATAATAAAGAAGAATATTACATAGAATTTCGTCTGTACCTCCAACCGCTACAACTACCAAAAATCGCGCTTCTCTTACATTTACATACACACATTATCCGCTCAACTACTACATATGTATATATACTTATACCACTATATACAGATATATTTCAGCTAAAGTAGCTTGATAATTGTGTGATTGAAAAATGGCGTCAATGTATTCATTATCTGTGCACACAATGCCATTACCAGGTGCTGATGCCGTTTAGCTGGTGTCAGTGAGTTGGAAATTGCAAACGGGGAATTACAATTCGCAAATGCAAAATGTTTACGGAAATTTGATATGTAATTACACATAGGGCTGCATTTATCATGTGTGTTGTATGTGGAAGCATATATGGAAGCATATGTGTGCATAATAGTGTTTAATTTAACGCATCGATGGGCAGCATCAGTGTCAGTGATTATTCACAGTCAGCGATTGGCAGCGGAATTGGCGGTGGTGCAGTGGTGCAGCGGCTGCAGCAGCCACGGTGGAAGCCATATAATTAAGTGACTTTCGCAACAGCGAGCTGCATCTAATAACGCAGCAAACGCTTACATATAAATACACTATTTAAATGGCTAATAGTCGGTGCATCTCTCTAATGAGTTCATACACTACACGCAGGCGAATTGTCGCCGAACCAAAAACTGGTTTGTAATGTACCGCCCACAGCCGATATTAAGAGATTTCCAATCGCTTGGGAGCTAATAAAGACATTTTAAAATTGTGTTTATTATATATTTTACAGGGTGCTACAACTTTTACGTGGATATGCGAGCGTTGAATTCTTTTCAGGAAAATCGTTACGTTCAATTAATTCGTTCCTTACAACTTATGCAAACCCTTTTTGAATTGTTTTGCTGCGCCTTTCACTACTTCTTCGAGCTACTCGATAATTTCGGTTGTACTGTCATATGGAGCTTGTAAATGACTCGAAAATTGCTGGCGTACCTTTTTGGATTCCAAAGGGATTTTTGGGCAACAAAAGGAGTATTTTTTTGTACTTGAGTTACTTTAACTTAGCATAGAATAGAAATATTGCCTAAATGTGTGCTTTTAGGTGCTTATAGGCTTATGAACAGAATTAGAAATAAGCAATTCTGACATCTGTATCACTGACATACAGTCATTTGATCGCAATGGATATGTTGTTCATTAAGGATCTGGAAGTGTTGAAGCTGGCGCGAAATAGTCAACAATAATATATTCGAATCATCGCTGGCATTCTCTTCGGCTGCTGTGTTTTGCTCTTTGCTTTGATTCACATGTCACTGACTCCCACTAAATAATTAAAACCGCAAAACAAGTTGTTTGATCTGAGTGTATAAAAGCCAGCAAAAACGTGGTATTGAAAATTGAATTGCCGGCTCGGCTCGTATTTGTATGCACGCCCCCACAATAACACATGTCTAATTCATGCTAGATTCGCCGATTTCCCGCCCACTGCTGCGGATACACACGCTCTGGCCAACGAATCTGGTGTATGTATGTAGGTGTGCTTCCTCTCCTTATTGCTTCTCTAAACATGTGTTTCCCGCTGAAGCCGTAATAGAATGTGAATGCAGTTATTAATAGAGTCTCCTCCCACTAGCGTGTCGCTGTCATTTGATGACAAGCATTCGCGTTTCTTTGTTTTAATAGCTCAATTATTAAATAGAACGTTCTGTTGGCGAAGTGCACAAGCTAAGGCTTGACGCTCATTTTAAATAAATATCTTGTAATTACAAAATCAATATAATCAGTTTTGCTATTGCTCAGATCCAGTACTCGTAACACCAAAATTACTTATTTATTGGTTCAGAAGCACTTCATTAACTTTATTTGAAAAACATATGTACATCCGTTTTATTGCCTTTACACTTTTTGGAGAATGAATGAATGCTTCCTTTTCTGTTTTAATGAAAAACCAAAAAACCCTTAAAAAAGGGGGTGTTTACAACTACCCCTCTTTAGTTGTTGAAAGTAGTAAAAAAGAGAAAGATATGGTGCTTGAAAATCATCTGGCCAGTGTTAGAGAGATGAAACGAGAGTTCTATATCTCTCGTGAGTCCGTTTGAATGATTTTGGTGGATATATTTGGGTATGAAATGCGTTCTTGCTCTACTCGTCCCGATAAAGTTGAATTTTTTTCACACAGAGTACGATTGTGACCGAATTTAAAGCCAAAAACGCAATGAATACTATCGATCAATCACCGTTTTCTCCAGATTTGGCTCCGTGTAGATTTTACTTGTTCCCCAAACTTGAAATTGCCGCTTCTTGGAACCCGTTGTCAGTCGATCTAAGAGATGAAACAAAATTCGCTGAAGGAGCTGAAGGCCATCCCAAAAATTGCTTGTAAAAAGTGTTTCGAAGACCGTAAAAATCGTCGGTGGGGATTACTTTGAAGGCAGCAAAATAAATATTGATGAATTATTAAATATTTTGCTTTTTAATTATAACTTTTTGGTACTTTTTTGTATCATTCAGATAATGAGATTTCGCTGGCTAGCTTATATGCTTTTGATTGTTATCCTGTTGCAGGACCGCATTGTGCCTGTATGTGTCTTCTGAGAAGGTTAATTATATCTTGCATGCTTTTCGATTAACTAACTGGTTTTTAGTAGGTTTTTATGTAATACTTATATCAATCTACATAATTGTATGAAGTACAGTCGCACACCATGGCACAGAGCACTATATGCTGAAGATGAATATACCATTTATGGTATTTGGACTTAATCTTTAAATGTACTTATTCATCCACAAAACATTCACTACTTTCAAAACGAGTTATTTCATATGTCGTTGGACGAAATTAAGTGTGCATATCATTTTTTATATTTTTATTTTAGATGGGACCTTACAGATTTAATTCTGAAAATATCTTGTGCTTGTAACGGCCCTCATACATTTTAGATACTACAATATAATTTCAGGATTGCTTTTATTCCCAAAAATACATTACTTCCACATGGCCTAGAGTTAAAGAGTTTTGGTCGTCGATAGACCAGCTGATCAACCGCTGAGAGTTTTGTCGCTGGCGCCAAATCTTCAGAACGTTCTTACATGAAATTATTTATTCGTTATAAACGTTTTCTTCTGACCAGCTAGAGTATAGAACCATACTGAACTCATATAAATTGCATGTTTTACTGGCAAATGCTAAAAACGCGTCATGCAACGCTACAACAACAAAAGCAAAAAGTGCATTCCGCTGTGGAGAAATATGCGAAACAAATAAACAAAAGACACACAAATAAATGGATTCCCGTGTAAACAGTCAATTTTCGTAGCTAAGCAAATATAGATGTGCTGAATTTAATGCACATGCAAAGCAAATACTCCCACGCACACATGCACGAGCGTGCTCGCAAGCGAGGCCTATATAAAAGTGACGACCGCAGAACAAAAAACTCAATTCCGTTTGTGGTTGTGCGCGGTGAAAGAAACACTTAGCGAGTCGAAACAATTCCGAATTTATTTAACGGTTTGTTGTTTTAGAGTAATTTTAGATTTTTTTTGCGGCAGGACTTTGAAAAAATATTTCTGTTTAATTATTACCGTGTTTAAACAGTTCGCCCATTTCGGTGTTTTTGTTCTCGCTTGAATGTGATTGACAGTCGCAGTGCTTGGTTGTTGTTGCTGATGGGGCGCTTTGCTTTTGCGGCTATTGTTTACGCTGCTTCAATTACCACAACATAAATGCGAAACATTTGACGCAGCCTTTGTCCTTTGCCTGCGTTTTTTGCAGGAGGAAATAAAATAATTACCGTTGTTATTGATTTCTATTTAAATTTCCGGCGACGTTTGGTTTTAGCTGCAAAACAACCAGTACTAAGCGTTGCGGATGGGGCGGAGGGGAGGAGGGGGTAGAAGAAGTGTGGCTTTTTCGGCGGTTGCGCATGTGTGTTTGTTGTTCGTAATTTGGCGCCGCAGTTTGCATTCTGTAATATTTTCATTTCCGGTGTAAAGCAACAAAATAATACAGCAAAAAAGCGTGACATAACGGTAAAAGTGCTGAGAACATAAATACGCAAACAATGGAACGCAAATTTTATTTTATTCTTTGAGAAAACAAGCATTTCTATGTTCTCAATTGACTGTGAAAACAAAGCAAAAGCAACAAAAAAGGTCATGACCTAGTGCTCTTAGAAATGCCGAAATCTCGTGGACTGCCAACAAACAAATAGGACTCCTTGTGAAGAACAACTAATGCCACGCTTTTTGGCGCATTGCTGACAGTGTTTTTATTTCCTTTTATTTATTTCACATTTTAGTGAGTTTAGATTAAAAAATGAAATAATCAAATCTATGAAACATTTTTCCTTTCATTCCAACCGTCATATCAAAACAATGTAACGACAATCCACAACGTGCTTTACAAATAGCCAGCGCGAACAGAAGTTTGAATAGAGGAACGTTCTCGAAGCTTGCAGAGAAAACCTCTACGGAAACGGAACTAAAATGGTTTTGACTGGCATTCGGCGTGGCCAAGCGTTCCACGCTTTTCTAATTGTCGCGCTGTCGTCATCGCTGACTCTGATGCACGTACAGGCACAGGAACCGCGACGTGACGACAAAGTAAGAAATATAACAAATTTGAAAAAAAAAAATCGAAATTTCTATGCAATTACTTTTTTTTATTCAAAACTTTTTTTTTATTGAAAAGTTTATCTGAGATTTTTAGTAGTTGAGGGCTTTTTATTTTTTGAATGGAAACATTTGCTTTACCGTTTCATATATTTTGTAGTGGCCACCACCAGCCGTCCTGAAAATGGCCAAAATATTCCACGATATTTGCGTTGAAAAAACTGGGGTCACAGAAGGTGAGTTAAATAAACAAATGCAACAAACATTATTAAAGTTCTAAATGCGTAGCCAAGTATGGTACATAGTAAAGGATATAGTAAAGATGGAATATGCGAAAATGCTTTAATGAATTGGTAGACTTGAAATATTTTCCGTTTATAACAAATTGCGGCATGAATTACAATCAAATGAAATTTTGGAACTAACGAAGCTGTACCTCGGATCAATTTCACGTTCTAAAAAAATATAATAAATTTACAACGAGACTAAATATTTCCCAGATAAGCCAAAAATTTCCCCTTTAAAAAAAGGAATCTACGTTTTCCAGGTTATACAAAATTGTCACCGATTAAAAACGACGAATGCAACGTTTGTACCAGGTTGTTCAATAAGGTTTGTCGTTCGATAAAAGAGGGCGTTGCTACTAGCCCAAGTTTTTTTGTTTTGTTGGTACACTCTTCATATGAACGTATGTGAAGTTTCAGAAGTATCGAATCATTCTTTGTTTACAAGTCATTCAGTGTCGCCGTGCCACAGCATTTTTTACAAAAAGGATAGAATTCTTATTTTTGGTAGGTACGAGTATAGACCAAAAGAATTTAAACGTGGTCATACAAGCACTGAAGACGATCCACGAGAAGGACGTCCAAAAAGCGCATCAACACCAAAAATCATAGCCAATATTAGGTTTTGGAAGATCATCGATTGACTGAGAGAGATTTAGTTAAGACTCCATACATCTCATTAGGCAGTGTGAGCCATATGAGGTGCGCAATGGGTGCCGCATTTATTAGCAATGGAACAAAAACACATTCGAATGTGACTTCTTCAGCAACATTTGGAGTGTTTTAAAAAGGATAAAGTGGCTTTGTGCATCGATTATTCACTATAGATGAGACTTGGGTCTATCACTATGATCCTGAATCAAGACAAGAGGCTAAAGAGTGGTGTGAACCTGGTTGTTCGGCTACGAAACGAGTTCGTGTCCGGAAATCGGCCGAGAAGGTTATGGCATCAGTTTTTTGGGATCCCAGAGGAACTTTGTTCGTGTATTACTTGAAAACTGGTAAAACAATTATTTCTGAATATTATTGCAACCTTTTGGACCAGTTGAAGGAAAAAATTCGTAAAAAAAACCGGTTTGCAGCAGAAAAAGTTCTTTTTCATCAAGACAATGCACCGTGCCACAAGATCATTTTGACAATGACTAAAATTCATGAATCAAAGTTCGAATTATTAGAGGATCCACCGTATTCATCAGATTTGGCCCCCAGCGAGTTCCATTTGTTTTCAGAACTCAAAAAATGTATGCAGGGCAAGCGTTTTTTGTCAAATGAAGAGGTCATAATGGCTGTTGAAGCGTATTTTGCAGACCTTCCTGATTCTCACTTCAGGGGTGGGATCTACAGATTAGAGGATCGTTTATTAATGTTCAGGGAGATTAAGCTGAATAATGAAGTGTATTTTGAATCAGAAAATTGTGTTTTTCTTTTCAAACGACAAAACTTATTGAAACCTGGTGCGAATTGAACGTGTCGACTAACAAAATAGTCTCGTTCAAGCAGTTTTTGGCAGATTAGTCAGTCTCAATTAAATACAAGTTAGGCACATTAACCCCATAACCATTATCATCTTTCTCTTTCCAGAGGCAATTAAGGAATTCAGTGATGGCCAAATACACGAAGACGAGGCGCTCAAGTGCTACATGAATTGCTTGTTCCACGAGATCGATGTGGTGGACGATAACGGTGATGTTCATCTGGAGACGCTCTTTAACACCGTACCGGGTACCGTACGCAACCAGCTGATAAATATGGCAAAGGAGTGCGAGCATCCAGAAGGCGATACGCTGTGCCACAAAGCTTGGTGGTTCCACCAATGTTGGAAGAAGGCCGATCCAGTGGTATGTTGGACTCTTGCAATTACTACTTCGTGCTTAATTATTAATCTTACTTTTGCTTTTAGCATTATTTCCTACCATAGAGCTTTCAGGGTTTCCACGAGCAATTTTAGCACGATCCCGATCATCGATTTCAAATGCGTATTGACGAAAGAGTTTGCAGGAAAACGGTTGCAAGGCGTGACGTTAAAATTTGTAGTTGTTTTGATTTATTTTAGCGGAATTTTAGTTTTATTAAAGCATTACAGAAAATACCAAAGTCACATACCGTTTTGAAAACAAATGTAAAAGTCAGTTGGAGGGAAGAATGAGAAGAAGAAACAGGAATACGAGCGGCATAGGCCAATTAGAGTTCAGAGCTTAACTTACAGTCTGTACCGAAATTGAGTAACATTTTAGAAACTGTGGCAACCTTTTTGAAAAAAAAAAATCTAAAAAATATTGTGCACCCTCTTGAGTTGATCTTATCTAGGGTGGCGCTGTGTATACTACACTTCCAGCGTGATCAAAACTTGTGCTGCACGAGACCAACCTGACGACTACTGTGACTTAGCCGAAGTTTTTACTACGTTTTTAGATTTTTGAAGGGAATAATTTAAGTTTCGTGCACATAAAACAGCCGCGAGTTTAACTATCACAGAATTGCCGCCAAAATATATTTTTGTTTAGCAGTAATAAAAATAAAGGCTGGCAGATTTCAAAACAAAACTTCGCTTAGATTAGTGAAGCCGACACATATACGCGAGAAATATGCCGGAAAATCAGTATTAGCCACGAATTTCGGCTGGAGGAAAAATATGTATGCCGCCATTTGAGTTGTAACTAAAGCAAATCTTCGGCAGTCGCTTTAATGCCGCAACTCAGCGGCCAACTAAATTTCAGCAGACGCCCCATTTCGCTGCTGCCACATGCTGTGCGCAAAAATTGTTGCTGCCAACGCGTGCATAGTGTTGTTGCCGTTGTTGGAGTCGGTGTCGTGCATAGGATTTAGCCGCTTGTCGTTGCACACAGCTGAAGCCGCCGCCTGCGACCGCATTTCAGCGCGCGTTTTACAAGCAAATGATTTATACGTTGCCAACAAGCGATAATAATATGTTGCCACATTTTATTTTACTGCGCTCGCCACTGTGTGTGTGCGATTCGTAAACGTACAAGTATATATTTCCCTTTTTCGGTAAAATATTATTTTCGCTCCTTCTCGTGCAACTGCTATCTGCTACCTCGTATTGGCATTTTAATATTTGGCATTTAGACGCTGTCGCAGTGGCAGCCTCGGCAATAACAATAACAATAAAAATATTTGCAAGATTGTTGACGTCGGCGGCGACAGCGCGGCCATTAGAACCCCACTAAGCGCACCAGCTGCGTTGGTCACCCCTGCGTTTTGGGACCGCTCCTTTTTAGTGCTGCTACCCGCTGAGCACCCGTCAGTATACCAACAATATGTAGGCAGATGCGGGGTTGCATTCGTTTTGGGAGATTTTCAAAGGCGTGGGCGCGTAAAGAGGCAAAGCAGGCGAGTGGCAAACAAAAGCTGGAGCGAGCCATGTTTTCTCACCAAATTTAGTTTAAATGAAATACCCAGATTATCTGCCTTGACGTTCAAAAATGACTGCTTTAAAATGTGTTATGTCTTTTAATTTTTCATAAACATAAAAAATATAAAATTTTCGTAAAAAAGTCTAATATATTTATTCTCTGAATTAAGCGGGTTTCGTACACATATGTACATATATATGCATATTTACACACACATTGAAAATCCTTACGCACCACCCTTCCATAAACTTTATCGGTATGTGTACTCGCCCGTTTGCCTTGCGTAACGGTTATTCACACCTGAAATCCCCTCAGAAACGTTATGAGCGCTGGTAATAAAATGTTGGTGGCGACATTAAAGGAAACCAGAAGCGACAAGCGAAAAAGCAGCTAATGCATCCACAAATTGCTACAACAACATCAACAGCATAATGTGGGAGCAGCATGTGAGTGAGCAAGTGCTGGCGACAAAAACAGTGGAAAACTGAAAACATTCGCAAAAATATATAAGGCAACACATACATACAAACATATACAAAATGATATAGCAACAATTTAGCATGCAACAGCAAGCAGCAACCAGCTTTACGCTCTGGCATAAATTGTAATAACATTTTTCATTTTGCGGTTTTAGATTGAAGCTACAACTTTTTGTTTTACTTTTTGTTTTTGTTTTTTTTTCTGCTACAAATTTCTAGTTATTTATACTCCGTTACATAAACACACTTGCACTAAATGGCTGCGCGCAACGCAAAGTAATAATCAAGGAAGCATTTCTCTTGCATTTGCACTATTCACCTTTATTTCTTCGACACGCTGCCCTCAATTCGCTTTCGCTCTTTTTCCTAATGTTCAAATAACCGCGGGTTGTGAGTTCTGCTTAATCTTCAGCAATTAAATTAACCTTTTTGCTTAAATTTGGCGTGACTCAATAATTCAATCATTAGCAGCTTACAATAACACCAGCTTATAAAAAAATATATACTACATATACACAAGAGCACATATATACATTGATCTTAAACCTTCGTTGCGTATGAGTAACATTTATACACTGGGATACTGATGGTATATTCAGTTGAGCGAATATATTTTTGCTTTGGATTGGTTCAGAAATTTGAATAAATAAGTAGGGATGGATAAATTAGGGTATTACCAATTAAATTATATATACCACACATTAACTGATAATTTCGGTAAAAACTCAACTATAGGCAGTGAGGACCACATGTTTGACAACTATGGACTTGAACAGTCTTGGTTCGATTTGGACAATTTTTGGTATAACGTGCTTCAAAAGCACTGTTCGTGCAAAATTTTATCTCGTTAAAATGGGTGTTCCAAGTAGAGGTCCTTTTTTCAATAATCGTATTTTGCCAAATAACGCTTGAGTAGTGTCAAACTGGCATGTTATTTTTGTTCACTATTGTTTGGCATTTCATCATGGAAAGACTACGTTTATAAATCGTTCAATTTTATAACGAAAATTCAAGTTCTGTAAAGAGTCTGTTTCGCGCATTTCATTCAACTTACGATCAACTTAATCAGCCTATTTAGTATACTATTCGCAACACCACCACCGATCTTGAGATTCAGCATTCCTTCTTGGATCATATTCGTCCGAATCGACCACGCAGTGAAGAAAATATAGCAGCCGTAGCTGGGAGTGTACACGAAGACCGTGGAGACTCGATTTGGAGCCGCTCACAGCAACTCGGATTGACGTATGGAACGACTTGACTCATTTTACGTCGAGATCTTAAATTGAAAGCGTACTAAATACAGCTTGTGCAAGTACTGAAGCCGCTCGACCTTTCTCAGCCACATCGCTTCTGTTTATGGGCTCTTGAAAATATTAAGGGGGTATTCTAGTCTAGAAGCATGAATTTTAGGTAATTTTTAAAGTGTCGTAAAAAAGGCAATTAATATTTTTACTATACATTTTTTTATTAGTTATTTGTTAATTTTTGAAGAGTACAGAAAAAAATTAAAAACTGAAAAAAGTAAAAAATTTCAAAAATTATGAGCTGACGAAGTGGGGGCTCCAAAAAATTTCCACGAGATCGACCATACCCATGATTCCAACCCTCCTAGTTATCTGATACCAAAAGGAAAAAAAGATTATTATTCTAGAATAATGTCGCAATGGAACTACGGAAAAGTCGGAAAATTTTTTTTTTTTCACAAAATGGCGACTGCTTGAAACAAAAAGTTTTTTGGATCACTTTTTCTGACTATTTCGAATTTTTTAAAAATAATAAAAATAAAAATTTAAGGATGGGGCTAGTTACAACCATAGACAAGCCTATAAAGAAGACTCTATAAAAATTTAAAGTTAATCGGTCCTGTAGAATCTGAGAAATCGTGGGTATCGTTCCGAAAAAGTCAGTTTTGAGAAAAACGCGTTTAAAGTTTCGCGTTCCGGCCGGACCAGTCTGCATGCCTTGTCAAGAAAAATGCCTATGTCTCCGAAAATAGCTTAATTTTTGAAAAATCCTCTTGTACACATATTCTTGATTAGTTAAACTTTGAAAATAAAAAAAAAAAAAATTCGATGTTTTTAAATTTTTAGACTAGAATACCCCCTAAAGATCCAACGTTTCGAGCCAAATTTTGTTCAGCGATGAGACCTATTTCTGGCTTAGTGGGTGTGTAAGCAAGCAAGTGGGTAAGAGATTCAAGAGCTGCCATTCCATCCAGAAAAAAAAACGGTTTGGTGTGTTTGTGGAATCTCGCATCCACATTCCTTCAAAAATGATTTCGGTGAGCGAACGGTATCGCGCCATAATAACCGACTATTTAATGCCTGAAATTGAAGCTAGTTATTTCGGCGACATTTGGTTTCAACAAGACGGAGCCACTTCCCACACATCGCATCGATCAATATGGGTTTATTGAGAGAATACTTCGGTGAGCACATAATTTCATGTTTTGGGTCGGTCGTTTGGTCACCAAGTTCATGTGATATCACACCGTTAGACTTTTTCCTTTGTCGATTCAGGCCTTGGAGCAAAACATTATGTGTATCATTGCTGTATGGGAATGTTCGAATGAGTCATCGAAAATTTGACTCTGTGAATGGACCATCTGAGACGTAGCCGCGGCCGCTACTTAAAAGAGATAATCTTCAAAAATAAATGCCTAAAAACGTTCTTTCGAATGATTATAAACTTTTGCCATTAACTTTAAAGTTTTTGTGTGTTTTTATGGGCATTATTATAATCCGTGTTTTCCAATTTCCTACTGTTGGTAGGTGCTTTGATAATAATTGCTTTAGGCGAACTTGGTTGTTGTAGCTTTCGTTTTTCAAATAGTGATGAATCTTTAGTAGTCTGCATAACAGTCAATCCGGTTTAATTTATTTTTCAATTATGAATAACTTCACCTTCGTCTCTTCATTTGTATGTGATTACTTTTTATTTGACATTGCACTCATTTCTTAAGCTCGATATCTTTTTAACCTCATAATAGCAACAATTACGCAAATTCATCTTTCGATTTGTTTTTCGATTTTGTTGTTTGCTGTTGAAATTAATCAACTTAAAATATAATAAACAGCAGTCTCCTCTTTTATTTGGTTTGCAAAGTCAAACTCATAAAAAATGCCATCATGAAAAATCACAAAATTAAAAAATAAGAGAAAAGCAAATTTATTAAAAATTCGAAATATGGAAAGTGCCATAACTGTCAATGCATAATGCAATAACAGCAAGTTCTTAATTAAGTTAAGAATATCAGCAAGCACAAGACAAGAGACCAAGGGACCAGAGGATAAACAGAACGGCTCTTAGGCGCACAAAACACAGCACATTGCGCCGAGGGACATGCCGCGAGGGCGAAAGCAAATAAAATACATTATATTGACATGACAGTGATGTTGCTATTTTATGACGTGTTTTCTTTTCTCAATTGCTGCCTTGCTCAACAGTGTTGCTCCAAGCGAAAGGAATGCGAGCGATTGCGTGTTGGTTTCATTCACGCTCGAGTTAGTTTGTGGCAGGCTTTTACGCTTATTGGACAGTGTTTGTTTGGGCTTTTTAGTTGATTTGCTTTATACTTTCGGCATTTTGGTCATTACGTGCAGCCATCCCCAAACTAATTTCCCACCAGACAAATCTTGTTACGACCAGTGGAACATGCTGCACAATAAATTTATAATTTTTAATATAACGGTTATTTCAAACAACAATTGTTCGGCTTTTTTTATCTCTATAGTGCCTACCTGGAGTGCTGTCCATATTAGACTTTTGTTCTTGAGTCCATATGATTGGTACATAAATTATTCCCATATCGATTAAGACTGAAATCTACCCTTTTCATAAGATGAAATGTTGAGGAACTTTCTAGTTGTCTCTATAGGCCTTCATGCGATAAGCCTTAAAATCAAGCCGGCCGCTCGTTCTCAAAGCTGCACGTAGGAGGCTGAAGTTATCTTTTGTCCAGCGCAAAGTGCTTTGTCGATCACTAAGTGCCATGTGATCCATTCTTGAGGTATTCAGACAGACCACTGTTCTAAGCTGTCCCAGTTAGATCCTTCTTAGGATCGACTTTTTAGCCAAACCTAACCTAACCTAACCTATATTATTATTATTTCGGATATCTCTTGTTTAAATGTGCTGGGTATATGCTCATACATTTAAGGAGCGCTCGAGATTCGGGCACCTTATATAGTTGTCGGCACTTGCTTCTTAATTTTCTAAAGCTACGCATTGCTCAAATAAGTGTGAAAGTTAACAAAAAGAAACTTCGCCCCTCGGCCACACCATGCTGTTCATGTATTGCTTTTTGTTGGTGTCATTGTCGCAATCATTGTGCTACTTAATTGACCGGCTGGATCTTGATCCGTCTCGTCCCCGACCTTTCTATTGTCGTGCATCGCGCTTTCGTCGTTTAAGTCAAATAATCGATCCCACGCCACTTTAAAAGTTATGAAAAACTTGCACATTCTTGACTTTCAGCACTTCGGCATTGCCTCGGCTGCGGAACTTCACTCCAATTAGCGGAAAAAATGCCATTCAATATGCCGTACACCTCCCTCCCTGCGAGTCAAACTTTCTTTGGCGTGAATAAAGCGTGAAGTGCTGATTGAATTTTCTGTGACATTTATTTTGTTGTGAATATAATAATTGGCAAGAATTTAATGGCAATTACGTGCTGTTGCGGAAATATGTTTCACTCGCTTCATTAAAAATTTGAAAGAAATCACTTGGCTCGTGAATGCATTGAACGGGGCAGAATGTGTATGTCTACCGCTCAACGAGACGCGTCAATAACTTTATTTCTATTGCCTTTCATAATATAAAACGGTTGACTGAGGAAGGTTTACGGGGGAGCCTGCTTTATAAGCTGCAACAAATCGAATTTTGTTTTGCTTAAATCCCTTTAAAAATTATCTAAGAATATGTCCCGAAAGTTATAGATGGGAATACGAAATATTTTTGAACCTATAAGGGAAATAGTGACCGAGCGTCTAGCAAGTGTATGAGCGCTTGGTCAGAAAGCGGAGACTTTGACGCGAGATTTCTCGGTTTTTCATTTTTACGCTTTATTTAATTGGCGGCAGGATAGAAAAAAAACTAAACGTCGTATAGAATTGGGGCAAAGTTTGTGCGATTTGGCATTAAACTATCTTCTATTTAAACTAAAAAAACTACGAAAAGTCAGTTTGCACACATTATGAAACAACGTAAAGTAAAATTTTTTTGGTCAAAAACCACTTTTTTTAAATTTCAAAAAATTAACTTTTTATTTTTATTAATAATTAATTTTAACTACAACAAACAAACCACTTTTTTTAAATTTCAAAAAATTAACTTTTTATTTTTATTAATAATTAATTTTAACTAGAAGAAAAATTATTATTTTCTTTGAATTTTTTGATTCTGACAGAAATTGCGACCTGCATTCTGCCCGCCGTCCGACAAATGCACATTCGAAATGCATCAGGCAAATGCTTCTCAAAAGCAGAATATCAAAGATTTCCTATCCAAAAAATTTTTGCATGACTTGTAAATATATAACTATAAACCCTATAAATTTCGCTTTAATCAATTATTTCTTTCCTTCCCAAAAAAGTCCTCAAAAAAATCAATTTTTATAAGCCTCTAAAGCAGGCTGTCCCCTTAAGCTTCTGGTCGCGTAAATTTCAGAAAAATATCGAAAATGGCCCGATAGTTTTCTTACCATTTCTGCTCAAAACTTGAAATACTCGTACGTAGAAAGCTAGCATAGTGATATTGTTTATTTTCCTACATAATGGTATAATCTTTCATTCGAGTTTGTTTTCTAATTTTTATTGGGCGTGTTTTTACGTGGCGGGTCCCAAGCTCAGCATACAACCCTGGAGAGGGATGTTTCTCCTTCTGACTTAGATCGCCTTTAAAAAGATATTTTTTAGCTCCCCAGAGGAGTCTGAGAGTCTAAGACTGAAAATCGTGAGCTGCTTGAGCCATATGTAAAGAATCATTCCTGCCACTCCCAAATGAATGGCTCTAAGGCAACTTTCCTCACTTACGTGCACTTCTACTCATGACTCCATAATTTGGCTATAACCACGTAAGCGGCGTCTACGCCGATAAAGAAGAAGAATGGTATCTTCGAAGAAATTTTTTAAATCTTCTGCATTTGTGGAAGCTATTATAGTTTCGGTTCAAGTGAAGTTAAAAGTTTAACTCTACTCCGTCAAGAGTATAATAAATCATGCTTTATGTTTATGTAATTCATTACGCACCTGATGAATGCGTAATCTAAAATTTCAATGAAATGTTCGAAACTTTTCCCATTTAAATCGGGTTCCTTTGTTTTTTGAACTAACCTCAGCTGCATTTAACTATTAAAGAATAACACCGCCATTCTTTCGTAGAAGTCATTCCATTCTCTGCCTTGCTAATACATAAGAGGCGGCCAGCAGTTCGCACGTAATTAATCAATGTCGGAGTCGTAACACAGAAATACATAACTTGCCAACAATTCAAGTGAGCGGCAATGCTGGCCATTCTGCGCTCAGCCAATACAGCGCTGCGTTTCCAGTGAAAGTATTGAAGAACAAGAAAATATTATTGAAATATGAGAAAGTAAAGAACAAAGTGCTTCTGGTTACATTGCGCATTTTTAAATCAAGCGAAAACGCGACATTTGCTTCACTCACCATTTCGCCACACACTTTCCTCCGTCGCAAATTATGGCAGCTTGCATGATTCATTAAATGCTGGCGATGGGCAATTCAAGCATAGAAAAATTGATGGCAGGCTATGAGAAAATTTTCTGAAAGAACTCGTTTCTTCTGTGGCATTTAATCCACCTTTTAAGACCGATACCAGAGATGGGTCTTAAAATAGGAATTACTGCAGACCAGATACAGTTTTTGAGTTAATTTTGAGCTATGGGCTTTCTTATCTCAGCATCGAAAATTCATATGAATTTATCTTTGTGCGGCGTCTCATCTTCAGGATTAAATTACTGACCACTATGTGCTCTTACATAGTTCTTCCTTCGATTTCCACTTCAGCAGTCCACCAACATTTACTTAAACATTTTCTTGAACTACTTTCAATGCTTTCTTGTATAACTTTTTGTTGTTTTATGTTTTCTTTTCATTTCTGCAATGTTAAAATTTTCATTTCCAAATCAAGTCATGACCATTTACTGCGCCATAGCTGCCAACCTGAACTGTTTAAATTTCATGGCGTCGCTCCTTCCTCTTTCCACAGTTTTTTTCGCTTTTACTCGTTCGGCTGACCTTAGTGCGGCGCGGAAATTGTTGTTGTTGCTGGGAAATATTTCGTTTTTTTTACTTACTTGAGTTCGTGGCTCGTAATTTTCTGGTGCACGGCACTATTTCGAAAAGGGCACAATTAATGGTAGTTTAACTGTTCAATTGAAGCCGCCTATTTTTTTCTTTTTCTGTGCAATTTTTTCGCCGCTACTCTTTCTGCTCTCTGCTTTTTTACAACCCGGCACATTTTGCCGCACAAGAGTACTTTCAATTTGTGGCAAATGTATAGGCAATAGAGTAAGGTGAAAGGGAGAAGATATTAATCGAAATTAGGGGGGTGTAAGCGGAATCGATTTGAGCCAAATTCTGATGAAGCCGCATTGCAGCAAATGACGCGTTTTTAAGATAATATTCGATACATAAGAAAGTTGGATCCCAAACCAACTCAAGAAATGCTTTCAAGGCAACTGTTTTCTTATGACCTAAGAACCGAAAGGGGTTTCAGCCGAGTTTTGCAATCCCTTAGTCCATGTTTGCGCCGCTACTTTTAAAGTGCTGCCGCTGACGTGGCAAACTTCTGCTGTTCTTGTTGTTGCTGTCGCCGTGCACTACCTTGGTGTCCATTTTAGCAGCTGGACTTCATTTGTGTGCTGAGGGTGGAGGATGGAGGCGGGAATGCGGGATTGTAGTTGAGATTTTACTGTGAAAATTTCTTTGTTTCATTTGTTTATTCTTCGATTTAGCATTTTTTCCACTTATTGTAATTGTTGTACTGCTTTGCTTTTTGCACTACTTTTTTTGCAGCGTTCATTTCTCATTTTTCTCGGCGTTTTTCCTGCCATCATCAACATTCTAACTTTGGCCGTATTTTTTCGCCATTATTTCGCATTTGCGTGCCTCGCATGCCCGCCACTAGGCAATGTCTGCACTTCGTGCGTTCCCTTCGCACCTCGGATAGTTAGAACGGCTTCATGCGCTGAAGAAAACTTGCGAAAAAATGCTTTGCACTTATTTTACGCTCTATTGCATGTCGCTTGCTTTTTGTCATCCCGCTTTGTCCGCACTTCATTTTCGCCCCTCCCTTATTCATTGCGTACACTATTTTGTGGCCCATCGCCCGTCGCATGCACTAGCTTCCATTGCGGAAAAGTAATTCAAATGGAATTAAAATTTTCCGTGAGGTTTTCCCCAACTAGCCAAAGACCCCGTGCTGTTGGGGGGGTTGCTGCTTTGCCGCCGTTGCTGACCGGCAGTGCAACAATGAAGATGATGTCGGTGGTTTGTGGAGTTTTTGTGGCCGTACGATTGGGCGCCGACAGGCGTTGAGGCGATGCGCCTTGAAGTGCCTGTAATGCGTTTGAGAAATTCCTTCGCTGCCGTTTTATCCATTTTTTGTTTGTTAAATTTAATTTTGTTTGCATTAAGTGAAATTTAAATGAATTCGAAGGGAGATTTGCATGAGTGTTCAGGCGCTTGAATTGACGAAAGTGGTGCTCAATATGATAGTTCCAGATTATGTGTAATATAGCGGAAGATGCTGCAGATATTATCGTGAAGTCCGTGGTTGCACTCAGGAGCACTTAACTTAAGAAGACGATTTTAATTGGTTTGTAGTGGTTTATGGCAAGAAATTGCAGATGTAATTAAGACAATTTTAGTGGTTTCGGAAAGCAGGAAAGCGCACTGTGATTTTTGCCCATCGGAGGGAAGCTCTGAAGTCAAAATTGTGCAGATTTTAGTCTCAAGGCATTCTATTGCTGAGAGAGACTTAGTAGAAATTTTCCATTGTCGTTCTCTAAAAGGGTTTTGAAGTCTCAAAATTAAATTCTCAGTAGTTTCTGATTAGAAATGGAGTGTAAGTAGCATCGCTCCTGGTCACAAAATCTGCCTCAAATTCAAATTCTGAATATATCCACTGTAAACCAAACAGCTCTAAATTGTCAAGGAAGATAATTTAGTATTTCTACTTCAAGAATATTTCCTTAAAAAATTGCTGAAATCTGGAGTAGAATATATTTAGAGATTCAGCAATAGTTCCTTGAAAATACAAGATGTTTGAGTCCCCTTTTAATATACTCGTTTACAGCATCAAACCACCTAATTCTATACATTGGGACAAAAAAGTACCCGGAGTAATTTAATTCTCGAGGAAAATGATATTAAAAAAAGTAATTTTTATATTCTTAATAATTATGCTAATTGTGAGTGCGGAGTGGAGAGTTCGAGATCTCTCGGGAGTTCCCTCGAATGATTTTGGTGGATATTTTGGGTATGAAACGCGTTCTTTCTCGACTCGTCCCGATAAAGTTATCATCGCATTCACCAGATTTGGCTGCGTATGACTTTTTTTGTTCTCCAAACTGAAACTGCCGCTCCTTGGAACCCGTTTTCAGTCAATCGAGAAGACAAAACAAAGTTCGCTGAAAGAGCTGAAGGCTATGCTAAAAATACCATATAAAAAATGTTTCAAAGCCTGAATAAATCGTTGTCATAAGTGTATTATATCTGTTGGAGATTACTTTGAAGGTGAAAAAATAAGTTTTAATGAATAATCGAATATTTTGTGTTTTAGTTACAATTTTCGGGTTCTTCTTAAGTCACAATGTGTATGACAAAACAATTCAAACTGTAACATATATGTCCGTGCATACCATTATATAAACTAATTCATGCTGTATGGCTTAACAAACACCTAAATACTACTATCTATACGTAAACGCTTTTGAAAGTAAATACAAAGGCGATGGCTGATTTCTGGTTAATCGCCCACCTACTATTTTTGCACATGCAAAGCGTTTACAAATCACTGACTTCATTATTTAATGTGCATGCGGCCTTAGGAACTTCTTATCACCACGTACACGCTTTAATGAATTCGAGTAATGAAGGCAACAACACACACGCACATGCCCAGCGCTACCACCACATGCGCACACGGACCCGGAACACGGTTCATGAATACGGGGGCGTCTGCCAAAGCGAAAATTCGTAAAATAAACGGAGAGTAAACTAATTGAATCATATGCGAAGCAAAAAAAGTGGCATGAATTTTTTCCAAATATCACATTTGAATATCTGCAGTGCTTAAACGCTGTGGTGAATGCGACTAATGCCAGCTTATTAGCCAAATTAACATGGAGTCAACCCAGGTAAGTCCTGTAAAAAACGAAATGTAAAGCATTATTCACGAAAATGCTCCAACCACAGCGAAAAATTGCGTATGTGTTTATGTAAGCATATATTATAACTGCTTTTTACTTCCGTGTAATTTTCAAAGCCACCTGTTTTTGTTGTACCCGCTGCTCATTTTTGTTTTCTTTGCTCTAACGGTTGAATTTTGTCTAGAAATGGGTTTGCGAAATTCATTTGCACATAACGGTGCTTGCTGCGTGGGTTTTTCATAAGGCCGCCTTGGCAATCTGCCGTTATGTGTACAGCAAAGCTGCAGGTAATCCAACATTAACATCACTCATACGCCATGTCACACCGGCACTCTGTCCCACACATGCGGACGAGCTGTGCGAGCACAAACTAGACAGTGAAGCGTTTTATAATGAAACGAGAATGAGTGTGTGATAGCACGAAGAGTCGTAATTACATATTGAACAGCCAAAAAAAGGCAAAGCAGGCGTGCTAAATACATTTGAACTTCAAAAAGGCCACAAACGTGTTTACCTCTCATTTACGAAGTGGTTTGTAGTATGGCGACGTCAGGGCTTTGCTACAGCTGCAATGCCGCGAATTTCCATTCGAGACAAGATGAATCAACAAAGTCAAAAAGGTTGAGCTGAATGTGCCTTTTACAACGCTTGGTTTAAGTGCTTTTCTGATCTGTGATTTGACCTTGCTCTGGTGGTACTACTGGGCTCAGTTAGCCGCTTTCCATTTGGGACAGACTGTTATGAATTTTTTATTTATCACCTCGAATGTGCTCACTTATTACTAGGTGAAAAATAGAGTTTCGAATTTCACATACGAAAGCTTAACTTCCCATTATAGAAAATTTTATGAGGGAGAATTGCGGCTAATTACACGACAGTTGCGAAACGCGTGGGGTAGAGAGCATTAGTACTACATACTAGTCTCGTATACTAAAAATGATTTATCGAATTAAAAAATTTATAAATTGACTTCAAAGATGTTTAAATAGAGGCCTGGACCAATGTCTCTTAGCTTGTGCTTCTCCCAGTTTGTAGAAAAAGTGTCTGTCAATTATATTTTTTGCAGAATGAAAGGCATTATCAGGTAGGAACCAAAAAAGAAAACGAAAGAAATGAAGATAGGATTGTGTAAACAGATGCAATGAGAAGATGTACTGATAAATCTGAACCTAAAAGTCGATTTGATAAGCCAGCATTTTTCACCCTAACGTTGCAGCCAAATATGCTGCAGCACAAAACATCAACACAAGCGGTTTAAAGAGGAGATAACAGGCCAGAGGCGATGGCGTCATAATCAACCTTCAGGCCAATAAGCAAGTGGTCAGAAAGTTGCGGGCAAATGAATGTTTGCATGACAGCAGTCAAAGTAAAAAGTATGTGTGTGCAACGAGCAAATGACTGCACAACCCACGATTTGTGCCAAAAGCTCAAAAATTCAACTTGTTTGTTAGTCTTTCGCTACAATATTTGGCCAAAGCGCTCATCTATCGCTCGCCGTCTGTGCCAGTTTTAGTTTATTGTTGGTTAGTTAGCATTTTTTGTGGTTCTAGTTGCTGTCTCTAAAAATAAAAATGTCATCCTGGCTCGGAATGCAATTGGCATTATCGGGAGCTTTATGATAAGGCAAAGGTTTGGTATTTTAGGAAAGTAGAAAATTAGGGTCTGTCTTCATGCCGCCAGTCCAGGAAACGAGCTGTTATTCTAGTATTTTGATTCCTTTGCAAATTGTATTGTCTCCTCCTTTTATGTTGTAAATCTCGAACTCATGCGGATGTTTCTTATGTTGAAAGTTGTGAAGCCCATCTTGGTTTCCAACTCTTTTCATCAAGCATAAAAATTAAACACTTTGACAATCTTTTTCGATGCATATATCAAAAAAAAAAAAAATGGTTAAAATGATATTTGGATTAAAATTATTAAAATAGTTATGCAGCAGCAAGCGCTGAAGTTTCTTATTTTGTCTCTGCGGCTTCGCGTCGGAGCCACTCATGACAAAATGGCTTAAAAGTTTGCACTTTGTTTGCTTTCAGAGCGGCTAAGGCGACGGCAAGTTGAGCGAACATGCATTAATGCATGCGTGAATTGAAAAGAATGAATGCAAATCTGCAGACAATGCTTCTCCACGCACCCTCTCATATCATTTAATAAGATTTTTGTGTGTGCCTTGTTGTTGTTTCGCAGCGCAACTTCTACTTGTGTTTCGCATGAAAATGAAAAGTAAACAAAGCTTACAATGCGGTGCTTATTTGAAGGCACACAATGCCTGTGGCGCCACAGATATGTGTGTGTATTTACCTGAGAAGTCATGTGCATTGTTGTAAATGAAAAGTGCACAATTAAAAAGCGTATATGCATATGCGCCACTAAGTTTTCACACTTTCCATGTAACAAAGCGATGAAATTATAACAAGTAACAGAGTTGATCCAATTCCACGCGGAGTTGTTGCTTGCTGCATGAAAAAGCGTCGCACATACTGCAACTTAGCTCTAACCTGTGACCAAGCGCATCACGTTTCCAATTAGTTCGGGCTTTTGTGCCTCCTAGGCTATTTCGCCCTGTGTACTTTTAAGAGAATTTGTAAATTCTTTTTATTATCTCAAACTTCGCTAATAATACAAATTCTTTACAAAGCAGTTAATGTTTGTTAAACCAGTTTTGCTTCACGTCAAGAGACTCTTACTGCTTTGGCTAACCTAGTCACTCTGAGGCTATTCCATATTTTTGGCTGGTACAAAGTCATCATATGAAATATGCTGTAGCAACATTTTTATGAATTGCCTACATGTTTTTAGAATCTTAAATAATTCACTCATTTGAGTAAAATTTGCCTTTTCGCCACTCTGTTAAATTTTTAAAGAGATTCATATCAAACATGATGGGGTGATAATCCACGAACATTATTGTTATTGGAGTGCTTGCACAATGTTGTTCGATAATACTTAGAGGCTTACATTTGTATATATTTAGTCATCACCTTTATTATATTTTCCTTTTTTTTAAATTGTAAACTTATTTTCACAATTGGAGCTGTAAGTCCCGTTTCATTAACATTTATTTGTTTTTGAGTGTTTTCTTAAATACGAACACATGGTCGTTCATTAGTAATTGCGCACCATGATCTACTGAGCTTTTTCGCGCCAACTTCACATTTGATCGATATAATAAAGTCGTTGGTCGATGAATATCGTGGAACAATTCGAGGAATTGCTGAAAGACTAAATGTGTCTAACACGCACTTTCACCAGAACATGAAACGTCTAGGATTAATTTCGAAGCTTGACATATTATATGTTTTTGAACAACGAAATTTGCTTCGTCACATTACTATTGTGTCTTGCTTATCAAACGCCAAAGAAGTGATCCATTTTTGAAGCGCATTGTTACTAACAAGAAATCATGTTTACCCGGTTGTTGAATAAGTTTTGTCGTTCGATAAAAGATGGTGTTGCTACTGTCCTAAACTTTTTTTTGTTGGTTCACTACACATGTGAACGTATGTGATGTTCGACATTCGAATGCGACTATCTCAGCAACATTTGGAGCGTTTTAAAGAGGATAAAGTGGATTTTGTGCGTCGATTCTCCACTATGGATGAGACTTGGGTTAATCACTATGATCCTAAATCAAAAAAAAGGCAAAAGACTGTTGTGAACCTGGTAGTTCGGCTTCGAAAGGAGTTCGTGTCCGGAAATCGGCCAAGAAGGTTATGGCATCAGTTTTTTGGGATGCGAGAGGAGTTTTGTTTGCGGATTACTTGCAAACTGGTAAAACAACTAATTCTGAATATCATTGCATCCTTATGGACCCGTTCAAGGAATAAATTCGTGGAAAAATATACGGTTTGCAGAAGATAAAAAATCTTCTTCATGAGGACAATGCACCGTGTCACAAGGCCCTTTTGAAAATGGCTAAAATCCATGCATTAAAGTTTGACTTGTTGGACTATCCACCATATTCCAATGAAGAGGTCATAACGGCTGTTGAAGCGTATTTTGCACACCTTCCGGACTCTCACTTCAGGGATGGGATCCACAGATTGGAGGATAATTGGAGCAAGTGTATTAATGCTCATGGTGTTTATACTGAATAATAAAGCGTATTTTGAATCATAAAATTTTGTTTTTCTCATCAACAAACAAAATTTCTTTAATCAGCTTAATCCACTTCGAAGACCGATAGTCACCTAAAGAAAGTTATGGGATTTCAAAGAAATCGTTTATTTAAAGTTTTGCCCGACAATACCACGATTAATTCGGAAGTATATTAGGTTCAGATGGACAAATTAACAGATGTACTCAAACATAAAGGGCCAGAAAAAAGCTTGAATGGCGGTGCTACTACACCCACCATTTTCTCCAGGTTCGGCACCTTTAAACATTTACTTGTGCCGGCCTTTCCAACACTTTTTGGATGAGGGAACCCTGAGCTTAAATTAGTACCAGTTTTTTGGCTGTATGGATACAAATTTTATGAGCGGGTAATCAATATCTTCTTTTAGTTACTTAATTGATTTTTTAAAAGAATTTTTTGATAGCACCTGGTTTATGGTTAGTTAACAACCTGGGAAGGCCCACGCATTCAATGGAATCCGTCGTCTGTAACTTTGTATTAAATGTTGGTTTGTTACTTCAACAGAGACACCAGTTTTAGCCAGTTTTTCCATCAATGTTAATGAAAACGGGTTCATTAAAAACGGGACCGGTACTAAATTCTGACATAGACATCACTGCCGATAATATAAGCGAAAGCTTTTTACACCTTTTTCAATGTTCACGCTTCTATAAAAATGCTAATTGAGCTAATCGTAGGCATGTTAAACCGTCTGATTTCGATGGATCTCTCATCTGTATGGAAATGTGTAAGGCCTGCAGGAAATTGTAAATTCAGTTACATTCCCTACACCGCAAACCCACAAATGACATAACACACAGCACGGCATTTGCAAAGCGAATATATTCTGTCTAGTTGTGAGCAGAATATGTATATTAACTGACTGCCTGACTTTTACCGCGGGGTAGGCTTTTCGCTGCAGCGAAGCTCCGTGTTCGAGTGTGTGTGACGTAGTCCCTGTGCATTCAGCTTCGCGATTTCATGCCTCGCCCCACAAAAGTCTAAATTTTTTCGTTGAATGTGTAATTAATTTTTCGATTTACAAATGTATGTATGTGCGAAGCATTTTAAATTTTTTGTCGCGCCCGACAATTTCATCACTCATTCATTGCTATTAAATGACTGCGACTGTTGATTGTGGAACTGCGGATTCACTTATGTATGCGTGTTTATATGTATATACAGTTGTACAGCACAGCTAATATTACCTTCAATTGGTGTGATTGACATATTTGGAAATAAAAATGAGATATTGTGTTCTACAGTGTTAAGGTATTTATTAGTATTTATTTTTGGAATTTAATTACTGCTCGCGCAATTATTGCATTGAAAATATTTTTAGCAGCCATTGAGCCACAAATCAACACAGTTTCTGACATCTGGAAAATGTAGTGATGCAGATGCGGTCGAATTTCTAGGATTTTTTTTTTTCAAATACTCGTATGTCTGAATTTCACTGCATTAGGTTTCTTTAGTGGTCTAATATTTCACTGTTGTGTAAAGGATTTAATTCCAAAGTTTTTTACTGACTGACCTTAATAAGTATATCTATCTTCCGGTTTAACCTTTAACGAAGATTACAATTAGACCTTTGTTATCCCGAAGTGAACTTTTCGATTCTTTTAATTTGGTGCCACTCCACAGTGTGTTTTTGATCACTAAGCCGTGCTGAGTTCAAGCCCAGGACATATTTCGCTGTGCATGTTTTCAGGCTAGTCTGCGACCGAGATAAAGTTTAACAACTTTAATAGTGTCGCTTGTTACTGAGGTGTGAAGGCATGAAAAAGTAAAGTATTGGTCCTTTTAGTGGCAGAACCATGGTCATAGTACCGAAATCGTATAAAAATTTTGTACTTGGACTGTATTTATTGGTTTTTTATAGTAGAGGGAAGCTTTAGAAGCCGGAGTGCGGACTTTTAATCCGCAAAACCTAACATACTACCAACTCATTTTTGTTTAAGAAAGTGGGGTACTGAAAAAATACGTATTCAGAATTATCTATGCACTCTTTACACGTCGGACAATACGGACTAACGTCATAACTAATTTGGAACAGATTCTAAAGCATTCATGGCAACTCAGTTTTTAGGTTAGGTGAAAATTCGGGTCCCTATATCGTCGGTCTAACCATGAAGGAAAGTCTGCGATCAGTCTGTGAGTCGATCGTCTTTTGCATGAGGTTCTCTCTGTTTTTTTCCTCTTTGTAGATAGCTCTGATAGCTGGTAAAGCAGTGCGAACTCGTCTCTCTAGATGTCAATAGGCATGCTATTTAGTACTTTAATCACTTATTATTCGGATTGCAGAAAACCTAGGCACTGGTTTTATTGGTCTTGCATATGATTTTATAGCTTCTGTATACATATTGGTGCTGCACACAATATCACGGTACTCATTGCTTTTGCTATTATAAAAAGACGGTTGGAACTCACGAAGCTTCTATTGGCCGTTATTCTCGATCGGCTTCGCCAAGTGTTCTTTAAATTTTCACTTGGACTCCAATATTAATCCTCAATACTTCAGCTGCAGGTGTGATGTAATCTCGTACCCTTCTTTGGTCAGTGATACCCTTTCTTCCATCTTCCTTGTGCTTATAAGCAATACTTCTGTTTTATGCTCAGCTAGCTCTGAACTCATTTTTGTAAACCATTGGCGCAGACCGTTTATAAAGTCATTGTATTAGAACCGGAGGTGCGATTGCTTTCATATTTCTTGGTTGATGTATTCTTAGCATCTGTCGTTCAGAAATTTCCATAGTACAGAGCTTAAGACCGACAACTTCTCTTAGTGCGTCATAATGGACCTCTTTTATATATAGCCGTATTGCTCTCTGATAATCCTCGGGTATTTTGGAAATTGGTGAGTGGTAATAGAGTTTTAAGTATTCTGGATATCACAGATTAATTTTTCAGATCTTTAAACGAAGTGGAAGCAAATATAAAGAAATAAAACCCTTAAGATAGTATATGAATTTATAAAAGCTAGAAGGAAGCGTCGGAGACTTTATAAAATATATATATAAATGATCAGCGTGACGAGCTGGGTCGATTAAGCCATGTGTGTCTATCTGATTATACGGAAACTAGTCCAATAGTTTTTCAGACATGGAACTGAAATTTTGTATAGGTCATTTTGTACGCAAAATGTTGCTTATTTGTTGGAACCGGCGATATGGAACCATTATAGCATGCATACTACCTGACCGTCCAAAATCAAGTTCTTTTATGAAATCATTTCTACATGTGAATGGTATTATGCTTCTGGTGTAAAAGAAGTTAATTTGTGTTCTTGTTTAAATATCAACAGGTTGCTCATTGGCATTTGGTTCATGTTTTTTCTTGCAAATACATTTCCAGGCTTCGAAAAGAAGTTCTTGGCATTTCCCCTTAAAGCATTGATTACTTCCATAAATCAGTCGGCTAAAAGAGTCATCGAACGATTTGAACACTTATTGAAGACGTTTGTGCAATTACATTGTCAGCATTGTAATAAAATTAGTAATGCTTCCTCTTTAAACCCCAAATTATTGGCCATAAAAATGCAGTTCAATATTGTATGGAATAAAAAGGAAATAAAAAGCATTACAAATAAAGTGAACTTTAGAAAGAAGGAGGACGAACGGAGAAGGCTGCGTAATCGCTTACACACTTAATTCGATAACTGCACTTAACAACATTTCATGACAGGAACGCATAAAAGTTTTACAAGAAAAGGAGCTCGACTATGCTAATACAAACGTAATGGCGGACACATTGTGAAGCACTTGCGAAAAATGCGAAACGAAATGGCCAGCTCAAGCGCACATAAAACACATAATGTGCCACAAAACTCCGCACTTTACATTATACATTTCCATTGACTTTACGTTTTCTTTTCAATTTCTCTATTACCATTTGTCAGACGATGACTGGCAGTCACAGCGGCGGCGACAAAGACGAGCACAGACAAATGCTTCCACTGTCTGAGTGTCCGTCTGTCGTGACTGCGTGCCATACTGGCTGAGCAAGACGAAGCAAACTTACTTATTGTTTTGGCCGAATGGCTGAGGAATGTTCGTTATTGGCGATGAAAAATGTGCGCAAATAGAATGAAAAGTGAAAGAAAGTGATTTGAAAGGACACTCACGAGCGCGCACGCATGCAAATCTGCGCGACACACGCACTTTTTCTCATGTGTGTGCAGTGTCTAAGGCGTAGCAGGGGTCATACACCATTAGCGGACAAAGGAAAAGCGCCTGTGGCTATGCCTTGGTGGCGAGAAATGAGCGAAAGGCTGAGACAGCGCGCTGTCGTGATCGGCGCTTTGATAACTGGGAAGTAGTGGAGGGAAAGGTTTGGCGTCAAGCAACAATGCGGGAGCTGTTAGCGTTTTAACGCACAAACAGCAAGGACAATAAATAGCATTGTCGAAGAATGCGCAGCCACAACAGTTTGCGGCTGTCTTTGCAGGCGGCTAGAACACACATACCTTCAAACGTTCGTGCGTTACAAAAAGCTTGTAGTAAAACAGCAAGAAAATATGGCATATGAGAAAATGCAAATAACAATGAATATTTGTCACAAAGCGCGATAAGAATCACTTTGCTGACAGCGGAGGGGGTCGAGAGTTTGCTGATGGCACGCGTGCGACCAGAGCTGTGATGATAACGGTGATGGCGCTGATAGAAATGCATGAAGCATGTTTGATTTCGCACTTAAGCTCTAATTGTGCAGCGTGGAATATTTAAAGAACTGCATTTGGTTTAAAAATGAATTTGAAAGATTTTACGTAAGGCAAGGGTTAAGACAAAACGTTACAGTTTCTTCATCAGCACCGTTGTGAATAACTCTTTTGTAGATTGAATTCTTGCAAACTTCTCGAGAATGAAATGTGCTTTTTGCCTCTGCGTTGAAGGGTCCAATATTTTAAGAACATTCGAAGGCTTCGAATGCCTGAGAAAGTCAATGTAAAGGTTTCTCAAAGAGAATCCAAGCAATTTCTCATGTTTTGTTAGCTAAGAAAGGCATTTAAGTAGACTATACTTAAATCTGGATTTTTTACTTGCAAATTAACATACTGTTACGCAAAGCTTAAGATGAAATGTCTGAAATGTTCCGCTTAGCCCAACATTGTTGAATCGCCGTTCGGATTCGCTGACTTTAGTTTAGGCAACTCTTACAGTAAAAGGTTTTAAAGTTGCCTGAAAACAAGTTAAAAAATCTGTTTTTGTATGCAAAATAATACTTGACCTTAACATGCAGCACCGCATTTAATCGCCTGTCATTTGTCTTAGTTAACCCAAGACAAGGCTTCAATGTCAAAAGTATTAATTTGGATGAAGTAAGTAAAGGCGAGTGAAAAGTGAAATGTGGACAGAGAAGACTTGGGTCTTCGTATTACACCCTTCCATACTAAGTGCTACCCAATGGAACGCCGCGATTCGCGAGTGCATGGCGAACGCCTAAAAGCAGACTCATTTATTTGTCTTAAGCTGCAAGAGCGCTCGATGACATTTATGACGAGCTGCCGCCATTGCCAACGCCGCTCTTTCTTCATTAAATCGCAAATAAATATATATTCGTACTATTTTTCATACATTTACGCACTACTCGCAATAAAAATATGCGCGCAGCAATATGAGAGCGGAAAAATGTAAAATAATAAATATCCAAGTGAAAGATAATGCAGCGCTGTTGCGAAAATCATTTTAAATAGCTGAAATATACAAACATATAGACGTACTACACTTGCACATATATCGCCATTGTCTATTCACATGCGATAGTCCATCATACAGTCATGCCTCCTTAAGCACTCTCAGCGCTTTCGATGGCTGTGCGGAGGGGTGGCGCAGTTTGCGTTGAAGTTTAGGCATGACGTAGGCGTGTTTATGTAGATATACTGCAGCCAAGGCACTTGAAAAATTCTTTCGCGTTGTTGAATTCATAAGCATAACGAGCGTTGCCTGACTACCTTCTGGTAAAGTAGAAGTAGCAACGCAGGCGGAAGGGCGCACGGAGGGCGGGTGGCGGTGCTGTGTTGCCGAGGTCGGGAATGGCGAGCGATTTGTCATAGCGCGGCCAACGTGAAATATGATGAAAGTAGGGCATTCGTCTTATTTAGCAGCGTTGCTGCAACAACAAAAAAACAAGCAACAACAACCGCGAAATAGTGAAGACCCACACCAACGACAGCGCCGCACCGCCTCGGCAGCAACTGTGAGTAATATGCATATGTAGACAGACGCGGCAGGCCGGGCAGACGGCGCATCATCGGCTCAGTGGCCAAAGCTGAACTTTGTGGGGGGAGAGGAGTCAGAAAATGAAAGTAGCACCACTTCGGCACTCGACGAGAGATTTGCTAGAAAAAGTAGGTAATGAAATAAATTGCAGACATTTTTAAAATATGTTAATTTCATTTTTAAAACTGCGTTTAATGCGTTGAGCAGCGCCGACCTCACGTAGCGTCCCTCGGCAGCTCCACGGTGCCCGTCTCACAGCCGATGTCCATATCGGAGGCTTGTTTATTGGCGGCAAACTCAACAAGCTTGAGGTATGAGTTCGCTGCCGAGGGATTGTGGGGTTGAATATTTTGTGATATTTAATTTTGAGTACATTCTGCTTCCCAGAAATCAACGTTGACGGCATCGTTCGTCATCATAGAAAAATTTGCGAAATTTGAGTTTTTGGTGGAGTGCACGCTGTCCTTCTTCTTGGAAGTGTTAATTATGCTGCATGTGAAATTAAGTGGCAGTTAGATTATTTTAGAATTTCTAGACAAATTTTTCTGCAACGTCAACATAACTGCAATTTTAAAAAATATTAGTCTGACTTTGATGATATTCCGATGCCCTTGATCCTACGGTAGAAATATTTTTGACTCATTTAAAGTCTCTTGGAATATCTTAAGCAATCTGTTATCCTTGTTTTTATTATCATATCTTCAATAGTTCTTCAGTTGTTCAAACCATTTTGGAATTAACCAATCCAAAAGCAAATATATTAAGGTAATTAGAGTGGCTATGGTTCTCTAAACGTTTTTGCTGACATTAACGGTACTTGCAACATTTTGCTTATGGCTGTCAACATGTTAGTTCACGAATG